>OZ029919.1:9742367-10416534 GCA_964023275.1 Norana najaformis | reverse complement strand
GTTTGGCGGTGGCAGAAGGTGATGACTTTGCACAGTATGAGCTCGTGATATCGTACCTGGATATCGTAGATAGTGGTCCAGTCCTTGGCGGGAAGAATATCGAGGGGTTCCCCTCGAGTTGGGACATCAATGCATTGATTTATAAGCGTCTGCACGGGCTAGCTCGTATGAACGGGAAAGGACGGCGGGCGAAGACCCAGAACATTCGCTGTATCAGGTCCAACAGTATGGAATGCTATGTCTGTTGTTATTCGTTATCGTGAGATATGGCTTTCTGAAAACTCATCTCGTTTTGCCATCTAAGTAGTGCCTAGCAACTTTAACGCATTTGAGCGCAGTTGGTTACATTATCTTGTGCTTGACAAATCGACTTAAAGTATGAACGTATGTATGTATGTATGCCGTTAATTATAGGCAGTAATTACCGTATAACGTTTTAGCGCGGTGGCAGATTGCATTTGCCTTCCATTTATCTGCGTTCGGGAAATGTAACGCTTGCTTATTACACGAGTTATCAATGTTATTATTTTGAGGCGTATGGATATTATTAAATTTATTAAGTATAGTTATAATAACGTTTGAATCTCTGTACGTAATATTAAATTCAGACCTCGCTGTAACCCATATGAAACCACAAGCGACAGGTGCATAGGAAACCATCCGGAATTACAAAATTACTAGGAATATCTCAGATTGCTGCTGTCGCTTTTGTTCTTCAGCCGAATGATCCGTCCAGTACAACCCCGCAGTATACTACAATTGGTACATGCGTGTAATATATCAGCGCTACATTTCTTTTTCTTAATAATTTATTTTACACTTGTGACTCTGTATTAGCCTATGTAACATGTTCAGTGTTATCGTGCATTTTATAGATGAGCTCCGTGTACTTGACTGGAATTGGAGTTGACACTAGATTTTGTAGTACTGCACAAGTGGAGGGCAGAATTCTCCACGACATATATCTAGGGTGCTTTATGTTTTCGCATACAAGGTAAGCCCTAGTACTTTGTTATTCTGGTGTAAGTGATGGCTATTTAGATAAATACATTTGGCATCATGTCTCTATTCTTCTCTTCTCTTCTCTTCTTCAACTTGTTTTGTCTTATACCTTGACGTTTTCAGATACTCCTTGTAATTTCGGATGGTTTCCTTCCGTTTTTCCGCCTCTATGGTTTTTCCAGGTAACAAAGTCTATCAATTTGTCAGCTCTTCTATATTTTTTAGCAAACCACACGCTGTATATACTTAAGTTTTCTTAAATTATATTTTCATTTAAATGATAATCTACGGTGTCAAAGGTTTTTGCTTAAGCAAAGACGATGACGACAGAGAAGTTGCTACCCATGATAGCTTTAGAAATTTTATCATACAGTTCTATTACAAAATTGTTAGATTTTACTCTTCGTATAAAATTGATTTGAATAAACTAAAGTATGATATTTTGTAATGGTTATCTCCAGCATAAACAGCTTATGAACTGGCTCTGCAGTTCCAGTCGTCTTTAACTTTGCTCATTGACAGGAAAATTCCTTTTAGAACTAAAAGAGTATTAGAGCTAACACCACAGGTTTGTTTCAACTCTGCCTTTTCTGAAGCCAGGCGTCGCAGAAGTCAATTAGAGCATTGGTGGCGTTACTCTTTCCTTCTCTAGTATACCAAAATAGGTTTAAGCAACAGTGCAAACTTGTACGAAAAGTTGTTTAATTTGCCAAATTGGCATATTCAACTAATTTAGGCCCAACTGCTGAAAGTTCTGCATCATCTAAACTTTGTGGATAGCTTCTCAGAATCATTATATCGGGAGAAGTTAAATTTATCCCTTGCTGTGTTCTCGGCTGACCAAGTGCTCTATGGTAAATTCTTTATCAGACAGACTCTCTGATAAAAGCCTAAAATTCGTTACTATCCAACATTAATATTAGTTTAGATAAATAAGCGAGGTCAACTGTTTTACATATACATTGAAACCTACTATATTATTTACAGCCAATTCAATGACAATATTAAACAATATTCACTCGGAACAGCCTGCACAACATGTCTTTCTCATGTTTTTTGGTGCGACGAAGGACTCTGCCGAGGTCTGTTAATAAGTAATCTTGTCTCAATATGCAATGTATATATACATGTATGTATGTATGTATGTATGTATGTATGTATGTATGTATGTATGTATGTATGTATGTATGTATGTATGTATGCATGTATGCATGCATGCATGCATGCATGCATGCATGTATGCATGCATGTATGTATGTATGTATGTATGTGTGTATGTATGTATGTATGTATGCATGCATGCATGTATGTATGTCGGCATGTAACTGAATATTCTCGATGACCCTTATCTCTAGCCTAAACGATCTTAGAGGTCATTAAGAAGTGTTCATCTATAAGCAAATACTGCCCGAATAGCTGAAGAAGTGACCATTGGCGGGCTCTCGCAACAAGGAGATCCCAAACAACAGTCTATCATCCAAGGTTTACAGTTCATACCATGTTCAAAGTTGCTGGTTCGTGCTGAATTGACAGTCAAAAATGACAACAGCTGGCCTCAGCATTTACAGGTCACGGTTACGCTACGGATTGGCACCCCCTAAGACGATGATAGAATGCGTGGCGTACGGAGATCCCTTTATTGCAATGGAATTATAATAATAGCCTGGGTTTTCTTATATTTATTGTTATTATTGTTATTATTGTTATTATTGTTGTTGTTATTTATATCATTATTATTTCTGCAAAGATTAGGCACCACTATCTAATGATTAATGTGAGTGAAGGACTTGCAAAGTCCCTTCACAGTAATTGCCTCGGGGAGACTCGAACCCATACTCTCCGCGTAACGAACCGAGCGCCTTAAACAATCGGCCACCGTGCCCCATAAGCCTAAGTTTAGATCATATTGGCATCTGTTTCTGTTCTACGTGTGTCACTTCTTGGGTGTAGCAGCCAACACTCATTCTTAATCTAATACGTTCTTGACATTAATACAGATTATTCGAGGTTTCAGTGAAATCTCTTGGGCTGCATCATTAATTCAGAAAAGTGAAGTTCTTTAACGAGTTTTATGGTAAACGTTATGATAGAAGTTCTTTAACGAGTTTTATGATATAAAACGATAAAAAATCTTATTTATTCCGAATTAAATTGTATACTGAACAGAGCAGTCTTCATTAACTTGCTTTTTCTTTCTCAAATAACTGTAATCACATATTTCGATATTAATAATTAACCCAAAATCTCTAAACCATAGCACTTGAGTTGGGCATGCAACTTATCAAAAAGATATAGCAATAAGTAATAAGATTTTCTAAAATGATTTAGTAATAAGATATATTAAATGTAATAAGGTAAATGCTCATCTGTAAAAACTTCGCATATTGTTTGTTTTTCAGACGAATGCACAAGCCAGATATCAACTTGCTGTGAGTCTGTGTATTAAGTCTTTATATGTAGGTATAAATTACGCCATTTAGGACATCTTCAAGTCGCTGAACCATGACTACCTGACAGAAATCAGAAGACGTGACTTAGATAAGCTGAACAGTATTTATTGTGTTTTCTGTACTGTGAGATTTTCATAAACTATTCCAAGAAGTCGGCTCAGTAGGCCTATACAGGAAGATGCAAAAGGGCTGGAGATAAACGATGTGAAGCTTTAATTGAAAATTATATGGCTCAATTTAATCTAATTTCAATTCCGTTGCAACATCGGTTCTAATTTACTCAGGTTCAAAAGCGATGGTTCCAAGTAACAATGTATAACTTCTTGGTACTGCTTCAATTTGCTCGTAAAGGAATTAAAAGTATTTTGCTCTGAACTAAGTTTTCCAAAATAAAATAGAAATTATTTTCACTACATGGTTGAGATTAATCATTATATGATACGAATATACGTTTTCTATAAATTTGTCAAATTTACTCTAAAAATCCATTTTAATCACTTGCTTCACATTCCTAATGAGAAAGCTTGCAGTTTTTCATGGACATAGTGGCCACATGATGGATAATCCTAAAATATTCTTCGTTATGTTTCATGTTTCTTTTTGATTTTGATGCATGCAAAGTTCTTTAATGGTCATCCAGTCATTTTAGCCCCTATCCTAATATTAAACCATGGCACTACAGGATTGTATCTCTCAATGTGAATACTGTTGCTGGCATGAAATAAATGTACTATAATCATATCGTATTATACTTATGGTTGTTTTGTGTTGCAGCTTGCTTTACAAACTGCACTTACTGTCCAGACTGGAACACAGTGTCTTGCAAGTGTCCAAGTGAGTTTCATTTGGTTTTTAAATCAAGAAACCAGATTCTGACTTTTATTGTAGCCAGAATCTTTAGAGCCTAACAGGTATTACACTACTTTAGAATGCAACAGCTTTTCTCGACTCAACCAAAATTAGATTACAAGAATTACAAAGATATATTGCTTTGAGCACTGGAAAAGCTGAATAATTGCACATTATTTGCCAGACTTTTGAGCTCAAACCTTACAGTTTGATTCACTGTATTAGCTGCCGGCTAAGTGCACAAGCTATGTTTGAAACTTTATTCATTGAGCTGTAGCTGTAGCTAATTCAAAAGTATAATTAGTTGAAAATAAACATGCAAAAATTTTATTAAATTACAAGAAATAGCTTCTTTCTTTGCACTTAAATAGGTCAACCGAGCACCGATGCAGTCACACTTGGCTGTTACAACAGTAAATCAGAAATGACATGCACAGCAAAGGCTTCAGTGGTTATGATCTTCGTATTGTCGACACTTGCAATGTTCGGTCTGCAATAAAACAGATCACTGCACTTAAGTCGAAATAATGAGTGAAACTGATTAAATCTAATTTAATCTGGTTCATTATATAGCGTTGCTATTTTAATCGACAAGGCATCAATTCGTGACTGATTGTAGTGAAATCATAGAAATCATAATTCGTTGGATAATCCCGGTTGGAATACGATAGGTCAGAATAATAGCGCTACCTACAAAATGACTTTGTCTCTTTTAAAAAGGACCCAATAAGTAATCGGCACCAGGGAATCTGACTGCAAGCATGACAAAGAATTATGACCTGTGTATTTGTGTCTTGAATTAAATTACCATTTGAAATAGTGCAGTCTATAGGACAATGTATTATGCTATTTTGTGCGTATTTGAGCAATTATATAGAATCGTTTTTAACCTCTTAAAGGCGTTCAGACATGTCAATCTAACAGATTAAGAAGATGAGACTTAACGTAAGCTGACAGTGTTTTTGAGCTGTTTCTGGCGGAAGAATTCAAATTTTTAGTGGAAGATTGTTCCATGAAGAGGAAGCATGAAGTTCCTGGGACTAACGGATCCCCACCTGTTGTTAAGTGCAGTGTTTAGCATACCGAGACAGGAACACTGGTGTAACCTTATTGTGAGGCTGCGCCGACTTTGTTGATCTGCCCAATAGGAAGATCTTGAATGACCTTTGGTGATATGCTTAACTGTCATCACATGGTCTTTGTATCAATATATGCACACTGTGATAAGGACCAACTGAACGCATGAATATTTTCACGAGAACTTCCTGATTTAAACTTTATCGTTTAACGCCATAATTCAGTTTTATGCCGACATTATGTAGGCTTAGACAACTTTATGCTAAGAACGATGAACAAACATATGCTACTGAAATCACAGACATATACTTACCAAATAATGATTTAAAATCTATTTGGATAGAAATTGTTCAACTTAGTTAGCTTAATTCAGCATTATATTACCAATCAAGAAAGTCAGAATTCATTAAAATATCGACAAAAGTAATAGAGATCCAAAAGAGATCTTACTTTAGCTGTAAAGGTATGTGATCAGTTGCTACCCATCTCTGCGGACGAAACTTAAAAACGTTAAATTTTTATAAGAAAGTTTAGCTCAGCCTTTGGCGTAATTACAAGGTTGGCATTCGCCAGCCGGAAATGTTGGTGAGTTCGTAGCATGGATAAGATAACTGCTGTAATTCTGGTAGGAGTTTCTGGATAGTGGTTTCTGTGTTCAGGAAAAATGAATTGCATTATAGATGTGGTGCAGTCTGAAGTGAAGCATAGGGCTGATTCTGCGAAGGTCACGGATACGCCTAAAACAGAGGAATAGGTGAGCGATATAATCGGAGCAGCTGAGGTTTTGGTCGAGGATCACACCTTTGTTGAGGACAGGACAATTAGTAGTAAAGGTGTTGGTGAAGGCAAAGTCCAGATTAAGGGAGGTAGAATGGTCCTGAATTTCCTTGAGCTGGTCACGCAGACCTGTAAGTTATAAATTTGATTTTATAAGGGTTCAAGCACAGGAGATTAAATGCCATCCAGGAGGAGATTTGGGTAACCACACGAGGAAGATGATACCTTGAACATTATAATAACGGCGCTACATAAATCAATAGATTAGATAAGATTAGATCCACTAAAATGTGTGTAGCAGAGTTTCCACACTGTCAACGATGCTAACAATGTTTCCTTTTGCAAAACCAAATTGTTTTAAGTCTGTACAAAAGGCAGACAATTCTGAGGCTCGTATCATAAGGCAAATAACCTACTGTTGAACTGAAATGCAATGTCTTAATACTTCCTTAAATGTACTTTTATCAAATTGATTTCATGGTTGCTTGTGCACATACCTCAGTTGAAATGCTCGAAACATCCTACACCTCGCTATAAGGCCTTTAGTTAGGTGTAGGATGTTTTGAGCTACATAGGTAAATCGATACCCCAGGGAAGCCCCCATGCGTGAGGATTTTCAGTTTGCCTCCCGAACGTGGATTATTTCAGAGATTTAAATCTTGGGCTAGTAACTTCCGTTCACGCAGACCTTAAATAGCGTGGCGCCCATTCAAACAGCAGCGGTGGTGAAGGATCTCACCCGATAAATTTATTGCAAAATGAGCAAGGTCGAGGTCAGACCGTCGCTACATAAAACTTATACATTTACTTTGTATGCATAGAGCCTTAGCCCATGGCAGAGCCAGTGAAGACATGAAATAAACGAACTCATTCTTACCTTATCAGACATAACGAGAGCATAGGCCTACACAAGAATTGGAGAAGACAGATGTTTGACATAGGTAGGAAAACTTCGCATGCGCTCTGCGCCATCTTGGCATTATGTTGGTGCATATATCGAGGGGGAAAGAGAACGAGGTGAGCCAGACTGAAATCGTCAAATAGATTTGGCGCCCAATTGAATAACAGTCTCAAATTTTGTTCGCCCTTGCCCCATTTGCGCCTAGTGCTTTGTCCCCTCTGAGATTCGCTGCATGAATGGGGCATGATTGCCAGCGGCGGTCGGTCAGAGAACCCGATAATTCCACCAATTTGGTTTCCAGTTCCGCGAAAAACGAATCAACGCATCAGAATCGGCCAGACGACAGTTGAATTCATCCGAATGACATGCTATTCTCACAAGGCCGTCTTAAGCTCATCTTTTCCCGTCTGTCTCGCTCGGTCTCAATGTATGTCTCCTTCAGCATGTCTTTCTAGTTGTATGCTTGTACGCATGTCTGTCTGTCTGCTCTTCTGCCTGCACTTACATTTGGGTGATTCTTGTCTATGCATGTCTCTGTTCTGATCCTTAGTGCAGGTGTCTGTCGGTCTTTTAAGTTCTCTATAATTTTATGAGCGCCTGTATGTGTGTCTGTCTTTCTGTTCCTAAGGTCTTTCATTTAAGAATCCATAACAGTAATGGCCTTTCATATCTCCTCTTTGCTGATTTATGACTCTACAGTCTCCTCTCTTTTATTTCTTGTCGTTTTTCTTCGTGTCATTCTTTACTTCTTCCTGTGTTCTCTCTCCGTTCCCACTCTTTCTTTTCTAATTTTCCTTTAAATTAAGGTGCCAACTGCCTGGCGTGGGTTTCAAACTATTAGTCATAATTATAAAATTACATGGCGCTTTATTGATATCTGAAAGAAGAGGCAAATAGAAGAGTTTTACACATCAAAAACCATACGAAATTTTGCAGGACAGGGAGAGACCCAGTGACTGAGCAAGAGCTGAAGTAAAATAAAGCTCCCAAGTCCCATAGGGATGACGCCAGTTGTCTGCTCGTCAGCCCTTGAGCTGGCAATGGACGAATCCTACGCAGGGCCTTGGACACGCAAATACTTCCCATCTAGTACCAGTACCAAATAAACACTGCTTAATGACAGAGACAAGTGTGCGCAAATAACTTGTCCAGGGCTGCTATACAGAGTCCACTCGCCAGGCTTGAATCCGCAACCGTTAATCAAATACCAAGTGATTTTGCTATCTATGATGTATTTAGTCGCAAATGCCAAGAACAACATGGACGAGAATAGTATACTACAGGCAAGGGGGCTGGAACAACACGGCTTTGCGTTGAACACTGCATGTTCCATCTGTGAAATCGTTACATTAATTTATACAAATAAATCACATGGATATGGCAAAGGTCTGGTGTTCATCAGCATAGCCTGTCGTTCAAAAAATTGCTCTTTAACAGATCCTATCCTGACTCCCCTTCTTCCTCTTATCTGTCTATCCGCTCCTCTCCCAAACCTCACCCATCGTAGCTGCCACGCTGTCTCTCTGCCTGACTCTTGGATCTAGACATGGAACAGAACCTTTTTGCCTATCGATTTTGTTTTGACTAAGCGCCTGTGAATAAGCTGGTCCCCGTGACGTGGCTTTTGTTGGACGCTGCAGAAGTCTCGGAATTACGATTACGTTTGTCCTAGGGACCTAATAGTGGAAAGGGCAACATGACCATATTTTCTGCAGCAAAGCAATGGAGATTCCTTTTCCATTTATATCTCGAAAGCGATCTTTATTCTGTTTGCGTCCCTTCCAGCTTGATCCAAGTTATCACTGGCCACTTCCGATTAACCTGTTGCTTGTACATTAGACGCCTCTTTTGGATTCTTCGCATTCCTGGAATTCGCGTTTCGTTTTGCCACGATGAAGGTTTATTTCTCCAAACTCGATTTATCGTCACATATTCATTGGTCTGTCAATCGAGCCTCTCTGGTTCTTGGTCCAACGACCACATTTGCAATTCTCGAGCAAGAAATCGGTAGAACTGTTCCAACTTTGCAACTTTTTGAAGACGTTCTACATCATCAAACGCCTTTTCACTTTCTATCAACATATAAAGTTTGACGACAACTTAAGTGGTAGGTCCGAATACTTATTTTCAATGCCTTTCTCCAACGAACGGAACTTTCGACCACAGACCTCAGGTATCAACTAAATATGCCGTCAATAAAGCTTCTTTCAGTTTCTCGTAACCTTTACGATTCTCTGTTGATAATTTTCTAAATACTTTCAAACATTTTCCGATCAATTTCGTCTGCAACAGCGATGACTATTTCGATAAAGGCCACACAAATCAACTGGGCCATTTTGTCAGAGAGGACCAACTAACCATCTACGTCATTCTCCTCAAACTTAGCTTAACAACTGCTTCAACACCTTGCACCCGTCATAAATTTCACCATCGAATTAGAATCATGTGAAATAGCAATTGAGACTCTTTTTCGTCTCTGTCCTTATTCTCAAGTGCTTTCAATTTCAAGTTCGTGTTCGTTCTGTATCTCCGACTCTTTTATTTCCACATTCCATATATCTCTACGCTTAGTTTCTTCCTTTTTCTATTCAATTTCATCTTCAATTTCTTTGCCCTTAGTTTCTTCCTTTTCAACTTCAACTGTCAAAGTCTTCAGTTCTAATTCAAATTCCATTTTCCTCTGTTTTAACGTGACATCGTCTGTCTCTGTAACGGCCGTCACAGCTTTCTTTTCCACTAATTCAACATATTAAAATGACTGTAACTGAATTTTAGTCATGTCAATCAAGTCCCTTCCGAGTTCAGCACCAACGACCTTCAACTTCTCAAAATTCAGTTCAAAGATTTTGTTCATTGTGACACCCGTCTTTGAAGCCAAGTCTTCTTGATGCATAGTATAGCAAAATTCTCTGTCAAAGCTTCACGTTGACTATAGACAATGCATAAATGACTTTTCGGTCAACCGGAGAACAGGTTAACCTCAATTCTTCTGACACTACTCGTTACGAAACTCGAACTAAAGTCCGATTAAAACAGTTCGTTCTTCTTCTCAAGACTGGCGGCCCTTCGTATACAAAGTGCAGACTATTATCAACGAACTCTACACATAACTTCTAGTCAGAACTGTAGTAAAAATACACCTATATTGTTCATACAACGATTAATCTCAAACTAAAACCCCTTGCCACGGTCTTTTACAACGTTTACACATGCCATGCTGCAGACATTCCCTTTTAGAATGTTTTAACAAGGTCCAAAATCCCTCACTGTAACAATACACGCAGCTGACTTTGAAACTGGACCAGGAAATCCATATAAATAAATTGGCATGATGGCGTGTGTATATATAATATAGGCCTAATAATATTGAAGCGACTGAATGTGTTCAGGAGGGAGGCAATGAGGAAGACGATAACGGCAACTCATTGCTGATCTTTGATCTTTCGTCCATCTTCAATCGACTTTCTTCCTAAGATTGCCATTTATTCAGCTGCAGCTGTGACTCAATTGTAGGCCTACTACTCTTTTCGTGAGGCAGAACTTCATCTCTCGCTTATGCTTCGCTGCATGGACGCCAGATCAAGGCAAACATCCATTTCAGAGCGCATCTTTTTACACATATTGATTGAATGAACGAACGAACGATAACGAACGAACGAAAGAATGAGTGAAGAAATGAATGAATAGCAAATAAATGACACATGCTACGTTACATGATTGTAATATAATGCAACATAACATAGCATATGTTACGGATTTCGTGAGAGGCTGAAAAGCTGCATTATAAAATTAAAATTATTGTACATTAATAATTAAAGGTATTCGGTTTTATAATTTTATTTTCAGTTGCTTATAACGTTCGGTTAGTTTTACATTCGAAGCAACAACTCTGATCTTCTTGATGTATCCTGAGGCCACTTGGTCACCCAGCGTCTAATCATGGTGACCTTTAATCTGCGAGTGCGTGTCCTTTGGCGAATATGTTTTACGGACCTTCATAGCCTAATTCTGTGAGTGCTGAAAGTTTAAACTTGGAACCATTCTGTAGAATGATTTTTGGTTTTGTGCAATTTAGAAAATTTATGTCACAATACTAACAAATCAATCTAGTTTCTAATTCACGAATTTAGCCGATTAATCTCTCGATCAATGTTTATCTCACACTCCAGTCCGAGTCGCTTAGTTTCAAACCCAAACAACAATATATAGCCATTTTACGAAGCAGAAGTATTAGTGTAAAATTATCTCTCGTTTTGATCCGAAGTTAATGCTCTCTGAACCCTAAGAACATAACAAGGAATCAACCTTGATTTAGGACATCATAAATACCGACGCACATTAACCTCTTTTGATACCATACACCCGTTATTTCCATACGGCCGCATCTATTACGGTCCGGCGAACAACCGAAAATTATCCGGGATCATCGTCAGTGCATTACTTCCAGGCATTTTGGACTTAATGTCTGATTTACATCCTGCTGAAACATTTAATGCGAGCGCAAAAAATGAGTGATAATAGGCTGAGTGGCTTGAGAAAGCGAACGATAGCAACGAAAACAATGGCTATGCAGTGCCAGTTATGGTAATGTTGTTCTAGGATCAAGTAAACTGATAGGAATCTGGCGAATCTTAACGGCTTTGCTGTGTAATGAATATGCACTGTTTGGTGGCGGCTGTACACAGTAAGCCAGGGGACCTTGGTTCCAACTGAACCTATACTTCCCCTCAAAGTGCCCTTCAAAATTATAGGCTATTAAACTTTGGAAGGACTGCGGCTTATTGTGAGTCTCTGAAAAGTGGACAGAGATGAAACGGTGATGGAAAGGGTCGTTGAAAATAACAAAACGGCCAAAAGATATGCTTCAAAAGGTCCTGTAAATTTATTTGGCAAAACCAGCATAAAGTTGTTATGGCCAAAACAAGTACGGCTTTTGGTGAACTTCTGGATCTGAAAGTAGTTGTGCCCCTTGTAAGCTCTCGACTCCCTACCCTTGATCCCTCCAGTTCGGGAACCTCGCGCCGCCAGGGGCGCTGTTGGGTAATGTATCATTTCCATAGCGTTTTACAAGTTCTTGAAGTCTAATACACTATCCCATATATTTTCTATGTTGCTGGTATCAAAAAGCAACTGGAATATCCGTGTTACACCATTTTGGGATTCACTGGTTTGGACCAGCTTGCTCTCTGTTGCCAAAAGATTATCCAAAGGCTTCTTCTTCAATTAGCTTATGGTAGTGTACCGTAATGAAACAAGTTGAAATTATTTCTTGCTTGAAAGTAAATCTCTGCTCTATAGGTAGGCCTATATATTTTAATGTACAAATAACGCCTTGTAAATTACCTTACACTGAGAGTGATGCGATCCGCGGTTCACTGAGCAAATGTCAAAATTAAACAAAAATGTTAATGACAACAAGCAAAAGGAGGGACGGAGGGGTTACTCAAGTGCGGATGAGGAAGGCGGGTTATGCCCAATGCGCACGTCCACATCAAACTCTGGTGCATACAGTTTTTAATACATCTTGTGCCTTAAACATCAACTTCAGTCAGACACCATTCCATGCAGCGTTAGATCTATAAATCCCTTTGCTGAACGTGGCAGTATCAAAATATCCCACCCTTCAACATGGAACCATAATCTAGGCATTAATATTCCTTTGGCGGTTGGACGTCCGCAAGAGGGGAAGGAGAGAAATGGCAAATACGGACAAGGGGAAGGAGGTGTTCAAAGTAGGTCTTTTTGCGGACGTTCTTTATGGATGACCCCCAAGTGCCAACTGCAAATTGAAATCGACTTCAGCGCCTATCATTTGTTTAGCAAGAGATTCGGAGGCTTAGACCACACACGTAAAACTCTTTTGCTATCTCTCTGTGCCTCGCTCTCGGTCTGCCTCAATGTCACTGTGTCTCTAACGCATCTATCTAAATGTTGATATATTTTGTTCTCTCTCTCTCTCTCTCTCTTTCTCTTTCTATTTCTTTCTGTCTCTCTGTCTCTGTCTCTTTCTATCTCTTTCTTTTCTCTCTCTCTCTATCTCTCTCTTTCACTTTCTCTCTCTGTCTCCATCTTTCTCTTTATCTGTCTCTCTTTTGTATCTCACTACATCTATCTATCTCTTCTTTGTATGTCGATCTCTACTTCCGTCCCTTGCGATAAACAGTAAACTCATAAATTTCTCAGCGCCACACAACAGCTGCGTCAGGGAGGCCACCTTTTTCACCAGCGCTACATCAATTCAATTCAGATTGTTGGGTCAGTTCCGTTGCCAGATCAGAATCAGCGAAAGTGAAGCCAGAATGGACATCGTGTTGCTAAGATGGAAAGCAATTATGACGGCAACGGTGGTCATAGGGTGGACCATGGTCGGGTGAGGGTTAGGATAGTTTGAAAAGTTCGATTTTCAGTCTGGAAAGAAACTCCCAGAAGAGAATACAAGCGCAGAAGATCTCACATCTACAGGTGACGATGATGGACTAGCGAACTGAGGGATGTCTTTCGGGAGTTCGTTCCAAAGAGCTGGCGCAGCGTAGATTACAGAATTTGAGAGAGGAAGAGACTGAGTTAATGATACTAGGATAGGAAAAACGAGTGGAAAGTGTTCATTGTAAAAACGATGAAGTTGATAAACGGATTAGATGAAAGAATGTTTTCCAGTTAAAGATGCACTGCATTATCGCAATAAACATTATGATAATGCAGCCTCTGCCTCTTTCACGGTGCCTCTGTTTCTCTACCCTTCTGATATGCTTCCTCTGTTGCTTTCATTTTTTTCTCTGCTTCTGTTGGTCTGCTTATCTATCTGCAGCCTGTTTGCTTAAACGCACAGAGTATAGGCAAACAGATAGAAAGACAGAGAACAACATGCGGTCGTAAAACCTAGAACTGTACCTTATATGATTCTTGTATGTATGTCTGTAAATATATATGTATGTATGTATGTATGAATGTATGTATGTATTTATGTATGTATATATGAATGTATGTATGCATGCAATTATGTATGTATGTATATATTTATGTATGTATGTATTTATGTATGTATATGTGTATGTATTTATGTTGCTATAGATTTAGCAACAGACATACCTACATACATAGGTCTACATATCTATACATACATACACATACACATAAATATTTCACATTGTTGGTTGTTGACTTATTATTGTCATTCAAATATGAATGTCTTTTAAGTAACTGATAGATTTCACCTCAGCTACGCTACACCGAATGAGAAAGTAGCAACTTTAAAGAGTTCGACGACTACCTAAGCTAGTCTACCCAACCTACCTCCACCTCAGAGCTGAATCAAAGCCCATCCTCAGCTCAACAGAAGGCAGGCTACAGATAACTGCCATTCTTGCTGACTCTAAGACGGAAGATTAGTCCAATAACGACTAAATGACTAGCATTCTTTTCTATCGCTTCTTACCTCCTTCTTTTTCTCTCATTGTTTCACCTAGGATACATGTAGTTGCATTCAACCCACACAAATACATATACTCTGAATGCATGACAACAGCCAGCCCGTTTCCGTGTGCACATGCCTGACCCCTCAGTCTAAACCTACAACCGTCTCATAAACCAGGCCTACATTCCTGAGCTTCTTCACCAGCATGATGATTACACCGGCCACTGGCAGTAAAAACCCGGATCAAACCAATGTCCTCGGTTAATAGACCTATTAGCTTCCAAGGCGTCGATTGTAAAAATGTAGGCTCTATCACACGTAAGAAGCTCACAACAGCTTTCTTATTTACTCACTCAAATCTACACTGCGATACATATGTTATACATATGTTATACGTATGTTATACATATGTTATACGTATGTTATACATATGTTATACGTATGTTATACATATGTTATACATATGTTATACATATGTTATTCATGTGCTATACATATATCATACATATATTATACATATGTTATACATATCATGCATACATTTTCCTGACCAATCTGTCGACCGAGCTTCTCCCTCGGGTGATGATTTTTGACTATGCTCTCACTTGAAGCAACCATCGACAAATGCCTTGTGAATTATGATAACGGCGCTACAGAAGTTATTGGATTTGATACATGCATAAATAAATGCATCATACATACATACATACATAAATACATACATACATGCATACATACATACATTCATACATACATTCATACATACATGCACACATACACACATAATTCATACACAAATACATACACGCATACATATATACATACATACATCTGTGCGGTTATAAGAAAATAGTTGTACGCCGTGTGAGCGTTATAAATGCTCTGGTGTTCGTTGATCAGTTCAAACGGATCGATCTAATTTGAACGGCTGCTGATCACCTTGACCTGAAGTGCATCTGGTGAACAGCGTGCACCTTATTTCGCAACGAAATGATCACGCCTCCAGAATTGATTGTTCTGTCCGGTTGTCGACTGCTCTAGACGCCCGAAGACAAAGCACCGTATGGACGGTGCTGACAGCCATCTTGGTGACACTACCTAAGGCAATGCCTAGTAGCAACAGACACAGATGTACACCTAAGCCAATGCCTATAGTAGCAACAGACACAGATGTGCACCTAAGCCAGTGCCTACAGTAGCAACAGACACAGATGTGCACCTAAACCAATGCCTATAGTAGCAACAGACACAGATGTGCACCTAAGCCAATGCCTACAGTAGCAACAGACACAGATGTGCACCTAAAACAATGCCTATAGTAGCAACAGACACAGATGTGCACCTAAGCCAATGCCTAGTAGCAACAGACACAGATGTACACCTCAGCCAATGCCTAGTCGCACCAGACACAGATGTGCACCTAAGCCAATGCCTAGTAGCAACAGACACATATGTGCACCTAAGCCAATGCCTAGTAGCAACAGACACAGATGTGCACCTAAGACAATGCCTATAGTAGCAACAGACACAGATGTGCACCTAAGCCAATGCCTAGTAGTAACAGACACAGATGTACACCTCAGCCAATGTCTAGTAGCAACAGACATAAATGTACACAGAATTGTCATTAGTACTTTCTGGTGTTAATTCATAGCACGTTTCAGATTAACCTACACTGCCATAAGCAAGGCATAGCTGCGGCAGTGTAATCCACAACAACGGCGGAGCTCCGCTTTGCAAATTTTGATTTGCCCTCTGCGAACTGGTTAAGGTCAGGGTGATTACTGAACTTTCTTTTGATAAACATCTGGATTTGCCAGTGATCTGCAACTAAGCACTACAACACTATCACTGTCAGCACTATTACAAAGCCATAAAATGCAGTGATTTATATTTCATAGTCCAGCCAGAGCTCAGATGCCGTAATACCTTGTGGGCCTATATGTATGTATATATATATATATATATATATATATATATATATATATATATATATATATATATATATATATATATATATATATATATATATATATATATATATATATATATATATATATATACATACTTTCTTGTATGCTCGTGCTCAAATGTCGACAATTTTTTAAAATCATTTTCAATCAATCAATCTTATATATATATATATACATATATATATATATATATAAGATTGATTGATTGAAAATGATTTTAAAAAATTGTCGACATTTGAGCACGAGCATACAAGAAAGTATAACTCCAAATACAGTACAAACAAGCCATGGCATACGTATATACCACTGCATTTCTTCTGGTCACGTTACAGTGTCTCATAAACCGCTTCGAAGGGTAGACGTCCAGCGTGGGGTAAGGGAGGCGGTCCCCATCCGAGCCTATGCTACAAATCATGCCATATGCTGGCCATCGGCTTTTGTAGCCATCGCTGCCACGAGGAACTGGAGCCATTAGCGACCCTGGTCACTCGATGGTTCTAGACTGATCATTTGCGCGGGGACCGATATCTCGTGAACCGCGACCGCGTCGAACCCGATCGAAGACATCCTGTGTTAATTCCAGGAAGCGTCGAAAACTGCAGCAACGGATCGCTGGATGTAATTGAGTAGCTTTGCTTTTGAATAGCTAGGCTGCCGACAAGACCCAAGGAAGTCCAGTAACTCTAGGGTCTTTGAGTAACTGTCCAATATTGCTTTACCAGATTCAGTTATAATTCTCGTCTGCTAGGCCTCATTCAAACAATTTAATTTCTTCTATTTTTTAGATTTATATAGCGTCACTATCTAATCGCAACACACAGACATCCTTGCTCAGATGCTAACTATATAGTTTCATTTATCTTTTCGTGTATTTATCGAGCGCTAATGTAACTGCAAAGGGGTTGATTGATGGTGCTTATTAGTTCTTCCTCAGAGTTTCTTTAAGGTCCATTGATCGCAGTTATTTGTCTCAGCCGGTCTTGAATCTGACCGGAAATGTGAACTCGCTATGAAACGAGAAGTAACAGAATGGCTGGTAATAGCAATGGTAATACCATCTTGTGGGGTGACATGAGTGGGAGAAGAGCTAGGGCGACCTCCATTCAACTCCTGTGATTTCTACGGCAGATGACTTTACCTTCTCTTTTGAACACAAACAAAGTCAGCATTTCTAGTGAATCTTTTTTGACCGAGGTTTCTGGGTGCCGATTAGAAGTGGTCTTTATTTCTTGGTTTAGCGGCTTATAAACTTTTGAAATCGAATTGGCTAAATAGATCAATCTGATTCTATTCCGTTGCAAAATAAGGCAGTGGCGTCCAATGTCAAATGACCTGCAGTTCAAAGTGAAAGCCGCCAAATGAACTGCAATTCAAAGTGACAGTTGTAATCAGGTTAAAAAACCTTCACGCACTCAGATGTGCTCGTAGTTAGTGCATGTAGTCTGTCGACTATCTAGCCTGACATCCGCAGGCTGGGTAGAGCAAATGACTAATAACTAGTACATGTGACAAAACGACTGAAAGCATGTCAAGCACATTGTGCACCAAAAGTCAACAGTCGTTTGCGTTAAACTTTAATCAGGTCTGTAAAAAATAATTCAAAACGTCCACACCATTCCTGAACTCTTGTATATTATACAGTGAGCATTAGAAGCCATAAAAATCGCAAGAAAAAGGTCTTGTACCTGCTTCTTATAAGGCTATCACGCGACGTATGCCAAATCACGCCAAATTGATTCTAAGACTCGCTTAATGTGTTTCTCGACGCCACGACAGTGCAGTCTTCTCGAGCCTTCTGCGCAAATTAGACTCCCTTTAAGCACGTGCCTTCATGAATTATATGTATATATGAATATAAATGGATCTATTATAATCGTGTATACATTGTGACTTTATATCAAGAAAAGGAGTTTTAGCAATTCGTCCAAGCAAATGGGAACGTAAGCTCCGAAATTTCAACTCTCATCTACCCTAATATTCTGATATTAAGCATCTCCTTGGGTGGAAGCATTAATCATCATAATAATAATAACAAACTACGGGCTCAATGCCAGTAGGTGTTCGATGCCGTTCTCACTATGTTCGTCCACTGTTGTCTTTCCAGTGCGGCGTGGCTCAGCTCCTGGATTGATGTTCCACACCATTCGATTATGTCATCTACCCATTCTTTATGGGGTCGTCCTCTCTTGTTTGGTCCATCCATCATTCCGAACACTAATGTCTTGATCTTCCTATCGTTGCTCAATCTACATATGTGACCAAATAATCAAAGTTTCCTCTGCATCAAGTTATCTTTTCACTAATCCTCGACGTAATCGACCACTAAATGGAATGCCTTGAAAGCATTTACATGCGTCCACAGATACTGTAAAAAGCATGCGCAGTAGTACCTAACTCAATCTTGGCAGGCCTGCCAAGGTTCCGGCTACGTCAGCTTCCTTTTGGAACAGTCTTCTGTTACACGTATACGTACTGTTGCTTCTGCTTTGTCACAGCAAACATTTTCAAACTGTCTTAAAAATCATTTGTTTGGACCTGTTAGATGGTCAGGTGTGCAGGGCCTTTGTGAGGTACTTAAAGGGCGCTATATCAAGTGTTCTGATACATGCATACATGTGTATCAATGTTATAAGTGCATCTAAATTGTACATTGAATAGTAAGCAGGTAAGTCTGCGTTTTGATGAAACAAGACAATTACTGATTGTGGAAGTATTTCTGAATGTTTTCGATTTAACGGTTCTCGATTTTACAGTCAAGGCTTCTTAAAAAAACGGCCTCAGTAAATGGTTCCATCTCGATATAGTAATATGGATGTGGATAGATGTGGTAGTTGTGTTGTTTCACGGCACCCCAGAGCTCACATCGAGGTGTCCTTCTAGGAGAAGTAATTTTGTCCTAGTCGATCTGACTGTATTCGATTCTATCGTCTGATGCTCGATATTGTTTTTCTGTTGTGTTCTCGTCTCTTGTGTCGAATTGTATTCTGTCTATTTAGCTGTAGTCTGATATTCGTATTCTGGGACTTCGGTTCTCTTATGCTTAACCTGCACAAACCAAGCGTTATGTAATGTAATAAAATAATATGTTATATGATATAACGAGATGCAATGTAATTTATTGTACAGCCGTCTCATTATTGTCCTTAAGTGTCCGGTTACAATGCTCAGTTAGTTTGTGGCGAACAGGTTGCAAATACCAGGTATGGTTACGCCAGCGAACCTGCACACCTTCATCCACACGCACAGTTGGCAAATGACTCCATATTCAGAGGGTCTGGCACGCAATGTTGCCTAAGGCTTTGATGAACACCCGCAGCTGACAACAGATGCTGCACATAGGAAACTCCACTTAACTCTCGAGGTTTGTAGAATGTGAACTGTTCGAGAATGGTCAATCGCCGATCCGGCGATATCTGTTTCTGAGGTTAAGAGCAGACTGTGCTACTTAAACCGTTGACTTGGCATTGCAGAAGCGCCTTAATAATTCTTTAATAGCATTTGACTGTGTAACTGGCGCACACGTGTGTTCTAATGATTTCTTACGCCGATCATATAGGCCTATATATGTACGTATGTGTCTGGTTATTTATATAGCACCTTTAAAGAACCTCACACGAACGATAAATAGACCATATAGTCTCGACCCTTCGCAATTTCAATTATATCATCGGCTGAGATCCTTCGCCAACGGCACTGGCTTAGATCGACTTCTCGACAGTTAAGATCCTCGTTCACGTGCGCTATTGGAATCTTCAGTTACATGTATACTCTGATAAATTCAGGAGAACAGTGCTCGCTAAACTCAAGTCTTGCAACTTAGACGATACGGATCCCATCGACACTCATTAGTGTCATCCAGACTGGTATCACGTGATTCCCTATAGCTGAGGATGAAACGCGAGAAACTAATAGAAACTCACATAAGTCGGATATATAAAAAGCATGCAGTCTTTGAAAGCAAATGGGGCATCTACTTTCAGTTGCCTGGCAATCATCAAGAGGTCACGTAGTTAATAATAAGTAGTCTGAATAAGTCTGAAGTGTCGGCTCGTGATGTTCCATTCGTTTGCGTGGAGTTTAAGATGATGAGAGAAGACAGGCAGGCAGGATGAGAGGGAAGCAGAGGAGAGAGAGAGAGAGAGAGAGCAGATGGGAGATGATCGAAAGAGAGAGCAACATATGACAAGACAGAGAGAAAAACAGATAGAAGAGAGAGCGAGGCAGACAGGCAGACATACATGCATATATACATACAGACAGACAGACAGACAGACAGAGTCACATACAGGAAGAGACAGGTAGAAATAAAAGACAAGACAAATGAGTCAGAATATGACAGGAAAATATATCAGCAGAATATAGAAAAGCAAGAGAGCACAGAATGGGAAGAACAGAACAGGATCCTTCAAGAGAGGACGCAGCGGCAGCAAAGAGCAGCGTTGGCAGAATGAAGAACGAAAAGAGGCAGGATGACGAGCAAAAGGTGGAGAGGATTGAGAATGAGAAAAGAAAGGGAACGAGTAAAAAGGTAAGGTGGGAAGGATAGAAAAGAGAAGGGCAGGAATACTTTAAAGAACATGGCAGAACAGTCGTATCAACATACCAACAGATATTGATTCTATTTCTAAAACGCTGAGGTATGTCATACACGAATCCATCGCATACATGTATATTCATGTTGCTACTCACACGATTTATGTGCGTTCCTGTAGGCCTATGTCATACACGAATCAGTTCTCTATGTTCATGTTGTTGCTCACTCCATGTTCAGTATCTATGTTCGCATATGTGAACAAGTAATCGTAATCGAAATGTCGAGATTTCTACAGCGTTCAACGAATGCCAATTCGCGGGAACCAGCTTATTCACAGGCGCTCAGTCAAGACAAAATCGATAGGCAAAAGGGTTCGGTTCCAGGTCAAGATTCAGGAGTCAGGCAGTGTATTCACATACGCGAATTTACTGCTGACGATGGCCAATGCACGGCATGCAGGTTTGGCTGATGATAACCAGAGATGGACGCGGCTGCTGCTGCTGCTGCTGCTGCTGCTGCTCTGAATGGGTCGAAGACACGCAAAAATAATAACATTGCTAGCATCTTCGTCGCCGTCTCCAGTGCCGCCCTAAACACAGAGTCAACAACGGCTTTAGCAGCGTCCAGCCGACAAGAGCTAGAAGACAGGGCAGCGCCAGTCGACAATCCGTCGTTAAGGTCGGTCAGTCGGTCGGTCATTCAGCTGGGAAGCCGGACTTAACCTGGCAGCCAAACAAGTGCGCCCTTTGGCATTTATTTCGATGAGAACGTCGCGCAGATATTGCTTTTCCGACTGACTTTTCGACGACGATTTGAGAGACTTGGAGAGAGCCAGAAAGAGCGGGAGAGAACAGAGAGAAAGAGCGGGATAAGAGAGAAAGAAAGAAAGAAAGAAAGAAAGAGAGAGCAGTAGAAAGGAAGTAAGAAAGAGTTGATGCGATGTGTTGAGTAGAACATACGATAACATCAGCAGAATTGTAGGAACTAGAATTGCGAATTCAAGTTTCACGGACAGTTTTCAACTTCGAGTTTAAAATAAAGAATCGGCGGCATAGAATCAAAGGTAAGGCCACGATTGCTTGCTAGGATAAACGAATAGACGAACCCTTCAAATCCTTAAATGCTATCGCTTGGAGTGTTCGCCTTCTGCTACATTTTTTCACGGTTCTCGATTTAACAGTCATGGCTTTTAGCTATGCCATTGTTTTGCGTCGTTGCTACACTCCTATTGCCCCTGTTATTGCCATTGTACTGTCATTTCATTCCTGCTTTCATGCATACTAACATGCCACTTATTGTCCCATAAATTTGTGGCGCATAAAACATTCTTTCCCATTCGCTTTTGATGTTAGTTTTTAATAAGTTTAGTCAACCAAATGTCTATCCGTCACATGTAAGTAACGATGACTATAAGGAATCATGTTCTTGTGGTATTTTAATTCACGTGTTCTTAATTCTAAAAGCTCTAAGCTTTGTAGCCGAAATCGACTGATTGTGTCCTTGTACAGATGCCCTGGATGATAGTTTAAATTATCTACATTGTTGCATCGCGTCTTGTTTTCTAACATTTCAGTCGGAAGCTGCAATGTGAATGAAGTCAAACATTAAATTACATCACATTATATGACTTTAACCTACATCGCATTACAACAGTTTCAATTCATTACGATCTGAAGAACCTATACACTATGTATGGCGAGATGAGTTACCACCTAATTCATGCCAACTTCCAGCAACTAAAATGTATGGCAAGATAAGGTAGGTCATGGGCAAGGGGGGGGGGGGTAAGGTTGGCTATTGATAAATTTGTTGCGTCTCTTTCGTGTCAGCCGCTGATGAGCGATAGAATTTTTAAAAATCGACGAATAATTGTATAGTGTAACAGTCCAGCAGCTTAGTTGACAGCATTCTCTCAAGCGTGGCATACGTGACTCAACGACGAGGTACCGGTTTCATTTGATACACGAGGAATCGAAGCTTGGACGCAGCGTCAAGAGGTGATGGGCTTAACATTCGGCCACAAACGCACTGGCTTCTGTCAGACAAGGCAAAATTTGTACGACTGACTTAATAATTATGAATCTTTTCGTCCAATAATTACGTCTCGAATGGATATTCTGAAATGGTAGATTGTGAGTATCGTGTTGCGATACCAAGAAAAACTCAGCTTCTCAAACTGTTAGTCAGTATATGCATATCTTAAATGTTCTTAAATGAGTCCGATATCAACAGAGTCTGTTCCTTATGCCAGGGGACATGTTTGCGTTTGATTGATTATGCCTGTCAAGCAAATTTCAATGTTTTATTGTTTGACGTTCAGTTTTCACTATGCTCTACTTTTAGACTCCTGCCTTTAAACTTTTTTGTTAGTATAGCATACTTAATATTTTCTCTACACAGTTAGCACAGAGAAAGAAATCATCATCGAATAGGCCATTCGCTTCAGCACAGATATCGTAAAACCAAGTACTGCACTTATTACAGGCTTTCCACCAAGTGATCAGATTAATGTTTGCGATATTCTTTCAGCAGTCGCACAGCCTGGGCATCGTGAACAAATTTCCGACTTGCTGTCGCCATCGACATTGCAGCCAGTTGCTCGTTTGTTTACCACCTTTTTCTTTAACTGCTTGCAGTCCTTCTGAAGCCAACTTGTGTTAGGCTTAGCCGTGTGCTTGCTTCTGTATACATCTTTTAAGTTCTCTTTTTCTGTCCTCATAGCATATTCTCTTGTTGTTAGCCTTAGGTCTGATTGTGAAGTTTACCTTCTTCTTTAGACCTTTCATATACATTATTCCTTTCAAGTTTTTCATTTTTCCTTCATTTTTCCTTCATCCTTCTGCAGAACTAGCTTCTTATAAGGTGACAAAGTAAGAAAAGCGGCTGTTTCTGCTTTACGTTGTCTGACACGAGACCTTTCAACTTTTGGTAAAGGATACAGCTGGCGAATAACGTCAATAGCTGATGATGCTGACTGCATTTCTGAGACAATAACTTGAGTCTGCGGTTGAGTATCGTCTGCTGACTGTGCCTGCACGTGACTGTCACCGTATGTAACTGATTCCAGGAACTGACTGACTAGAGAAATCTGAGGTTGAGTAGCAGTTGCTGATTGCAACTGGTGACTGTCAGCATTTGATGCGAGTCCAGTCGCTCTGATGACAGGTGAATCAACTGAAGACTGAATGCCAACTGCACAGGCTAAAAATAAGCCAACGTATAGCTTAATATTGAGAGAAACTGTAGGTCTAGCTAAGAGCACACTGTTTGCTCCCATTGGCTTGATTTTAAAGCATGAGACCACGAAGAATTGAGCTCAGTCCACTGAAGTGTTGATATTTGTTTACTTTCCAAGACTGTGCACCTATGCAGCGAACATGGGCCTAATATATATAATTTTTAGTATAATTCACATCATATATTAATAATAATAATGAGACAATTTATATAGCACCATAACGCATCCGAGGTCGAAAAAAGGCGCTCTACATTCATCAGTGCATTCAGCCGTCGAAGAATAAGCTGATAAGGAATGTTTTAGCCGTGATTTAAATGTCTCCAATGAAGTGGACGACTTGACGTATATTATTATCCTTTATTGTCACCCTCCTAGAAGCGAGTCTATAGCGATTTAATTGAATTACAAAACCATGCAAAAATTATTAGCACACTTGCAGTTGTACTTGGATTTAAGTGGACCAAATGCGGCCTTTCTCAGAGGCGGCAATCGATGAGTAGAATGTGGCGGAAATAACACAATTGGTATACCATGTTCGCTCTTGCAAAATCAATAGCAACCAAAGACTTATGAGAAGTGTGGCCATCAACGGAAAGAATCACTTTGTCATTCTATATAGTCGTCACACATCGTACACAATGCTGCAGCCATTTCAGAAGCAAATCTGAAGTCACCCATTCATTTTTGCTACATCCGCCAACAGTTCCAGGAAGTGCAAATCTGAACATGATGTCTGTCATCCCCTTTATGCGGAAAATCAACGTAGGTGGTTAAGTACACACCAGCTGTGCTGATGGCACAAATCACTGTCGTTGTTACATCTTCTTCACCGCTAGTGAAATTTTCCATCTGCTGGAGGCCACGCTTGGCCAAATATTTTCCACGTCGGTGAATAGAAGTAATGCCCGTTTCATCGACGTTCCAGATGCTCTGCTCCTTGACAAGCTCCTCTTCATAAATCGCAAAAATTGTTACCTTTTGGCACATTGAAAGATGTGCTTTTAGGTTCTGGGTTCCTTATTGACATCTCGCGATGACGTTTGATAAAACCTGCCAAACCAATCTGAGCCAGTCTTTCCTCTGACAATAGAACGAATCTGTTGAAATCAAAGACTTATTAAAGTCGTCACTGTGTCACAGTCTCTTTGGCTATTTTGTAGACGCAAAAGAACAATGGTTGTCTTCACAACATAAAACTCTTCTCTTGAAGAAAGTCTTAAGGAGATTCGATTTACATAGATATATAGGTGTAGCAAAATCAACAAAACGTTGCTTGTCCCAGCTGCAAACGATCAAATCGTCTTAACGTCGCTTAGAGTTCGGCAGCGTTCACTGACATGAGTGTGCTAACATTTTGCTATCATCGTTCCAAACAATCGATCCCAACGGCCGATTCAAGTCGACAGATCGATGGTAAGACCTCGGTTCCATCATACGTTCGACTGACTATCATCCTTTTAAAGTCTTATTTCATAAGGAAAACGAACCGGAGTTTACGGAGTTTATCGTGCGGCGTTTTGCCCGTGCAATGATCTCCGGTCAGCCAAAGAATTTCACGGTCACTCGCCAACGTCACAGATCGTGTGCTCGACCAAACGATGTGGTCCCTCTGGTTCTGTTTTCCAAACTTCAACTGTTTCTGGACTGTTTTATTGCCTTTCCTGTTTCGCTTGTCGAATAATCAATTCCAGATTAGCATGTTTCATTACCTTACGTTCTGAGGGACCTTAAACTGCATCTATCTTCGAGTTAGCTAACTCCAGATATAAATGCAGCATCAACCGTAGCACTACGGTAGCCGCTTGTCGGTACAACGCCTCCAGGCCTACTGAAGTTAAACAATCTAGATCCTGGAAACAGTGGTAACTACTTAAGAGGCTGAGTGGGAGCCACTTCCATCTTTTAGTGGTCGACGAATACTACGGCCGCAGAATGAATTGCTACTTAACAAGAGACAAAAAGGGTTTTGGATATTATGTAATTGTAGAACTAATAAAAACAAGAAGAAATCTATGAATCTCTTGCAGGATTTAATTTTTACTATGGGTGGTGATGAAAATGGTTTTGTTGTCGTTGTCGTTGTTGCTGTTGTTCCTGTTGTTGTTGATGATACCGATGATGATGACGACGTCGACAATGATTATTCCTGAATATAACCAGGACGACTGCAAAGATAAATTGGCCCGCGATAACAATAATGATTGTCAACGTCGAGTGGAGGATTTCATGTCATCCACCTTTCTTCAGGTGAATTAATTAACTATAGATGTCTGTGTATTGTATGTCAGTTTGCTCGTATGCTTCTCTTTGCATCTATCTGTCTGCGTTCCTTTGCGCCTGTGTGTCTTCCTGTCATTCCGCTCGTCATCGTCTGCTCCTTGTGACGTCTTTTGACAAATCTGTGACGTCTGCCTAATTGAAAGAATTTTTGCCCGGAATTGCGACGTTGTCACCAGCTGTTGTAAATTAAAGACAAGACCGAGGGGCGAGGGAGCGAGGAAAGAAGTGAGGGAGCGAGAGAGGGAGGGAGAAATAGAAAGAGAGATAGACTGGAAGAAAGGAGGGAGCAAGAGAAGGCGCTGAGGGGGTGAATGGCGTGCAAACAATCGCAGTGGAAACAAGTATCGACTAATGACGGCAATTAGCGTCGCGATTGTTGTCGAGTATTGACCCGGATTGAATTGGAGCAGGGACTCCTCCTCGTATTTACAACGACAACGAGTAGGAACCTGCCTACGGACGACGCTTGGGCAGCAAGAAAACAAATGGGAATCTGGTTTTGAATCGTTGGTAAGAGAAAAAGCACTCAGGAAACTGGCCATGGTCTTCGCACGAAGACATAATAGACTTTATGGATGGATAAACATATTTGAATGCTGGTATGTCACCTTTTAATGACGAGGAGACGGATTATGATGAGTTAACGGACGAAGAGTAGAAGGAGGAGGAAGAGAATGGCAAGCATAAGTGGTCAATGTATTTGTTTTTTTCTTTTGCTCTTTTGGAACCAATAAAGTTTTCATTCATTCATTCATTCATCGTGACCTTCATTACCTGACCCAATTTCTAACCGAACCTTAAATTGCCTAAACGAGCTCTCCTATCCAATCTGCATTATGCTCCCACAGAGGCGCTTGGCCTAACTTTGACCTACTTTGCTGACACCACCTGGTCTAGTCAGCCAATTTAATTCCTCTTAGAGCTTGACCTTTGAAGGTCGCTCTTCGGAAGACTGACAGCTCAAGGACTTTCTTCGGTTCAGGGACGAATATAAAGCATCCAATCGCATCATCGGCTACCCTTCTCTCTATTTCAAACTCCCACCACCCACCACCACTGGATCTACATTAATCTTGCATGGACATCAATCAGTCCCCGCAGCCAAACTGCAGGACCTGCCGAGCTATAAAAAGATGAAATGAAATGCTGCTGCAGCTGCAGCAGCAGCAGCAGCAGTAGCAGCATCGTTGGTCTTGTCGCCCACTCTTCCATCCCTTATGCATATACTCCGCAGTGTTGATTATAATCAATCTTCATTGTGCTTCGGCGCTAATATACAACGCCTGAGTATCGTGATTGCAAAAACTATTGCATCCAAAGACCAAATTAATTACCTTCATAAATGTCTGGTGTAATAAAAGAGAAAAATCTACTCTGGCGTTTGTTGCCGATACACGATCAGCTGCAACGCTTATATGACAATACATTTGAAGAACAGCTAAGGGTAAATTTTCAATGCAGCGAGTGTGGCCATTTTATTGACGTGCAATCCGACTTACTGTGACATTATTCGACATTTTAAAACTTTTTATGTGTACAGCTTGTATGGCACTTTTGATTAAGTATAATGCGACTTACTATAGTTTAAGTTTTATAGTTTCTAGTTTTTATTCAGCATGTAATGCCATTTTTGATGCGCAATATGACTACTATAATATTAATCAGCATTTTGAAACTTTTATATGCGGCCGTTTTGAGACCAGAAGTAGGGGTTGTGGGTTGCAGTTTGCAAATTTGACAGACAGAAACACGCAGACAGACACACAGACAGACACACAGACAGACACGCAGACAGACACCCAGACAGACAAGGGCAGGCAGTCGTACAAACAGACAGACAGGCAGTCGTGCAGACAGACAGACAAACTGACTGACTGACTGACTGGCAGACAGACAGAAAGACTGACTGACTGACTGACTGACTGACTGACTGTCTGACTGTCTGACTGCCTGACTGTCTGACTGACTGACTGACTGACTGACTGACTGACTGACTGACTGAACCAAACAGAATAAAACAGAATGCAGAAATCAGAAGACTGATAAAGCAGCAGCCAGTGATGAAGACAAAAGAACAGGCAATCGAGACAAACGGATGTCGTTCGTTCTCTAATCATCTTCCCAAACCAGCCAATAATTTCAGCGACGGTTTTCTAACTGCTTTCTTTTAATGCTCCTTTCTCTACACTAGTCTTGTCTATTCGACTGGATCTTTTGATGGTAATGACGACGACGACAACGATAATGACGTTGATGATGATGACGACGGTGATGTTGATTACTACAAGAAACGACGTAATTGGCGTTGGTAACGACAACGACGAAGACGATTTGATGAATTCTGTGAGTCTGAGAGAAGGATGCAACTTACCGCATGTCCGCATCATTGCAGTGCAGGTGACAAGGTCTAATCTGTCGAGATAAATGTCTATGCGAACAATGTCCTGGAAACGGTCAGGGAAAAGTAAGCTTACTATCAACAATGTAAGTCAGATAGCAGTAAAACAATAACGATGTTTTTGAGTTTTTGTTTTCAAAAGTTCGGCTATGATGGGACTAATTATCATGATATTTAATAACTGACGAAGGTAGAAGGGTTGAGATGATTGAAGTTTGTTGTAGGTAAGTAATAGGACTTCGTACTTCTACAAATTCGGGTATTTAAGCTCGTGACTTAAGAACATAAGTGATATGTGATGGTGTTTAGGGGTTTTGATGACAGCACGAGCGAGAGAGTTCTGGACCGCTTGAATACGGTTTATTTCGGCAGTGTCTATATTCAGGAAAAGTGAACTGCAGTAGTGTCTGGTTTAGCATGGACTACGAATGTGGCAAACTTAGTTAAGGTATATTCTGCGAAAGCACGGCTATGCCTGAAGCACGAAAAGGGGATATGGTTACATTTCTTTTGTTAGACGCGTAAAGTTTTGATTCTTTTAGTTTAGGGTAGAGATAGAGGTAGAGATAGAGTCTCTATGTCGTATAAATGGGTGTTAAGAAAATAATTTGTGGCTACTGTGTACTGTGCCTTTTCGGGCAAAATATTTCCTAAAGTGATACGCGTAGTCTGTGGCGTATCTGGTTGGGAGAGGGGCCATAGTGTCCGGACCTACTAAGTTCAAAGTTAGCACTCTTTGAATTCGTGTTGATCCAATGAATTGTTTTATATATGCCCCCTCGATCAGTGACTCTAGCCAAACTTTGCTCTGTCGATAGAAAGCGAGCATCATACAATGAAGAGTATTTTCCAGACTGATTTCTTAACTGTATTTGTTGTAAACAGCAACACCTACACTGTGTAGCCCAAATGTGCTCATGTTCAGAGTAAAAGTTTAAAAATGCATTGGCTTCCGGGGCCCCGGACCCCGTTGTGGCGCTTACAACAGAGCCCTCAGAACCCTCAGTTTTCATTCAGGTACGGACTTCTTCGATAAGAAAATTCGCTAACGCATAGTCTACTCTAGATGTATATTAGCAGTGCAGCAAACAACATAAGCAAATTTAGATAGCTAAATTGCGGACAGAAGATTTGGTATTAAAGGTGTGGGTGGAGGCAGAGTCCAGGCAGAGGGAGATAGAGGAGTCAGAAATTTTCCTGAGCTGGTCGCGTAAGCCAATAAGTGTGAATTCAGTTTTAGATGGGTGCAGGCACAAGAGATTGCACAGCAATAAAACTCTGTTCTACAAACTTAACTACTGACTTGAGCAGCACAGTATTCAACACTGTCACATCATACCACGCTTTGCTTACAGCACGTCTGTTCTATCATCCCAATTGTAATTTGTACGAGACCCCCTCGAGCAGTTAATCCGGCCCTGACGCTGATGCGGCAAGATCTGCTTCAGCATCGCAGTCGCCGCGAAGTCAAATAATTACAAGATGTTTTTCAACCAAGAAAATGTAAAAGCAAAAATCCGGAAGAAGGAGACAATAGATATGCATACATGCATGCATGTATATGTGTAGGTAGAGTCTGGTGGTGTCTGCGTGTTTTCTTGTCTATTCCCTATAGCCTAGTCTCGGGGTTTTCATGCTTTACTGTCCAATGTCTTCTTTCAGTATAGGAGGAGACAGTATATATGTATGTATGTATGCATGCATGTATGTTCGTATGTAGATATGTATGCAAGTATGTACGTATGTAGATATGTATGCAAGTCTGTAGGTATGTATGTATGTACGTAGGAAGGCCTACTTATGTATGTATACATGCATGCATGTATATTTGTAGGTAGTTAAAGTATGTGTTTTCCTGTCTGTTCTGAAGCCTTGTCTCGGGGTTTCCATGCTTTACTGTCCAATACCTTCTTTCACTAAGATGTTCTGTTATCCGCTGGTATCGTTTCGCTGGACTGCGTCGTTTCATTGTTCTTTACGAGTCCTTTGCAGCCGGATAAATCCCAAGCATCGGCGAACGCCGTTTGCAGAAGCCTGTCCTTCTAACGACACCTTTGAAGTATCACGTCTGCAGCAAAAAGCGCCGAAAGGACGAGCTAGCATCGCGTCCACTAGAATCGTAATCGTAATCGTAATCTCGAGATTTCTACAGCGCTCGACAAAAGCTAAGTCATATCATCTTGCGTAACAATTTTCTGCCGTGCATGCTTAGAAGAAAAGTACTGTGGTCTGACGCTCATAGGCATAATTGTCTAGACCACAGCCAAATAAAATATAGTAGGGTACGATTTGAGATTGAAAGCAATGCGGGAGAGACTTGCGGTAAAGATCGAAATGAATATGGAATATGTAGGCCCTATACTCATTAGGAAGTAGTCTGAATTAATGAGGGGGAGATTCCTTCTTCCCTGTATACAAATTGCAACCTGATTAAATGACACTCATACTTCTAATGCATCCTACAAGTTCACTGAATCGCACTGCATTGCCATTGTTGGCCAAGTCAGTAAAATCATGTGCTATCTTGCCGCTACTTAGAGTACCCACAGTGACAACTCATACTGTCCAATTTCAGTAAAAGATTAACTTAGACATTGCGAGTATGTATGTGTATACTCATATTGTCATATGTATATATGTCCGGTTGTTGGAGTCGCGAAGTTTATTTACTTAATTATAATAAATAATAAAATTGTTAAAGAAGAAGGTCGATGGTAAAACGTAAATAAAAATGTTGATTTCTTTTTTTGAGTAAAAAGAACGTTAAGCATACATCATGGCAGATTGTCTATAGAGACATGTCATGGGATACCAGCTTTAGGATAAAATTCATTTCCTAAGTTATTGACAAGCAAAAAACGACTCACACAGAACACAAGACGTCGGCCACAGGTGGCAAAACAACCATCGGAAGCCTCACGAAGGGAAAACAAAACGTCCATCAACAGACGGTGACAAAACCCAGCACAAAAATACCAAAAAACGGCCCCGAAGAACTAAAAGGTTAGTCACGCAAGGAGGCCAAACACGACTAGTCGAAGGATTAGCACAAAACGTTCATGCAGGACGAATAACAAATTCAGTCCGAGCAAAACTTAAACACAACACCTCTGTATAAGGTATAATGCGGCTTTCCCGCCAAAATGTACAGAAGGCGTACAACGTGCAACAACTCAGACTATTCGGTCCTATCCATATACGCTGTACGTAACAACAATGGTCTACATACATACGTACCTACGTACATACATGCATACATACATGCATACATACATGACATACATACATACATACATGCACAGTACATTTACCTAGATTAGCAAACTAGCATGAGGTAATATCTGTGAACCTCCCGCGCACATTAATGTCTTTTGCTACTAGGCATGACTTTAAGGAGTGCACTGAAGTATGGTGTCCACTGAGCAGTCAACCATTATTGCTCTCGGCCTTTGACCGGCAGTCACTGTTTTCCGCTTCGTAGGCCACTGATGAGTTAGTTCGTCGAACGAGTTCCAACTTAAAGATCTGCAACGAAGCAGACAATTTCCACGTCGCGTCATAGAGTCTTTGCCTTAAGTCAGTAACAATTTCCACGTTCCACGTCGCGTCATAGAGTCTTTGCCTTAAGTCAGTAATGGACCACAGACGAAAATATTCTTGGTGCGGATCCAGGACTGCTTGCGTGAGAAGAGGAAGGGCATTTTCAGAGGGGCGCCACAGTCTGGCAGTCCACCAGATACGGGTCTGACGTCGGTTCCCACAGTTTAACGGCATCTTATGGCATCGAAAGCCGTTGACGTCGGTCGGAAATTAAACTGTTCTCACTGTTAGGTATACTACAGCCTTGTATTATAGCTGCACGGGTCTGGTCTGAGGGGCCCCGGCATAAAACCAAGAGGGGCGAGGGGCCGAACCGCCGCCCACGCCTATAGCTAACTCCACCACTGGCTGGCAGCAGTATACTTGTATATATAGGCCTATTTGTATCAAAATGCTCGTCTCTGTTATGTTCTAGGTAACATTAGCCATATCCCGAGTGAAATTCCACGAACACCTGCTTGCATGTTGTGTGCTGCTGGTCCTTCCCGATATTACAGTATTACTCCTGCGTGTATGGTGGACAGACTATTTGTCATGTTTTTAAAGAACAGGAAATTGTGCTATCAAAGTTTCAGTTGGTCATTACCCTTTTGTGTTCAGGATTTCGGAGAGGATCCGAATGTCAACAATCAGTTTCTTTCCAATCTCTGTAACGGGTATATTCTGCTTGTATAAGATGAATATTTGTGCACCCAATTCTGTAGTGCCTTACCACGAACGATGGCCTGCTCTGCAATGCACACAAAAATGCAGTTTAAATCAAAGGGTCTCTCCACAATAAGTGGGGGCTAATATGGTGCTAAAATTTACAAATGTAATTCGAATTTCACTTATTTTCACTCACATACATATAGCACAGATACTACTGTTTAAATACTTTTAAAGTGCAACAAAACCAGCACAAAGGTTATATTTTTTGAACCGCAACCTTTGTAGCTTCTTGCCAAAAATGAGAGTAAAGTAATATAAAATAAACAAAACATAAACTAACAAACTATTTTGCAAACTATTTGATACCAAAGCAATCTGTTGTCACAACGCTGATAGCGAAGCAAGAACAATAATCTCCACTAAGAGCTCAAACATGATTAGAAAGTTTGAAAATGTGTACAAAACTGTATGGTAGTAAACTTTTGGCCATGACTGTGCACACATACATACATACACACATACATACATACATGCATGCATGCATGCATACATACATACATACATACACACACATAGATACATACACACATACATACACATACATACATACATACATACATATACTGTGATGCACTCCCTTTGTTTTTACTGGAGCTGCCATATTCCAACTCCCCCGTGGGTAAAGTGCAGAACAGGGCCCACATGCCAGGATGATGTCGAAGACCTCCATCCAATCCGCTGCCTTCCCATTTCCCTCGGCTTAACACAACCCACCCTAGCAGCTCCTTTCCCCTTCTCTCTCTGATCTTCTGGCAACCGGACTTGGTTCTTGACATCTGTGGACCAACCCAATGACTTGGCGCAGCGATCGTGAATAAGCTGGTGCCTGCGCTTAGCTTTTAAGTAGCCCTTTAGAAATTTGAGATTACGATTATGATTACGCGTCCAAGTGAAATGCTGCTACCCATGGCCAATGGGTCGGGATCCAGCTTGTTAAGTTCGGCCCTATACTCTGGAAGTCCATCTCGTGACTCCATAGGGGAACTGTCCCGGCTAAAAGAGGAGTCCTGTGTAATGCGAAATAAATTCCGGCGACAAAATCCTTCCGGCAGCGCCCACTTACGTAGCCAGGATGAAATTTTGCACTGAATGCGTGCGAAATTTCTTCAGTGGAAAAATACTTTCCGGATGGGCTGGGAATTTAGAAATAATTGGTCTGTTGATGAAGCAGATAACTCGCCATGCAAAGAAATAATTTTTATTGTAATTAATGCGTGTAATTGGGATCCCGGGCTAATTACATTAGGATCATGCAGTTAAATTTAGGTCAGAACGTGAATCTGAGAGACGAAGCGGTGTTAAATTGCCTCGCACGAGCGTAGTTCTATTTTTTGGAAGAAATTTCCACGTTTGAAAAGTATCGCACTAAATAATTGTGAATGGAGCAGTAGCTCAGTTTGGTCAATTAGGAATAAATGTGTGAAATTTTATATGAATGTATCTTTAGAATGTAATTAATGTATAAAAAACCAGTTGGATGTGGTAACGTCGCTGTAGCGCAGTTCTATTTTTAGAATAAATTTTAACTTATGGACAAAATTTATCTGACAGGGAAAGTGAAGAAAATGCGTAGGCTAATGGAATAAAGATCAGGATTTGAGACGCAGGCCTACCTTCAGCGGACTTGATCTGTCATTATTTAGACAATTGCAGATCGTACACTGTGAGCTAATGTTCCTGCTCTTCTACCTTTCATGTCGACATCAGTGAATGAATTAACTTAAATTGGGCTGTAAGAAGTAAGGCATACATAATTTATATAATAATTCTGGTAGTAGGAAGTGTAGCCATTACTCTATTGGTAGCAAGCCAATATTACAATCTTATACTATAAGCTTCAGAGCAACACTGTCCAAATTCTGTCTAAGTTTGAGCTTCTTCTAGGCTACTGCTCATCGCATCGGACATTGCTAAATCGGACATTGAGGTAATTTAGTCAGATGCCGGAATCGCGCAAATAGACTAAAAGAGTAGACCAATAGTTTTGTGGGTAAAAATGGTGACTTCCTTTTGGGGTCAAAAGAACGTGAAGCAGTTCTGAATTTCACTGAGACCTCCTTTCCTCAGCCTTAGGGTCTGCTGAATGTTTAATTTCATAACCCGTAAAGACCAACGTCACCACGTATGTGTAATTGTGATGTTTTGCAACACAGCAAAAAAAGTAGTAATGAAGGCATGCACACAATTTCAAAGTAATTTAACTTTAGCATGATAGAAAATATGTATAATTAAAGCGAGATACAAATATTAGTATACTCTGTTGAAAAACCAGGGTTTCAACCCACAGGTCTGAAGTCCAAAGTTCATACTGTCAGACCTCCATTATGTATTCAATGAACCTGAGTAGTGTTTACTGGAATAATACACAACACAGCTATGCAGTCGCAAAAACAGTACATGCGACTAGTTCATTCCGTAACACTGACGCATGCGATGAAAAATCTAATGAAAGCTACTGACAGTAGTGAAAATGCTAAAAATAATAAGTACAGATATTAAATCAATGAAAATACTGAAACAATGAGATAACTAACACAATGAAACTACCAAGAACCAATAAGAAACAATGAAACATAAAACCATGCATTGTAGCTAGTCTACACAGCAAAGGCAGCATGCAAGAGTAAAAAGTAAAAAATACAACTATCAGTGCTTAATTAAACAGCAGATATTTGTCAATTAAAGTAAATCTCATCAAGTAAACAAGCAGTTAGGTTGTGGCTGCAAGACTTGGTTAATACCTGGATGCAGGATAAAAGTAATGCCAGAGAGAAAACTGTATTTAGCACTGTATGCTTAAATGGAACCAACACAATATGAAAACAATTTAAAACCAAAAACTAAAAACTATAAGAATTAAGGTTGCAAGCCTTAATAAATATTTGCTTGCAACACGCCAGTAGTACAGTCAAGTCAAACTATATTTGCAAACAATATGTAACATTTGAACCAGTATAATAACTTTAAGAACAGGATTTTCTGTAGAGCTGTCAGTATGTGACAACACGAAAAATTCCGCGGGCTGTCACGAAATGTTCTACCTGACTACTTGTTGATTTGAAATACGACTCGGACAAGAAGTTAGCGTGGCGTTGCCTGATGCATAAGACATCGTCATTGGATCGGGTTGTGGCCATTTCAGCTGAAGATCAGATGGCCTGCCTGCTGCTGCGCTAGGCTTGTCAATGTGATGTCTCTCACATTTCCGGCTATCACCTGTCACTTTGACAGGAGTGCTGTTGTTATATTACAACTATTTGAAGCCAGCATGTGCAAGAAATTGACGAGTAGTGGCCGTTCCAGATGTTGTTGCTCTTAAGTAAGTTTTTAAGCCCCGAGGATCACATGTACCTCGCGGCGCTAAATAATAATAATAATAATAATAATAATAATAATAATAATAATAATAATAATAATAATAATAATAATAATGATAATAATAATGATGATGATGATGTTAATGATAATGATGATGATGATGATGATGATGATGATGATGATAATAATAATAATAATAATAATAATAATAATACAATTTATATAACGCCGTAGCACGGCCGAGACAGAATAAAAGGGCGCTGTACATAAGTTCAGTTACAAGTACAGTTCAAATACAGAATTATGTATCAATTTTTCGAGTGCATTCTTTATGCATGCTTGCAGTACAGTATCGTGTAGATCCAATCTGTATGCGAGTAATGTAAAACCGGATGAGCGTAAGATGAGAATTGTTTTCTTAAAAGGATCGTGAGCAGTCTGAATCCGAGTGATGTCGATCAGGTATCACGGGGCCGTCGAGATACAAGACGAGCTCAACACCCTGACGATTGCCGTCAACGCCTGCAACCGTTCCTTGTTGTCGATCGGGGTCGGCGTGGCTGCGTGGGCTCCGTCAGAAGGTGTCAGCTGCCTCTGGCCCTACCTGCTAGAGGTCAACGAGTTCACGGTCCCCATCTACGGCTGCATCTCTCCGATCTTCGTGTTGCTGACGATCATGACCAACTTCCTCGTCTGCCTCGTTCTCGTCAAAAAGCACATGCGCAGTCCGACGAACGCCATCCTCGTTGCCATGGCGATCTCGGACACGCTGACCGGCGTCTGGCCAATCCCCTGCTTCGTCTATTTCTACGCGCTCAGCCATCACCATGACTACGTCCCGTACGAATGGTGCTTCGCCTACTTCTGCCTGACCGAGTACCTGCCTACAATCTTCCACACGGCGTCCATCTGGCTGACGGTGGCCCTGGCCGCCCAGAGATACGTCTACGTGTGCCACCCGGCGCGTGCCAAGCGCCTCTGCACCATTCCCAACATCGTCAAGGTCATATTCGTCACCTACTTCTTTGCTGTTGCGTCTCAACTGTGCCGCTTCGGAGAATACGAGTACTTCCCCGTCGACGTACCGTCACGGGTCGGGTCTTCGGTTCGGTTCCGCCGGGCATGCTACTTCGACTTCACGCCCCTGATCCATCGACACCAGAACCTCTACTTCAACCTCTACTACTGGTTCCGCGTCATCTTCATCCACTTCGTCCCTTGCACGTCGCTCGTCATTCTCAACTCGGCGCTCATCCTGACGATGCGCTCGGCCCAGCGCCGCAGGGGGGCGCTGCTTCATACGAACACTTCCGGTTGCGACTGCGCACGCGTACTCGAGAACAACTCGACGACGCTGATGCTCGTGACTGTCGTAGGTGTCAGCCTTCTCGTCGAACTTCCGCTGGCGTTCCTGTTCATCGTTATCATCGTGGAAAACACGTTCGGTGGGGTAATATTGGCCCACCAGACGAGCTACTCGGCCTCTCTGTTCCTCAACATGTTCATATTGATCAGCTACCCGTTCAACTTCTTCATCTACTGCGGCATGAGTCAGCAGTTTCGACGCACCTTTCGAAGTCTATTCGCAACGATCAGTGGCCCAGCCGAAGATGGCCAACACGGTCCTTACCTGTCGATCGCCGTCAGGGTCCCTGCCTCCGCTGCCATCAGCAACACCGTACTATAAGGGCAAGCAGAAAGAATTAAGGGTGAGACAGGATGTGGGAGGAGACAGACTTCGCAGAGAAGGGAGAACTAAGGCGAGACAAAAGTAGAGAAAGAGAGAGAGAGAGAGAGAGAGAAGCAGAGATCGATATTTAGAGTGAAGGAGAGAAGTGGAGAGATAGAAAGAGACAGATGTGGCGAACTAAACAATAACAGAGAATAAAGCCAGATCTTGGAAGAAATGGAGAGCAGTGTTAATCAGTAACGAAGTAAAGCAACGTGTTACTGTACATAAGGAAAAATATCAGTACTTTTACTTGTAAAGAGGTAGGCCCCTATTAAAATGAAGATACTTTTACTTTTAACGAAGTAATTTTACAACAATTATGCAGTACTCTTACTTCGTTACAAGTCACTCCTAGGCGTAGGCCTATACGTTACGCGTTACTTAAAAGTTATGCGCTAGGCGCAGGCTTATAGGGCTAATATTTGTAATTTTGCCGCTGTTAGTGCAAACTAATGATTGCCCGCACACGTGGCAAGAAGGGAAGTAACAAGCAACGCCGAGGATTTTACAGCAGATTGACAATGGCGGTAGTTATCGCACTGAGTGCAGATGGTTTGAAATCGTCCGAAAAGTCTTGGAGATGGAGTACGTTAGGGTATGTATTCCATATCCAGTTTGAGTAGGCTCCGAACTAGGTAGATTTTCAATAGGCCTAGACGTCTAGCAACTAAGGAACACTGAATGAGTGTATAAAACGCCCAGGAGTGTGAACTTGTAATAGCATACATGTATGTTATAATCAGAGCATATTCATATAAATGGAACCAATAACACTTGGGGTTCAGTTTAACCTTTTCAATGGAAACATAAAACTGGAAAAGATGCCGAGTTACGGGGATTAGTGAGCTGACTTGAGGACTAAAAACGGCTCACTCGTCTGCTTTTACACTGGGACATTTGTTCAAGGTCCGGGTCCTGCCATGTGCTTCAACATACAGCATTTTGTGAAACTGCGCGATACCTTGGTGGCCAACATCTCACATGTGAGTAAATACGCTGACTGAACAACGGAAGCAAAATAAATTTGCAGTAAAATTAATACGCCTATTTATAATAGAGGTGATATTCACTATGGCAGCACTCTCGATAGGTATATACATACATTTGCCTACATACATACATACATTCGGTACTTTTTACTTTAATTTAAAAGTATTATTTGGAAGAATACTTTCTTATTTTTACTTAAGTAAACCGAACGTTTAAAAACGAACTGCTTTCATAAGGAACATTAGTATCGACGTTAATGACCATTGTTGCCATATGATGCTAAACTTCTGGTTCTACAATTACAGTATACAACTTTGGTAAAATTGCTGGTGAGTACTTTTACTTTAATTTTACTTGAAATTAGGTTTACTTTTAAGTATTTTGATCCAGTACTTTCTACAGCATTGGCAAATAGGCACAGACACATACAGGCAGACAAGGAAAGAAATGAGACGCAGATCATCAGGCAGGGTGGACTTAAGGTAATGCCAGAGAGGCAGACATGGCCCTGACGGCCTCGTTCATTGGACTCGCATCTCCCTCACTTTGTGCCACATGCGGTAACTTGGTTAGCTAGAGGTCCATTGGATGTGGCTATTAGCCTTTGTTAGGGCAACCTGAATGGGATGCTGAGAGAAAGAGACATTGATTGCAAGACAGAGTTATCATTTTCAAAGGCACTGAGGCAACTTTGCTGTAATTCTTTAATGAATTAAAATAAAATAATCATATACATTACTAGATCAAATCTAAACTCGAGGAATTCAGTTTTACTTGCAGGTTAAATCGTGTGGCTTAATATTGACTACATGTATACTCAATGGGCTAAACATTAAACTGTAGAAAGTAAAATTTAAAATAATTTTAATTAGGCCTACTTTTCAATAGCATTTTGTCAACCGCTGCATTTTGAATAATTGTGTTACGAAATGTCATCAGATGAAATTTCATGTGATTCGGCAACAGTACCTAATCTTCAGCCTTACTGCGCTGGTCGTTCTGTTTGAACTTAATCATCATTTAATATGGCGATCAGCACTTTCCAGAGGCACCAACAAATGAAAGGCGCTACATAAGATGTTTACTTACATACAGCTACAGATACAAATGTAGGCTATTACGACAAAATGTAATGTAAACGAAATTACGCCTACTACACCAATGAAATAAAGGGCAGAAATGAATGAAGAAAGGAAGACTTGTATTAAATTCGCTCAAGTCCTAACTCAACATCGTCGACTTATTTCTGACAGGGCCATCGCAGATGACACTGTTGATTTCTTTCCTCAGTCAATACCACGAAAGGTGTCAATCAAACGGTGCAATTGCGCTGGTCCGTTAACTCTATTCTAGGCTGCGGCACTACACGCACAGAGTGGATCAAATTGACAGCAGTGATTGATAGTCTTCTCGAAGGCAAATCAATGAGCCGTCAGATAATCTTTGGCGAATCCCGCGAGGTTAGAGGATTTGCAATTTGCAGAGAACCGAAGGAATTATCAGAAATAAGATCAGCCAAAAGCACAGAAGCGCAGGGTTTGTGAAAACGACTTTCTAAAAGGCAGAGATTGTGCTCGAATCATTCAACGATAATGTCAGACACTCTGCTGAACTCCTAGATTAATAACAGGATATAAGAAAAGTTACTGTAAATGCAAAAGGCTAACATTTTTCAGCACAACACAAAAGCTGAGTCAAGGAATCCAGCCTTTCAGTAGTGCTTAGTCAAATAAATTGGCAATATCAACCCTGCTGGGCAAATTTCAAATGGATACAACCAAACCGAGCAACATGTGTGTGTGTGTATGTACTGTATATGTATATATATATATATATATATATATATATATATATATATATATATATATATATATATATATATATATATATATATATATATATATATATATATATATATATATATATATATATATATATATATATATATATATATATATATATATATATATATATACATGCACACACACACACACACACATAACTACTGTACATTGTAAACTTTAATTTTAAATTAAAATATTTAGGTATACAGTGAAAATTACCCCAAACCCAAATTCACAGACCCACCAAAAACGTATAAATGCCCCATGTAGGTATTTTGGCTGAATAATTCCAAACACAAGACAGCTAGTAATATAGTGATAACAGTATATTTTAACACAGTCATGCAATAACTAACACTTTTACACAGTTCAGCTACGACAGTTCATTTGAATTTGATTTTAACCAGATTGCAGTCCCTGAAAGAAGGAATATCTAATATAAACAATAATGAGACAAAAACTGGGTTTATTCAGACATATATGTAGTAGAATGGGCAATAGCTGAAAAATAAAAGGTTTGATGATGGAAAATATGGATGGAAATGGGCAATAAGGAAGACCTAACAGAGAGTGGATGGACGATATCAAAGATTGGTACCATAAGGACTTGTACAGCTTGAGCATACTGGCATGGGACTGCAAAGTGTGGAGACACGTGATAACAAGCACTGGACAACTGCGGGTTTTCTGCCCAAGGATCTTGATGATGATGATTGAAAGCTACAAAGGTTATTCCAGATCATAGTCACCATGCAACTTGGATAATAATACTACTATTTGTTGCCTAGATTGCACCTGTTCCAGTGGTTATAAAAACAATGTGTCAATGACATCCACATATTACTTTCAAACAGGAAAAGCACGTTCACAGATCTACATTAAACAATCAACCAATCCACCTTGTTTTAACTTTTCTTTGATGTTTAACTGTCATCAAAAATAAATATCAATACTGTTCTCATAACTCTACCAAAATTTCATTTAATATTTACCTCATAGTACTGAAAAAGCATTAAACAGATATTAAAATTTAATGTTGTGTAAAGTTCCAAAACCCAGTAAACTGTAGCAATTAAAAACTGGATGCGTAGAATCTCTGGTTACATCTGACTACATTGTTAAAATGCAATAAAACTTGCTAATAAAGTCTTGGTAAAGTCTTGTAATAAAATTATGTCAGTAATATCCAGCCACAGACCAACCAACCTTTCAAACTTAATGCTTTACAAAGACAACTTCCACAAATAATCAACTGACTTACATTCCAGTTTCCTCCTAGAAACTGCAAAAAATTCTGTATTATCATAACTGGCCTTATTAGGGAATACTTTGCAAACTGGTAACTGCACAAAGCCTAGTTAGCTACATTAAAGCATATATCAAGGGGTCTCTGTGCATGAAGATGCCAGTTCGCATACAGATAGTGGCTAAATTTCAGAGATTTTAATCTTGGCTAGCAGGGTCTGTACACAGAAACCTTAATGGCGTGGCACCCATTCGAACAGGCAGCAGTGGTGAAGGATTTCACCCGATAAATTCATTGAAATATGAGCAGGGTCAAGGCCATACGGCTGCCACAGATAACTGTGTACATTACATTTAAACATCCCGGAGTGCTAAAAAATTACCAAGAACATGTCATTTTGGCTTCTTTTGGTACTAAAACTAGACAGGAATAAATACATCTAATAAAAACTCATGCTTTCTAATATAATACTAACATATAGTAATAGAGCTCAGCTTGACCTCTGTATGAATCAAACAGCACACACAGTATTCAAGTAGCAGTTCCCAGAAAGATCGTTTTATCCCCATTGAATGCTTGCTATTTCAACCCATATGAAATTCTAAGGTATCTGAAACTTAAACATATTATTTATGCAGGCCAAAGCAGCAGCAACAAATTTGTGAAGAAGAAACTAGCAGCAAATGCTGAAGTGGCCAGGTTGCGAGTCATTGAACAGTACATGGAAAACCAAAATTTAAGAGTTTGCTAGAAACATGCTACTTTGAACACATCTGAATGAATTTGAATATAGTAACTTATTCTTAAAGTCAAAAACATCATCTGAACAGTACAACTATTAGACACTGAAGGTCTAAATGTGAAGGACTGAATGTGATAGAATCATTTAAGCAGGCACCTCAAGCACTACTGAACTGTCAGTCACTTTCAAATACAAACACGTTCTGTAGAATCCTAATCACTGAATAAAATATTCAGCCATGCCTTACCAACTCCACTATTTTGCAGAAAATTAATCCAGTGACAGAGTGGAGCCCATCATAAACAACCACACAAAATAACTTTTGCACTAAATGCTGAAGTGGTACAGTCGATCAAGCCCTCTCCCGGAACACAGAGCCAACACACAACTGAAGTGGTAGCATGTTCTGCTGATGCTGCCAGTTTGAAATGTGAGAAATATCTGAATGTTCATGCCAGCCGTATTTCTTTAGAATCCCAGCTACAACAAGGCTCAGCTCCAGTTTACCAATCACTATCAGTTACCTGAAACAAAATTTCTCTGGGTAACTACAAGGGTAATGTAAAATCAATCAGAAAATTGCAAAATTATACAGAATTATAGTCTAAATAAAATTAACAACTCCAATGTCATAACAACTCCAATGCCAATCAAGTGAATTTTAATTACAATGGTCTAATAACTTTATTAATATTAATATTATTATTATTATATAGGCATTTTAGTTTCATGGCCCTTATAGAACACACTTAGTCACAAGGACACACTTGAAGGAACATTGCAGTTTAAGTCCTATCCTATAGCGATCAACTGCCAGTGGTTACGGATGCTAAGTGGTAGGTTACTTCAGACAGATGGTACAGCAACTGCAAAACTCTGCAAACCATACCTTCTGGAATGTGGAGGTAGCCTTGAGTTACCGGGCGCAAGTGACACCAGTTGTGAAATGAAGAAATCAGCGTACATAATCCAATGACGTAGTTTGGAGCCAAATGCTGAAGGCCATTGCAGACAAATAATGTCAGTATGTACTTGATTCGGCAGCTGATGGGGAGCCACTGGAGGTCATCACAGTTGCGCTGAGGTGGTTGAACTTCTGCTAGCAGGTGATCAGTCATGCAGACGCATTGACAACTAACTTAGGGACTAAGATTTAATTGTTCTTATGTAGTTACTGGAAAATACGTTTTGTTTTTCTATAGCAGTATGATTGCTTTACACATAGGCAAGGCAGCTCCTGAGCCAAACTCAGTCGACTGGAATGAGGAGTGCATAGGAAAAGGAGCCTATACATTAGAGCAGTGGTTTCTCATTACAAAAAAACAGGCAGTCAAATCCTGAAGCACTGTAATGTGAAATATGAGGTTCTTGCCAACTTCATGCATTTACAAATTATTTAATAACTCTGTACCTGCAATACAATCTGTTGTTGAAGTTGCCATATAATTCAATTCTTTCAGGACATAAACTTCATTAAGCTGCTTTGATTTGTCTTTGCTGGGTGGATCATGAATGTCGGCTTTGACTACTTTTGTTGAAAATGGAATGCTGATGACCGGAGCACATGTGACAGATTCCACCCTTAACATTATAATAAACACATAATTAACTTATCATACAAAAGTTTATTAAACTACTAATTTTCACAACTTCCTCCTAAAAACATCACAATCACCATATGAAAATTTGGGTGCATAAAGACATCAGCAGGATACTTGTTGTAGAAAAGAGTAAAATTTAACAATTAGTTATTGCTTATTTTTTTCAGTCTTTGTCGTCAAGGTTATCTAATTTAACCTAATGACTTCTATAGTGCCATTATTAGTATGCGTAAGGCACCAATAGACAGTTGCTTCAACTGAGATCGTAATCAAAATCATAATCCGTTAGAGAAACCAGGTCAAATTCCTATAGATTAGAGAAACAGAAGTTAGCAATGAAGGGTAAGGAAGTTGAAAGAGATGAGTCTTAAATTTAGAACTGAATGATTTATTTAATAACTTAACTGACAGAACAAATGATTGACAAGCCACCCAACTGAATATACACAAGGCAATCCAACTTACAAGGATATCAGGCTACTTTGGCAGACGAACAAACACAATTCAAATTTAACAAACAACCTTTCATCATATGCTGTGCATTTTCGTGATTGCGTACATGTATTATCATTGCTCCAGATTGTTTCTGCTTTTGTCACCGCTTCAGAATGAGCTTATCAAGCAGTCTGTTCATAGAATTGTCGCAAGTTTCTTTTTTCGCACAGCATCAGTTCAGTTGTTAGTAAACTTACAAATTAAAAATAATCTTGTGAGCTCTTATCAGGGTCAAATGCCCTGGACAATCCTTATAATGTTACTTTAACAGCAATAGTATGTACCACTTACTATTGCAGTTATAATTTTCTACATAAAAACAAGGTCACACCGAACAGCCAAATTCATTTTGATATCCACTTTCTCCACCATATTTATCAGAATTCATGTTTTAACAACGAATACAATAAGTAAATCTAGTGTACATTACAATGAATTGGACACTAGCTACCCAACTAATTGTAATGAAATAGAAAAGCTAGCCCTGACAGTAAAAAAGTGAAAAGCAATAATAAAGTTTCTGTAGAAATCCAGAGGGATGCTAATCTCACCTGGGAGAGGCAGAAGAGTTGATGTCAGCCGCAACTGTAGAGTTCTGAGCAACTATTGCTGAGATGCTATCAACTGCTGCACCACTAGCAACTGTTACTGAATGACCATTGGTATTAAGAGCATCTGCTGTTTCAGTGTTTGTTGGCATGGCTGAAATTTCATTGGCTGTTGTAGCATCAGCAGAAACCTGTTGCTGTGACATCTGAGATTCTGCGTCATTTTCACTGGCACTGCGTTCATCTTGAGTGTGCCCTCGGTCTTCAGGACCACTAGCACGCAACACAGATGCAAACAGATCAAGATATACTACTGTCACCTTTTTCATACAGAATATGCAATGTCTAACATCATCCACTTTCTGGTACTTGCAAAGACATCCTACTAAATATTTCCTCTGAATATGCTTCCATATGTTTCAATGAGAAATCAACACAACATCTAACATGGCCATTTCACATTTAGCCTAAAAACTGGCAGTTATTCATCCTGAAGAGAAACTTTAAAAAATCCAAATTTTTTATTTTTGAGTCAACATGTATCTCAGATATGGGTCATTAATTTTGACTAAAATGCATCGACATGCTCTGGTCAGACTGCTGTATCTCAGGTTCTGTAGAACCTAGAAAGACAATATTTATATCAAAATGATGACAGATGGCATCAACCGCACCCACAGTATAAAAAAGCATAAAACCATGACTTACCAAGCCGCTACACTGAGCAGCTAAACAGCTAGAGTTGAACTGACACAAAATAAGTCAATGCCCATCATAACTGATAGAGAGAAGTGTGAATGTTCATACCGTAAGTTGCCCCTGTTTTCACTGGCATCCGCGACATCTTCGTTGGTTCTTTCCTGGGCAATGGCGCCATCAGCAACTGCCACTGCAGCTTCTGGGACATCAGAAAGCTCCACACTGCATGCGATTGTAGATAGAAAGCGAGCAGAAAGCGAGAACCTTTCCAACTCCGAAGGAGAACACAGGAAGAATCCCATTCCATTTGGGGTGAACACAGATCCACTGATACCACTAAAGCAGACCGAAAGAAACCATACCTTTCACAGTTGGTACAAAGACAAAGCTTCATACCATCACTTCAAGAAAACTTCTCCTCACCATATTACTAACAATAAAATCATTTATATAGCACCAGCTTGACCACAGCTGATAAAATGGTGCACCTTAGAAGTAGCTTGCTACTTACAATGCTATATAAAGTGCCATTTTTACAATTACAACTGAATGAGAGTAAACAATATCTGATGCCTTCTAATAGAATTATGAGTGTGTATGTACGTATGTATGTATGCATGCATCTGGCTAGTTATGTAGGTTAGAACCTTACAATGGCACTAAGAACATTTGACTGTTTCTGGAAGTTCCTGGAAATGTGTCAAAAGTAGACAGTGTTTGAAGGCTACCTTAGTTTTAGATAACACCAGAAACTAATTGTAGCACTGTCTTTGGAAGCCATATCCTCATAATGAGATTGTTTTCTATGGCTGAACTAATTTTGGTATCCATGTGTTAAAACTGTGTCATATTAGAATTCATGTGATAATTAGGCACATTATAATGAGTCTCCGTATTATGCGTAATAATACATAATTAGTTTCAAAAGCAAAATTTTCAACTAACCTAGCATTCTCTTTCGGTATAACGCTGTGACTGAGCTGGTGCCTGAGTTGTGGTATGGTAAACACACACATCTCACCATCCGTTGTAAGACTTATGGCATCTGTCTCAACATAAGTCTCATCTAGAGAAAGGAAGAGGCAGAAAAACAACCGCAAGTAACTCTTTTTGACTCAGATTCAAAAAGAAATTAACAATCACAGTTCACAACAGTTTGCAAGTAAAGAACAAGAATTAAAATTGTAAGCAAAACAGAAACAAGAATAATTTCTTTTTTCCTTATGCCAAACATTAGAACTGAACTTGAAAATTTGAAAGAAAATTATAAACTAAATTTTGAAATACTTGACTTTTTAAATGTAGAAACTCAAGTGGAAAGTTTTATAATACTAATTCTACAACTTTGTACTGAAAATGTGAAAAGAGAATTTAAAAAATTTGCTCAATCTTTAAGTTTCAAGAAAAGATCAAGATTAAATAACAAAATTACCAGGTTACCTGTTGACTGATTTCCATGTTTAATAAATTAACTCCAGAGTTAAATTAAATTAGACCAGATTAAATACCTTCACAAGACATACCAAAACTTTGGTTACCTTTTTTGCTCCTAAAGCTGGCATAAGCAACTTTTGAAAGTTGAACATCTTGTCTGTGAGCAGCCAGCTTAAACTTATGGTACGGTTTTATGCTTGGCAAGGAAAAGACCTAAAGACGAGAAGGAAATAGAATCTGCATCACATACACAAATGATTATGCAAATTTAAGTTAAAAATTTAAAAATAACTTAAACTTGCATAAGTCAATAACCTATTACACTGACATTTGAAAGTCTCCACAAAATCTCCGTTAAAAAAAAAATCATCTAATAATTGCATTTTATGGAGAACTGCACATCTCCATGCCTTCATTGCAGTTAGTCACATTTAACTTCTCATTTAACTCAAATCCAATTTTTTACTAGTCCAACTAAAAAATCCCAAAGCATTCATTTCCACCTATTTCCTTTGCACTGTTCATAAATACAAACACGGTAAACTCTTCCAGTAAAAATGACCTCTCCTTTAGTTTTGCCATTGTTATCATACCTACAAGTAACAACTGCATTCTAAGAAATGTTGCCTGATCCTGTCATCAGCCGTTTGGCTTCATTATTTTAAACAGGAACACCACAGAAAGAACTCATCCAGTAAATACTCCTTCCTTCCATGATTTGTCAAAGTAATAAACAGAAACAAGTAAACAGACCTTAAGTTGTTGTTGAGAGCAGATTATGACGTAATGTGACCCAGTCATGTCCGGTGCTTTGGCTCTCTCATGCTGAACTTCAAGAGGACGAGGAAGAGGCAGGCCCGCACGGTCAAGCACCTGAATACTGACCACAGGTGCACCGTGTCTTAAACGAATTTCCTTTGCTAGAAAAGAATCACAATCGCCATCATTGCACGTAAAACAACAGATTTCAGGCCAGGTACACTTAACATCCTACACATAAATTACTTTGCTTTGCAGATGTTTCACTAACGATACTATCCTCATTTTGTTGCGAAATCATAGGCTATCAGAACATAGCGTTAACTTTCAGCAGAGGGAGGCCATAGTAATATATATCTGCATATATATTTTTAGATATTTGTACAGAATCTCTAACAACCTTTCACAATTGTGCTACGGTGCTGTCCATAGAACTTGCTAATGTAGTCAGTTCTAAAAATCTTAAATATCATGCACAAATTGAAACACAAACTGGACATTAAGATCATAAAGCCTTGGGAAAGTATATTACCAAGCGTGCACTGGACAGCGTCCTGGGTTCGTCGATCATTTGTTGGCACAGTGAGTTGATAGATGGAGACGCTGCCATGGTTGGTGCCCATCCACAGTGATGCAGACGTCACCTGCGCTGTTAATGAACCAGCAACACAGTCATTGTATCTGCATTTCTAATATGGCATTTCCAAAGATCAGTTAAGAGTACTCTGGATTTCAGTCTGGCAAAAAAATTTTGGAATTGAGGAACAATATAAGTTAATTAAGTAAATTTTCAAATAAGAAGCAACAGCAACAGGTATATCAGCAAAGTCCCTTTGTTCCATCATGACTTAAATAATAATCAAGGCAGGTCAGCTGCATCACTGAGTTTTTATCAGTTACACTACACGTAGTCTAATGCACGATTACTTTACAGGGTTCATGTAATCTAATATATGATTACCGACTATATTCATATAAGCAATCTAACTCGTCATTGCACTGTATCATAACTAATCTAATGGTATCTTAAAATGCATTGTTTAAATGGACAAAGCCTTCATGGACAAAGCTAGGCATACTTTTAAGTGGCACTGTGCAAGATCTTCAATAAATAAACAAGAAAAAAGAAAAACTGGTTACTAGGTAACACACAATTATTTTTAAAATGTCTAAGTCTACGATACTTACTGTTTAGAAGGAAAATTTGAGCGAAATGTAGACATCGGACAACGGACGTCAGAGTTGGTGAAGTCCTGCTGCCGGTGTCAGTCGTGGCAGTGGAAGACGTAGAAGCAGTTGGATCATTTCTCTGAGAACCTCTCAGTGTCATTCGCTTCACGTCTCCCTCGACAGATCTAAGAAATGCAAAGTGGCAATACTAGGTCATCAGTTTCTCCTACAGCCTACCTTAGTCAGATATGCCATAACATCACAAAACAGCAATCACAGTGAGCCTTTTCTGAATTTGCTTTGCACAGGGTATAATGCAGCACCTTACAGCTGAGGCTGTGAAGGCCACAAAACTAAATTGCCTCTATATATACAAGGCTAACACACATGCGGCTATGTGTTTTGGTCTATTTATTACAGATGGACCTTCGACGGTGTTCCAGTTAATACCTCGAATTAAATGACACTAATCCACTTAGAGCAGCCAAATTGGAATGCCACGTTGCAAATGAAAACAAAGAAATTTCATGTAACTGCAACTCAGTGACTGTCAACATGAAGTGCCAGATTTCTGTAGGTTGCAGGCACATGAAAACAAGAAGCGCATTGCATAAATATTTTTATGAGATGTAACACCAGCCACTGTCATCACTGTTATACCAAGAGAAAGAGAAAGACATGGGGTATGCATGAAAGGGTGGAGGAGAAAGAGGGAGGTAGAGAGGGAGGAAGGCAAAAAGGAAGGAGGGCAGGAAGAAAGGCAAGAGAAGGAGGCAGGGAGAGACGGCAGGGCAAGGGGAAGGCATGGAGGAAGGAGGTAGGCAGGAAGCGGAAGGAGGCAGGATAAATAAAGTGATGGAAAGGGAGGCAAGGAAGGAAGGAGGGATGGGAGAAAGACAGGAGGAAGGCATGGAGGAAAGGAGGAAGGGAAAGGAGACAGACATAGCGAGAGGGAAGGAAGAAGAGAGTTGGGGTGTGGGGCAGGCAGGCAGAGAGAGACAGTGAGGCAAAGAGAGAAAGGAAGGCAAGAAGGGAGCACAGGAGGGAAGGCAGAGAGAGAATAAGCATGTAGGGAGGGATAAAAGAAGGGAGGAAGCAATACTGAAAGGGTAATACAAAGAAAATGGGGGCACAACTAGGGATTTTCCCCAGAATGGACCCTGTGCCAAGCTAGCATGCAGATGCTATGCACAGGAGAGGATAGTAATGATATCAATAATAATAACTGATTCTGGACATAAACGTAAACTTACAAATCTGGTTGGACTGACGACTTTGCTTCGATTTCTTTGCCTGGGTTCAGTTCCACCGGTGCTCGATACATCTCTGAGCTCTGTCCACGCAGACGTCGCAAGGACTGTCGAAGCATCTTCTGGAATGACTTTCTTCGTGATAACGTAACACCTTCTCCGGCTCCCCCTATGAACAATTAAGTAAAGTGTGGGATACATTAGCTGACTGGTTAGAGCACTTGGCTTGTAACATGGACAGTACAGTTTCAAGCCAACCGTGTTATCATTGCTGTGTGGGTACCTTGAGCAAATCCTTCCCTCACAGCTGCTCAGCACCACTGACTGATGCTTAGTCATTAGACAGTAGTGCTTAATAAATGCAGAAATAATAATAATAAAATAATGTCCAATTTCCTAGTAATATTTTAGTGAAAGATTGTTTAATAAGGTAATTGAATTCACAATGCACTAATTAATCAAAATTTCTTTGTGCTGAACTCAGAAATTTGTAGTGATTTAACCAAAAGTAACAGTAATAATAATAATATCATCAACAACAATATAACAAGAAACAAACAGTTTTATTGGTAACTGTAAGAGATACAACTTTACAGCAAATCCTGTTACCTGAAGATGTAAAAGTACACTTTGTGTATACTGTTTTACATCGTGCATAATCGAAAAGAGCAACACCGTAAGCAGTTCCCACAGCCAACCTACACAAAAAATATTTTGAAAGGACTCTTATAAAATATTAAGTGAAATAAGTTAGCTGTGTTTTTTCTTCATAAAGTGCATGCAATAAATCCTGACCAACATATTAATAAACAGAGCCATTATTTTATAATCACGATTATTAAACAGGAAAACATTTACAAAGACAACAAAGCCATGTGCAGTGAATCCATATAATTTTGGATCAAGTAAATAAAGAATTCTTTGTTTAAATCACTCTGACAAAATGTATGCACTTTAATTGTGCCTTAATGAAGCCAAGTTCAGGTGCAAGTTTCACTGGTTGGCTCAACTCGTAAATCACAGTGCAGTCTTAGCTTTGACGTAGCATGATTACATCTAATGGCAAATTATATAACTGTGAGCTATTCAGTAGCAATATTGATAACACTGAATACAATTCAATTCTATCTAGTATATAACTCTTCCGGAGTTGTGCTGACAACTGACACAGCAAAGCACCTCAGCAGTAGCTCGTTACTCACAGTGCTATATAAACTGTTGTTTTTACAATTACAGTCACTGAATTTTCACTGTAACCAAATCAGTCAATCAGAATCTGGATGTAGGCTTTAGCAACTTACAGCTGCCATTCTGGTTGGAACGCCAGTGCTGTGCATGGAACCGGTGGCATCATCTGAATTACACAGACCGGCTGGAAGCCAGGCACCAACTTTGACTCTGAGTTCTTTACTTCTAGGGCGTTATGTCCTCGCCAGGTGAAGTTCTCTTTGTCAGAAATAATGTTAATCGTGGCCATCCGAACGTCCTGTTCGCGCTCTTCTCTCTCGTGCTGAAACATCACGATCTGACCTGCAGTGCCAGCAACTACAAGAGTCTCGGAAAGCAGGCAGAAGTGAATTTTCTGAATAGCGAGGCGTGGGTCATCTGTGAACGGATCGAAAATCCCAACCTACAACAAATGAACATGAAATATATTCAATTAATGCAGGCTGAATGGAAAAAATCACATAAAATTTAGCTTCAACAGCTAAAATGATCTTGGACAGTCACACAAGTACAGTTCGTTTGTTTTCCTGAACAGATGACACTAACAGAAATAATCTGTGAAGCCATCCTGTGAATAAAAAATTTAAAACACAGATGCTCATATTAATTGGTTTCCAGTAAATAATACACCTACAAGGTAAACAGCACAATGAACACTGGAAGTTACAGCACAATCTACTAAAACCTGCTCCTTAACATAATGCAAAAGAAAATCAAATATATCTTTTTAAAAAGTGCAAAATATGAGAAAAGACAATAAAATGTAATTTAGTCTAAAAGCAGAAAATAAAGTTTCATTAGAGATGGTACCTTTCGAAATGGAGGCCATTCGTCATAGAGTTCAGAGTCACCAGACCCATCACAATGCATCAGGGTGTCTATTCCGAATAAATTGGCTGTGTTCAGTTTGTAAAGCAGTCGTATTGCACCATCCAGTGAAACATCCCAGAAGTTTATTGATCCATCTTCATGTCTAAAATGCAGTACCAAAAAAACACACTTATGCATTATGCTCAGTCTCTTGTGCCACTTCATCCTAAACTTAAGACTTACTTTTTCAGTTGGCATATCTGACAAAAATCCCTCTGCTTCAGTGGACTGACTTTCCAAGTACTGACCTCACTGCAGCCTGATTTTGCTGCGCCAATGATTGATGCCTTGTGCATTAGACACCGGTGCTACAGAAATGTCTAATTAATTAATAATAATAACACCTAAGTCATTTTTTAAATCTGAAAGTTGTCCAAAGATGTTACACAGCAAATCAGGTCAAACCCATCATTCAATGAAACACGTGACACAAAATATAATCCTAGATATTTTATGTCAGGGCTTTAAGTACTATAAACACATGGTGCTTTGGTGTGTGATTGCCTAACACAGTCATCTTGGTACAAACTTGTTTTCTTCAGGTTTCTTGGCAGATAATAAATTCTGTATTGGATAATTTCTGCAGTTAACATTTCCCACTTATTACAGTTACACCTTTGTAGATCTGCGAGGTATCCTGATTTCAAAAGGCACTTGTATATAAATGCCCAGAAACATACATACATTCATAGCTTTAAGTATGCATGCATGTATGTATGATGTATGTATGCATGATATATGTATGTATGATGTATGTATGTATGATGTATGTATGTATGATATATGTATGTATGATGTATGTATGATGTATGTATATATGATATATGTATGTATGATGTATGTATGTATGATGTATGTATGCATGATATATGTATGTATGATGTATGTATGTATGCATGTATGACCCAAAATTGTTATAACACCATTAAACACTATACCCTTAAAAGCACCAAATAATCATTGAAAATTAAACTGACCCCGTAAGGAGGAGATCTCGTGAATTGTTTTTCTGCTGAAGCACCTTGCCTCCACTGATTGGCCAATCCTGTACCCAATTATGAACAAACAACAGTCAAGTCACTCAGCCTCAATACAGCATAACAATTTCACATTCCAATGTCATCACACAATGACATCTCAAAACCCTAAATTTCATTTTAAAAAACATCATATAGATGTCACAGCAGTTCATACAAAGCTAAAAAATAAAGGACAAATCAACAAAGCATTTAAAACACGCAGGCATTTCTGGTTAGCTTCTATGTTAATCATTTACATAGGCAGTAAGAATTGCCTCTGATTTAAAGGAAAAATGTGCACAATAAATTCTCTCATCAAGTAGCAACAGTAACAAACCCGTGAAGAGTACTGAATGAGCTGGAGACTTCCTGCATCTACGATCTTGTTCCAGAGAACTTCTGGTACGTTGCTTACATGATCGACGCACGTGATGACACTGCAGTGGAGACTAACGAGGTATGGCAAACGAAACAATGGCCATCCAGTGGACATCATGTCAACAGCCACTAGCTCCTCCTCCGCCAGAACAATTATAGAATGCAGACCGTCGCCATCTTTGAAATAAATTTAAAGCAACATTGTCAGTTTATAAATGGCCTGGAGATGAGCCCCACCACCAGGCTGGTTAGCAAAGTTGCAATTTGAGACAGGCTTACATTTCAGTATTGCAGCCTCGTGCAGCAGATCAATATTGGCAGACAATCTTTATAAATTCCTGTGGAGCGAGCAGCACTCTATTTCATTTGCAATATGGGTGGCCTTCTGTAGATAAGATAAAGGCTGCAAACAGTCACTTCCAGCCGCTAATTATCAAAAATATGGTGCGGAAGCTAACAATGAGCAAAAAAACGATTTTGGTCTCACTGGAAAAGTTAAGGGCAAACAAAAGGTTCAAAATATGTATTATACAAAGTAAATGAAAGGTTTGTTAGGTGTCAAGTTGAAAGAAGTTCACGGATTTGAAAACAAGGCAAAAAATACTCTAAACAATCCAACTGTGAGTGCATTGTTAGCAAACTGTTGTTACACTTCAAATTAAACCTTGCTTATTAATGTCACCAAATCAATATTTTCAGATAAACAAATACTAAACATACATTTTTTGTACAATTATTAGTAAACAAAACAAAAATTTAATGTGCATTTGGTAGTGTTTTAAAATTTGCACATTTGTTTCAGAGTTTCATCAAAATAAAACAAGCCCGAATGTGCCGCATAACAGCACTAGTTAGGGTAAAGTTTAAAGATTACCGGTTTGGATTGTAGTTTAATACAAACATTGGTTTTAGATATCAGTCTATCTTTTATTAGTTATCAAAGCCAGTATTAAGTAAACCTAATGTAGATCTCCAAGATCAGCAGTTCCAAGTTTAAGCCAATTTAACAAAATAGATGACACTATACTTATTTATCTGAACCTAATCGCTTTTAAAAAATATGATTTATTTCTTTTGCTATCGATCTTTGCTAAAGATAACTTATTCAGAACATTTTAAAACGTCCACACATAAGACGCAACCCTAGAAGTTTATGTGAAAAACCATGACTTATAGTCCAGAAAATATGGTACTTTCAGAAAGTCTTTAATGAACAAATGCTTAGCACCATCAGTTGCAGCACTGTTTGAAAATTGTGCTATTTAATTATAGAAATATAAATACATTTATGACTGAAAACGGCAATAAATACAATTTCATGTCAAAATGTCTAAAATGACTTGACTTGAAACCAAAGCAACTGGATTTCAAAGATCTTAGGAAAATCCAGTAAATCAGAGTCATGTACACAGAACTCACCTGCTATTTCACTTTCACTGTGTCGATCAGCATTACAAAGAACAATGAAGTCCACAATTTTAGATGTGAAGTCGAGTACAACATGTGCGTCACCATGCATGACTGTAATGGTGTACCGATCACCATAGCTTGCACGAGGCATGCCTCCGCTGAATATGATAAAAGGATCGCTGGAATTTATAAACAGAAACAATTTAGAAGAAAATCCTTGCAAATAGAACTACATCTAAGAAGTCAGACAAATACAGGTCATCTAAGAGCTTCTGCAGATGTACTCTCCGCAAATTAAAACACAAAGAACATTTCAGTAAACCTCGGGAAGTCATCTTACCCAGGTTTAGTGAACTGTTCCTAGGATTTTGGCTTGATTTACAAGTTACTGCCAAAAAGTCCAAAAGTCAGTAAAACAAAGAAGTGCAAAGCTCTAAAGCATTCAGGAACAGATAGTACAGGTAAAACACAAAAATATTTGGAAAGACACACTACTGGCAAATAAGGGATATTATGAACAACTGAAAGATAACACTGTTCAACTCACTCGTTAGTTGTCTTCCAGAGGATTTTTGTAATTGATTTGCATGGAAATGGACCTACAGCAAGAAAAGAGACAAGACTGAAATGGTCTATATCACCTTTCCCAACAGTATTCAAGAATACCAGATTTCAACCAAACACCAGTTATTTGAGTAATTACTTCACAACTACGACATATTTAAAAGATCAGAAGAATGAATTGTCTCATTAAAACAGTATTAGATCATTTTGGCATTTTAACTACCTTAACTGACACAGGGATTTCTATTTTAAAAACAAATCAGGACTAACACATACCAAAGACATTACATCCAAGATACAACTGTGGGTGCTTCTAGAAGACACAGTTGTTCAGTACTTTTAAATTTCATAAAGAGGAAGGAAGACAGCAGTCACAGTAATTTTAATTGCATATAAGAAGGACCTTAATAAGAAACTATGAAATGAGGCTGATTTTCAGCTTTCCATTTTACAACAATATTCTAGAAACATCCCCTCGCAGAAATGAGCTGAAGCAAATGGTCAGTGCTTAAACAAACATGAAAATAAGACCATTAAATGAAGTTTACAAGCACAAAGAAAACCAGGTAAAGGTAACATACTAGTTGGGATGCTTCTATTAAAACCCTTCAGAAGCACAGCATCAAAGAACTCCTTAGCTGAGGCTTAGACATGACCACAGCAATCCAACAACATCACACCAATTGTATCAAATGTAACTTAATGGCTTATATGGTCCAATATCTAAAGCACAGTCATATCAGTCTGTAGTTGGGCCAAAATAAAGAACTCTACCATCATAAAATAAATTGCAGTAACACACAACAGTTTTTTGATACAGGGTTTTACCTCACAGTAAGAAAATAGTTTGCATTCAAAACAGGTATCTATGCCGATGACATCAATAGGACCTTACCATATGGAGCAGTGGCTGGTTCCTTAGGCATAACTGCATCTGCTGTGCTCCAGATGATGTAGCTACCATCAGCGTGCGATGATACGAATTCTTCTCCTCCTCTTACAAATGTCACATATTCTAAAGTCTAAAATACACAGTAGATAAAGTAAAGTATGGTAAATACTAATCTATTTACTATTCTATCTACAATGGTCCTCAGACGACGATCCCAGAGCTGAAGCAAAAACACGACTTGCTTGAATAAATTGTCCAGGATTGTTGAACAAAGTCTGCTTTTGAGAAAAGGTTGCTGGAATTGCCGCTCATCTTGAGGCTTAAAAGATATTTTAACTCCAGAACATTATCCTATCACCTCTGTGTCTAAGGTTTCATTCAAAGTGCATCATATTTTATAATAAAAGGTTTCACAATTTGTCTGATTACTGTCTTGGCATCTTCACTTGCACTTGAACATTTCTATCCATTTCATCACTTTTGTCATCCATTAGACAGAACCTGTCTCTGGAACTGACCTTTTTAAATTCAGACCAGTTTAAATTATCATAAATACTCCCTATGATTATAAGCCACCCATCTTTTGGGCTTGGAAAGTCAGAAAATATATTGATTGGCATGTAAGTTGCTGCCATAAATCGTGCTTCAGTGTCTGAAACTAGCACCAAAAGCATTCATGCCCTTCCTTTGTACCATCCTCGTCTATCCATCCTTTAGCATGTACTCTCACAAAAACCACTCTCGGCAATGTCATGCCTTTAGGGAATCCTTTCTTTTGAAAAGTAGGGTAAATTAATTACATTCCATGCCCAGCACCATAAGTGCTTAAAATTTTTTCATGAATAGATGACATCTGTAAATAGAAAACTTTAAGAAAATGTTGGATTCTGATTTTTATCAAATAGATAATTTTTATTTACATACACACTAAACAGCTATGACTGCACCTAATAATATATTATTTACTGGCAACACGATGTTCCAGTAACCTTCAACGTTCATCAGTGGACACCGTTCTTCTATTACATCTTTGGTGGACACATGAAATTTTGCCTCAACCCACACATACAGTAAGTCATACCCCTTATTTAAAAATAAAAAAATCCAAAATTTTGCAAAGCATACTTCATTATAAGCAGTAAGAACTCATTAGAATGACTTATTTTATAAACTTGTACAACAGATATTTTTAATGTAGACCAAGCATTTTGTAGCTTATCACAATATAATCGAAAAATGGAAGTAATATTACAGACCTGCATTGAATTAAACATTCTGATCAAAATGTTTTCATCAAGGTTCCAAAGAACAATCAGTCCGTGACTAAAACCTATTAAGACCTGAGAAAAACAGAACTTAACAATGTTAACAACAGAATCTCAGTCTGTATATATGAAAAATTCATAGCACGTATTGAGAACCTAAGGGTCACTAATGTTTAATCCAGAAGGTCATGTATAAACAGACCACAGTCAAAAATCCCAATCATCACTAAACATGTAATAATAATACAATAATAATAAGACAATTTAAATAGTGCTGTAGAACATCTGAGGTAGAGAGGAAAAGGGTGCTATACATGAGTTACTTGTACCTAGGTTATTTTTTACCTATTTCTGACCATGTCAGAGAAAATCCTCACAAAGTCGGAAAAAATTCAAAACTAAGTTTGATAATGCACTAGATAATGCATTGGGCTGGAATTGCTGAAGAATTAGGTGAAAACCACGTTTCTATCACAAAAAGTGCAGTAATTACCAGAGATGCCACACTGACTGTTGCAAGACCTTAAGTGGAACATAGTGATCACCAAGTCAAGACTGAGGCCTATTTCTCAAAATTATTGTTTCAAACTGGTAAACATATCTTAAACCTGGTAGTCATTATCAAATAGGTCAATGTTCAACATGCAACTGATAAACAGACCGGGAATAACAGGCTCACGGATCAGAGTAAATGCCATTTTCAAACACCTTATTAATATTGTATAGGTGTGAAAGTTAAGTTCCAATAAAAATAATTGAAACATCTGTTAAAATTCTTTACGAATACCTTTGCTCTATCTCGGGGATGCTGGCAGATGCACTCAGCGGCTCCTGGACCAGCTTTAAAATCTTCACCTTCTGCAGTCAGTTCATTTGAACTAAACATAAGACAACCAAATGGCAATCACAATAACTCAAACTGAAACTGTTATCATCATCAGCATCACAAGCAGATGCTCTGTACAGCAAAGCCTATTCTGTGTGGTGCCACATAGTGCAAACAACTTAATGAACATCAGAAGAGAGATATAATGACCCTACAACAGTACAAATTAAGTATCAGATCTAACTTGTCGTATTATCTAAAATCTTCAGTCAATGCTTGTCATGGACTTCTGCAATCAGGAATTCTGTTACTTCAAACACGATACAGCTAAATGAAGCCTCTGGCTGAAAAATTAATGTTCAAAACACCACAGTTTATGCTTTATGCTATAGTACCTTATCAAAAGTAAAATAAATATGAAAAACTAAATGAAAAACTTGTTAAAACTAGGGCAACACAACTTCAACTGGTGGACCAAGGCAGCAAGTAGAAAACCTGGTGCAATACAGACCTTTGTGCGATGAGATCCTGAGATATAATCCGATCTGACAACGTGAACATTGCAACATCAAAGAAGTGCACATTTCCTCCTTCAGTTCCCAAGAGAAGGAGATTCTCGTGGCTCAGCAGACAACATGATGAAATTGTCTTCAATTTACTGTCAGAAAATAAAAATAATGCAGACTCATTTGACGGCCATTTCCAGAGGTAATTAAAGTCCTCAAGGTATAACCTCGGTGCAAGCAACATTAGTTCAGATGCCCTGCTGGTCGCCCCTTGCAAAATGTATATATACCTTATCGTGCACAAACCAGACAGACAAAACAAACAAAAACACAAAAGAAAACTTAAAATGTTTCTCCGCTGGAAATTCTATTTACAAGCAATCTAATAGTCGCGTGCTTATACCCGCAGTTAAAGAAAAAGAATAGAATCTTTCTTTTGCTTCTCACCAACTGTCACAAGAGAAAAATTTGACCAGTCACCCAATCGAAGTTCTGCTGACTGAGTTTCAGATGAAAGCTTATAAAATTGAAGGACCAAGCTTTCAGCACTATTTCAAAGTGGCAAAAAAGATGCTATAAAATACAGTGTCACCTTACCTACCACAATGTCCAGCTTTGTAGAGGCTCAGGAAAACACACCTTCATTTCTAAACCCTTTGTTGGGAAGTGCTTGTTTTAATATCTATCTATAAAATTCATTTTTTAATATTAAACAACTGCTAATACTTCAAGAAATTATAATGTACACCAAATTTAAAGCATAACAACATCCAGTCAACGTTGAGAACACAAGAAATAGGATGAAATCATGATTGTAGGCTTGTAGTTGAATACCTGGCTTCTGCAGTAAATGATTTCTTAGTTTCCAAGTAGGATTGCTGCCCCTTGGCTAAAGAAAACTCCCAGAGATGCAGCGAATTATCGCTGCATATCGTCACTAGCTTGCCCTGCATCAACAAATATCTCAGTTTTCATTATTTATGTTCACACATTTTTATAGCACTACCATCTAATGTATAACAAAGTAAGCTAATACCAGGCGCAGCCATGGATATCAAGTGTTAGCAGCTTAATTTTTTTAGCCTTGGCACAGGATGGTTATAATAATTTATATTATGTTATATCATGATGGTTATATTATGTATGATGGTTAATAAATATTAATTATGGGGACAAAGATAGGACAGCCAATCAATCAATGAACTGGACTACTGAAGGGAAACGGAAGAAGGGAAGACCAAGGAAGAACTGTCCATAAATCATCAGAGATGACCTTGTATGTTTGGAGATGTCGTGGGACGAGGCAGGAAGACTGGTGGTTGAGAGAGATAAATGGAGAAGCTGCATTGCCTGATGTGCAGACCTGCACAGGAAGGACTAATTACTAAGTACTATCTAATTAAAATCATCACCTATAGTACTGTGCAAACAAGGCTTTTCAAGATTCTTATAGACCAGCTGGCTCCTGGGATGCTTAAAATTACCTTGCGCTTGCCTTTCCCTCTGCCGGGGATTTGAATTTGGGAAGTTCACTGCAACTGAAAGTTTACTGCTGAATCATGTAATCCACAGGGAAGAGGGAACGGCTGACGGCTAAACAGATGCAGCCGAAACATCCTGCAGCCTCAGGACCACCCATCCATATGCATCTGGGCATTCATACAGTGAACTTAGAAATCCCTCAAAACACGCTTCAGGACCTAGAACTTTATTTGATGAAGGCATGCAATATATGAAGTTTCTAGCAAGAATGGGTAATTTTTATTAAAATAATCTAATATTATCCATTACCCCCATGACCGCTGAAGTTAAGATAATTAACTCTGGGTTGTTTCAGTCATATGCCGCAGAACAAGTGACCAGACAGATAATATTAGTGAAAGATCACTATTCAGGTTAGACCTAATTGTGACTCAATACTGAAACAGTAGACTTAATAGATTTCTGAAAAACATTAACTATGCGGGTAGTTATAACAATTGCTTGAGGTTTGCAATAAAGAAAATGGTGACATCAGACCTAATAAATACAGTACAGTAAAAAATCTCATTTGCAGTTTAAAGGCAAGCCATGGATATTTTCCACACTCTTAATTTAATGCATGGTAACAGCAAACAGAAAATCTTTCTCCATTCTGGAAACACCTCAAAACTCATTATATCTAATGGCATCATCACCTAGCAAAGTCCGATTAACTGCACCTCAGATCTGCATTTCTGTATGACTGCATATGTTAAAATTTTAATAATAATAATAATAATAATGGAAAATTTAAAAAAATATTGTGTGGTATTCAAGCATTGTTAACACTATCCACAGCAAGCCAATGTGGCCAACTTATCTTCATCAGATAAGTTTTGGTCACAGCCATAGGACACAAGTGTCAGTGTCTCAATTGCTTGAACACACACACACACATATACTCATACATATATATATATATAATATATATATTATATATATATTATATATATACCTCTGTTAGCAGTCTAGTTACATTAGTGTCTGTTATTACCAAACTTCACTTTCAAAATTCAGCTTCATCAAATATGTCAATAAAGGGATCCTTTAACCATGTAATGAAACATTTATGGCTGCGTAATGTGCATCTTTCAGCTGCAATGTAAGCAGAACAGAGCATTTATCGACCCCTTCAAAAAACCACAGTCAAGAAGGAAATACGGTATGACTAGCAATAAACCAACACTTACCTGTCGAGGTATAAAGACAATGTGCCCCACAGCCACATCACCCTTGTGCTGGCCTTGTAGGCAAACACCAGGCTGGCCATATCTGTACAGATATTAAGGCATCTCAGACAGTAAAAGTTCCACAGCAAAACTGGCAAAAGCTTCAGAATGAAGGCTACATGGAGTAACTATTTCTAAAATATTCAGTTTCATTCACTGAATTACTTCTTAAGGTGCTAGACTGAAAACTCAAAGTGCTATCCTATCCTTAAGGTGCTAGTCTGAAAACCCCTAAAATTAACCACACAGTAAGGAACAATTAACAGAAAATCACTGTAGGACTTCACACATTTTACAGCACTTCATGCAAGCATAGGAATCTTTGTTCTTACATTAACAGAAGAGGAAGTTAGGATCGTGTTTTATGCATCTCCTGAGAAAAAAGACATGAGCAGACAAGCAACTCAACAACTGAACAACAGTTTGTTCTGGGATGTTTGACAACACAATGACCTTAAAATTTCAAGTGACACACTCAGAAGCAGTGATGAAATTTCAGCACAGTTCCACATATAGCTTAACCAAACATATCACAAATATTATTGGAGAACTGTTTTTCATGAGACTTTAAAGCTTAACCTAATACCAAGAGAAAAATAAAGTAAGGATACAGTTTCAAAGCACCAGACTTTGTTCCAATTGCCAAAAGGTCCAGAAAAGGATCATGTGCAACTGTGTTTGGCTTGCTTGGAAAACCAAAGCCAGAGAACTGTAACAAAACAACATAAAAGCCAATCCCTTGACAAGTCAAAACAGCACGCATAATCAGAAGACCAAGTTAATGCCAAGTTTGGCCAATTATTCATAATCTTTATAATCCTTATTCTGGTCTTCCAAGCCTTCTGACCCTCTTGACTGATTGTCTGCAATTCTGTAATCTACCACAGGAGTTTCAAAGATTCCATAGGGCATGGTAAGGCAACTATTGCTTTGTTATGCACCTCTTCCCAAGTACCTCCAGGGTTCACCGATAACTCTGCAGGAAAGCAAGCACATTTCATACAAACCCAACAACCACACAACCTAACTTAACAGTTCTTACATGAATAGATCAGGTGTGTAGAACCATTTGATTGTCTTACACAAGTACTGTCAACATTTCAACAACTGGATAACTTTGCCCTGGATATTTCAACAGCTGCTTGAAAACTGCGTGCAGGCTGCATTGCTAAAGGATATGCACTGACGTGTCCAGCATTCCCCCTAAGCCGAAAATTCAGAGTACTGGTTTCTGAACTAGCTATTCAGAAAGATTTCTTCGACTAACTTATACTGCTTGACCACTTTTGTGTTGTAAGGGCTACAAAACTGCTGTGTGGCCGTGCAGCCCTCAAGTTTTCTCGTGTGGTGCTATATAACTCTTACAATACTGCATTACTGTACACATTATTATCCCCAGACCATCCCCAGACCTATCATTATTCAATCAGGTCACCTGATTGTCTTTCTCTGGTTGTGTCGAAAACGAGAACCGTTCTTTGTGGACAAGTTTTATCAGTCTTAATCAGTTGTTGGACCTAAATTTAGGAACTCTCTTCCTGCATCTGTTCATTCTGCTCAGTCTCTTGTGTCATTTCAGTCTCAACTTAGAGTTACCTTTTCCAGTTGGCTTATCCCCATAGGTTATCTCTCTGATTCATCAGACTGACTTTCTGGACACTAACCTGATTCCAGCATGCTTTTGATACACTATCAGTTGATGCCTTGCGCATTAGACACTGGTGCTATGGAAGTTGCAAATTACAATTACAATCACTCAGCCACCATGTAAGCCACTCACTTGGCTGTATTCATAGAGGTCCTCCCGCAGATTTTTACGTGCATCACTTTCTCGAGAGTCACTTCTTCTCAGCTTCAGCCGTCGAAGCACAGAATCCATAACAAACTGAAAAGCAGACAAACACTCTTAGCTAGATTAATGCTTTTAGGATTAGTGCTTGGAATAATAATTATGGTGATATAGTTTTTTGTAACTGTAATTGGAAATTTGTATACCACCTCTTCAAGAGCATCTACTCAAAGGCACTCTCTACGCTAATGATGTTAGATGTCATTAGTAAACGTTGCTCAGATAACTAGAAGAATCACTAGTGGTATTAGTTATTTATTATTATTATTATTATTAATTTAGCTATTTAGCTTCTTGATTAGGTATTTTTTACTGTTTTAAAATCATTTAGCATGTCTTTTAATCAGAAAGATAGCTCAAATTACTTAAATTATTTCCTAAACCGCATTATGCTTTATAAAGTAATCAAATCTACTCTAATCTGGAGACTTTAACATCACATGCTATCATGCAGCACATAAGTTATCAGTCAATGATTGCCCTCAAGAAAACCGTGGTCTGTAATCATTAGATTAGACATGCCCTGTCTAGATTTGAGAGGTCAAATACACCTCAAGTGCATAAACAAGTTGGAAACAATGAGTCTTGAGCCTTGACCTGACTGCAAATCAAAAATGACATAGTGATTGAAAATGAGCACCAAGTTCGAAAGCTCAATTTCAGCCACCGAGAAAGCACAAAAGCCTACCGCTGTCTTGGTAGAGAATATACCAGACACAACATCTGATGACCAGACAGAACATAAATTTGTGAATAAATGAATGAATTTGAGAGAACAGCACTGAACACAGATTGGCCAGCTGAATGTCAAGAAATACCCAGTAAACAGAGAAATTTTGGACTGGACGATCGGTTTAATAAATAGCCAACAGCATTAATTCGTGTCTTTAAGGCTACAGCTTAAACATACAACTTATATTTAATATAGTTAAATTACAGTTTATAATTGATATAACAAAATTCGTCATCCTGTCTTTAATATATCTCATTTAAGTAAGTAGTAGTTCCAACATTTAATGATATCTTATGGCATCAAAGGCTGTTGACGTCATCCTCCTCCTTTGTCCAGGCTTGGGACTGGCACTACTCAAGAACGGCAGTGGCGGAGTTCTACACAGGTTAGTAACTTTGACAGTTTGAATGGTGCCTTTTAAGAACATGTCAAAGTCATACAGGTTAGTGGCTTTCACAGGTTCTTAAAACTTCTACAAAAATAAGCCTATCATGTCTCAAGATAAATTAAAGTCAGGTAACTGCTGTTTCATTACTGCGCACATATTACTAAAATAAAAATCCTCAGAGGCATGATCCTGAGATTGAATTACCTTTTGGCTAAAGTGTAAACGTTAAATCAATGATAGAACAACCCCTCCTTATGTGTTCCACACCAGAATTTGAACCCATCACAGAGATGAAAGGCTGACATTTACTCATGCTACCACTGCTTTAAATTCAGCAAACTTATATATTAGTACTTATTCAGAATTGCTGCATAGGCCTCGAATAGAACACTTGGACATCTGACTCAGTCGAAACTATACTACTTGGCCTGCTTTATCTAGTGATAAAGTTGTAATCTAAATGTCTTGTTCTAAGGCCTAATAAACAGGTGAAATGAACGTTTACGGTACTTTGTAAGGGAGCAGAGGAACTGTTATAATGTGAATCCTAATAAACTTGGCAGAGAATATGAATCCGAACTTTAATTCAGCTTTAGAACATGACCTCATCATAACAGTTTCATCATAACACAGTTATTAACACAGCTCCTAAAGGCAGTGCTGTAATGAGGTACCAAGATTCACAACAAACTGTCCACAATTATCTTCTCATGTTACCAGTGTTACCACTGGGAAGTGACAGGTTAAATGAGTACATGAGAACAGTCCATAAAACCTTTACTTGGGAAAGCTCAACAGTTCTTTCTCAAGTACAAAATCTATGAAATGGCAGAGATCAAGGTTTAAGCCCTTTGATCTAAATTACACATAAAATAAGCAAAGCTCTGCACACCAAATACAAGTAATTTTATTCAGCTTGCAGCATATTAATACAGTTGCAGGAACAAATGGGATGAGGTCTAACCAAGAAATCATTCCTCAAAAACCTCTGCTATTTCTGGCTCCACAGCCAGGACTACTCCTACTAAAGTCTTGACTGGCAATAACTCTACTAACTGTCAAAACAATTAAACCAATTAGGCCAACAAACGATATGGAAAATTACAGATAAACTGCTGTTCCTTCAGTTGTTACTTTTAGTGCTGATACCCTGAGAGATGTGCTTGATCTATTTCTTAAGTTATCCTTCTGTTATGAATTATATTTCAGTGATTTTGGGCCTTAAAGCTTAGCCTTAGGTTAAAGACCAAATTTGGAGGCCTGTGGCATCTGTTACTGGCATTGTAGCTTCTAGTCTTGTCCTACTGAAGCCGCAGTACTGTCATGTTAACTTGTCACGGGCAACCACAGCGCTCTAGTATATATATATATATATATATATATATATATAGTCATTTTAATGAAACAAGTATACCAGAAGCTACCTGATGTAAGTAAGTATGTAATAGTTTGTAACAGTATAAACATCTTTGCAATTAAGTATAACAACAGTAAATTGTAATATGCTTAACTATATCAGTGACTTCAACAATAACAGCTGCAAACAGAACTTAAACTTTCTCATCAGCTGAGTAGTGAGAGTGGCTCTTGGCCTCAGCCGGTCAGCATTGGCTCAGCCTCACAGAGGATGTAGGCCTCCGTCGGTCAGTACTGTCAAGTATTCAGGCACTTGTGTGCAGTTGATATTAAACTAACACTAAAAGATGTTCCAGAAGCCCTCCCAAAAGAACACTTAACTGCGTTTTCCCGTAAAATCTTACTTTAGATTCGTTAAGTCTGGCTAAGTACAAACAATAGGTCAGACTAAGAGGACTGTCAAGGATGGCAAGCCTGTTGAAAGGGGTACGCATCGTATCGAAATCGAAATTACATCAAGGATTGATGAAACAATCCATCCATACATTCGCTTGAACGCTAATCCATTCATCTACCTGCGAACAAATTCCTGCATTTCGATATAAACATACATTCATTCTTTAGTTCATTCTTTAGTTTGCGAGATATAACGCGCTATATAAATGCCGTTTGCAGCCAGCCTGAATAACAAATGAGGCGCTATCATCCACAACAGCTTGCATATCGAACAGATAAAACAACTCAACTTAACAAACTACGCGCCTAAAGGCGTTGCGTTAAAGATTAAAATAATTACCTTTTCGACGAAAATGTCTCTATTTAAACGAAAAATAAAACTAATTTTCCATCGGATGACCTGACCGACAAAAAAGAAACTATCACAGATTACACATTTCCTAGAGAACAACTTGTCTATTGACGTAATTTACTTCACTATTTTAAAGTTACGTAGGACTGAGCAAATCTGATTTATAAAAGTACAGCATAGAAATCGTAATCGTAATCTCGAGATTTCTACAGCGCCCAACGAAAGCTAAGTCACGGGAACCAGCTTATTCACAGGCGCTGAGTCAAAACAAAATCGCTAGGCAAAAGGGTTCGGTTTCAGATCAAGATCCAGAAGTCAGGCAGTCAAGAAATACACTTATGCACGATAAATTATTGCGAACATCGTATAGCTTGGTTAACACTGTTTGCAAACTATGTCAAAGAAAGGGTTATAATGATTTAAACGCACCGAATCGAATGGCTTTTATAACAACGTATACCAACCAAGAATTGTCACATACTGGGTATGCCAGTAGCTGGCTAAACCGTCATAAGGCGTGGACTCAGTTTTATACAGTGCTAGGCCTATCTGTGCCATCCAACCAGTCAATCTAGGTCGACCTATGTATGACCTATGGGTGAGCCAGGACTCTATGAATCCGTTGTTTAGAGCTAGCGTGGGCGGAAGATCCATATTCTGAAACCGGTAGCTGTTTCTAACGTTTTACTGGAATATTCGTTTTCGAATAGGGGCGTGAACTCTTAACATCAAGTCAGAAGAGGAAGTCGATGCTTAAATCTGTTTAGATTTTAATAAGCAAGTATTTGAAGAGCCTCATAACACTCATCAGAAAAACGTCAAAAATTATGCCGCCGCGATTCTTTCAGCCAGCTGTGAACGACAAATCGTAATCGTAATTCCGAAATTTCTGCAGCGCCCAACGAAAGCCACGTCGCGGGGACCAGCTTATTCACAGGCGCTCAGTCAAAACAAAATCGATAGGCAAAAGGGTTCGGTTCCAGGTCAAGATCCAAAAGTCAGACGGAGAGACAGCTGGCAGCTATGGGGGGTAGTGTTTGGAGTTGGAGAGTAGAGAGAGACAAGAGGAAGAAGGAGTGTCAGGGTACGATCTGTGAAAGAGGAATGTTTTCAGAAAGTGTTGATAGGCCTACGCGTGCCCGCGACATTGCCACTGGTGACTCTTCTAGTTATCTGAGCAATGCTTACTGTTTTTAATTAGATTTATAGTAATCGTAAACTCGAGATTTCTACAGCACCCAGTGAAAGCTAACTCGCGGGAACCAGCTTATTCACAGACGCCCAGTCAAAACAGACTCGTCAGGCAGGAAAGGTTAGATTCGACTCCACGTCAAGATCCAAGGGTCAGGGAGGCAGACAGTAAGATGGCTACGGTGAATGGCATTTGAAAGTGAAACGGTAAGGCAGGATAGGGGTAAGGTCTGTGGAAGAGGAGTGTCTTCAGTTTTGAGCGAAAGACTTGTGGTAGGTGACGCCCTGAAACCCACCAACAGAAACAGATTTGTATGTTTCTGCCGCCCAGTTTACCGACGTTGACAGGTCTTCAATTATTTGCAGCAATTCAGTTTTAGTAAATCCCGGGTTCAGATCACATCTTCAACCTCTCGCGCACATATTTCATTCTTAGGCCATAATCGTGACCTTCGCCGTATTCGATCCATGCTCGATTTTAATTAAAACTGCCATTACGATCACTAGGCCTTACCTCTATGCTTGAACGAACAAAGTCCTATCAATTACCAACAACACGCTTCAGTAGGCCTATTCCCATCCCAACCCTCATATCTTCGTCAACTCTGTACAGTTCAACCAATCCAACCCTAGGCTGTACGCGCTGCCTGTGCTGCTCTACGGCTGTGAGACATGGACAGCCACGGAGGCCATGAATAAGAGGTTGGATGCCTTTGACAGATGGTGCCTCAGAAGGATTTTCAAGACCTCTTATACAGACCAACGCAGAGACCAGAGCTAGGACAGCTACTGTACCAGTCCCTACGGTCTTTCGGGAACGTCGACTGCGTTTCTTCGGACACGTTCGTAATCGTAGTCGTAATCGTAATTCCGAGATTTCTACAGCGCCCAACGAAAGCCGCGCCGCGGGGACCAGCTTATTCACAGGCGCTCAGTCAAAACAAGATCGATAGGTAAAAGGGTTCGGTTGCAGGTCAAGATCCAAAAGTCAGACAGAGAGACAGCGTGGCTGCTATGGGGGGTGTTTGGAGTTGGAGAGAGGGGAGAGAGAGAGAGGTAAGAGGAAGAAGGGGTGTCAGGATAGGATCTGTGAAAGAGGAATGTTTTCAGTTTTGAGTGAAAGGCCGATGCAGAAATTGCAAGCAAGTGGAGCATCGACACTATAAACACTATACTACCGCGCACCCATCATCCTAGAATGAATGGTGATTTATGCATTGGACTGCAGACCGAAAGGCTCAAAGCATTGCCATGGCTGAGCTATCTCTTAAAAATACTCATTCCACAAAACACCGTGGGTGAACGAACATTGCAGTCACGCACGCCTGAAGCGCCGCGCCGTGTGCACGCAATACACTCCAATTGTGAAACCATGGAACCGCAAAAGACTAGGAAAAAAGAGAGGCTCGTGTTCGTAGCGAATGACAAGTTTTCCGGATATCCTCATGCAACAGTACACGTGAACGTCTCCTATATCAATATTAACTGACTGGAGATGCGGTCAGTATATTGGACAATTCGACACTGGCAAGCTGAAACTTCAGCCAGGTCTGCGAAGGACGAAAGTAGATGTCTGTTCTTATGGAACGACAGCAGTCCTTCGTCTGAAGGCCGCTTCAAAGCAGAAGTAGGCAATAACGAGGGAAAGGCGGAAGCGATCTTCTCCGTGGTCGATGGCCACCAAAGGTCAGTGCTGTCATGCGACGCTGCGTTGGAATTACTGCTGCAATTATTGACTAATGACCTGGGTTCGGCGCCAGAGAAGCGGTTGGTCTTTGCTTCCCACAACGGTTCAATGGATCAAGTAAGCTGAAGAATCGCAATAGTAATTGTAAACTCGAAATTTCTAAAACGCTACTTAAAAGCTAAGCGCAGGGCACCAGCTTATTCACGAGCGCTGCGTCAAGTCAGTGGGGTTGTCCGAAGACGCTATGTCAAGAACCAAGTCCGGTTGCCAGAGGACCAGAGAGGGGAAGAGGAAGTGTTAGGGTAGGTTGTGTTTAAGCTGAGAAAAATGAGAAGTACAATTACCAGATTAGGCTTCACATCGACAAGGTATAACGCCTGTGGGGCAGAAGGCTAATCCTACATCGTTCTACGTAAGTGCAAAAGTCGGTGTTGACCTTAATAAATTGCTTGAAGAAGACGACAAAACCAGCAATTGAACTTGGATTTGACCTACATTGATAACAATGAAACCTAAGAATCCTGATGAGATCCGACTCTGCATCGATATGAGTTGGGCACAAGACGCGAGGTTCACACAAGCTTCCAAAAATCTTATCCTGATTCTTTCTCTTCCCATATCTCTCTTCTCGCTTCAATTTCAAACACCAGATGTCCACTGTGGCCTTTCGACTGTCTGGATCTTGACCTGGAACCGAACCCTTTTGCCTATCGATTTTGTTTTGACAGAGGGCCTGCGAATAAGCTGGTTCCCGCGACTTAGCTTTCGTTGGGCGCTGTAGAAATCTCGTGACTACGATTACGACTACCCTCATATAAACCTTCCCGGACAAGTCGAGGATGCGAGGTGGACGCTTTAGATGGCGTCACATAAAGGCCCACCCAACCCAACCACGTGTTCGATAAATGCCAGCTAGCACGTGATCGGCTTAAAACTTGCAGGCTAAGCAGCGCAATGTTACGCCTGCAATGGTCACCAGAGTACAGTGGCAGCGAAGCGATGATCGACTGTGATTAACATCGGAGTTGCTGAATCTCCTAATCAATCACCAGCAACAGCGGAAGAAGAACGGATGCACCGACGACGCATGCGCGATGCATGCCAGGCATTTTGAGACCAGGGTTAATAGAAACCTCTGGGTAAAGGCAGCCCGTGACGTCGATCGTCCAACAGAATTATTAAGCCATTTGGATCGATGCTGCAGCCATCGTTGTCGAAGAGAAACGCTTTGGTAGAACATGATTCTGCGTATCCAGTTAGAAGCTAAAAGAGGCCTGCCGTCAAGGCTAAGTTTTCAAAGTGGTGGCTAATAACTTATAGATACACGCCTTTGGAACTTCACGACATATATTATAGGACCTGTAAAGAGATTCGTCTAAAGTCGAATGGTTTTATTTTAAAATATTTATAGACTGTACGTCATCGGGACTTACACTAATAAGTCGACATGCGATTTTGAACATATAGTCTAGGCCTATGAACTCTTTCCAACGTTTCAAAGTTTCCTGTAAGGCAATGATTTAAAATAACACTTTGAGCTATTTTGAAAGATGACATCAGCCGCCATGTTGGAACTGTACCTTGTGACTCCCGTAAGTAACATCACGTGCGCAGATGGCGTGTCGGTCCAGTGTCAGGAACCAGAAGGACTGGCTGAGCCAGGGATCCGGTCGGTGTATCTGATTTTAGCCGTTATTCCAGTCTGGATATTGTGCGGAAATCTGCTGGTCATCATGGCAGTCGTTCGACAGAGAATCTTGCGAACTCTGTCCAACTTCGTCATTGCCAGTCTCGCGTTCACCGATTCGCTTCTCGCTCTTCTGGTTGTGCCACTCGGCGTCTACCAGTTGGTTGGTAAACTTTGCGTCTAGGTTTAAATCTTCCGGGGATTTCCTTTAAATGGGAGTAGTTGAAAGAGTTTTCAGCACATAATGCACGTTCTTTCGCAGCGGAAGGTAGCGTAGAATTTGCTGAGTAATCTTGCCTCTCAGTCCAAGCGACCAAGGACTGAAATAATTGTCTCATTCACGAAAGGACAAGATTTGCGGCTAGGTTACAGTGCAACTTCTGTCTGCACTTACATACAGTGCTTTTTTCAGACGGAACGCTCCAGAACGGCGTTCCGGCACCTTTTTTCGGCTAATAAAAAATAATTTAGTCTTAATGAAAGAATTTTGTTACTAAGTTATTTTAATTATGTCACATAATGTAACTTTTTAAAATTCAATTTCAGTGTTTGCAACTTTACACTGTTTTCAGTGTTTATTGATTGATAAAAATAATGAAATTTTAGCACAAAATTCCATAATCGTTCAGTTCCGGAACCTTTTTTCTAGAAAAAGCACTGCTTATATATATGAACATTTATATCGCGCCTTTAGGGAACATTCAAAGGCTGTTCTGTATTCCTTAGATACTGACACCACGGAAGCTGTTAGTTTGATCAAAGGCAGCTATGGTGCTTAGTTACTTAACTGAAGGTGTAGCATAGGTTTAGCTGAGGAGCTTTAGGCATAAAGACCACAAGATGGTTACATGGCAAGGTGAATCGCTAAAATAGGATTCCGTTTAACTCATAGTCGTAATCAGTTATTTGTATAGCTCCTATTTTGGAAAACTCATCAGAAGGGCTTCCAACCCGACAGCGCAAATCACGACTCGAATGACTTGGCTTCGACAGCTAACGATAACAGGCAAATATTGACAGTGTAGGGAGCATATGTCGCGTGTTGCGCGTGACACGAATGGTGGGCCGACCAAGACAAACAAGATTGGTGGCCGACCACGACAAAACTTCTGTGCTGCATTGTGGAAGCTCGAAATGGAGTTACAGATGTGCAGATCACATTTCGCGCCTTTCGACTGCGAGATCTGCAGCCAGGAAGGTCCACGGGTGATGCTAGGCTGCTTAAAGTGTATCTCAGCAAGTCAAGCAATTACGCGTGTGAGCTGTGATCTTAATACGTCTCAGTGTATGAATGTATGTATGTACGTATGTATGTTTATGTTTATATGCATGTATAAATGTACGTCCTTACGTAATTCCTCTCGCTATTAGCGGTCGACGCCATCCCAAAGACCTCGAAGGCCTCATCGCTGCATCTCCAATCCAACTTGTCCCCATCGCAAACGGCATACATAAATATGGGGCTTGGCACTGTCCGAAAGGAAACTAACCCACATATCATTGGTCAACCAATTCAAACTCCTAAATACGGCTCAGACATAGTAGAAGTACGAATATACCAGAATTATCGAGCAAATTCAACATATGACGAACAAATCTATCAAAATAAAGAAGATGCACAAACAACAACCATCTTTGTCGTCGGCCACACTTAGCAAGTGCTAGTACTCAATGCGTCCTTGCAAGGAAAACAACACAGCTCCCCTCGCATGAAACTTGAGTTATTCCAAAATCCTTTATATTCAACCAAAGAGACAAGCCACGTCATTTCAAACAGATTGCATCTGGTTACTGCTTCGTATTCCCGTCCATCTCTTCGTATTTCTGGTGGATGACTTCATCCTGTAGTTTTCGGTGTAGTACTTGACATTCTCGGTTGGCAGAATTCCTCTTCTGAGCTTCATTTGTAAGTTGGCGATTACTGCATGTGATCTGAATTAAAATGGGCGTCAAGTGACATGCAGACTGTCATGTTTGAGCTCCATCTTTTGTTTATTATTATTATATTGGCGATCAAATTACATGTATGTGTTTCTCCGTCGAACGATGTAGACCTAAGTCCATCTGTTCTGTGTTTTCGTTTGTTCTGCAAATGCATTCATTAGTTACAGGTCGTTTGTAGCAAAAAACTAAAGGAGTTTCTTTCCGGTTTCCTTCATATCTTCTCCCTACGTATTTTCCAGTTTTCCAGTCATGTCTCTCAGACATCGTTGTCTCTGCCGACCTTTGCGTTGAAATGTCCGCGATGACGATAATTTTGTGTGTTTCTTTAATTCTGTGAATCACCTGTTGAAGTTGTTCGTGACAGGCATCAATTTCTTCATCTGTGGCTGCTGAAGTTGGAGTATAGGCTCGGATGCTGTCATCGGGGCAAACATTTTCGAAATCTTGCAGACATTAATCGTGACGATGTAGGTTGAATCCTGTCATTGCTTGCGCCGCTTTCTTGCTGAGAACCATCGCTACTATTTTTCGCAGTTGTTTGTCTTCCTTTCCGTTGTTAGAACTTTGTATTGAACGTCGAAGAATTATTCTCCCCTTCCGTAACACGTTGTATCGCATAATCCTGTGACATACCAGCTGTGTCTTTCTAATTCTTTAACTGCTAAACCAGTGCTCCGGTGTATGATCGAGTCCTGACGTTCCGAGTTCCTATTCCTATGTTGTCGAGTCTGTTACAGTTTTTCTAATGCTCTGCGCTGGTGGTAGTAGCGGTAGCTGTTGCTGTTGTTGGTGATGATGCTAATGGTGCTGTTGCCAGTGTTGTTATGCATGAGTATATAATGTCTCGTTATGTTGCTGGTGTTATTATGCGTAGGTATATAATTATATAATATATAATCAATGCATGAACATAAGGATGGATGTCTGACACACTACTGCACCTTTATCTCCTTGTACAGTACCTTCTGACCCTGTAAATGAAAGGAAGTATTCCTGTCCATTGTTCAGGACTACGTGACACAATGTTGACCCTCATCGCTTCTGACCAGTGGTCTTCAAGATGGCTGAGACCCACGCATGCGACGTCAGTGGCATTCCTACAACAACATGACAAAAACAAATAAGACGAGTTCAGTTCGAAGACAAGTTTATTATTATACGGAATGACATTTTCTGACGCTCATGTTTACGAACGCCTATATTTATCTTGTCTTCATTAAAGCCAAGCTTTTAATAACTGCAACTGGTAAATAAAGACGACTAATTTAGCCGACTGTTACTAATTAAGCCTTTTGGTCTTAAGTCTTGGATCGTCGAATTTGTTGCCGTAGATATTTCTGAAAGTGCCAATTCTGATGCAGTTTGCTTGTCCTGAATAAGAAGGGCTGTGTAATTGCAGGTCTGGAGTTACTAATTAGACATCCATAGGTAGATTCGTTGCAAGGATATCAGTACAGGTACAGACCATTAGGCATGCATAAGGAAATACACGATCGTAACATTGTATAATTATCTTCACGTTTTCTGTATTCTGGGTCTAAAAACATGAAAGATTCAGCTTTAAATTGATTAAACACTCGGATCTCGGATGATGATTAACACCAACCTTCACTCACCTGCAGGTGACAACCTGTTCAGGTACAATCATCTTTCTTGTGGACGAGCATTATCACAGAATTTTGCGAAAATGTGATTTCAATTCAGTACACACCTTAAGCATTAATTAGCAATGTGCTAATGATAAACTGGTAGTATTTTAAGATTTAGCAGAACCTGTAATAAGTTTTTAAAAGCAGTAAGCTTATTTGAAATATTGAAAGCGGCAACCTACTGAAGACTGAATTTCTACTACTTGGCACACCAGAGCAACTTTGAATGGCTTAAATCTTTAAATCCTCCGGGTGATTCATTCGAGCTGAGTTGACTGATGCTGCTCGTAACGTGGGTTTTGTTTTTGATTCCACCATGTCTCTCACAAACTATATAAATGGAATTTGTAAGTCATCATACATGTAAATATTCGTGACACACGCAAAATTAGGCGTGATGTCCCCATGTCTTCTAGAATATCCTTGGCTAACGCATTGGTCTCCAGTCGCCTTGACTACTGTAACTCAATACTTGTTGGTATCACAAAGTCAAACATGCAGAAACTCCAAATAGTTCAGAACTCCATGGCTTGAGCCATAGCAAACAATTCAAAATATGAGCATATAACCTATGTGCTTAAATCTTCCTTTTCAGCAAAGGATTTGTTTCAAATTGGGGCTTACAGTTTATAGAACATTGAACTTTGGCCTACCAGAATATTTAAACTCAGTCCTCATTTCCCAGACTTATCGTTATTCATCCAGGTCATCTGATTGTCTTTCTTAGGTGGTACCTAGGACTGGAGCTGTTCTTGGTGAACGGGCTTCTTCGGTTGATGGACCTAGATTTGGAAGCTCTCTCCCTGTGTCTGTTCGTTCTGCTCGGTCACTTGTCTCACTTTGTTCCCAACTTAAAGCTTACCTTTTTCAGTTGGCTTATCCACCGTAGGCTGCCTCTCTGTCTTGTGAACTGACCTTCTGGATATTGACCTGGATATTTTTGGATATTGACCTTTGGTGCGCCATCGGTTGATGCCTTGTACATTACAGACAGGCGCTTTAGAAGTTACTGATTGCAATTAGAATTGCTACTGACGTAGCCTATTCCTAAGAGCTCTTGCTTTTATTGAATAGTGATGTAATCGGCACTCCACACGTTTAAGATAACTTTGACAATATAAGAAGTCTTGACAATTCTAGGCAAAAGCTTTCCATCAAAAAGGTGAAGTTTATAAATTTTAGTAATTTATTTAGTATTTAGCAATACCACTTGATCTGAAGTAGTGCGAGGAGAAGTAATGCCTATATAAATCATATTCCAATACTGCGACTTGATCGCTAGGCTGTTTAACTGACCCTAGAGGGCCGCATTCCACCGGTGACTTTTCTAGTTCTTCTAACAACTGACTGCTAACTGATAAACTTTAATGAGGTCATCAGCTGAAGCTTTATAAGAACGATTTATGACATTTCTAACATCACTGCGGTTTGTGCAGAGAGCGACACTGATGAGTTTATCTTGAAGTGGCGCTATACAAATTTTAAATTACAATTACATCTGCACTTAAACCTTTTAAAGTGTCCTCAGCTCTGTTGTAAAAAATGCTTTCTCACATCAAGTCTAAATCGTTCCTATAAAGCTTCAGCTGATGACCTCTGCCCCGTCCGAGGTTAACTGAGAAGAACTTATCTGGATTCATGTGACCATTGCCTTTCAAATTTTTAAGGTTTCTACAACGTCACTTCTCATTATTCTTTATCTGCAGGCTTTTCCAGTTTCTCGAGTCTGTCCTCGTACGGCAAGAATCCACATCCGTCGATCACCTTTGTTGTCCTTCTCTGCTCCCGTTCATATAAACCGAATGTCCCTCAGTAAATGTGGCCTAACTCCGCCACTGCTTTAGTCGGGCAGTGCCAGTCCCAAGCCTCGATAAAGGAGGAGGGCGACGTCAGCGGCCTTTGATGTCATAAGAAACTACTAGGCTACTAGATGTAGCCTCCAGGCTTTAACGCGATGCTCCATTATAAGCTTCCATACCTAGAACACACTTCAATCCTCCCTACTCTCCTATCTTCGCCCTAACACTTCTCCGCCCTCCAGTCACCTCATTCTTAAAATCTGGAAATCTACGAACTCACCATCGATTTTGTTTTGACAACAACAACAACAACAACAACAACAACAACAATAATAATAATAATAATAATAATAATAATAATAATAATAATAATAATAATAATAATAATAATAGTAATAATAATAATGACAACAACATGAATAAGCTGGTTCCCGCGACTTAGCTGTCTTTGAGCGCCGTAGAAATCTTGAGTTTCCATATGACTTCTCTGCTCCTTTTGTACAAATAGTACGTGTAATCACTGATATAAAGCATCCTTCCGTGAAACCTTGTTTCCAGCGTCCCATCTCTTCCGTCTGTGTCTGCTTGAGACTCAATTTGTCTGTTGGTGTGAGCTTTGACTGCTTGCTTGTCCTGCTTTGTATGTCCCTCGGCTGGTTGCCGCGTGACAGGTGCTTTCATGTGAAATTAAATAAAGCGCCTCGATTGCTGAGGCTTTCCGAATCAAGACGGATAACACGTCCATACGCCACAGTTGGCGTTACATGGCCCGCAATAACTTGCCTGTCTGTGGATGACGGCTGATCGAGAGACTCTTTCATATAAGCCAGAAACAGTAATCTTCTTTCTCATAACGGCCGACATAGTCATCTATTTGTCTTCATAGAAGTCTACGGCTTCCTCTTATTTGATCTCTCCAAGGTTGCCTGCCTGTTCTGTGTCATTCTCTTCATCTGTTTCGGATTATGCCTGTCTCCCTCTGCTAATATATCTAGCTCTGTCTTTATCTATGATTATGACTCACTGTGTCTCCGCATATTTTTTCTTCTGCTCGCTCCTTATGTGAGTTGTTTTGCCGTCTGTCCGTGTGCTCAAATTTCTTCTAAATATAGAGACTTTATTTCGCCACAGTCGAGCAGAACAGAAATGGCGAAATACAAATACGAAACAAGAAACAGGACAAAAATAAGCAATTTAAATGATAACCTTGCTAATAATTTCCTTACAATAGATTATAATTAATAACTTCTAATACGCCGATGTCTAATGCACAAAGCATCAACCGATGGCGCACCAAAGTCAAGCCGCAGTCAGGTCAATATCCAGAAGGTAATAATAAGAATCCTGTTGATGCTTTTCGAATAAAAGTACATTTTCACTACATGGCAAAATAGTTATATTAAGAGAGTTCTAAATTTAATAATGTTCAATCATTCGAGTTGACTTGACAGAATAGGCCTACTCTACAGCAGTCGACCGATTCTTTCGGTTCTCTTATTACTGTCCGTAACCTTCGTTTATCAACTCGTTGTTGCTGGATTTTGATTCGACTTGGCGTCATTAGTTTCCAAATTGACCGTCAAATCATTACTTCCGTTATCACTGTCTTTAGTTAAAATAAAAGACTGTCTTTAGTTAAAATAAAAGACTGTCTTTAGTTAAAATAAAAGACTGTCTTTAGTTAAAATAAAAGACTGTCTTTAGTTAAAATAAAAGACTGTCTTTAGTTAAAATAAAAGACTGTCTTTAGTTAAAATAAAAGACTGTCTTTAGTTAAAATAAAAGACTGTCTTTAGTTAAAATAAAAGACTGTCTTTAGTTAAAATAAAAGACTGTCTTTAGTTAAAATAAAAGACTGTCTTTAGTTAAAATAAAAGACTGTCTTTAGTTAAAATAAAAGACTGTCTTTACTTAAAATAAAAGTTAAAATAAAAGACTGTCTTTAGTTAAAATAAAAGACTGTCTTTAGTTAAAATAAAAGACTGTCTTCAGTTAAAATAAAAGACTGTCTTCAAAAGACTGTCTTTAGTTAAAATAAAAGACTGTCTTTAGTTAAAATAAAAGACTGTCTTTAGTTAAAATAAAAGACTGTCTTTAGTTAAAATAATAGACTGTCTTTACTTAAAATAAAAGACTGTCTTTAGTTAAAATAAAAGACTGTCTTTACTTAAAATAAAAGACTGTCTTTACTTAAAATAAAAGACTGTCTTTAGTTAAAATAAAAGACTGTCTTTAGTTAAAATAATAGACTGTCTTTACTTAAAATAAAAGACTGTCTTTAGTTAAAATAATAGACTGTCTTTAGTTAAAATAAAAGACTGTCTTTAGTTAAAATAAAAGACTGTCTTACTTAAAATAAAAGACTGTCTTTAGTTAAAATAAAAGACTGTCTTTAGTTAAAATAAAAGACTGTCTTTAGTTAAAATAATAGACTGTCTTTACTTAAAATAAAAGACTGTCTTTACTTAAAATAAAAGACTGTCTTTAGTTAAAATAAAAGACTGTCTTTAGTTAAAATAAAAGACTCTCTTTACTTAAAATAAAAGACTGTCTTTAGTTAAAATAAAAGACTGTCTTTAGTTAAAATAAAAGACTGTCTTTAGTTAAAATAAAAGACTCTCTTTAGTTAAAATAAAAGACTGTCTTTACTTAAAATAAAAGACTGTCTTTAGTTAAAATAAAAGACTGTCTTTAGTTAAAATAAAAGACTCTCTTTAGTTAAAATAAAAGACTGTCTTCAGTTAAAATAAAAGACTGCAAGTCTTCCTCTGAATGTGCGTTGACATTTTATCACAAACGTTAAAGGTGCCGTTTTATTTAAATTAATTATTTTAATTATGTAATAAAATACTTAGATAAGCAAAACTAGTTATTTGACCGGAGTGAAGTAGCTACTGTATGTTTGTGTGCATGCATGTATGTATGTGTGTATGTATGATAGGTTCAGGGAAATGTGTGTGCGACATTATGCGTATGTATACAGAGGTATGTCTGGATGTATGCGTTTATAGACGTAGATGCAGTCTCGTAGATGTGCATGGCAACACAGGGCTGGCGATAGCAGAATGCAATAATGATGGACTTCCTGTAGTCATTCTTCATTTCTGAAAAGCCATTAAGAGAAGTCGTCTTAAGTCGCCTCTACGCATTTAATCTTGTACAACCGGTAACCATCTACATTACATATACGCCGTGTAATTCGAATATGTGCGTGTCTTACCTGTACTGAAGGCGATATATTAAGTGTATATATACATACATACATGCATCCATGCATACACACATAAACAAGTAAGTAATGCATTTGTTAACACGCCATGTGTCCAGCGGCTGAGCGAGGAATCGTAGGCGTGGACAAACACACAAACAATTAAATACATAACACAAAACAGATAAAGGAAGATTGACAGCCACAATACATACATACATATATACATACATGCAAGCAGACATACATGCATATATATACGCGCGGATGTGGAATAAAACGACGACTTTTAGACCAATTCTGAGTAATTTTGTTGTCTTCGGCTTAACTGAAGAGGAAGCAAAACATTAAACTTGCACCAAAGGTGAGGTTAGTTTGTCTAATCTTGCATTACCACTGACCTGTGGTGAACTTGTTTGTCAGCTATGTTGCGACTATAATTAGCAATGTTGTATAAAAAATAATTAGGTCTACGAAGATATTTAGCGATGAACTGTGCACAAAACTAGTAAGTCAGTAATGTTTTCGTTCGTGCATCAATCAATCAATCAATTAACTAATCAATCAAGCAGTCGTCAGTAGGATGGTCGGTCTGTCTGTCCGTCAGTCTGCGTCGATTAACTAGTCAGTCAGTCAGTCAGTCAGTCAGTCAGTAAGTCATCGAAATACCAGTAAGAGTAACGTGTGAAGAACTGTTGTTGAATTCGCAACTACGAATTTAAAAATGCTGAGAAGTCTGAAGAACGGTGTAATTAAAAGATTATAAGTAGTGGAAACCGGGAGTGGATGTGGATTTGGTAGTAATAGTAGTAGTAATAGCAATAACAGATGGACAACTAGTAGAATTATTATTGACGCGACACCTATGATAGTTCAGATGTAACCTAAATAAAATTAAATGCAAGTGTATATGAACTTGTTTAGTTGTGAGCTGACCATGTTGTAAATCTGTGTCAAGCACCAGATGTTGTTCCAGTGATGATACTGTAATCATGGTTCTACAAATGGCTTCAGGTGCAACAGCTGCAGGAATTAAATCCACTCGACGCATCTTTGCACTAAACATTCACGTGCTGTCAAGATTAGTCTCCTACGAATCGAAATCTTCATGAAACTCTTCATTCTCAATAGTTGGAGTTCCTTTTAAACTGGTCTAACTGTATTTGTCGTTATTGAAAATCTACAGTATCAAGCAATTATTTATTAATATCGTTTATTTCAACCATCACGCGCTAAGCCTGTAAAGCAGGGTGTGAAAGTAAAATTACTGTAAATACTCAAGTCCATCGTTGTTTATCTTGCTTTTAGCGTGCTTAGGATGAGGATTGTTTTAGGCGGGCATTAGGAATACTTTTGTACTCTGTCTGTCTGTCTGTCTGTCTGTCTATCTATCTATCTATCTATCTATCTCTATCTCGCTATCTCTAGAGAGCTCTCTATCTCTATCTGTCTCTCTGTGCCTCTTTCTGTTATTATTTACCTCTCTCCCTCCCTCCGTCTCACTTTCTCTTGATAGTTCTACGTATGCACTGGAAACTTTCCCATAATTGCTTCCTCATCTTACTGTCTCCTCTGAATAATCCACCAAACTTACATTAGGAAATGTTCTGGGTCTGATATGGTAAACAGGCTTTTACATTTTTGCTGAATAATTGGAATTCATTACGTTTTATTGAGGCCAATGAGACCCCAAACATAGAACTATTGCATTATAACTAATGTGTCCAAGATGTTCACAGAAACAGTTTGCCTGATAATAAAATATGCCGACTTTGGCATATCGCCAGACAATTAGCTTGGATTTATGATAGGACACTGCTGGTGTGCTTTTTACCAGACAATAAATGTCCGTGTGTCCATGAGCCACATTAATTTAGCATCTGCTGTTACCCGTAGTGGATCCAGAAATTTACAGGTGAAAGCGCAAGAGAGCAAGGCCGTACTCTTCACAAAAAATTGTGAAGACCTTATAGTTATCACATGTTTTGATGCCCATATTCTGTCGTCAAACTTTTAAGTGGTTTAAGTGGTGACATTTTTAGAGTTTTCTTTTTCTCTAAGGTTTTCTTCTTCACTTTCTTAAAGTTTCAAGAATTTTCATTATTATTTTATTATTTTCCAATAATTCTACACATTTAAAAAAATAAAATTTAGTCGATCGACTTCTCAGAGCGCCGACCCGCAGGTTGCCCTGCGCGTCGGATCCAATCCGAGGACCTCACTGTCGAGTGAAAATGAAATATTATCTGAAACGTCACATCTCGTCAAGTTGAGGTATAGGAGAAGTGCGACGGAAGGAAACGGCGTTGAAGGGCTGAACTGCTACAGCAAAACGTCGGAAGAGATAGATAGTTTATTCTTTTTGGTTTCTTATGATTATTAATACCATTTTAACCCTCATATAAACAGGTTTTAAAGGATCAACTCAATGGCGTGCTTCCATAAATCAAACGAGGCAATTTTCGCTCTTTTATTATCTTATCTCTCTTTTATTCTCTTATCTCTCTCTCACAAAATTGTCTTCTTTTATTTCACTTCTTTCAAATTAATCCAAAATAATGTGTTACTTCCTGTCTATCACACAAACGATATCAGTTCAATGCGATGTTGCAAATTACCGGCGACGCGTGGTCCGTCAGAAAAAAGACATAGGGATATGCGATCCTCGCAAAACTAAAACCACAAAAATTTGATATAACAGACAATCCTGACACATCGTTTTTGTCTGTTTTGTCTCCATTTCCTATTATCCTGCTCTCTCTGTTTCTGGTGTCTGCCTTGTGCGAAATATTGTCCTGATTCATTGTTAGGTTTCAGTCTTTTTTAGCAGTCTGTGACTCTGTCACTCTGTCTGTGTCTGTCTGTGTCTGTCTGTGTGTTTGTCTGTGTGTCTGTCTGCGTGTCTGTCTGTGTGTCTGTCTGTGTATCTGTCTGTGTGTCTGTGTATCTGTGTGTGCGTGTATGTGTCTGTCTGTCTCCAGTTCTGTTTCTTCCTTCCCTCGCCTACAGCAGTTCAGTCAGCGAAGTCACCACGTGCCCTGTCATGGCCACACGCTCTGTTGCCTGTTTAATTTATAAAATTGTGTTGGTACTCAACTTCGACGTCGAGAGATGGCGGGTTGGATTAGAGTAGTTGACCTGGTATTCCATGGACTTTTATCCATTCAATCACTGGCAACACTTCTGAGTGGATATTTTGGAGAAGATTTATATGAATGGTATGAAATAATAAATAGATGAATAAATAAACTGGTAAATAAATAACCACGTGAAAATTACTGCAGTTACACGGGAATAATTTCGACACCCTTCCATGAAGTCTAATAAGCTTAAAACAGTCAATCAGCGAAGTCGCCATATTGCATCCTAGAGTTCACCATCTGGTAAAGATCTATTCTGATACCTAGTTAGAAATTAGGCCATCGTTCGAGCTTTTGTAACAAAAATTAGTCGCCGATTTGTATGAATGCAACATTTGTATTCGGATTTGATCCCAGCTGTATGTTTGGCTAAGATTTACGCTTATTCCTTCGTATCGACGTAGGCTTACTTTGCACATTTCATCTATCGTTATAATTCTTTAGCAATTTGGCTCTACTCTTTAGCTATCCATCCATCCAACTATCCATTAATTCATCATCCATCTATCCACCCAACCGTAATTCTACTTCTTGTCTGTTTGTTTCTTTTCCTTCTATTACTTCTCTTTCTGTCTATTGTCCAGTATCTCCCACTTTTCTTTCATTAAAATCTTCCTCAATCTATTTGAAACAGATACGGCATAGAAATCTGTACTTTTGTATATGACCTGGATTTATGTGCCTAAGTATAAAGAAAAAACGTTGGAATAGACAGCTAGTTATAAGGTTATAAGGTTCAGGGTTCGGAGAGCAACATTTATAATGACGGACCATTGTTTTATTATTATAGGACTTAATGAACGATAGTCGACGTTCGTTCTTGCGTTTATTTGTTCTTCTGGTCGCTCGTTTTTCGTTCGTTCATCTGTAGTTGAACGCCCTGAACTCAACACACAACCAAGGACAATCAAACGATTGAAGGAGACGGACCGAATGACTGACTGGACTCAAATGACACTAGCTTCAAATGACACTCAACCTTCCTCCAGTGATAAGACACGTAACTGAGTTGTTGGCTCATCATATCGCCCACGCAAAAGATACAAGCAGCAAGAAAAATAAAACACACATGCTGCACTCTGGTACAGGACCAGTGCTATTTTTCAGACGGAACGCTCCAGAAGAATTGTGTTACTAAGCTATTTTAATTATGCAAAATAATGTAACTTATTTTAATTCAATTTCAGTGTTTACAACTTTACACTGTTTTCAGTGTTTATTGATTCATAAAAATAATTACATTTTAGCTCAAAATTCCATAATCGTTCAGTACCGGAACCTTTGTTCTAGAAAAAAGCACTGCATTGGGCACATAGTCAAACCGGTCTAAACAGACCAGATTTTCTTAAATAACTCGTTTGGAAGCACACACTTACGTGTGTATGTATTGTACAGTATTTTATATGAATGAATTGCATTGCATTATTTATGTATGTATGCATGTAATGTATTGTATGTATGTATGTATGTATGTATGCATGTATGTCTGTATGTATGTATGTATGTATGTATGTATGTATGTATGTATGCATGCATATATGTTTGTATGTATGTATGTATGTTTGTATGTATGTGTGTATGATTTTTCTGAATTGCGAAATTGCGAAGTAAAGAGAAAGGAAAAACGGATATGGAAGGGAAGTTTGAAAGTAGGGATGGAGTAAGGGAAGAAGTGGATTGAATGTGGAGTGGATTGAATGTCGATGGAGGAAGACAAGCAGAGGGGCGAGCCGAGAGGGAGAGACAGACAGACAAACAGACAGACAGAGAAACGAAGAAGAAGAGAATCCAATTGCTCCAATATAGACAGATAGATAGATAGTTAGATAGATAGATAGATAGATAGATAGATAGATAGATAGATAGATAGAGAGAGAGACGAAGAAGAAGAGAATCCAATTGCTCCAAGATAGATAGATAGATAGATAGATTGATAGATAGATAGATAGAGAGAGAGAGAGAGAGAGAGAGAGAGAGAGAGAGAGAAAGAGAAAGAGAGACGAAGAAGAAGAGAATCCAATTGCTCCAAGAGAGAGTGTGTGTGTGTGACAGAGAGAATGAGAGAGAAAGAGGAGGGGGAGAGAGAGACGAAGAAGAAGAAGAGAATCCAATTGGCCGAAGCTTTGCGTGGTAAATAATAGATGAGAGAACGTATATTGCTTTCCTTCGTTTCACTGTTTGTCAGAGTTTTCATTTCGAAATCCGTCTCATCCGATCATTTTGTCACTTCGTTCGTTTGGTCAGCGGATGACAAATTAGATGAACAGATCATTGCAGCGACACATGAATTGGCAGTCAATTGACGATTGCAAGAAAATGAATTATTTATATTCAATTTAATGTATGACGCACGTATGTATGTATTCATTGTAGGTGTGTTGCATATATGCATTTATTCTATGTAGGTATCTATTCTATATATGTATCTATTCTATATATGTATCTTTTCTATATATGTATCTATTCTATATATGTATCTTTTCTATATATGTATCTATTCTATATTCTATGTGTGCAGCTATTCTATGCATGCATGCATGTTTGTTTGGTTCTGGGTTGTTTGTTTATGTGTTTGTATATACTACTTGTGCATTTAATTCATTGTATCCGGTGTTTAGTCGATATATTTATATGCATGTTTAAGATTCTGTATGAGTGAATGCTCGTGTTAGAGTTACGTATCCATGTATACTTTAGCATAAAGTACGCATTTGTGCTTTTGTTAGCATTAATATAGATCGTATTTGTTCGCTAGGTGGCCGGCAGATGGCAGCTCGGTCTATACGTGTGCTTACTATGGACCGGAAGTGACGTCGTCCTGTCGACGACGTCCATCATGCACCTGTGCGCCATCGCCCTCTACCGATACAACGGCATCGCCAGTCCACTGCGCGTGCGCAGTACCCACGATGTTCGCAACGTGGCTGCTCTCGTGGCGCCGTCATGGTTGATTGCACTGACCCTGTCGATCCCCTTCGCCGTCCAAGGTCTGATGGACAGCAGCAACGTCCTCGTCAGGTCGCCGGACATGACCGGTCAGCTGTTGTGCGGTCTCTTCAACCGGACGTTTGCCGTCTACTCGTCCCTCGTTTCGTTCTTCGTTCCACTGGCCGTCATGATCTTCGCCGATATCCGATCGATCCAGATCCTACGCAACAACATCCGGCTGGGAATTCCCCAGCCGCAGACAAAAACCAAGTCGAGGCTCCGGCGTCGAAACCTTAACGCTGCGACAGCCGAGTGCTGTGTCGATGATTCCTCTCCGCCGAAGTGCTATGCGGCCACTCCTATGGCTGATGTCCCAGTCCAGTCAAGTTCCTCTTCGACGAACTGCTCCACATCAAGAAGTGGCAACACGTCGGAGCTTAGCCTTCTGAAGCCGTCGCCGTTAAAACTGCGACAGCCAAGACGATCCCGAGGGACTCCCTCGGACGAGGATCAGGCGGAGGAGACGTCCTCTCTCAACTGCTCCGTTGAAAGAACGAACAGCTCCCGATTTCTCTACAAAGGTCGTTCGAGGTCAAAGTCCGTCATCTACATAAACATGCTGACATCTGGCGGATGTATGAAGGTGAACAGTCGAGAACGTAGGGCAGAGAGGACCCTCGTCTGGGTCTTCGTCGTGTTCGTTGTCCTCTGGTTGCCTTTCTTCTCCGTCAACCTCATCTATGGCCTGTGCGACAGGTGTAGTATACCTGACCGCGTCTTTGCAGCCTTCACCTGGCTCGGTTACCTGTCTTCTGGTGTCAATCCGTGCATCTATACCTACCTAAACAAGGATTTCCGGATTGCTTTCAACCGGATACTCACATGTAAGAGAGTGGCACAGGTACAGATACGACGACAGTATTCGTAACCGAATTACAACAGCTTCATCAAGGCTGAGCCTGAGCCCCTTTGAGACTCTCGGTCAAACCTCCATGGAAACTGGACCTGAGCCCCTTTGAGACCTGATCCCATCTTCATGAAAGCCGGGCCTGAGCTCCTATCGACTCGGTCTCACCTCCATGGAAACCGGGCCTGAGCCCCTGAGACCTGATCCCATTTCTTCATGAAAGCCGGGCCTGAGCCCCTTTGAGACCTGATCCCATCTTCATGAAAGCCGGGCCTGAGCCCCTTTGAGACCTGATCCCATTTCTTCATGAAAGCCGGGCCTGAGCCCCTTTGAGACCTGATCCCATCTTCATGAAAGCCGGGCCTGAGCCCCTTTGAGACCTGATCCCATTTCTTCATGAAAGCCGGGCCTGAGCCCCTTTGAGACCTGATCCCATTTCTTCATGAAAGCCGGGCCTGAGCCCCTTTGAGACCTGATCCCATTTCTTCATGAAAGCCGGGCCTGAGCCCCTTTGAGACCTGATCCCATTTCTTCATGAAAGCCGGGCCTGAGCCCCTTTGAGACCTGATCCCATCTTCATGAAAGCCGGGCCTGAGCCCCTTTGAGACCTGATCCCATTTCTTCATGAAAGCCGGGCCTGAGCCCCTTTGAGACCTGATCCCATTTCTTCATGAAAGCCGGGCCTGAGCCCCTATGAGACCCAGTCTCACCTCAACTGAGACCGGGCCTAAGGCCTCTTGAGACGCGGTCCCATCTCCACGTAGACCGGGCTAGATCGCCCTCTAAGCTTTAGTGTAATTCTATTCATCTTGACAGCTGTTCAAACTAACCGCTGTTTGTTGAATCCCGTCTGAATCGTGGCTTCGTGTAACGTTACAGAAATAGCGACAATGTAAAGAAAATAATGCGTATCTACGTTTCTCTGAAATCCCCTCTCGTAGGAATCTGTGTAGCGTTCTGCATTAGTTTCGTGTCCGAAAAAAAATATGATGTTTGTTCTAGGTACTGTGCTTTCAAAGAAACTAGAGTTAAAAGCCGATTGTGGTTGTAAGTGTCGAAGACCATTAAATTTGATTTAATACATTCAGTTGAACCAAAACACTTTCAGAGATTCAGATAAATATTTTCATGTCATACGTTACATTACGGTAACATGATTCCATGCTTTCTTTTACGTAAATAATCTTGCTTTTCAAAATAAACCTACTGACGAACGGACGACGATACTGAGTCTTGGCAGATGAAATGACCTTGTACTCTGCGAAAAAATCAGAAAGGCTGCAGTAATTAAGTAAGTAACACATTTGTTAACAGGTCATATGTGCCCATCAGCTGAGCGAGGAATGGTCGTCGTGAAATATGTGAAGGGCGAACAGAATGCCTTGCTCTTTTTAGATCTATCTGTCACAAGTTGAATATTCATGTATGCAAATCTCTTAATGTTAGTTTACATTAGAAGCCTTTCATGTACGGCTATCCCCAGTGGCAGGGCTTTGAAATCTGAGCGGATTATTGGATTGTTGCATCTTCGTTAAATTGGTTTTATACTTAGAGGAATGAGAAGAGAACAAACAGAACCAAGATTAAAATAGAAAATAGAAAGGGAATGGAGTGCCGAAGCAGAAGGTGAAGGCAGCGAGAAGGAGAAGGAAGAACAAAGAAAGAAAAGAAGGAGAAATAGTCGGTAAAGCGGAGGGCATTTTATATAGCAGGCAATGTCCGAGAGCTCATCAATTGATTGAAGTCGTTCATTGCAGTAACTGAGTTAGACAAGACAAATAGTAAGAGCTCTGATTTACCGACGCAAGAGTCCGTCCCTGTACCTGCTATGCCCCTCCTTCGCAAAAGAAAACACAGCGGCCTGCAGCTGCAATCGCCAGTGAAGACTCCATCCATCGTTTCTTAAGGCATGGGATTACGTTCCACCTCTCGAGTTTTCAACGGCGTCCAATTTTTCATTAACTTCTTACCTTTTAATGAGCGTCTTGGAAACGTTCATAAATTATAGCTAAAACTGAATCGTGTTTGTTTTTATAAATCATACAATACACTGAAGTTAATGTACGGAAAGTGGGAAAGAGAAAGACCACGAAGATGGTTCACTGTGCTTACGCCGTGGTAATAAGTTACCCAGTCATGATGGTGTTAGGTTAGCGATGTAGCAATAGTTAGCGTGTATTTTATGAACATTTGGTTACTTTTCTGGGGCTGCTGTCTAATGTGTGTTTCGTTATTAAAACTGTAAAAATCTGCCTTCACGATAAGAAGAATATATATCTGAATTATCAAAATAATCTATTAGTCAATTAAAATTAAATTGTAATATGCGATTACAATTTAGCATTTATTTGTATAACTGTAAATATGTAGGATCTAACAGGACTTGTGATTCTTTTAATTGCTGTGACTCATCTATCCATCCATAATTACGTGCTATGGCGCAGCGTGATTAATTATTTGCCACGGAAAAAAATTCTAAATAATGAAATTGACTGCGTCAGACTTATGTTGTCCAAATCATACATAAATATATGCATTCAAGTAACTATGCACACATAACCCATATGCATATATAGACCTATGCATGCGCGCACATAAGCATACATGCATACATACGTTATAATACGTTATACACACATGCATACATACGTTATAATACATTATAATACATAATTATAGTATTGCAATATTATAAAAATCCTTACATGCCTACATTTATGAATTTATGTCGATGTGTATGTGTGTATGCATATATACATACATACTTATATACACGCGTACTTACATACATATATATGTACATACATACATGCGGGTTCTAGGGCAATTTCGCGCAGAGACATTTTATCAATGGAATAAGACTTTGATTACGATTTCACTTTCACATCGGTTGAGGCATTGGGCTTTATGATAATTGAAGTTGTTTGATTAGATTAGAATTCTTCACAAGAAATTTTGCTGCATAGCAATTTAATTATGCTGTCCTGTAATACACTATAGCGCAAAATTCCCCTTCTTCCTCTGATCTCTCTTTCCGCTTCAAACCCAAACATCAGCCACCGTAGCTGCCACGCTGTCTCTCTGCCTGACTCTTGGATCTAGACCTGGAACCGAACACTTTTGCCTATCGATTTTGTTTTGACTGAGAGCCTGTAAATAAGTTTTTCCCCGTGACGTGGCTTTCGTTGGGCGCTGTAGAAATCTCGGGATTACGAATACGATTTAATGTTATCATAGAGACATTGCAACAAGTGAGAGTTCTTTGTGCAACATGATTGCATCCTGTTAGTTATCTTTTCTGCAGTGGAGAATTTGTTTCTGTTCGGTTTCTTGAGTTAGAAGGTCAGTTAGTTTAACTGTTTTACACTAATATTTTCTAACTTCTAAAATGTCACTGGAATTCGTACAGTCAGACAAAGGGAAAATACGTTACTACATAATGAATATGTGTATCAGTGTATCAGTGCGAAAGAGCAACAGAAGTAAAAGAAATCTGGAGATGAGTAATCATTCATGTAAAAGTCGCTGCCAATGGAACTTTTATCAAAGAACCATCACAGCATTCGCACGCAGCATCAAGAAGCCAAGTTGAGCTAACAAATTTTGTTGTAGTGTAAATTATCGCGAAAGGGAGACACATAAAAGCAAGAGTTATCACTCAGTCTGCACTGTTACTTTTACACGCTCCTGTGCGAGCTGCTCGTCCTAAAAGTGAATCAGGTAAGTTTAACATTCGACGCTATCCCTTGATTCCTTTTCCTGCTGATGGCAGTGTTTGCTCAATTTCAATTTCAATTGTTCAATTGTTCAATTTCAAACAGCATCCACCGCAGCCGTCCGACTGTCTGAGTGCCTGACTCCTGGATCTTGACCCTTTTGCCTATCGATTTTGTTTTGACTGAGTGCCTGTGAATAAGCTGGTTCCCGCGACTTAGCTTTTGTTGAGCGCTGTAGAAATCTCGAGATTACGATTACGATTACGATTACGATTGCCGGCAACTCTTCCAAATGCATTAGCTGGATTTCAATTTTACGACACAAGGATGAGTTTCTTCGTTTTGCTGCTGATCCCGATCCGAATTTCATTTTAAAAAGCTGCTGATGGACCGTTTTAACGTAATTCCACAATATTTCCAGCAACTGTACACGATTCGTGGTTTTCGTGATGTTTCGTGTGTTTATGCCGAACAAATCAAAAGCCACCTACAGAACATTTCTAACTAAGCTGTGCGAACTGGAATCGGAATTGCATCCAGATATTGTGATTACTGATTTCGAAAAAGCAGCAGCGAATGCCTCTTCATAAAAATTCCAATCATAAATTCATGGCTGACACTTCAGTTGTGGGCACTGTTGCTGTTGCAATGTGCAGGAATACTGGTTTGCATAACAGCGAGTCGGAATTCGCAATGCACATAAGGATGCTCATCGCTTTAGCCCGTGTTTCGAATGGAGATAAAACCAAAGATGAATTTATACATTTGGATTCTTTTCCTGAATTTTTGTCTTGCATCGAACTGTCCGGTCACATTCGTAGGCCCCTACCTACCTACCTACCTACCTACCTACTAACCTACCTATCTACCTACCTACCTACATACATACATACATACACACATACATACATACTTACATGCACACATACATACATACATACGGACCTGCGCGCGTAAGCACTTAAGTAACTGTATACATGCATGGATATAGATGTACGTAAGCCAGCATGTATACTTTCTTATATTCATACATACTAAACGATTTGACACCGATTGTGAAATCTGTTGTACTCGTAAAGGAGTTGCTTTAGATTTATATTTTGTGCGTATGCCTGAGCTTTTTCTGTGAGCGAAGAGGGAACGAGTTTGAATATCCATCAGATACTCTGTCTATTTAGAAGAGGAACGACCTGGCATCGCGAGGTCATCATTTTTAACTGGCATACTGATTATGTTGACTGATTTATGAAGTAGGCTGCTCGGCGAAATAGGTTTTCGGTTGGTCTAGCAGCAGTCCGTCCGTCCGTCCGTCCGTCCGTCCGTCCGTCCGTCCGTCCGTCCGGACCGACGAATGAGTGAGTGCATTGGCCGATGGGTTGGATCGAGCGAGATGATCAATAGATAGTCGATCTATTTAGATAGGATTTTAGATGCAGATTTGCAACGCAGAATGACGGACCGACACATAAGGACAGCAGCAACGGCTTAAGTCAGACAAAATCTGATATGCTGAAAACATGCAAATGGTAATGCATATAATTTGCTCAAGTGCACCTAAACAACAAGCAAACAAAAACAGAAATAAACAAAAAACAAAAAAATTATTATGTACAAGCGTGAAATTACTCTGCCTAAGCTACTGTGCCAGTGACACGTCGCTGGTTGGTGCGCATGCGCTGCGGTGTTTGGAAATTTGTTTTCCCAGCTCTCCCTGCGTCGGATCCTTGTAGCCAAAGATGCTGAGCGCTATCGTTTGGTGCCTTGTAGTTAGGTGGCAGCCCTAAAAATGCAATGCTTACCAGTTTGAATTCTAAGCAGTGGCGGCTCCAGGATTGCTTGCCTGGAGACAAGAGCATTTCCAGAGGGGCGCCCCATTCTTGCAGTCCACAATGCACGGGTTGGTCTGAAGGGCGCAGGCATATAACCAAGAGGAGCACATGGAGGAACCACCCCACGCCTATAGCTAAATTCCCCCACTGATTCTAAGTACAAATCGACCATCGACCTCCACCGTGGAGGAAATGTGGTCGAATTTGATCGTGATTTAACATCAGGCCAAATATTTTCCCGTTACTTAAAACGTGCTTTTCCATGGACGTATCCACAGCTCCAAGCCATCACCTAAACTCCTTAATCACCTTAATCTTGCCCACGTCCACCCCTAGTTATTGATAGCGGTATACTGGTAGATTCTGTAGCATTGTAGTATCATAGCATCGTACTATAAAGGAGTATCATACAATAGTAAGCCTACTGTCACAGGGTGTTTGGCCAGAGGATTAATCACCCTAGAAGCCATTAGCTGACTGGCATTCAGTCACAACAAGATCGATCGATCGATAAGGAAGGTTATAGGTTCGGTTCCGATCCCAAATTCAAGTGTGAGACAAATAGATGGTGATTTTAGTTGCAGGCATAATCTAATCTCGATCGCTCTGGGCCCCAATCATTATTATTTTACGAGGCAATTTATACCCAGCAATACTTCTCATTTGGAATAATTACTTGTATGAGTGTGAGGACCAGTAAATGACTTACTTGGTTACTTAGCTCTTCGCGAATTAACCGTAATAGCGATGGCGCATCTAATACTAAGGACATAAGTTTGCTATTTAGCCTAATTACTAATTAGCCTTTATTTGTAATCTGGCAAAAAGGTCATATTAATTAAGCAAGAAAGTAAGTGAGTAAACAATATGTCCCTCGACTGAGCGAGGAATCGTAGGCGTTGGTGAGTCACAGTCAGACAAAAAGCAAAAAAAGCAAAACGTTGCGCTTTTTAATTTTTCACAGTTTCGAATCGTAAGCAACGTGATACGCATCCCGAGTGACAAAGAATCTTCTGAGATGAGTTGCGAATACCACGGTGTCTCACTCAGCTCGCTGCCTATCTTTCTGTCGTCTCTATCTGTCTGTGTTTGTGCTGTGTCTGTGTGTTAGTCGTAGAACTCCAGAGACCTTTGGCGTGGAGTAAAACCCCATAAGCTCCTGTGGTCTGTTGGGTCACTGGCGCGGGGTAAAACCCCGTAAACCCTAGTCGTAGATCCTTGTTTTGTCGTAGGACCCCATGGGGCCTCTGACGTGGCGTAAAACACCGTAAGCTCCTGGGGTCTGTTGGGTCACTGGCGCGGCGTAAAACCCCGTAAATCCTAGTCGTAGATTTTGTGTTGCGTTTTTGTCGTTTTGTGGCTGGGGGAGACTCGAGGAAAGAGACCGGAGAGACGGAAGGCGAAGAGTCTCAGGAAGCGGAGGCTAGAGCCGGAAGACTGCCACCGAATAACAAGAACAAATTAAATCGGACATGTTATACTGTATTAATTCTAATACAACTTGATTGATAAATATTAACGTTTTAAAGAAACTTTTCAATATATAGACTCCTGAATAAATTAAAAATGTATACTTACTGAAACAATCAACAAGCTAATTATTATATAGTCTAGACACATTAGACTGACGAGTATTGACTGCACGTGGACATAAATTTTTAATTACGAAGACAGACAATACAGTATTAGCAGGCTGTACACCAAGATCATTGCCTAATGCGTTTTATAAGAACAAAAAGAATCTTACAAAATCATGATCGGTCCTATTGTCGCCTTACTTTGTAATAGGCCTACTTTCACACTGATATGCGAATTTCACATCATATAATTATAACATTTAATTAGGCCTAACAGATGCTTCAAGTCTGTCATTTTGGTAACTGCACCCAATATTAGTCTACACTGTATTAACTTTCATAATTCTTCTCTAATGTAGCAACGTAGGCCTAAACTCTTGGTTTCGTCAGACCAAAACAATAAGGGAGGTCTGTGTCGTCATTAATTCGAATATTAGGCCTAAGGCAGGCCTGTATTAAGGCTATTGGGGCCCTAATTACAAAGTAATGTGAACCTTCCTACTCCCCCTCAGTGAAGCGAATCCTCAACGGTGGAGGCGTTTGGGAGCGTGTTGAGCCCAGGCGGGGTCTTGAGCAAAGCCCAACCGCCAAGCCTTTCCATGTCCTTACACGTTAAGTTCGTTAACCTGAGCTTTCTGGAGGTTATCTTGATCATGATTACTGTTTAATTAGACCTCATATAAGCTTTCACAGTAGGAGAGGCGTCGATCCGTCGTAAACATTGGGGGGCCCGGGCCTATAATGGGCGTCTGAATACGAAGCCCCTATTGGGTTCCAGGGGCAAAGTCCCTGGTATAGAGGACAGGAAGTAGACCTAATGCCGACAGATAAAAGTCCAACAATTCAATAGACAAACATTGAGAAATGTCGCTAATATTATTTACAGTGAAATGTCAAGCTTAGATCTACACCAGTTATGAACAGTATGGCAGTAATGCTAAGACAGCGCAATATGACCACATAATTATTTATTCAACAATGAACTTGCCGAAAATGTTCTCCCTGAGTGTGCTTCTTCTAGCTAACTTAGTCGCTGGTAGTAGTGTAGGCTTCAGGTTACCTGTCATCTGCTTCACTTTTTATCACTATAGTGTAAGAGCAGGCAGTTGAGTCACTTGCCTTAATTTAAATGCAGATTGTGTAAATCATATTTTACACTTAATATTATTATAATACAGCATTTATATAGCGCCTCGCACAACCTAATGGCCGGACCCCCATGCTCAAAAGATTACCGGGGCCCAGGCCCCAGGAGCACCCATATGATCGACGTCTCTGACCCCTACTTATGTAGCACTTCTACTTTCTAACTTCTCAGACACGTAGTCGAAGTCTTGCGCACGGTTTGAGGAATTTCGTCTCCCAGTCGCCAGATGGCTAGTCTATGGAAGCATCCTTTGTCAAGTGACAAATGACCTGCATGAGTTGAAATACAGTAATGGCCAAAAGTTTTCGCCCAGCATATTATAATGAACAAATTCACTGAAATAGCAAGCAGTCTTTAAAAATAGACATAATGTACACTGCTTCAAGTGTCTGTGCAATATTTAATGTCACTGGGCAAAACATTGGAACCAGCATTAAGAACAACAGTCAATATTTGCAATGATCTCCTTTGTTCGTAATGACAATTTGCGTCCGGTGTCGGCATCGATCGAGCCAGATTCTGCAGGACTTCCATGCTATCTTGAGCACTCTTACGGCTTTTGATCCAGTTGATCAGGTCTCTTCAGAAGCTGGATAGCCAACAATCTAAGGATCAACCACAAATCGCGCCCGGAAAATAGCTTCCTGTATCTCAGAAATGTAGTTCCTTTGAAAGGGTAGGAGTTCGGCAGCCAAGATCAGTCACACCACCCGGCGTTCCTGTTTGCTTGGCAGATAGGCCTGTACCACCAAACCACTATCCTCGTTTTTTAGTGGTGAATATCCCCCGCCTGTCAGGCGGCAGACTAGGATTAAATTCCCCGATGGGGAGTCCGTTTTGGGGGCAAGGTAGCCAATTGGTTTTAGAGCGCTCGGCTTGTAACGCGGAGAGTACGGGTTCGAGCCTCCCCTGAGATGATTTCTGTGTTGGGAGCTTGAGCGAGTCCTTCACTCACAATTGTTCAGTGCCATCGATTGTTGCTTAGTCATTATATATTGGCGCTTATATAAAATAAATGCAGAAGTATAATAATAGTAAATCAAGATCAAAAAGAAATATCCCACATGCTGGTCGCCAAGGCTATAAATAAAATATTGGCGTCTATTAATATATTACAGTTCAGATAACATAGCCATATATATATATATATATTTATATATATATGTGTGTATGTGTATGTGCGCGCGTATATGCGTGTGTATGTGTGTGTGTATAAGTATTATAAATAGGCCAAGTGGCCGTCGTGTCATCTGTTAGTGCTTCCATCCATATGTTCTCAGCGGAAGGTGCTTCGAAAGGCTCGGAATGATCGCAGTCTCTGCTGCCCTCGATGAGTAAATTCATGCTACAGTTTCCAACTGATTCTATTCTGATTCTGTTGCTATGGAAACGCTTTATGAAGCAATATGGTGTTATTATAAAAGTCATATTGGCAAACGGAGTTTGGCTCACGCTCATGTGATAATAAAATGCCATGCTTCGGCGTATGAGCTTCTCATGCATCTGCAAACGATGACTGCGTAGGCTTATTGTGCTTATTTAGGCCTATTTTTATTCAGCCCTATTTTTATTTAGGCCTATTTCTAGGTCTATTTTTTATTCAGCGTCATTGCGAAACAAGGTTCGATTTGTGGGGCAGAATAAAGTGGGTTAGAGGCACATGAGGCTGAAGAGTCGGGGGGTACGGGTGTGAACAACGGACCCAGAAGTTTAAAAGGGGAATTAATTAGGGCAACGGTGTATTTCACAGGGTTAAGCGGTTCTAAGTCCCAAAGTTTTTTGATTTTGCATTGCAGGTGGTTTAACAACAGAAATGTTTCGTCTGAGTTTTTGTGACTTTTAATTTTCCGAGTTAATAGGCAACGCTAACCTTAACCCGAGGTGTGGGTATCCACCAACTTTCTCTTGGTTTCTTGTCACAGTTTCTCCTACAAATCGCGCTATCCTGTCAAAGAACAGATTCGCATGAGCTGCCTGTTGAAGGCTTCTTCAATGTAGCCTACTTATATGGTGAACGTCGTAGGCGAAGCTCGAACCTATTAACTCAGCTTTACAAAGTCAACCTTCAGTTGTTCAGCAAAATTTATTTCACAAGTGATGCGTATCAGTCAGTCTATGAAATAACGGCTCTTAATGCTTGCATACCTTGTAAGAGACTGTCACCTTAACAAAGTTCTTAACGCACAATTGCTGAGTGACATTTGTATGTAAGACAATGTCCTAAATGCTCAATGTTGTTGCTATTAGGCCATTACCATTTATGCAACCAGGGGATGTCATTAAGCAACTGTGCAATTGTGCATTTAGGATATTGTCTTACATAAAAGATGCTTATGTCGACGATGTTATGCGTAAGTCTGCATGTATCATGACAGTTAATACAGCGCCTTCCTCATAGTCATTCAGCTGAGAATTAAAATAATCTTAATCATTTTCATCTCGTCGTCTTCATCATCAACATCATCGTCACCTTCATCTTAATGTCGTCGACGATGTTCATTACCGCCATCATTGTCATCAGCCATCACCGCATCACCTGGAGCACTTCCTCTGCAGACAACCGAATAAGTCACTCTTGACAGTTTTCCTTCTTCCCCCCCCCTTCCTCAGCCATCCATTATTTACCGCCTGTCATCTTCCTGCCTTCCGTCGCTCCACCCCGGATCATATTCCGTCGACGACAGCAAGACTCCTTTATTTCCCTTCGAAATGTCGGATCCTAGTAGCTCCAGATGATTGGCGATCCCTGTTGAGACTTGCGGTCGAGTCCATCTATTGCAGAAGACAGCCTTTCATCCCTCCACCACCCACTCACTCACCCACCCATGCGCTCACCCACCCATGCGCTCACCCACCCGCCGTTCACCCACCCAGCAGTAAAATGCAATCCTTTGCCATCCGTAATCTTGAAAGCAGATGCTAAACGACGGCTTTTATGGCATCGGTTACGGCGAGTTGCAACAGATAGTGCCCTCAGAAGCATTACGTTAATCTTTTTGGATAGCTATTTAAGACACGCCGACTTTAAACGTTATGTAAATTTATATATGTGCTTGGTCATATGTACATACATATATATATATATGAATATACACATGACCATGCATAAGAAAACTCTTATACAAAGTCGGAAAAGTACATTTGCGAGAAACGCGCCGAGAAAATGGGTCAAAATGAGTCCTTTGCATGCTCATATTCCTCGTTGTGTTATGTGGAGGAAAACGGACCGGCCACAAGGCTTTTGTATAGATAGGGTTTATAAATAATAGTAATTATAGTTTAAAACACTCAAAAGACTACAACTTTGGTAGATAGGGTTTATAAATAATAGTAATTATAGTTTAAAACACTCAAAAGACTACAACTTTGGTAGATAGGGTTTATAAATAATAGTAATTATAGTTTAAAACACTCAAAAGACTACAATTTTGGAAGACAGTTCATCTTAGAAGTTCTTCTTAGAAGCGATCATCGATCGATACCTTTGTGCACTGGATAGAACCATTTGATCCAGATTGGTTCTTTATTTCGCCCCAGAGACCGCATTGTGTAGGATAATCAATCCGAAAAAGATTACAGTCCAGAGCAAAGGTTCATGCACTGGTATTTGTTTTAATCCCAGGCAACTTGTTCACGCAGAAGTTACTCTTAATATGTCAAGTACTCATCAGCAGTTTTTAACAGATATGCCTACCTTCTAAATCCGCCGGTTTCCGAGGCTCAGCCCCAAAACCCACTCGAGAGATAACGGCTAAAGGTCAAAAATAAATTCCACAGTCTTGATTCACTAGCTCATATTCAAGGGCATCGGTCAAGGCACAAGGCATCTCTTAAAAATCAATTTTAAACAGAAACTTGTAAAAAAATCTTCATAACTGCTGGCGAGCACCACTGCGGAGCTTGCAACATTGCAGTGTCTCTGAAATCGCAAATTTTGACCCTGTGGCCAAAATTTCGCAAATCTAACCCTGGCCATAGTCACCCTTCGAAACTAAACCTTCCATAATTGCGCCGTTAACCGCATTTACAAACCGACTGATACAAACAACAGACGCACAGAGTCTCGTGTGAGATGCACATTAAGTCAAGCGGCTTATTGAGTAAGGCGACGATAAGTCTCAGTTGGAAAATCAATGCAAATTGCTTGGTAGCTCTGCTTTAATCAGTGCTATTTGACAAGTAACGCAAGCTCGGTGTCGTTTTTTAAAGTCGATAGAACAGAAAACAGCTGTGTCTCCTGCATCTCCTTGCCTGCTTTTCAGGTCTTGCATGCAACGAGCGAACGACTTCTATATATAATTTAGTCTCATGTAACATTAGACATCGCGCTCTCTGTTCATATTGCTAAATTTTCAATTTTACGATATCACAGATGTTGCCATATGAATTTTCCACTTTTGTTGCCAGACATTTATGCACACTGACCCATATCATGATGCACATATTTAAGCAGACAGAAAAGCATGTATGCATGCATGTATGCATGCATGTATGTATTTGTACACCATTCTCTCCGTCGGTCCGTCCGTCCATCCAAAAATCCATTCATTCAAACCTTAAAATATCAATACACATACTCATTACTCACATGTTCTTTATTATAACATATTATACAAACCTACACAAAAAATCTGCTAAGAACAGACACTAGTGTGTCTACACTAGTGTGTCTACACTAGTGTGGTTAGAACGGTCGCAGAGAGAAATTGTCTCAAGTATACATGTTTACGTGTGTATGAATGTATTAAGCATGAATGTATGTATGTAAACATGTAAGTATATATGCATGCATGTGTGCATTTATGTTTGTACGTACCTACATATGTATATATATATATATGTATTGTACTTAGCTAAGTAGTTCCAATGTTTGACGACATCTTATGGCATCAAAGGCCGTTGACGTCGCCCTCCTCCTTTATCCAGGCTTGGGACTGGCACCAACCGACTTAAAGCAGCCGCGGAGTTTAAGTAATAACTTCTGCGACGCCAGTATGTAATGCACAAAGCATAAACCAGTGGTGCACCAAAATCAAGCGGAAATCAGGTTGACATTCAGAAGATCAGCCATTAAAGCAGCCTATCGTGGATAAGCAATTTGTAAAAGGTAAGTCTTAAGCTGGGAATGAAATGACACAAGCGTCTGATCAGAGCAAACAGATACAGGAAGAGAGTTCCAAATTCTACGTCCAGCAACCGAGAAAGCCCTTCATCAAGAACAGTTCAAGTCGTGGGTATGACCATAGAAAGGCCAGCACTTCATCTGGTTGAAAAATGATATTAAATATGTATGCATGCTTATGTCATGTACGTACGTACATACGTAGGTATGTATGTATCTATATGTATGTATGTATATATGTGTGTGTATGTATGTATATACGTATGTATGTATATATGTGTGTATGTATATATGTATATATATATGTCTGTATGTATATATGTATGTATATATGTGTGTATGTATATATGTATGTATGTATATATGTGTGAATGTATGCGTGTATGTATGTATGTAAGTATATGAATGTATGTATACATTTACATGCATGCATGTATAAATGTATGCATGTATGCATGCATGCATGTATGTATGTATGTATGTATGCGTGTATGTATGTAAAGCTGTGCATGCTACATATTACATAACTATGTATGTATGTATGCAAAATGTATGTATGCATGTGTGTAGGGCTGTCTATATTTACGCATATATAAGTGTGTAGAGATGTATGGATATAAATGATGTTGAGTATTTTCATAGTCGGCTGTGGGTTGTATAGGTGTAATGTGTACCAATCGGTTGTATAGATGCTGTTCCTGACTCGGTTAAGCCACCTGGGAACGAAACAAGTGCAGTGGCCGAACGCCGATCGAATCTTAATCCATACATGCATCTTCAGAAACCGCAATTCAGCTGCAACTCATGAGCATTGATTGCAGACGATTATGATAACAGATGTGATAAGGATGATTGTGACAGTCTGATGAACTTCGTTTCTCTGTCTGTCTCTGTCTGTCTCGGTCTGTCTCTGTCTGTCTCTGTCTGTCTGTCTGTCTGTCTGTCTGTCTGTCTTTCTGTCTCTGTCTCTGTCTTTCTCTCTCACACACACATTTAGCTCGCAAGAAAGTGAAGATTAATTTAGAAGCAAATACGCAAATACTAAAGTTTCATTTAAATAATAATGCAATTAGTATTAAAGTTAACGATAATAATAATTATTATATTGTTATAAATTATTACAATCATCTTCTTCTTCTTCATTATCATCATCTCCTCTTCGTCTTCATCATCATTTTCATCATTGTCAGCTTTGTATTGTTGTAGTTTAACCCTTACATAAACAGTAGTTAAAGGTAGTGAGCCTCTACCAACTGTAGTAGCGGAATTTGTTATCTCATTATTCTGATCGTCTTCGAACTTGATGCAACGATGGTCACAGTAGCAGTTACATAGTAGTCGTAGAATTATTTGGATTAAACTATTTCGTTATAGTCACTTTTGTTGTTGCTGTTCGTGCTTTTCCCTTTGTACCTAACCCAAATTCACTGCAGCAAGGTCAAAGGTCTTGTGTAGAATTTTGTTGTCGAAAATAATTGAAGTTGGAACAAGAATGAGATTAGGGTTCTAACAATATTCCTCGATTCGTTGACAGTAGTAAATACAAGCGGAAGTAAATCATTGTATCTTCTGTCTGTCTCATAAGCCAACGCGATATGCTAGAAAATAATGCGACTTGCGCTATTTTTGCTAGAACTCTAGAAAGACTTTTGGAAGCGGTAAATGTGAGTCGCCATGGGAACGAGCAAAAGCTTAGTATAATTATTCCTGCAGATGTGTTGGTGTTGTTGTAGACTATTATCGGGGAGAGTGCGCATGAGCAATTTGTTCCGCCATGACTGTAGATGAGCGCCCTATCTGAGCATGCGTGCCGGGAGTCGTTTCAGCAGATAATCCGCTAAATATATCAAGATATGGAGAAAAGAGCGCATTTGATTTAGAATTTTCCTCGCACCGTGAGACGGCGACAGATCAGTCAAAATGATAATTCCGTGTTACGAGGGTGTAATAAACGCCGGGAAACAATCGAAACGCAAAGATACGACATATCACGCTGTAAGAGGTCACTTTGTTCTGGTGTGTCAAGGGTCAGCAGGTCATTGTCGTGGGTGTAACGCACGGATAAATATTAGGCCTGCCTGATAGGACTAGAAAATTATAGGGAAAATAATAGCTGGTTAGGTCTAAAATAAATGCAGGAAGATGAATGATGGATAGGGGGATGCATAAGTGGGTGAGTAGGTTGGATGGTGGGTTGTTGGGCGGATTATGGATGGATGGATGGGAGGGTGGGTTGGTTGGGTGGGTTGGGTGGGGTGGATGGATGAATAAATGGATGGGTGGGTGGAATGACGGACGGATGGATGGATGAATGGATGGATGAATGGATGGATGGATTGATGGATGGATTGATGGATGGATGGATGGATGGATGAATGGATGGATGAATGGATGGATGGACAGACTGATGGACGGACGGACGGACGCACCGAGAGACGCACTAGGCACTGCTAGATGGATGGATCAATCGATCGATGAATGGAGGGAGTGAGCGATGGAGGGAGAGACTGATAGACGGACGATTGAAGGGTGCTAGTGAGGAAGAGAGGGATCGATTTTGAGATGGCATAAAAAACAATTGTGGCTTTTTAATGTATCCAATAATGAATTATTATTAATGAGCAACAGGCGGATTATCAATTCATGTATACAGTCCTAAATGTTTTACCGCGTTCATTATAGATATATACTTCTGGCAAATAATTACGCTTAAACTTAGCAAATTTTACACGACACACGGGAATTTAACCACCGACGCAGTGTCTCCACGGCCAACGTCTTGACAATCAGCCGAATGTGGAGAATAAATCTTAATATCTGCTTTATAGATTACCATATGAGTTCAACATGTAGCATACGGTACACTAGTAAAGTTAGATTTTACCAAGAAGAACCGAAAAGGAGTTGTTTTAGGTTGTAGCATTTTATTCCAGAGAAAACAGCTAAACCAGTTCTCGATCTGCATTTCAAGCATTATTATTCCCCATGTAATGCTTCGCTCTGATCACGCTTTTGGCTGTTAGTCGAGGCAGACCATAAAGAGGTAATGTAACAGCTTTAATAATTAAATGATACCGAATTAAACAAATAAGAAATTCTTTATCACGGTTTCTATGGTTTCACAAACAGTCGTCAGTTTCAGCCAACGTATCCAGCGAGATTCGAACCGACTGTATGCAGACTAAAGCGGCACCGCAAGCATTGATCCTAGTTAAATAAAGGAGTTCATGAAGAGTTAGGGATTCCGTGGATAGAAATAATAAAGACTGGTAGGCCGTCTAATAGCGGAGAGAATGAACCCGGACACTGGCCATTAAGGCTGAACTGACTAAGCTTCCTGAAAAATATGCCTCTGCCGTAGCTAAAACTTTCACACAAATCGTTTGTCTAGTAACTGAGCTTATTCGCTGTGTCTGTCTTTCAGACACTGTCTGCTGTAAACCGTAAGTGCGATGGATTTTCCATTAATATGTTCACGTGTGTCCAGGATAAAACACACAATAATGTGTCCAAGACGCTCATAAAAATAAAACACTTCAGATACGACCCATCGTCACAAAATTAGTGTTGCGTTTTATGGAAAAGTCTCCCATAGGCTATAGTAGGGAGGCGCTCATTTTTGGCAATCGACGAATCCTATAATCCCGAAAACGAGACCAGTACATCAAAGGATATAACATTTACTTTGCAGCTCAAGCAGGTACCAGGTTATACTGCTTGGTGACGCGTAAACAATGTGTCCAGTATAGTTGCACACTTTCATCCGCAATCCCAGGTTTATAGACCACGCAAGCTACCAAACAACTGAGAGAAGTGTAAAGCTGTTGGCCATATTTGCTGTGCTGTATTACCAGATGACCTTCCTGAACACATTAGCGTCCATTTTACCAGGTGTCAATGGTGTGAGAGAGATAGAGAGAGACAGACAGACAGACAGAGACAGGGGCAGAGACAGAGAGACAGAGATAGACAGAGAGACAGACAGACAGAGAGACAGAGAGACAGACAGACAGAGACAGAGACAGGGCAGAGAGAGACAGACAGAGATAGTTAGAGCGTAGTCATCAGAGGGTTTCCATGATGGCTTCGAGTTCTGAAGGACCGTTGGACATTCGTCTCTCGCTGCCGCTGTTCATCGCCTTCTCGTTCAGATCCAGAAACTGGAAATCGAAGTTGCAACCTTTGAGGGTTGCGACGTCCTTGTAGGTCGGCGTCGGAGGCCGATTCAAGATCTTCGACCGCAGCTTCCTATTGAAAGCCTTCGTGACCGGGCAAGTGAAGGCTCGCGGCCTCGATTCGTCAGGAAAGTCGTCGAAATCCTCGTCCTCCTCGTCTGTCGGCTGGTGGTTCTGGTGACGCCGGATGTCGGAAAGACTGCCCGTGGCCGGCTGAATGGGATCTTTCGTCAGGCGCAGATACGGTCCAGTGGAGCACGACTCCGACGGAGACAGCGACTGGCGAATCATTGGGTTGGAACGACACAGTCGTCCCGTCGACCCTGCCTGCCAGCCGCGATTTAATAACAGCCGGGGGCTGGGCGACTGCGACCGGGCTTTCCAGGGTGAAGGAGAGCGCGAGGGTTCTGGGGAACACCGGGAATCGCCTCTGTCGTTAATACCGTTGCTGATACTGCTGCTGGCGAAATCCGGTGATATGGGTGAAACAGTTTCCGTAGTAACCGTGTTGTCTTCGGTCTCCATGAGACAACGCGAGATTGAAAGATGCTGATGAATTTCAAACACCTGCAATCCACAAAAATAAGTTGGCTAGATATGAAGATGAAGATGTGATAAGATGGACTCAGAATGATAGTAACGTAACGTAAGACGAGCTCTTACTCGAAATGACTGTATGCAACTTCGAGGATTGATATTCAAGGCAGCTGGTCTAACTATGGGCAGTTGATGCAATTAGAAGACCGCTGTGCAGCTAACGACTGGGAAGACATTAACTGACGAAACGACTAAAGTGACACTGGTTCAAGTAACAGCCTTCTGGTTTTTTCGACTTCGTGGATTCATACAAGCTCTGTCTAATGAATTGTGAAGAGGCGATTAACGAAGACATACGTCAACTGAATGCTAATATCGATCAGAAGATGGGTAGCTTACAGCGCCACTCCTCATCGGGGTCTGGGTGTCTGGGTAGAGTTGTAGTGCACTGTGCACATTTACGCGAAGGTCATGCATGTAATGTAATGTAATGTATGTAATGTAATGTAACAAGCACTTATATAGCGCTCTTCAAGTACCTCTCAAAAGCGCTGATGACACGGCTATCCTACCGATCTGTGCATGCAGCACAGGGCAACAAGTCCTTCACTCACAGTTGCTCAGCGCCATCGATTGATGCTTAATCATTAGGTAGTTGCGCTTAACAAAAGCACAAATAATAATGAAAAGGAGCTTACAGCGCCGATGTCCATCAAGGGCTCGATGTCTGGGTAGCCCTGTATTGCACTTCGCACATTTACGCGAAGGTCACGCATGCAGCACCGGACAGCTGGAGAAGCATCTGCTGTGGCAGGATCTTATTCTCTTGAGGCTTTGAGACAATTTAACTAATTTAGCTTGAGTAGATATGATTTTTAACGATGAGAATTGTTTTAGACCCTTCAGGAGAACAGTAAAAGCATCGTGTGACGAATGCCATTATTATCTGCGAAAACAAGCTTTATGCTTCTGTGGTAGTCTGTTATGACGAAGCCAATGGCAAGGAGAGAAATCCCCAGATAAGAAAGACTGAAGGGGAAAAGTTCTTCAACCCGATTCTTTCTGACATAAGATAATTTTAAGATCAGCTGCTTTGAACCAGTTTAGAATTCGTGCATCTGAGAATGCCTAGGTTGGTTTGCGCAATCCATTTCTTAGCCCGAGGAAGGTACTTCGTATTTCTGCCCCTTGGCAGAGTCATCTGATGCTTGGCTGACTCTACAATTTAAACCCTCTCAAGGTGCTTGTAACATCTTAACCTTTCATTTCTCGTACGTATGCATGTATGTATGTATGTATGTATGTATGTATGTATGTATGTATGTGTGTATGTATGTGGGGAAGGCAACGGGAAACCACCTCACTCTTCTCATCCCCGGGTGGCATAAAGCTAATGGAACTGCTTTCGGGCAGAGAAATCATCATCATGTTTGCATGTATGTATGTATACATGTATGTATGTATGGATGGATGTATGAATGTATGTATATATGCATGTATGTATGTAGGTCTATGTATGTATGTAGGGCTTGTAGGCCTATGTATGTAGTTAGGCAGGCAGGCAGGGCATGCAGGCAGGCAGGCAGGCAGGTAGGTATGCATATGTGTGGGCGCACATTATTACTGATATAAGTCCTTAACATAATTCTGACTAGAGACAGGTTAGTTGCTGTCAGCCCAGCTGCACTATGAGGCCAGTCAACATGCAACATGCTTCATATAAATATCTGGTAGCAGATCCTCTTACAGCTTGCGTCATTGGATGATTTTGTATCAAAACAACTTCGCAACGCTCAGAATTTTCCTCATTAATTTTCAATTTATAGTTCAGCTGTGTATAAACTGGGTTACTTGCTTACATGTACCATGCATGTTTTTATACCATGCATGCAGCATATATGCAATGCACAAATGTTAGCAGGCTGCACAGTGCATGTTCTGTATAGGACCTGTTTAAATCAGGAGGAACTCTGGAGAGGATAGATAGGCGGTCAAACTGATAGGCAGGCATCCATGCAGAAACTGAGCTTTACAAATTAATTATAGGTATGCCTGGGACGTCTCTATGTGTTAAGTGAACGAACTGGTGAAGCATTTAATAGCAGGTTGCCATTTCTGAAGTTTGACGGATGAAACTTCCTGCGCCTCAATTGTTCAGGCTGTTTGCCAATCAAGGCGTATTTCTCCGAATATTTTCGCTTCTGTCTATAGGTCTAACTCCTCCTATCACAAATCCTGTTTAAAGAGCCGTGGTATAACAAATTGCAAAAAACCAGCCAGAAATCCTAATGGTGAGCATCGGTGCTCATAAATTTTTACGTGTATATATATGCGAGCATCAATGTTCACACGCATGCATACACACATTCATAAATATATATTTGTATGTATATTCGTTCTCCATATATATGTATATATAAGGCTGAATCGTAATCGTAATCGTAATTCCGAGATTTCTACAGCGCCCAACGAAAGCTACTCCGAGGGGACCAGCTTATTCACAGGCGCTCAGTCAAAACAAAATCGATAGGCAAAAGGGTTCGATTCCAGGTCAAGATCCAAAAGTCAGACGGAGAGACAGCATGGCAGCTACGGGGTGGTGGTGCTTGGGGTTGGAGAGGAGAGAGAGATAAGAGGAAGAAGAGGTGAAGAGTTCAATTTCAGTAGACATCAATGAAGAGCTAAAAATCTCATAACGAATGAAAGAATAATTTGCTGTCGTTGGAAAAGGAAATTGCATAATGCGCTTAGAGTTTATCGCATATAGAACGATTTGTTTATGACAAAATGACAAAAACGATATATAGAAACGGTAATAATAACGTCCATTAGTAAAACTTTTTTATGTATCTAGCATATAAAGCAGTGTATATAGCATATATAGGTTGCTAACAACTCTGACGAATTGACGAAGCATATTGCGTGACAATTATCATGACAGCTTTTATTGTCTCGTTTCTACAGTTCATGCCTAGCACTGATTGCCTCTTTCGTTTGACTTGTTGGAGTAATTTCTATTCTAGTTATACAACATTTGTACAGCCACGTTTCAAATCTGGAAGAAAAGAATTGTTTCTGCTGCCTCGTTCCCGGCTTACTGTGCTTCTTTGGTGTTCACACTAAACTCCTTGCTCCTCCAGATGTTCTTGAAACCCGCCATTGCTCTGCTTGCTTTTGCTATTCTTCTCTTTATCTCTTTGTTACAGTCATTGTCCCATGTCAGCAGGCTTCCCAAATAAACAAATTCGCCCACACTTTCGATCTTTTCACCAACTACTTCACTGGAATCTCGTTCTCTTCAACATCAAATATCATTAAAGTTGTCTTACTGATGTTAATTTTTTTTATCCCCCATCCTTTCCTTCTATGTAGGCCTGTAGAATTTGGAGGTTTTCAAGCTCTTTTTCAAACTCATCATTAAACACTCGCTTAAACCGTCTTAGGCTTGTTGGAATAATACCAGGATGCTTAAGACGTTTAGCCATAGTGCTTCTTGGAATTCAAAACTTCATCATTGCTTGGCGTTTCGACAAATCACCACTAGCCACCATTTTCATTGCATGACACAATGTCTCGTCAGTGTAACTCCGTCGCTGAGTCTTGCGCTTATAACTTCGAACCATGATGCTGCAATGTCAAATGCAAACTGTGGGCAAGACTGGCATGTAGGTGGGCAAAAGTGGCAACCCAGTGCCTTTAGCCAAATTTAAAAAAAATGAATATCAAGCACATACAATTGGCATTCTCAATCCAAAGCTTATTTCAATATATCACAAATGTGGCTGAGAATATTAAATACTGGGTGAGTTATGGATGGTTAAGATTATGCTTTGGTACTGGGGCAAAAGTAGCACGTCACCTGGGTAAAAGTGGCACCCACCAGGGGCAAGACTGACGTACCTGGGGCAAAAATGACAGTCATGGGGCAACAGTGCCATGTATACACGGGGCAAAAGCGGCTCTACAATGCCTCTTTTGCCCCGCTTTGGGTGCTCATAATTAAGAGCAGCAGTCAGCATTACTGCACTGACTAGGCCCATCAAACATTTATCATTAAAAAGAACACATTTACCTGCATAGTACAAAATAAAAAGTTAACAAGTTCGATCCTAATACTGAATGTAAACAATTTATATCAGATACTCAAGAAAACAGGAAATAACGCGAAAAATCGAAAAATTTCTATAAAATTTTTACAATTGAACTTTCGGGAACTTCCGGCCCATAAAACGTATCGCTAAATGATAGTCAATGTTCGTACTAGGTAAGGGTTTCACAAAGTGAGTAAATACTTCGAAGATGGGATGCCACTCTTACCCCCACCCTGCCACTTTTGCACCACTTACCCCTACAGCAGTCTCTCTGCGAAGAGACGAAATCCACAAACATACTTCACTGTATAGGGTCGTGTGTCGTCTGATTAAATAGAAGCTTTCTCGGCATTTAAGTTGTTTGAATGAAATGTTGTATGAAGATATGCCGCAGTAAATCACATTTTGTTCTGCTTTTCCGCTTATTTCAGATTCAGAGGTCGAACACAACCAACCTTCCCTGCCGCAAAGGGCTCGACTCTGGAAGCTTACACCAACACATTTGGCGCAGTGGACCACAATGCAGAAGAACCAGCAGATGAACCTAAAGTCTAAACAATGAATAATTGATATACCCGTGACTAATGGATAAGAGCCGGCCAAGAAGTTACGTCAGAACAGAAAGGTTTGTTGCTAGGTTCTTCCGTATGCAGGCAATTTTCTCTCAATTGAATCCAGAAATTGAAAAAATAAGATCGATCACCTGACCCGTGAAAGTCCAAGAACAACGCATGTAGTCAATTCGAAAATGCAATTTACAGATGCATGTAACGATGTTTAAGTTGTTATTTTCCAAAGTTATACTTATGTGCTAGACTAATTTGGCATACAACTCTCCAGTAGGCAAAAAGATAACAGCCCCTATTTTACCAGGTTTCAACAATCTCCTTCTTAGTGAGAGATTTTCCATCCTAACTTTTATTTTTCTTGAAAACTCATGATACTCAAATCAATTCATGTTACTCATGATAATCCGTCTCCACTATTTATTTTTCGCTCTCTCTCCATTTCTCTCTTTCTGTCTCTTTCTCGTTCTCTCTCTTTTCTCTAACTTTTTCTATCTAATCTATTTTTCTTTATTTTTCTATGAGTGGAAGTTAATACAGACATTTCTGAATATTTAAAATGAGCGAATGAAATAGAAACGACTACTTCATAAGCAACTCTATGTTACCAGACATTTGTCGGCATGCAATGATAGCATGCGGCTTACTCACTTACTTATTACTTAGTCCTCCTTATGCAGGTTCATTCCTCTCTCTCTCTCTCTCTCTCTCTCTCTCTCTCTCTCTTTCTGTCTCTCTCTCTCTTTCTCTCTTTCTCTTTCTCTCTGTCTCTCTCTCTCTACCGCCAGTTTTCCTGTCTTGTCTCGTCTCATCTTCAAACATTTCAAACTGTTTCTGATGATCCCTGGCCAGTTCCTTCTTGGTCTTCCTTTCCTATTGTTCCTTTCAGCGATCCAGTACATCGCTTGGTTGGTACGGCTATCTTTCTTCTTTGTTCATACGAATTACATGTCACATCCATTTCAGTCTTTTCTTTCTGATGATATTCTTTCTATCCTCTTGTTCTGACTTTTCTCTTCATTAGATTTTTATCACGCCATCTTACGTCAAAATTCCCCTCAACCAACTACGATGTGCTGCCTCCAGTATTTTCTAGTTTCCCACCGTCATTGGTCAGGTCTTAGACCTATTCAGCCGACCAATAAGTCCATGCACGTAACACTGTAATATGTTGTCTGATTAATCTATCAGTTCAATTCATATCTAATCCGAGAAAAGATTTATGAGTTTTGCAATAATATACGGCATGAATTTGTCAATGTAATGCACAGTGGCTCAGTGAACGGAATATGAAACACACCAGATTTGCGGAAATAAGATGTCGTAGAGATATAGCAGAGATGTAGCAGATGCAGAAAAATGTTGGACTTCTGCGCATGTCCGCGGCCATATTGATCGTTGGCTATCTTTATGTCATTTTTATGGATTAAATTGTCTAAACATGAAATTTGCTTCATAATTCTGCCAGTATGGAATTTGCCGAGGCTGAGTGTCGAAATTATTTTTCGTTTTCCACACGAATTTACTGCGTTTCGGACGGTTTTTATTGAATGCTATCGTGACCTACCGAGATTTAAATGTTCCATCTATAGAAGGGAACACGATTTCACATGGATAGTCAAGCCTCAGACCTACAGACCTGCGGACGCCCTCTACGCTAGGAAATCTTGGAATCGATGGAGGAAGGGCGAAGAGAGTCCTCGGAGTGTCACCGACCGTCAGCCCCGGAATGATTCAACTACCTACCGGCCCCCGGGCGACGAATGCTTGTCCTGCGCATATCTGTCGGTTGATGGGATATCCGGACGCCGCTTGACTTCCATCTACGGGGGAGGGACTGCTGGAGTGTGGGTAAGACAACCGTGACCATCGGCGGCGGATCACAACACCTATCGTCGTTCCTCACCATCGATGTTACGTGCTACAGGAACCCCTAGCATGCTGTCGTCTTTTAACTCTAGTTGGAAATCTGTTGGTAGGGCTTTGCGTGTTTGTGTGCTAGCTTGCCACTGGTGACTCTTCTAATTATCTGAGGATTGCTTAGTAACGGATGAGTGTTTTGTTTTTAACGACATTTAACATAATTAAGGCTAGCCAAGAGAGCGCGCCTCTGATTAGTTTCTTTGAAGCGGCGCTATACAAATTCATGATTACAATTACAAAATGATTACAGTTACAACGAAATCATCGGACGGTTGATGTTAGTGAAGCCACAGCGCATTCTCATAGTTCTTTAGGCCAAGTTGAGGCACAAGAAGTCTGACAGACATAAACCAGCCCCAGGCTGATAAAATTAGTTGGAAAAGACGAGTTCCTAATTCGAAACAGATCGAGTGACATCAGAAAATTGACAGCCGGTGCTAAAGCGTGCAGAAAATTCCATAAATATAACGGATAAAATGAAAAACATAACCGTGATTACGTAGCCATGACGGCCCCGGTTGAGAAGGGCCTTAGAACTACAGTGCCTAGATCTACAAAAAAAGCCTATGATATATCTACAAATACTTAAATACAAAAGCTTCTTTGTGAAATAAACTGCTTCGAACTGGTGACAAAATGTCCTTCGGCTGAGGTTTCAACCGCGAAATAAAATGCAGCAGCGTACAAATGGTGTTTTGTCTACGCTACAAAGATGAACGAGTTCGAGTCGGGTCTAGGCATAAATCATAATCTCGCTCTACAGAACATTTTTACCCGCAGAAAAATCTTTTATCCGATTTCCATAAAAGGCAGCTCTAAATGACTTGGCATACAGGCCGCAATGTGCAACGTTTTTGTCTGTAAGGACTCCGTCCACATTTTATAGCCTGTCACCAGCAGACGATAACCTTAATATTATAGCGGCCTTCCATAGGCCTATAGGCATATAGGCCTACACGTTACATTACAATAATTAGGCCTAACAGTCGATCCATTGAAACTTATATGTCGGATTATTACCCTCATTACAGTCATATAGTATTAAAGTCATATAATTAAAGCAAGGTTTACCAGCATTCGATGTGGGCCATGAATATCCTTCTGACATACATGTATATAAATTGCTTTATAACATAATTGTCAAACAGGGTGTCTCTTTCTGCCAGATACATGGACTATGCGAATTGTGGACCTCACCAGCACTCAGACAAAAACAGTGTTGCAGCTTCAGTTCGTCAAGTTCTGCCAAGCTATATTAAGCTCTATCTGCAGAAACGATTTATATGATGTCGCCTGAAGTTAATGAGATGTCAATGATTGGCAAAGATTCTAATATGCACGAAGCATACGTGTACACGTCAGTTTTAATAACCATTATACGTCGCCAATGCATTAACAGTATAAGCCATGCACTCGGGAGCCCCTATATGCTTCACGTCTGCTTTGACGTAGCCGGACATGTAAAAATTATTATTACTGTTATTATTATTATTTTTTACCCGAGGTAGGTATAATCCCTCGAGTGGTGAACAAATTTGTTCGAAGACAGTAATTAGTATTTGGAACGGCTACGTCTCATCCAAATATTATTATTATTATTATTATTAGTAGTAGTAGTAGTAGTAGTGTAGGAGTAGCATCAGCAGCAGCAGTAGCAGTAGTAGTAGTAGTAGTAGTAGTGGTAGTAGTAGTAGTAGTAGTAGTAATAGTAGTAGTAGTAGTAGTAGTAGTAGTAGTAGTAGTAGTAGTAATGATAATGGTAATGGTAATGGTAATAGTAAGAGGAGTAGAGAGTAGTAGTAGATGTAGTGTTCTAGTACTATTAAATCATCATTGTTATCGTCACCATCATCATAATCATATTACAGAGTAATATTCCACGTGAATGTGATAGCCTAACTTCTAAGACGCTGCTAATTATGTAATCGAGACTCGACGCAGTTAGGCCTGTATGCGATTGGATATCTAGATAGAGACAGCGAAACAACGGTATGGATGAATTTGTCTAACATATGAAGAATACCTGTTCATTTGACGCTTTAGATTGTAGCTCAAGACTTTTATATGATTTTGGTTGTTAAATATCAGCTTATATTGATCATACAGGTTCAGCTTATATATGCAGCATTCGCTATAGTCCGTGAAATTATTGAATGCCATATTGAAGGTATAATTGAACCTTCCATTTGATGTAAAATGAGAGACAATTCTACTGGAGTAATGATAATGATGATGTTATTGTTGTTGATGATGATGTTGGCTATACAGTTCTTAAAAGGCCCTATAGAATATATTGTCACAGTTGCTATTACATATGACACTGAACATCCAGCAGCCCGGTTTCCAAACGTCTGAGTGGTTGATCAATTTACAGTCAGTCAATTGAAGTTTAAGGAAATGGGGAAAGTGAGCGTTTGGATACTAATTACTTGGATGAGGCCAAAACAACCCAAATAGAAAGCTAAACACGTATGGCAAATGTTATTCAGCCTGCATCAATTATAATAATGAGATCTCTCATTAAAAGGCAGGAAAATTGACTTTACGAATCGTATAAGGATGCAGCTATTGCTAAACGGAGCACAGTTTCCCTGCTCAGCTTCGTATTCGTTCCGTGGTGTCTCTTCGCCGTTGAACATGGACGTGATCAGAAATTGCGCCAAAGCCTTGCGCTGGTGCAGAATACCATTCACATTCGGAGAAGCGAATGACGAGCAGCTGGAAGGTGACACAACGGACTGCGACGATTTGCGAAGTCGTGTTGTCAAATCCGCCAGTTACAATGGTCTCGTCTCATCCGTTCAGTTCTTCTTCACGATGACAATCGTCTCTGCAGTTTTCATTCTGTCCTCTTACGCCTGTGAAAAGATCGACGCCAATCTCACGCTGTCGGTTATAATGGGGATTGGACTAATCGTGATGATCTACATGTATGTGTTCAGAAATAGATTTCTGCATAGATCTCCGGATTTCATGCCGGCTTCCGAAAGAGACAGCACAGCGCTGGTCGGACTCGTCACATTCTGTCTCCTTGGAAGAATTCACGATTTAATACACATCACATCGGTAGCCATACACTGCGGCCCTGTTTCTGAGACGTGCAAAGAGCTTTTCACAAGGCAAATGTTTCACATTACCTATCACGTAGTGAGGCTGGTCTATTGCACGGCTCAGACGTTCTTCTGCTGGACGTTGAACCTGTCAACCTTTTCAAACAAGTGCGCCTCCCGTCATGGTCTAATGATTCTGCAGTCAGTCAGTGTCAGTCTCTTGTTCTTCGTCTTGACCGAGGAGTCATGGGAGAACTTTGTTCAGTATGCCTCCAAGAGCTTCGACGAATATTTCAATGCTATCGCTAAAGACTGTATCAGTAGAAGTAACGCTTCATCACTGGAAGAACTCAGGCGCTGTGCAACCAATAACAACACAGACCTCGCTTGGTATAACGAGGGAACTGCTTTAGTGCGTTCGTTTCATATTGAATTCTCGCTTCTCGTTGTAGAATGCCTTGCACATATGTACAGTACTTCTAATTCACTCAAGAAACACTGCCAAGTTCCGGCAGTTAATACGCCCTGTGAGGTTGAAATGGAAGGCTTAAGTAGCCATAAGTCTACGCGGAGTAGGAGATCTGCCTTGGCAGTAAGAGAAAGAAATTCGGGGGCCATTTCACGCGGTGGCCAATGTACATCGGCGGAGGCTACTCCTCTGTTTGATTTGAATGCTAAGTATTCTACGAGAATCAATATTTTGATATTTTCTGCTGTTCTTTTAAATATTGCACTACTTGTAAGTGCATTTTTTAGCATATTTATGTTTTACTACTTGTGTGCCTACTTGTCGCTCATGACATTGGCAATAATGCTTGGATACCACTTTAGCCGGGATTTTAAAGTACGGCACGACCTGTCATTTACTGGATTTGATTATCTTTTCCTCTTATCAGCATCTGCCTCACTGGCCTATAACCTTCTGGTACTCTCGACTTTAGTCGGAAGAAGTAAAGTAACTACAGAGATCAGATATGACAAAGTTGTGTACGTAGTTTCGAGTCTCCAAGTAACGATCTCCTATTTACAGGCCGTGTTCATACTTTACTGCTCCCGAATTGAACCTCAAGCAAGAGATGCAACGCCCAAAATCATTTGCTTCCAAGGTATAGTCTTGTTTCTCGCAATATGCAACGGAGCCATGTGGTGCAAAAAAGCTTTTTTTAATCGGTTTATTGCGCACAAGATCAGAGGCGATAAACTGCTAAGAGATGTTTTCGGAATCTACATCTGGACAGTTTTAAGCATCTTCCTGAGACCTGTCGAGAACTTCTTTCTTTTCAACAGCTGTCTTCTCCTTACTAAGATACACTATCGTCTTCTGTCAAGGAAATAGTCACGCAGAGTACAAATATTTTTCAATAACTCTTTAACTTTATTAAGTTTATTACTAACGTTAACTCGACGAAATGGAATTTATATTACATTACTACGGATTACATGCAGGCTTGTTGTACTCAGAACAGAAACATCGTTCTTGTGTATATCATTGCAAAACTTGGCAATCAATATAGCCTAAAGACAGTAACCAATCGTACACGCGTTCGGCTTTATGGAACCAAAATAGTTTGACCTAGGTTTGAATGTTCTGAAGCTATTAGAACTGTATGTTTATGTCTACCGTATTTAAATATTTTGCATATATCTCTAGATTTAACGGATTTAAAGGCATCAGATGCATACTTTGGAGGCAGCTAATTCATTTATTTTTTATTTATTTAAAGCACTTGTAACGCGCGCAATGTCAGTACACCTGAATCTGAGGCGCGGAGTAGTGGTAGGTAGACGTTGAAAAATTTTCCGGTAACACCTGTATAAAAATGGTGTAAATTTAGGGCGATCTGACATTAATAATTTCTTTCAAATGGATTAAATAAATTTAAACCATCGTTTGCCTTTTGGCTTCTAACTTTGGCCGACCTTTGGTATAAGGCAACAGACGAAAAAAGCGAAAGGGATTTTGCTACATTCTTCTGGCACTTTGATCGCATTTCCATTGCGTTTTGTTATTGTAGACTGCAGCTCATTCTATCCCAAAGCTAGATAAGGTCCTACCAAGATATCCAGATTGTTTGCCTTCGCCTTAGGTGCTTGAAACCTTTAGACGATGGAAAATCAATCTTGGAAGAAGAAAACTATCTGGAGCCTCTTAACTCATCCATATCTGGCAGTGGAAAAGTGCTGTAGAATGAGCTGCAGAATGAACGTTAATACGTTGGATTGCAAACGCGAGGCTTTGATTAGAAAACCTATTTCTCTCGAGTTACCAGAAATTCGGGAGAGACAACGTTCAAGTTCTGTAAGAAATATTAGGCCACTGCCGTTGATTGGGTCAATGGTCTCGAAGACCAATGAGACAAATGATGTACATGCTAAGGCTCCAAACAATCGAGGTGAATCCAGCTGTTCTCTTGTCGTCAGTTCTAGACGGGTCAGATGGCTCTTTGAATGTTAAGAAGCCAACACTGAACAAGTCAATAAGACCATCATTTCTGGAAGTACGACCTGGGCCCAGTAAACAAGAAAGCCTACGCGAAGCATGTGGGGGTTTTCTATAGCGACCGTATGGCCTAATGTTATACACAGCTATCGAGAGAAACACTGTGGCATATTTGAATTTTTTGTACCCTGTACCGTCTAACTCTCAACTTAATTACCCTGAATAAAGCAGTCGAAACATACATGTCTTTGCATTTACTAGGTTCGTTAGTTTCCACTTTTAAGAATTCAACTATTAAACGAGCATAATGTTGCTGGCCGTTGATTTAAGAAAGACACTGCCAACAGTGCCGAAGAGTTACCAATAATATCACTGTGAACATAGTTTTGCGCTGTTTAGTCAGCAACTTTTAATCGAGCGTTTGTATAGGACATTTTCATGACTCATCGGGTTATTTCTTTGTTTTCCATGCCCTGGTCACATTCTGACTAACACACACCGAACGAGTTGTGAGGAGTGGTGTGGTTGGCTGGCAGAGCCCTGCGAGCAGGTGGGCTGACGTCAACAGTAATTATTGCTGACGCGTGATCTATCACGTTGGCGCTCGAACGACTTTTTTATAATGAGTCTGTGGGCTTTTGGAAAAACCCACGATTGCGCGATAGAGGGAGGCAGGTTTAAACCAATTGGTACTGGTCTGCTGTCTTGGTGGGAAAGGGCCTATATAAGCGGACGCAAATGCATTATAGCAAAAGTGCGACGATTTTGTAGAGAAAGCGCGAAGATGTGTAGGAGAGGTCTAGCGTATGCTGAGTTGAAAGGTCCAGTTACAAATGTTGTTGATAGATTAGTGCCGCTAGAAACTGTTACGAATCAAGTACTGATTCAAGTACGTTTTAATTAATTATAATTTAGACATTCAAAGACTGTGTGTCCTTATTCGAGTTAACGTTACGCTGCGAATAGGGCAAATCGTAACGGTTCGAAGTCCGAACATTAACAACTACTAAAGAAAATGGTCGACAATTTCCTTGCTATGCGATTAGTCTGGTCGTTAACGGTAAGTACACATGTCTAAAAACTGCTCTGTATAACCAGACAGCTTAGCAGTGTTCTCGCTACACTGTAGTGCAGCTATAAAGTGCTAAAAGCTCGGCCATTTATAGTCAATTCAGGTTTATCTCGTTCCTCGGTTTTAATTTGTTTGCTTTTATTTCAATAATGGAAGAGGAATCAGAATAAAAGTGGAGATAGACATAAAGAAACCCCACTTAAAATAGTAAAAAGGAATGGCATCTGACAAACTGCTGGTTGGTCAGTCCAAGAAGATGACCGCTGACCATTTGGGTTCAGATGGCTAGTTATCTTAATACGGTATTAATGGTCACGTCGTCAGTTAGCCTTACTTGGTAAATGGTGCTTCGTTGGTCATTTACGCTTGGCTGATCAGTTACAGGCTTGGTCATAAGATTACGCCTACAAAGTCAGTTAAGGTTATTTGGTCAGCCAGGATTAGATGGCCAAATGGAAAAACATGTTTACGAAAACTATCAGGTCGGCTTTAATCGCTGCCATGGAACTGTTTAGCTAATATTTGTCTGGTCTTTCCCGATACTAATGACAACCGCTATTATTAGGGCTTACTTTCCTTAAACTTCATATAGTAATTAGTGACTAGTATCCGGCGAGGCTGCTAGTCGAGCTCTACTTCAGCTATACGAGCCTCATTCGTTTACTACAGACGAAATTGTAGTTCTTTTAGAACTCTAAATCTGTTAGTCCAGCGAGAAGTGCTTTTCAGTGGTTCTAAAACAGCGCTATAGAAGATGCAAGCATTTACAACATATATATATATATACTCATTAGCTCTGAATATAATAAACCAGTGAATACCTTACGTTACCTTAACATTTGAATGTTGCACGTCATAAATAATTGAAACTGTTAAGTGTTCAGTATTTAGGTCAATTAAGTAATAAGGCAGTTTTGAATATCGTTCTTCTTGTCTTTGTCGTTAGAATTTATGTTGGTTGTTCCTCGTGAATTAACCTAATCTTCTGTATAAAAATAAGTCAAAGTCTAATTTTTTTCTTATTAGCCATGAATTATAGGTTTTATTTATAAACGGCGCATCATATTTGTCATCCTAAATCACATTCGAAATCCCAAATAAGTCTTATTTGATTTGCTTTTATGTCAAATTTTGAACGAAGCTTGACTTTTCGGAATTTTACTGCTGGCTTTTCAGCGCTACATAACTTAACGATGACCGAATACTCGAAATAGGTTAGTGACGACATGAAGCACAAAATAAGATGCATAACTATAAATACATATGAAATCGGTCTACGTCTTTCAAATACGTCTTAGAAAATATATCATGCTTCAATGAAAACGTTACTCAAAGCACAACACTTAAATACGACATTCAAATAGTTGCAACCAAATATATATTGCTCGGCATATGTAACTCGAAGTAAGCTACTCTAAAGACATTACTCGAAAATTCAGCGATGATGGCAATAGGCACTCACTTTGCGCGTCCTAAGAATTCATGTTGACGCATAAAAAGGACAAAGATTCTCAGAAACTCTTCTTCATTCGATCGCTTTGTCGTCGACGTTTAACAGCAGAACCGGACAACCGCTCAGTTATATGCGTCCATCGACTGTTTTTCATCAACGGCAGGAAATCCCAAAGCACCGACGCACCTCTGCCGGACGACGGGTGCTTTGATTGAAGGCGCCGGAGGAAGTGGCATGCAGTCGGACGAGGAATACGACGACAGTAGAATAATCCTACCGTCGTCAACGATGCCTCCAAGCGCCTCAGATCGCTCTGCACCTTCAATGCCAGTGGCATATTGTCTTGACGCACACGATGCGACCTGTACGTAGACCTAAAATGCACTAAGGCCTGAATTACAGAGTTGCAAGGGCGTTGATATACAGGCCTCTGTGTGTGTACGCGTGTTCATGTACCTACACGAGTGTGCTCTTCTGAGCCAGTGTAATACACTGAGTGTGGCTAGAACTCGTGACGACGTATTTCACAGCATTAACGCATATAAGCACTGTGGCAATAGCTAGAGACACTTTAGTACAATTTCTGTGGTTGTAACAGTAGGTCTAATATTGCTTAGTCACCAAGTTTTAAGCGAGCTTCCTGTAGGAAATTTCAATGACTCATCAGGTTGATTTGTTTTTGCACGCGCTGATCAGATTCTGACTGGCACACATCGAATACGTGAGGGAAGTGGTGTGATTGGCTGGCAGAGCCCTGCGGGCAGACCGGCTAACGTCAACAATAATTGTAACTGACGAGTATTTTATTAAGTGGGCGCTGGAACAACCTATGTTGTGACGTGTCTGCCGGGTTTTTGGAAAGCCAACGATTGCGCAATAGATGGAGGCAGGTTTAAACCAGTTTGTAATAGTCAGCTGTCTTGGTGGGAAAAGGCCTATATAAGCGGATGCAAATGCATTGTAGGAAGAGGGCGAATATTTTTTAGAGAGAGCGCGAAGATCTGTAGCAGGGATAAGGCGTGTACTAAGCCGAAATTTCGAGTTACAAATGTCGTTGATAGATTCGTGCGTTTAGAATTTGTGACAATTGAACCGTTCGTTTGCATACAATTACGAAAGTCAAAGACTGCGTGTCTTTCGACCATCGATTGAGTCTGCTGTCAATTGATCATTGTCGATGCCTGTGCAGGTAGAAGCGAGACGTGGATGGCGGGTACTTCGTTTTTTGGTAATATATTACGCGTGATAATGAATCATGGCAGGGCTCGGCAATTGCTTTAGCTCCGTGGCGGTCGAGGGCGGCCAACCGAGGTTCCTGCGGCGTCTATTGTTGCCGTTGAATCTACTGTTCATGTATCACCGCCAACCAATCAACAGAGTAAGACAACCATCGCAATGATTAAGTCAACCAGTTAGTTGACCGAGTTCTGTCGAGTAGAGCGCTTTGTCCGTCTCTGCTTGATTTTGCCTTGATTGGGCTCTAGAACTACAAAGCTGTGTCAGTGCGTTTATCTGTGATCTTAGAAATGCTGTGGCAACCATTCTCAAAGAAACAATTTGTCTAGTAATAAATCACAAGGGCCTGGTCTAAAGCCATACGCTTTTTTCATAGTATCACTATTGACGATCTTTTGATGTTGTCAATGATCGGACTTCGAACCGTCGTGAAGTCACACACACACATACACACACCTACACACACACACACACACACCTACACACACACCTATACACACAGAGCAACAATGGCAAAAGGCAGCGATTCAACTGTGCCATACCGACAAAGGCATTGAGGGAGTTTCCATTGAACAGGCGCTATACAAATGTCCGATTGCTGTTGCTATCGTAGCTAAGTTTCTATTGCCGTGAACGATTGCCGCTTCGGACAAGACGGTTACAAATCTACCAAAAGAAACTATGCACTTCACGTGTTCGTTTTCCCTAGTGAAACCGAAACTGGTTTCGACAGACGGCAAACAGCACCTTCGTAGAATCCGGAAATCCGCCTTAAGCCGCGAATTCAATCGATGAGCGAAGAAGGCGGCGAATGTCCCGATCAGTATTGCCAGCACGTTGATGCATTTATGCGTATACGCTTTCTCCCGAGACTAAAGGCGACCACACCCAGTGTTCTTCGAAAAAGCCCATCGATCAGCTTTTCTGTTTTCTTGAAGAAGTGTCTGTTGGGACCAGACACTTCTGTGGCCATAAGGATGACAAACAGTGCCCATAGTCTTCTTACTGTGGAGATCTAACATGCACCTTTTCATTGCTTAAAAACTGTGACGTTTCGTTGAAGTTGAGTATCGACTGTAATAAGAAATTTGTATTGCGTTGCTTCAAGAGAAATTAATAAGAGCCGCCCTCTGTGCTAGAAATTTTAAGATGCGCTATATAAATTCACGGTTGTCTTTGGTTCTACTGAAATGATTGCAGCTGTGTCTGCAGCAAGACGCAACATGTCGAATGAAGGCCACAAAGATCACAAAGCCTGTGTTCTGCTAGCAAACAATTTGTCACTTGAAAGGTGCATGTTAAGTGTTCATTTACCTCCGTACTAAGTCCATAATCGCTGCGACAGGGACAGGGATGGTAAGGGCAAAGGTCAGTTGAATCACATACCTCACCTTGGGATATGATTTTGAAATAGATGTGGTCGAATGCTCCCCAGATTGTCTGTATGCACGCATGAACAAATGATTGTGTTGTTATGTATCCTTGCCTACGTGTTTATTGGCTGCAAAGATGGATGGATGGATGGATGGATGGATGGCTGGATGGATGGATGGATGGATACATGGATAGATGGATAGATGGATAGATGGATAGATAGACAGACAGACAGACAGACAGATGGATAGATGAATAGATGAATAGATGGATAGATGGATGGATGGATGGATGGATGGATGGATGGATGGGTAGATAGATAGATAGATAGATAGATAGATAGATAGATAGATAGATAGATAGATGGATAGATGAGATAGATAGATAGATAGATAGATAGAGAGATAGATAGATAGATAGATAGATAGATAGATAGATAGATAGATAGATAGATAGATAGATAGATAGATAGATAGATAGATAGATAGATAGATAGATAGATAGATAGATAGATAGATAGATAGATAGATACTCTTAAGCACAAACAGAAACATGACACTATAGATAGACAGATAGATACTCTTAAGCACATACAGAAACATGACACTACTGTGACTTACAATGTGAAATCGCTGTAAATAAATTACTGCATAATATTACGGATACTAAGCTACATGCTTAGGTTACATACAGTATATCGGATCTTAGCACTAGCTGCAAACCTGAAGTTCGACTCTTCAACGCATATAGAGTCGTGACTTTATATAGAGTCGTGTCAAGTTGTGGCACTGCTGTGACTAACAATGCGAATCGCTGTAAATTCTGACAATTAGGGCGACTATCTTAACTGTCTTGGAGGAGCTGTGACCAACTTCTGATAATACGACATATGAAGCCTATTTTCCCCGAAGGACTGACTAAAGCATCGACTCTAAACTAACAAGCGAACAACGCAGTCGACTGTATGATCTGAAGCAGAATCGTATGTATGTTCCTCAAATAGCTCCAGGCCTCTAAGAACTGCGATATGCTAAAATATACAGACGTCATTGTGCATAAGCCTACATTTACATCAACACGTTTCATACTGCATGATTACATTAGACTGAGAGGACGATCGCATCGCCTAATTTTCAGACATACGATCGAATGGCATAAAGCAGCAGCTATCTTTGTTTCTACCATATTGCTAAAGTAACGTCTGCTTCGATGAGACCCTATCGTTGCTAGAACGCTCGCAGGAATAAACCGTCTATCTGTACTCGAAGCACGTTCACTGTCGCCTGTCGCAAACAGTTTTGTTTATAACTGTTCCAACGGGTCAAATGACATAGGCCACACGCCACTGCTTTATCGTTCGGCAGCTGATGTCTTCGATATGCATATAGGATGCATTAGTGTTTGCTGTGCCTTGACGTTACTGTTAGGAGAGCCCCGACCTCTGTGAAACTCAGTACAGACTAGTTAGGGCTTAGTGGCCATGGCGATCGTTGTCCAATAAATACAAAGGCTTATTGTTATAGATAAACACATCTAGCAGTATAGTCTTACTATATATGTTTACATACATATATATATATATTATATGCATATGGATATCTATGACATCTCCATAATATGCCTATATTTCATAGGGGATGAAACTATAGCAAACTGCCAAATGCTTCGCCTTTCACATCGGGGACGATCCGAGGTTTGAATCACGATGAAACGGAGAACTTGTCACGACTCTATATGACGTCAACGGCCTTAGTTGCCATAAGATGTCGTTAAACCCATGGACAACAACGACTCTATATAGAGTGACGACTCCACATGTGTTGAAATGTCTAACTCTAGCTTTGCAGCCTTAGATCCGATATATATAACCTAAACATGTAGGTAAGTATCCATCTGATATCAAACCATGTATAACCAGTAAGCAAATGCTGACCGGTTGTTGCATTTGCTCTTCAGCCGAAATATCCTTCAAGATATAGTGAAGTAGCAGAATTACGTTACACTACATTGTATGTAGTGTATGAAAACACTTAAAACAGTGCCTTATAGTAACGCTAAACAGCGCTGCACACATGGCTATTCAACTGATCTAACAACTGGGTGTTAAAGTAGGCCTAGTTTGAAAATGTTTGCTGAGCAGTCAGATTCAGCAGTGGGTATATAAAACGGAAGACTGTTAAAAGAGGAAGGTCACATAAGGGAGAAGGTACGAGGGGCTCGAATTGACGTGAGGCACCTTCAGATCTCCCGCTGCCCCGACTGACTCGCTACTGAAACACTGAGCTCTGATGCTTTATACACGATGAACCAGCTAATGTACTGTATGTGTGTATTCGTGGACGTGTGTGCTCTATCTGTTCCGAACGAACAACGAATTAAGGGAACGACATACAGCCTGGGTTAGCGACCGCAATTGACGGCGATGCGGACTGAAGCCATTAATAACAAATACAGAGCCGGTGAATGCATTCATCGTTTATGGCGCAATGAAAACAGAAAACAGAAACACCAGAGGAGCGACCGAGGCCAAGATTAAATATCCAAACGCACCAGTTACATGAGAACTGATGAATGTATCGCAGTAATTGAATATCTCATATCCAGGCGATGCACAATACGTGCCGACATCGAGACCTTTAAACAGCACTCTATCCTGACAACGCAGACCTATGCAGTTATATCTTGACTTTGTGGAATCCCGGATAAAGCAAAACACAATCGTATACGTATTAGTTTAAACGCACACACAGATTTGTTCATGTTGAACAAAACTTTCATAATGTATATGCAGCAATTCGGCTGAGCAATAGACAAAACTTTCATAATGTATATGCAGCAATTCGGCTGAGCAATAGACAAAACTTTCATAATGTATATGCAGCAATTCGGCTGAGCAATACTATAAACAAATATATGTGCACAGCAGTAGTTTATATATAGTTATAAAGAGTTGTGCAGTCGATTTGCTTTTCATGTTCTAATGTCTGTTAAAGAGATTTTGTCAGATTTGGTTCCTCTGGCTCTGGGTGAACTGAGGCCGTAGGCACAAGTAACGAAGGCAATAACACGACGATTGGGAACTTGTGATGAAATGCGAACGAATATGTTTCTTCTGCAGTTTTGTGCTTTTCGACGTGATATTCTGCAAAGGCGTATTGATTCAAGTGTGAATAAGTCTATATAACAGTTCTTGCATAGTTGGCTCTGTCTGAAGATTTATATAGCGCCTGTAAAGAACATCTCTCAGTACGTTCCTCACTATTCTAAATGATGTTAAATTCTATTATCTTGAACGATGAAATTTTATCATTCTGCTGTCGAATGATGCTCACGTAGCTGAAGAAGGTTCTTCACCGGAAGTTTTGCCGTAAATAATTAAAGACGGACCAGCAAAACCAAATCTATATTATGCATATGATAATTTTATGGTGCCATCAAAGTCTGGGTCAAAACTGAGTTAAAGTCAGGTCTTCCCAACTCTGGGGTCTGAGTTAGAGGGAAAATCGATAAACGACGACGAACTGAAGAACGCCAAGTCTCTTTTTGTCGTTCATATGCCATAATATTGCATTACCTTTTTAAATCTTGAATGTTCAGATAACAGAGAAAGTGTTTGTCACTTTGTTAAAGGAGAGCTAAAGCGAGAGAGACAGAGAGAAAGAGACACAGAGAGACACAGAGAGAGAGAGAAAGACAGAGACAGAGAGAGAAACAGAGAGAGAGAGAGAAAGACAGAGAGAGGGAGAGAGAGAAGAGCGAGAGAGAACTCAGACACATATTCTGAGACATAGCAAGTGAAGTGGAATAAGCCTGACACACAGAAGTGATTCAATCGAGATCAAAAGACGACGTGACGATGACATTCGAAGTTTTAATTAAAGTCTTGACCTTCGACTGGATTCTGAGAACAACAAATGAGACCCTGGACACAAATAGATCGACCGCGACTCAATGTGGCGTCCGGAGAAACCTAACAGACATCACAACAGCCGTTTCAAGCGGCACGTGCAGTGGCCGACTCCAATGGAATTCCTCCGCCTAGGTTCGCTAGCGTTCCGGCGGAAGGATACTGGGTAGTCGGTCGATGTTAGCGCGGTCCTCGGGCGAATGGGTGCTTAATTTCAACGCAGTTTTTACCATTTGATTTTTAGGGTCTTGTTTGAGATTACTCCCAAATATTAATCTCAGATTACCACTGACGGACGAATAAAAGTCAGATATTATAAATTTATACATTCGTAAATTATGGCAGTTTATGACATGAGTGATTAACTTGCCTTGACTTGATTCTTTTTTTCTCTTCAGGAAAACTACTCTTAGCGGTAATACAAAACAGACGACTTGTAAGCCAGGAAAAATGAAGCACCAAAACCTCACTGCTAGGACAGATAACCGTTAAAATGGTTAAAAAGTATCGGGGCCTTATTTTGACTGTTGTTCATGTGTCGTTTATGTTATGTGCCGTTAATACTCATTCATTTCTTTGTGAATTATTTTTACATTACTGCTCGCTGTGTTTACCATGTCTATATGTACAGTAACCATTGATACAGGACACCTATAGCAACCTGTGAGAGGCGCAGCCTTAACACGCGCTACATAATTATTTCGTTTGAATGAACCGTTTAATCGTAATCGAGAGGTTGAAAATGGTAGACACTCAAACGTTTTGTGAGCCACTGACCACAAGTCCATTCAATGCTTGATGATTAAGTCTGCATTCAAACACTTTGGTGCTACGCAGCCAGACAAACAGGTGGCTTGTGGACAGCGCTAGAACGTAAGTGAACAATACACGGTTCGTGGTTTGGTCGAAGGTCGTGAGAATGGGTTGGAGGTGAGTAGGTTTAACGAGGAGAATCGGTTCGCTGGGAATGCATAACATATTGATTCAGTGTTAGTAGAAGACACGAGAGCAGGTTGTGAATTAGTTCTCGGATGGTCGTTGGAGACAAATTTTGTCTGCGCTGAGTTACGTGAATACGATGGGAGATAAGAACTGCACTAAGTGAAGGTAGAAAAACTCACAGCCACAGAAAGAGGATCCGACCGACCGATCAACAGCCCGAACAACAGACAGACAGACAGACAGACAGACAGATGTACTCAAGAGAGCTCGGGCTTTTCAAACGCTTGGAAACTCGCAGTTTGGCGGGTCAGCCAATTAACCATCCGTCTATCCCTCCTACTCACCCATTTATCCTTCCATTCACTCATCCATTTTTCCATCCATCCGCACATCCACCAATCCATACATCAATCCATACATCCACCTACCCATTCGTCCACCCATCAATTCATCCATCCATCCCTAAATTCGTCCATCCATCCATTAATTCGTCCATCATTCTGTGGCACTGTCTTAAGTCTGTTGTGCGTCTTTTATGTGGCTTATTGTCGTCTGAGATTCGAGGCCCATGAAAAGCTGATGGCGCTGTTAGCTCGTAATGTAAATCGCTTCATTGTCATTCACCCTGCAGACAGAACGTCATTGGCCATCAAACTAATCCTCTGTAACCAGCAACATTCCACCCTGGCTTTGCATTCTCCGATAAATTGGAAGTTGTGGAGCGAAAAGACCTAGGCTTAAGCACATACAGGCAGACTGCTAAACTTGATCTCTTAGCAATGCTCATTGCTGTAGAGTTTTCTAAGCAATGCTCATTGCTGTAGAGTTCATGCACCCGCAGTTGAAAGCAACACGATGAAAACATCCATTCATCACGGTTCAGTCCCATCAAACCGATCCCGGAGCATTGCGTCCACGTAGTCACGTGCGATTGGTTTAATTACGCCAATATAGCGGTGCAACAGGCAACATAAATCTAACTAACGCTAATACTATATGTCTAGGTTCGTACTGTATCCTAGTTTGTAGAGCGGTACAGCAGTCACTAAGGATAGTATACACCAAAGACATATAAGCCTACACAACCATTGTTGCTGTTGTCTGAGAATCAATTCTGTACTGAACAACCTTTAAGAGAAGATCAAAAGAGAGGAAATGAAACTCAAGCGGAAGCTTTCGCTACCAGGGACTATATATGGTTTTTCGGCCAATTAATTCCTTCCTGTCTTAGGCGATTCCTTATGAAGCGCTATATAAGTTGTGCCTAAAGATTATATTGCACTGTAGTCTAATCATAGGCCAAGTTTACATAAATTCAAGATAATTGTGTAATTTATGACTTCACTGTTGCCATGGTTTCAAATATTTCCTTAAAATAAATATATGAGGCGCTCTGATTTAATAGCCTAATTTCATGAATTGCTAGTATACATGTAAATATATGATACTGCCAATAATCTGGGAGAGCTTTTAAACTCTTCCTTCAGCCTAATGCTAGTAGCATTGAGCAGAACTTATCCAGGTGATTTCCTAGCCTTGCAAGAGGTCGATTAACCGCACAGCTAAGATGTCACACAGGTAGGCATAAATATAATTGTGAAATAGCCTCAGTTTTCGCCTTTTATTGGGATTATTGGTCATTTTGCCAGTTCATGTCACGGTGGCTCGAGCAGGAAGAACAAGAGGAATATGTCTTATGCATTTTATTGGTCCAGTTCTGAATTCGCTATTACTGTGAATGTTCGGCTTTAGAGGCTCGATGTTTCTTTCAAACTAACAAATCAGTCAATGTTTAATTTTTGAGGGATATCGATTGATAGGCTGCTTCATGAGCAAGACATATTTAAACATTAAATATTATGTAATTTATGACTTATAATTTATTTTATTATTTTATTATAGTATATTTTATCATGTTTGTGTATGTGTTCCTTATACATGTATTTGTTTAACTTCACCGCTTAGTGAAAAGGCATCAATTGCTAAGCAACTGCATGATAAGAGGTTATTCAAAGGTAGTTGCACGATTACAGTCTCGTGAAGGCTCGACCCTGCACACTTCTCGCTAAAACACTAACAATACAACACCTTCAAATTACACTGTACAGAACAGTATAAAACATACAATACAAAACAACTCAACACAACAGAGAACAATACAACACAACACTATACAAAACAATTCGATAGAATGAAATACAATATAAAACGGTACAAAAATTCAATAACGACACAACAGTATAAAAACTGTACATCAATACAATAACGGTATAACATTGCATTAGTTATTATTTAAACAAAGCTTCTTCTCTAGTCTTCAGTTTTCATTTCTGTATGTTATTCGAGTGTTGCCATTTTAAATATCTGTTTGACAGTTACTTCAACAAGCAGTGGGCTGAGTCACAAAGGAACCTCGACGATGTCTTGAAGTATCTAGAAGTTCCTGCTGACAGAATCCAGCCGGAATTCGTAAGTTGCAGATATTGTATGTCAGGCACACATTCAGTAACGAAAACAGATTGCTAATGCAGTGGCTAAGCAGGTTCACTGAATTAGTTTTCTGCGTGTTGAGCAGATGCCACCTGCGGTCCATGCATACATAGGGCCCTTAAATGGCGCGGCACCCAATTAAATGGGCAGCGGTGGTGAAGAATCTCACCCGATCATTTTATTGAAAAATAAGCAGGGTCGAGGCCGTGCGGTTGCTATAGAAAACCGTGAACATACATTTACATTTACACTGTGGGGCACGGTAGTATACTGGATAGAGCGCTCGGCTTGTAACGCGGAGAGTACGGGTTCGAGCCTCCTCCAAGACGGTTACTGTGTAGGGACCTTGAAAAAGTCCTGAACTCACAATTGCTCGGCGCCATCAATTGATGCTAAGTCATTAGATAGTGGCGCCTAATAAATGCAGAAATAATACATCTGTGGGATTGTGGTAATCTTAATAAGACTGAAATACAGAATGATTAATTTTGTCTGCACTATCTCGATAACAACACAATGAGCATAATTATGCAGGCTGTCAGAGGCTGGTGTCATTGTACATAAAATAAGACGATTGCCTTTATATTTGGCAGGACAGATTGGCCGCCTTTCAGAAGCTGGCCTCAATGTACATCAAGTATATTCAGATATTTCGTCGGCTGGAGCAGTGCTACGACCAAGTCGTTCATCCGCAGAAGAGGCGGGTGCTGAGGCAGGTCCTCGATGGAGTCATTGGACGCATTTTGGAGATCAAGAATGAAATGGTGAACCTTGAACTCTCCGAATACCATTTCGTAGACGACGTCTTATCCGACTTTAAGCTCACGCCGGTTAGTGTCGATTTCCAGTAGGTCCTTGGTGAGATAAGGTGGTAAGAAAACATGATATAAATGAGATAAAACAGGTTAAGGTAAGACAATGCGAGATAAGGTAAGTTAACTTAAGGTAAAGTAATGTAATGTTGATAATATAAGATGAAAAATAAATTAAGGTATAATAAAATTTAAAATAGTTTAGATAATTTAAACTGTGGCAAAACAAAAAAAATAAGAGAAGTTAAGACAAGCAAACTTAAGGTCAATTAGTTTTATATTAGTTAAGAAGGTTAAATTAGTAAAATCAAGGCAAGATGAAATGAATGAGGCAAGATGAAATGAATAAGGCAAGATGAAATGAATAAGGCAAGTTAAGGTCAGTAACGCAACGATGGTAATATCGGAAAGGGTAAGACTAGGTAAAGTAGGGCGATTTTTTGAAAAAGCTATGCAAGTCAAGTCATAAAATAAAGTTGAAGTTTGGTAAATGAAGCAAGTCTTAGATTCAACGGCATTAAAATGTTGATTAAGCGCATTCCTTATTCGTCTTCGAAGCTGTTTTGGCGTAACTGGAAGTTGTAAGGTATTCTTTTCTGCTTTAGACCAACAAAGGATTGGCATTCATTGTTCCCTAATGCTTTCTTTAATTGCGTCTATCTCTCCCTAGCGATTCTCTTGTTCGTTCTGTTTATGTCTCTGTTTTTCTATTTCGCTTTCTCCCTCCCGTTCTCTCTACCTCTGATCTCCTTCTTTTCGACTTTTATCACTCTCTGATCTGTTCCTTTAGGCGACCCAGATTTGTCCCTCTTTCTTTCCTTCTTTCTTTCTTTCCTTCTTCTTCTCGAGGGTTTGATGCATTCTTTGTTCGGATGTCGTCGATTCATCTCCAGTTTTGTGCTGATCCACCCGACCGACGACTTTGCACCTGCAGCCAAAACAGACACATGATACATCATTTGAAATTGGCAAATTTTCACCAACACAGGCTTACGATAAATCACAATATACATTTATGTCTACTGCAATAACTAGCAATGTTTCATGGACCAAGCGATATTAAAGGCTGCTGTAACACACCATGAAGCATGATTACTCGTAAATATTATCACGCTATTCGTCGCCCTGTGTGTAATTTGATAAATGGGCAGCGTGAACGTGATTTTCTCGTTGATTATTCAGCATAGGGCCTATTCTAAGCGCGCGTTTATATTGGAAGTTTCCGTGATGTCATGCCAATAAGTCATTCATCAGGTTTTTTACTTGTTTGTGATTGGCTGGCGTGCGCGCCGTGGACTTTTCCACGACATGGGCGCTACGGGAAATGGACCGGACTAAACCAGTCTGAACTGGTTTATTGTTGTGGCAGGAAAGAGCCTACAAAAGGTTGTCGCGAATGCATTGTTGAGGGAGCGCGAAGAAGATTTGTTAGCAGTAGACTGTCGTGTGCTCAATTGGTAATTTAGGTTACAAATGTCGTTGAGTTATCGACTGACAAACTGCGAAAGATTGTTGAAAGACATTCTTGGGATTAACTCAGTCCAGGAGCCAATTACTTTTCCAAAGCATCTAGATGTTTGCGATGGGGATATGTTTTCTGGTAATCTGCTTAAGCGCTTTGGAAGCTTGGAAGCACTTTAACCTAAAAAACAGCTCTTTAAGCCGCTTAAGAGTTGGAATTTCCTGCCAGAAGTAGATGACTGTTTGCACATTGTAGCCTACACACATTTTATTACACATAACATTATAGTATGCCATATTACATGGCATCATATAACATTGCTTTTCATTGCATTGTGTAATGTGATGAGAAGTAATATGACCTTGGTGCCTCGTGGATGTCGATCAGTTCTTTCCATTGGTTTGTGGCTTTGGAATGCGGTCTTCTTTAAAACGACCATTGATCGATATGTCTTTTGCATTGCGATAACGGCGCTATAGAAGATTCCAGCACACATTAGATTACACCACATTATGCCAAATTGCATCACATTTTCTTGCACTATGTGATATTTCATAGCATCGCATCGTATTACTTTACAACTTGTAGAAAGACCTGGAAATACCAATTCCAAAGTACTTCACAGGAGAACAAGCGAGGGCACTCATGCGACGCGAAAGAATTCTGGGAGAAATCCTGGAAAGGCTGGGAACAGAAGCAGCAGAAGAGGCAAGCCACGGCTACTCTTCATACATCTAAATATAGGGGCCTCTATATATTTAAATATATATATTCATTCTGCCTTTTGTCTCTAAAATATTGACCTTTTATAACCCGACTTCTGTTGTCTTAAGGGGCATCGTCAACACGATGCCTTCTATTATAGGGCATGCTAGGCTATGTGAGGTAAGTTAACATAAGGTAAAGTAATGTAATGTTTATAATGTAAGATGAAAATAAATTAAGGTATAATAAAATTAAATATGGGTTTAGACGGTGACAAACGGTGACCGATTGGCTGAGTGCTTGCCTCGTAATGCGGAGTGTACGGGTTCGATCCTTCTCCTCTGAGACGGTTACTGTGCATAAATCTTGAGCAACTTCTTCAAGCACAAATGCTCAACGCCAACAACTGATACTTTGTCATTATATAGTGGCGCTTAATAAGAACAACAACAACAACAATAATAATGATGATGATGATAATAATAATAATAATAATAATAATAATAATAGCCATCCCAAAACAGCACAATCCCTAATTTCTGAAATCCTGAGGGATCATAAGTACCTCAGGTAAAAAAATAATAATAACGCTTCTGTCTTCCACAGTACTTTTGCTCCACCAGATCTTGACGATTTCTAGCCGTCCCAGAATTTTTTCATTCTCCAGAAAAGTTTTTAACTCCTAAGGGTTCATATATACCTTGGGGAAAAAATAATAATAATTTTATCTTGCGTTGTGTCATATTATGTATTCTTTACTGTATGATGTGTCATATCTTCTTATTTCGTCTTGTTTCACTTCATCTGATCTCAGCTTATGTGATGTTGTGATGTCGTGTTGAATTGTCAATTTGTCGAACTCCTGTCAACGTATGAACGTGATTGCATTCAAACATTTACTGAAAAAAATAATTGCTTGAAAGTCCGAAGCCGCCTTGAAAGAATGAGATTGCATGCGAGGATGATGAAGTACTGATGGCATCGTCGTTGTCTGCTTTATCAAATATGATGCTGTTGCTGATAATTACAATAATGGTGATGATGATGATGGTGGTGGTGGTGATGATGATGATGATGATGATGATGATGATGGGATGATGATGATGATGATGATTATGAAAATGCCTTTGATGATAGAGAAGGGTCTGTTGTTAATTGAAGGAGCATGTGGAGAAACCGATGTTCAGGGCCGAAGCGATTCGTCTGATCCAGACGAACGAGAGAGCGAGGCAGGGCAGGAAGAGAGCGGCTTTCTTGAAGGCCCAACACCTGAAGCGAAATACCCTCACAGCTGCAGCCGTCAACTGGCAACCACCGGACATTGAGCCCGATGTCGCAGCCGTCAGAATTCAAAAGGTAACACCCATCATCATCATCATCATCATCATCAACATCGTCATCATCGTCATCGTCGTCGTCGTCATCATCGTCATCATCATCTGCAACAGCAGCAGCAGTAGGTAAATCATCAGCTGCCTCAGTGTAGCTGCCTATACCTTGAACAGCAAAGTTATTGATTGATTGATTGACTGACTCACTGACTGATTGATTTATTGATCGTTCAAGTGATTGATTGATTGATTGAGTGAGTGAGTGAGTGAGTGAGTGAGTGAGTGAGTGAGTGAATGAATGAATGTGTGAGAAGCATAGACGTACGAGGAATTAGTCACTATGCATGTAAAAGTTATAGCGCCTTAGATGAATTTCTCAGATGCTCTGGTGAAAGATTTGCTGATATATTTTAGTTCACCCGGGGATATCTTGGCCGGCAGAAAACGCGCGACATGAGACAGAATGAGCTCGTTTTCCTAGGAATGGTAAGTCTGCCTAGAAGTTTACCTCTTCTCTTGGTGATGAGCCTCGCCTGTTGCAACTGCATGTCAACAACGACAACAACAGCAACAACAGCGAGAACAACATTAGCAAAGAAAGCAACAACTATTGGTGTAGGTGTCATAATAAAATCAAGGGAGACATAATTAGTTCATAAATTTCAGATTCCCGTTCAAGTGTAAAATCAGTTAGTGCTACTGACAGAAGCCCATCATTTCGGCTATGTTAGGTATGCGTGCAATGGAGTAGTCGAACGCATTCTTCAGTCTCAATTTTTCTTACCATCTCTGTCTGTCTGTCTATCTGTCCGTCTGTCTGTCTGTCTGTCTGTCTGTCTCCGCGTGTTTTCCATATTGTGTTTCCTCTCTCATACTTTCTCTTTCTCATTTCTTTTCTCTTGATGAACGATCGCCCTTTCAGTAGGCCTCCTAATTCTTTTTCTTTCCCTCTTCCTTCCTTCTTTCCTTTCTTTCTGTCTCTTTTCTTTCTTCCTCTCTTCCATTCAATTTCATTACTTTGGTCTTTCGCTTTCACGCTCTTTCAGTTTCATATTTCACTGTTCTGTGTTCCTATGCCGTTTGCACCTCAGCTGTTCTTCACTCAATCGGAATTGACAATTGCGCTGACAGGAATTGTCGGCGAATTCAATCAGTCGCCACCAGGTGACGTGGCAGTATGCTTGACTAACGAACGTCTTCCGTTCTAGGCTAGTCCCATGCCGAGAGGGGGCGCCATATCTCCTGCGACCCTGGCGGCTGCTGGCGAAATTGATCGAAGGCGCATACAGGAACTACACGAAGAGGAATATCAACAGGCGCTGATTAAAGTGGCCGAGAAGATACGAGAAACGGAAGGCGATGACATGAAGCAACTGCTCGTCGACCAAATACGACAGTGGTTCCTCGAGTGTAGGTGAGAGAAAGAGACGTCTCCTAATACAACGACTTCTTACTCAGTGACGTCTTATTAATCAATGACTTCTTATTAATAATTCAATGACTCCTATAGCGCTGTCAGCATAGTGCACAAGGCGTCAATCGATGGTCTCTTCCCACTGAACATTGGCCAGTGGTAGTAGCTGGAATCGAGATTTGCGGTTCGTATTTGGATTGATTCGTGCAAATTTCTTTAAAATCATTTATTAAACTTGTTACATGTTTTAGGGTGATCTGAATCAACACAGAACGTTTGGAGTCCACCACATCATAAGTTCGCCAATGTTCGAGATTAATTCAATGTTTGCCTATTTTACACCCATGGGTCTCATGTCGATCGATAGGATTAAGACTCGCCCTTCTGACTGCAATGCAGCGAGTTATAATGGCGATGATGGGAGCTTGGATGTCCTCCAACCGTCTGCGCCTCAACCCATCCAAAACGCAGTTTAGATGGCTAGGTAATAGGCAAGAGCTGAGTAAAATAGACTCTTAGACCATACCTACTGACTTCTGTCGCTTTGTTTTCTCTGCTTCCGTTTGTAATCGTAGGGTTGTTCTGGAGCAAGAACTCTCTCTCTCTCTCTGCGCACATAAATCTTGTCGGTAGCCCATTAGGCTTATACTTCATTCAGCTGCGCAAACTGAGAGTTATATCTCTTTCAATTTCATCCAGTGCTGCAACTAACTTTGTCCATGCTTTCATTAGCAGCAGGCTTGACTATTGTAATGCCGTATATATTCCAGTCTATCTTTGGGGCGCACTGGGCAGCTAGAGTGCGTGCTTCGTGCGGCTGCAAGGCTTGTTGGTGGCATTTCCAAGTTTGACCATGTGTCGCATTATATGCTTGGTGTAGGCCTACTACATTGGCTTCCGGTTACGCAGCGCATCGAATTTAAGGTTTTCCGTACTCATTTCCAGCGAAAGAGAACAGTTTTCAGCTGTTGGTGAAAAATGTATCTAACATCCCCCGTTAGAAGGACACGCAGCAAGAAGCGGAAATCTTCTTTCCACGACCTGAGACGAAATTGCTGTTCCTTTTGCACGCACTATACAGCAATGCAGCATCGTAGCTTCTCGGTGGTTGGGCCCTCCACGTGGAATAGCCTCCCTCTTCATCTGCGTCTCCTTCTAACGAGGGATGCTAAATACACTTTTCACCAGCAGTTGAAAACTGTTCTCTTTCGCTGGAGTTGGGTTGGGAGCGCCTCTGATTATACTACTTGAAGGGCGCTATATAAATGCTCTAAAAGAACGAGTGGCTGAATGAGTCAGATTAAGTTGTTTATACACTACTTTAATGTGCTTGGTTTTTTATTTTGGAGAATGGTCTATCACAGTCAGCGTCATTTGCAGTATTACAGTCAGCGTCATTTGCAGTATTACAGTCAGCGTCATTTGCAGTATCACAGTCAGCGTCACTTGAAGCATCACAGTCATCGTCATTTGCAGTATCACAGTCATCGTCATTCAACGCATCACAGCCACTTCCACCCACAGAGTGACAGTAATTTCGTTAACAGTATTGCGATCATTTTCATGAACAGTATAGCAACACACATTGTTATTTACAGATCAGCTGTCGGTTTCATTTACAATATTACATGCAGTTTCGAAGACAGTGTCACAGCCATTTCCAGCATAACAGTCCCTGCCGCCCACGGTGTAGCAGCCACCGCTATAGAGCGCCGATCTATAGCCCCAGTCCATTATATGTCAGCCTCCTGAAGCAAAATGTCCGTCTTGATATATCTGTTGAGCGAAAGCCATTTCACCGAGAGCGCCGTTGGTGTTTGCTGGCGGTGACCGGTGTCACTCGGCATGGGTCACGGTTATTGTCACGGCTACCCAATCAGACAGAGAACGTCTAATTCGTCATGGCTTCCTTTCTATCACTGACTGCGATGGTCGGTCGGCCTCTGCCATATAAACCAGCAAATTCAATACACAGAATCAGCCGCATGCGGTCTTCCTGCCTCCAGGCGTCTTTTCTACCTTTCCTTTGCCCTTTCTCTCTTTCTCTCTCTCCCGCTCTCTTCCTCCCTCCCTCCCTCCCTCTAACCTTCCTCCTCCCTCCCTCCCTTTCCTCCCTCTCTCCGTACCTCCATCTCCCTCTGGTTGTCCGTCTGTCTGTCTGTCTCTCTCTCTCTCTCTCAGCATCTCCCATAGGGTCTCAGCCTCCCAATCTTTCCCTCTCCCTCTGCCTCGTGCCATCTTTCCTTTGGAACTGCCCTCGTCGCCTCTTCATATCCAATTTATCGACATGGTTTGTCAGTAGATGTGGCCCAATCTAATATAGGAACTTCCATAGCACCACTCCTATTATATCTGAAGAATTTTCCATCACAAAGCAGCTTTCAAAGCCAAAGCTTTTTGGAAATGGGCATTCTCAGTAGTCATAAGATAATGCACGTTACATTACGTAGGCTAATATCACCGTGTTGATAACTGCCTTGCTGCCATATTGCAACCATGTGCTTAGTGCAAACTAGAAGCTTATCAAAATCAATTACAGACGGATGTCAATAAAAATTTGTAGTGGAAATTCACTTAAGCTTGCTTGTTTATTTCTGTTGAATGCAGCAGATATTATAACAACAAAAACAACAACAATTGCTACTACAACTACTATTATTGTTATTATTATTATTATTTGGCAACTTCTATGTAGCCGGTATCTAATGCACAAGGCATCAACAGATGGCCCACCAAAGCCGAGCCGTAATCAGGTCAATCAATACCCAGAAAGTCAATAACCAGATCTGAATACGCCTGTGGTGGCGACAAATGTTAACAGAATAATTCGTTAAAGGAAATGGAATTTGGTGTTATTATCTTTTGTGTTATTGTTAATTTGTTATCGGTTAGTGGCGTTATTTGTTGTTCATTTTTATCATTATCAATAATTAATAATTTAATTAATAATTTTATTATTAATTACTCATATTAATATTATTAATTTTATTATTAATTAATTATCAATAGGTTAATAATTAATACTTATCAATAGGTTATTGATGTCATTAGAGTTGTTGGCAACTGATGCTGGTGTTGTTTTGGTGGTAGTGTTTTCGTGAGTGTTTTCTGAGTACAATGTTGTTTTTGTCGTTTGTCGCTAGGGATGCGATTGGTCGTTTTCCCGATTATCCGACGGAGGAGGAGGGAGGATGCCTCGAACTGTTCAAGGAAAGAGATCCAGCGGAAATTGCAGCCGAACTTAAACTACTCGTCAGTATTAAGTCTCACACCGTCTCTGTTTCGCTCTGTCCGTCTGTCTGTCTGTCTGTCTTTTTCTGTGTGTTTGTATTTCATTAGCTCTCTGTCTTACTGTGTATCAATATCTCTTACTCATTTCCATCTTTCTATGTCGTTCTCTCACCAAGTCTGTCTTGATATATATTTATATATACAGCTTCCAGATATCCTCAGACTTCTGTCTATCATCATCATCATCATCATCATCATCATTCATTCATTCATTCATTCATTCATTCATCATGTTTATCATCAGCATTCATCATCGACAGCAGTAGCAATACTATCATTGTTACTCTCCTTAACACTTAATGTTTATATCATAGTGAAGATTGGAGTCTCAATCAGTCCATCTTCAAGAACCGACGCTGAGAAAGGAGGTGTTCCTTGGTATAGTAGTTTAACAGTAGTTCATTAATCAACTGTCTCACATAACCTGCAGGCTTAAAGTCTTCATAACCTGAATATATGAAAAGAAATTTATGTTGAAATGTCTGGCTGAACGTCTACGTAGCATTTATTGTCTGCAAAGCCGACATGAACCCTAATGTTGAAGATTATGTTTCATTTTGGAAGGATGAGCAAAAAGGAAAGAAAAAACAACCAGGAAAGAACGACAAGAAGAAGCAGAAGGAAAAGAAGAAAATAGACAAAAAGCCACAGAAAAAGAAGAAAAAGAAAGGGGTAAATATGATTATTATGGTAAACTTAATATTTGCTAAAATAAAGAAACTCGACGAGGTTGAAAAGCAGCCGCAGAGCTGGTCTCGAATTCAGCAATGTCATATCAGGTCAGCAGTAACTGCAGCAAGACTTAGTGGGCATATATATATTATGTTGGTTAGCCTCAAGTACGCATAATCCGGCAATTGAAAGCTATAAATACCTGTAGTGTATTTATCGGCCTATGAAGATGGTGGTATATATACTCCTGCAACATTGCGGGGCCTACAAAGGTACTTGGGCCTGATTCACGTCCTCCTAAGACGTATGCTTTACAATGATGTATAGGCCCTAATGCTCGCTGGGCGCAGCTTGACTCTGCTGTGTGTGTGTACTTGGAGGGAGTAGTTCAAAGGGATTTTTATTTTGACTTGAAATACAGGAAGACGAAGGCTGGTTGATATCTCCTTCCGCTTTTGTTCCGGCCATCGAAGAAGGCTCCAACACATACAAAAGTATAATGACTTTAAACTCACCTTTTTAAAGTTTACTAAGATTGCGCATATAAAACCGTAACTATTGTTTAAAATTTACTAAAACCATAAAACCACTTCCTCAATACAGCTAATATTTGCCTAAGAGTGGCATAATTACTGGCTAGCGGTAAACAACCTCAATTATTTTATTGCCTTCGTAATAAATTGCCGCTATTGAAAATATGTTGCTTCTCAAGTCGCCATAAAGTGTCGTAAAACTGATGCTAACCTGATTATATAATATCTGTAGAACAGAAAATATTACTTTTTGGATTATTTAGCATCATTGTTTAATGCTGGTGTGTAAACTTAGACAAAATATTCTGTAAATAGGCCTCAGTACCAAACGGATTGCTTACTGAGTCGTTAGAAAACCTCTGTTTGCATATATGCATGTATATATTATGTAGGTATGTATATGTGTATGTGTATATGTGTGCATGTGTGTATGCATGATGTGTGTATAACTGCATGTATGTGTGTATGTATGTATGTATGTATGTATGTAAGCTGAAAACTTACCTCTTTCAGTTTGTTTATGTCTCTTAATGTTTCCTGTGTTTCCTGTTCAATGTGCACTTCTGAACTTTGTAAGGATGGCATTATTAAATTATAGTTGTATTGTATTGTACTGTATGTATGCGTGTGCGATTGTATATATGTGTGTATTTATGTATATATGTATTTATATACGTGAGTATGTAGGTGTGTGTATGTGCATGAGTGTATGTATGTATGCATGTGTGTATACATATATGTATTCGTGTACTATTGTATGTATGCGTGTATGCCTGTATATGTGTATGTATGTATGTGCGTAACTGTGTATGTATATGTATGTATGTGCGTGTGTGTGTATGCATGTACGTACGTACGTACGTACGTATGTGTGTGTCTGATCTGAATATTTATACAGCGCCTTTTAGGATCCTTTTACGAGTTTCTTTGAGAGATTTGTATTTGCATCAGTGCTAAGGATTCCTAATTACTATTGTCATTCAGACACTACCGAAGATTTAAATGAATGTCCTTCTGATATTCACAGACGTCTGGGCGACAAGAACGGAGCTCGAAAACTACAACCAACAGTTTGACCTGGAACTCGTGAAGGAGGAAAAACGTTCGCAAGTCGAGGAAGAAATTCGTCTGCAAGTCGATGAACTCATGAGACAGGAACTGGCAAACTTGAAACTGGTCTTGAAACGAGATTTCTTATTTTCAGTCATACATAAATACATACACTTAATTATACCTTACATACATATGTACGTATATACATACCTACATGCATACATATATGACTACATGCTTACGTACATAGATATATGCATAAATATATGCAGACATACATACATACCTACATCCCATGCATACATACATATATGCATAAATATATTTATGCAAGCATACATATATACATGCTTACGTACGTACATACATACATATGCAAACACATATAACAATAACAATGTTTTAGAGCCCTTGTGTAGGTTCATAAAAGGTGCTATATATTGTTCAGAGACATACATACATACAAAGACCCAGAACCTATTTGAAGTTTAGCAAAAGAGATCTGCAACTGCGTGTGATTAAGCAGCTGACAGCAGTAACTTTACTAATAATGCTTAGCTTTGCAAACGCAACAGACTATGCCAGAAACACATAATACATACACACATACTGGGTTTGCCTTTTGTATCCTGGCAAACTGTGTACGTTTTATGTTTAACCCGATATGTTGAATTTGGGATCAATAAAAAAGAGTCAATCAATCAAACCAATCAATACTTTTCCTCTTGAATCATGTGATGTTAACTGTAAGTGGAAGAATTTTGCAATTTACAGTCAAGATTTCCACGCGTGGAGCTTTTAGTAGAGCCGTATATTGAGTAGTTTTACCCTAGGGTGGCGCTATTTTTCTTTCATCGATTCAACACAATGCAATATGTAATGTAATGTAATGTAACAAGCACTTATATAGCGCTCTTCAAGTACCTCTCAAAAGCGCTGATGACACGGCTATCCTACCGATCTAAACAAGTGCGTTTTCAAGTTAACAGAGAATGAACATTGAGTTAAACTAAGTGGAAAAGTACGAATGTTTAAAGGGAGACTGTTCCAGAACGATGGACCAAAGCAGGAGAAGGCACGATGAGCACGCAACGACGTGCGGTAACGTGGAATCAGCAATACCATGACTGACATATAAATACGCCATTTAGATCGTGTTGAGAAGTTTTTCACTGTGAATTTATGAAATGACATTGCTCAGGCTATTGATGGAGAGCGAGAAAAGAAGAAGAAGAAACAGAAGAAAGGAAAAGGCGGGAAAAAGAAAGGACCAAAAGGAAAGAAAGAGAAAAAGCTCAAGGATCTTACGCCGGAAAGGTTTACGATCATTAATTATATATGACAGGACCTAAGTAAGTAAATAAATAAAAAAGTAAGTAAGTAAGCAATGCATTTCTTAACACTGCTGACTAATACAACATTCGAATTGGGACTAACACCTATTAATAGCTGACAGTTTAGGAATTGTCATCGATGTTTATCATGGAGTTGCAAACAAATTTGTTCAATGATTTGCCGATACACTCCTGCGTTAATTCAGTTGTTCTTTCGGTCGTTCATTTAAATTCCTTCCTTCGCTCTTTCATTTACCCAATTGCTTTATTTAATAAAACATAAATCAGTCATAGTTTGACAGTAATTTTATATGATGTAGGCCAACTGAGACTCGCAATGGTGATAAGTCGATCTTAACCTTGACACAGATCAGTCATACACGAGATGCAGCTGCGTTTAGAAGTTGCGGATTTACTTTTATGATATAGGACGATTGATTCTCTGTATGAGGAGCTGGTGACTGAGGGTATCATCGTGCGTCACCCCTGCGTGCTGCTCAGCGACTACGTGGGGGAATATAACTACGTTGCCTCCACCCTTCGACAGGCAAACATCGAACCCATGCCATCGCTCAGCGACGTTCGAAGAGTCATCACCGAATACGCCATTCTTCCGCTCGGTAGGTTCGAATCTCATCTGATCTGACCTTATTTATTGATGTGTGTAGCTTCAGTCAATCAGTCAATCAATCAGTCAGTCATTTATTATCAATAATTATCATTATCGATACTTCATTATCAATAATGCATATGACATCAACCAGTGCTAGTTTCAAGTGGATGTTAGGTCAAAATCCAAAATGTCAGGAAAACCAAAAGTGGGGCTACATACAGTGGGTAAGTACTGTATTCCACTGCGCCTATGTAATTATGTAGGTGCGTATGGTAACATATGCATAATTGAACAACGCACAGGAATTCAGTCTTTGCATAATGCATAGTTGAGGCAAAGAGGTTACCATATTCTAACCATGTCGCCATTGGCGGCTAGTATCTTCCGGAATAAACAAACCTACGTAGCTGATCCTTTTGTGCGTCTGTCACGTAATCTAAGCACACAGTGGCGCACAAATGTGTTCTGTTACTCCTTTTCGAAGGGTCGCCCGCAGTTCATCAGCAAGGGCCTCATATTCGATCGCTGATGCTGGCTGGACCACATGGAACCGGAAAGAAGATGCTCGTCCACGCCGTCTGTACCGAAACCGGGGCAAATCTGTTCGATCTGACGCCAGAAAACCTGATTGGCAAATACCCAGGGAAGACAGGTCTTAAGCTGCTGCTCAACATGATTTTCAAGGTTTGTAGCACCAGCACACATACAGAAATCGATCAGATAAACTTGTAAAAAAACAGTTTGGCTAAAAAACTCTCAGAACTTATAAGCTGCCTGTTAACAGAGGGAAGTTGCTGTGAAGTGTAGCTAGCCATTACTAGGAAGTTAATCGTAACCATAACCGTTCTGGAAACAGTATTTATATTCTAGGAGTATAGTTCACATATAGGCACCGCGTCCGTGCATAAAAGGCATCTAACAAAGAAATAAGGCTATTTTGTGTGAATAACTGCATGACCTAGCCTACATCGGATGTAAGACATCTACATGCGAATTCTTTATTAAGTAGGCCTACACTTACTCAACGAGTTTGAAATTTCAAAGATTCGAAGCATCTCCGAGCAATTATGTTGAAGCGTGCCATAAGCGGATCAAGCAAGGCGACAAGAGTTGATAAAATACTAAATGAATATCCATATATGCAGGCCTATATAGAGACATATATTTGCATACATACATACATACATACATACATACATACATACTTACTTACTTACATACGTGTGTACTTACAGACATAAGTAAACCTACACACAGACTTTGGAAGGATCTCAGTCATGTAGGCCGATGCATTCATAGATGGAGGATCACAAAACAAGTGCACATAGAAGGGCGTGCAATGTTAAACTTTCAAAAAGTTATTTCATTTCAGGTTGGAATAGCACTCCAGCCATCAGTCATCTTCATCGGTGACTGCGAGCGAATGTTCCGGAAGAAGCTTCCCAAGGGCGACATGGTTAGAATATTGTAGTCTCTTTTCCTTTTATACATACACGCACGCATACATACATAGATGCATTCATACATCCATGCACATGCATACATGGATTCATACATACATACATACATACTTACTTACTTATTAACTTATTTACTTATATACATATATGCATACATACACATATGCCTGTACCAATTAATTACTGATGATCAACCATCGGCGAAGACATGGCAGGCAGATTTATGACTATATGACCTGCTTTGTAGTGATGTGTGAGATTTACATTCGTAGTACATTACGTTCAAACTGCACAGACCGATCCAAAACGGCTGAGAAAGGAGCTACCAAAAACGATGAAGTTTCTGAAGCCGGGCGACAGATTTCTTCTAGTAGGAGCGACGAATACTCCGTTCGATGGCGAGATGAAACCAATGATGGATGCCTATCAAAAAGTCATCCTCATTCCACGCCCAGACTACGCGACACGACACGGTCAGTTAATACGAAACATGGCATAATTACCAATAAAACCTATTTTGCCACTGGTGATAAACTGATCCTTCTCTGACGGAGACCCACGAGGCTCACCTGTCCCAGCATAAACGGATGGAGCGCGCGCCCCCACGCAGAATTAGCACGCTCTGCTTGCTTTTATTCCAGGTCGACATGGACACGGCCTATGCCAGAAGTCAAGCCCGAGCCTTTTGCTAAGCAATTCATAGAAAACATCTTGAAGTCTTGTGGCACGCGGTTTTAGTAAAGCTCTTCTGTAGTGGCTGAGTTCTTGTAAGGCTGTTTAGCAAAAGGCTCGGGCTTGACTTCTGGCAAAACACGCCGTGTCCATGTCGACCTGGAATAAAAGCAAGCAAAGCGTGCTAATTCTGCGTGAGAGCGCGCGCTTCATTCGTTTATGCTGGGACAGATGAGTCTCGTGGCTCTCCGTCACAGAAGGTTCAGTTTATTATCTGTGGCAAAATAGGTTTTATTAGTAATTATGACACGTTTAGAACTCACGTTTCTCGCTAAATGTACATGTGTCAAGGTCAAATTTTAAGTCGTACTCTTTCATATAAAATGTTTAGCTCCCGTTAAATCGAATTACTTTCATCCGCCATTTTTACTCTGTGACAAACCCCTTGCCTTCCGCTACGATCTTTTGTCTTTGTCCCTCTCTTAGTTTCAGTGGAAATTACTTGCACCAAATGGACCATTGACCGATCCAGTGAGTCTGTACTAAATGGACCACCGACCGACCAAACCACAGTCCTGTCTCACTGTACTAAATGGACCAGAGATAACGTATACACGTGTCTCAGCCTTATATATATATATATATATCTATTTAGTACAGTCCATATTATATATTTGTGTGTTTTGAGGTACTATGCATCCAAAGGCTATGTAAAACCAGTCCGGAGAACTCATAATGTGTTTGGAACGGCTAATAACTTATTGTTGTTGTTATTATCATCATCATTACTATTACATAGCCAGAGGTGCAGCACTTTTGCGAGGTCCTAATGTAAGGTGTCTTTATTTGCATCTAACAAGCGTACATAAAAAGCATAAAAGTCGATGTATTAAATGTTTCGATACATAGACGTTGTTGTTGTTGTATCTGTTGTCCTCACTAAAGTTATAAAATACAACAGTGCAGTCCTTAAGCCGGAAAGATGAAAAGGGAAAGGATTTATTGTTATTTGTTGTCATTTAAACCTTCTTCAAAGTCTGGAAATAGCAGACACTAATGTAGCCAGAACCACCTACATACTCAACTGTCTATGTTAATAAGGCACAGTCACCGTAGCCAATAGCCATATATCATTGTGGCCTTTTTAACTAATCAGACAAAACTGTCTGGCTGTAGGTAACAGTGAATGTGTTTTGATACCGAATAGTATGTCAGCGAGCTTGTAAAGGTGTACATCACAACAATCATTGTAATAAATGAATCATGATGTAAATGTATTACTTGATTAGTAACGTGGAGAAACATGATAGCAAAGTACGGAGGCGCATTAACCACTGCACTGAACGTGAGCACTTTGGCCAAAGTGTCCGACGGTTACACGCCCGGAATGATCGACACGGTCTGCGGTACAGTGATTACCAACAATCGGATCAACCAGCTCGATAAACACCCACTAACCGCCGATGAGTTCATTACTCCGCTCTCAAAGCTCATTCCAGTCTTCAAAGAAGAAGAAGAAGCTTACCCAGTAAGTAGACAAACTACACAATCAGTTACCATACCATTTGGCCGACACTTCACCTCTCGCAATTTCTGGGTTGGTCTCTCACTCAAACTGAAAACATTGCTCTTTCGAAACTCTTATCCTGATTCTTCCTCTTCCCCTTATCTCTCCCCCTCCAATCCGAAACAGTATCCACCGTAGCAGTCTGACTGTCTGTCTGACTGTCTGTCTGTCTGTCTGACTCCTGGATCTTGACCTGGGACCGAACCCTTTCTGCCTATCGGTTTTATTTTGAATGAGCGCCTGTGAATAAGCTGGTTCCCGCGACTTGGCCTTTGCTGGGCGCTGTAGAAATCTCGAGATTACAATTACGTTCACTAGCATATTCGTAATTGTGTTATACTCTACAGTGCCCCCTCCCAACAAACCAGTTGCTAGAACCAGCTTACTTACAGATGCCCAACTAGACAAAATAAGGTCAAGCTGGGTCAAGTACAAAACTGGGTCAGATAATAAATTTCACAAAAAATACAATTTGCAGTAGTGGTAAAAGCAACAAGTCATGGACTGTTAGGTTGATGTCTCAATTTCATTTCGGTCTCGGGGCTGGGTGTAGTGGGTTCTCATCTCGGTCCCACGGTCCTCGTGGGCATCACAGACAATGTAACATTATTAGTATTTTAAATGTAATAGTTCACAGATGGCATACAATACATGTAACACTATTTACAACATTTAACATCATACAAATAGCAGCATCATATACATGTATCAGTAGTGGAGGAATTAGTTGCAGGTGCGGAGGCGGTTCGCCCCCTCACCTCCCTTGGTTATTACCCGGCGCCCCTCAGACCATACCAGTAGGACTGCCAGAATGTGGCGCCCCTCTGGAAGTGCTCTCGCCCCCCCCCCCCCCACGCAAGCAATCCAGGAGCCGCCAATGCCATGTGTGCTGCACAAAACTGGGCATATTCCCAAAACATCTGTGTTCCATAAATTGTTACACAAATAGTAGTCTCAGTATAAAATCTCATGTTACAGGTATTAGTCAATTAACAATGACGCATACCGTATAATACACGCAGTGATAGGCCTATAGTGCACTTGTTACGGAACTATTAGGCCTACACAGAGCCTTCTATTTTAGAAGGCTCTGGGCCTACAAATGAATATGTAACAAATGGATAACATGGACCTATTTCGACTACCAACGCCTAAATTAAACTTTTGTCTTTGAAATTAATGTTGGCCAGGCCTAAATTTTATTACTTTAAAAAAATCAACTTAACTGTACTAACAGACTATTAAATAAAAAATTAATTAATGCCTATGAAAGTAGTCATACATGTATGTGTGTCAATTATTGTAGGCATGGTTTGTTAAAACTCCGCTTGGAAAAAGGAAGGAGCTGGCAGCAATAGAAGCAGCAGAAATAGCAGCTGCAAAAGCTAAAGAAGAGAAAAAGGTTAAAAGGAAATAAACACTCCGCATCAGCCAGAAATTCCGACTGGATTTAATAAAACGGAAATAGACAGTGTACATTTCTCACATAACCAGGATATTATTGCTCATGTGCATAAAACTGGAGCAACTGAATCTAGCTCTTCCAGCAAGTTTTAAGGCCGCTTGTAATATTTACCCAATTATACACAAACCCTAAGATTGTTTTCGATAATTGGTTTCTCTTAAGCTCGTGAAGCCACAATAATAAATAATAACAATAAAAATGCAACCATTGCTCAGCTAGAAACCTGGTGTCTGTTCCTGACGATTTCGGTGGCGGTATTACAAGGAAATGTAAATGATATTTTATATAGCGACCGATTGGTCTCAACCATGCTCATTCTTCAGTGAATTAATCGGGCGAGATCCTTCACCACCGCTGCCCGTTTGAAAGGATACCATGCCAGTTAAGGTCTCCATGTACGAACCGTACTAACCCGAGATATAAATCTCTGAAATATAACAAATATAACCGGCATCCTCACGCCCAGAGGGGCCTTGAAGCACGCTTTAACCAATGAAACTAACCAGGTCACCTGGCTTTCTTAATTCTTCAGTTCCATTACGTACAGCGAGCTGAAACCTAACAGCTGAAAAACTAACGTAGACCTGGCACCCTTTAGCTCAGCTTATGAGTCGGCAAATAAGCTGAAGATTTCTTGACTTGTCTTCTTTAGATTATCTAAACTCCATCTATTATAGGCTATTCGCTGCGCGTTTTTCGGACTTGCCTCGTCATACTTGTCAACAAAGCCATCTCGTTTCTCATATGCTGCCCTTGCTACATGCTTTAAAAGTAGCACGACTCTATACACTTCTTTCACCACAGTTATCTTTTCAATTGTCCTTTTCTGTTCACCGTCACAGATGCGTAATCAAACCACCGCTTCATGTCATTGTTGAAAGAAACTACACTATTTCATTTCACCACCCTTCTGACGTCCACTACTTCTACATTATCTTCTCCATCCGAACTTGTAATAACGGGCGACTGCAATATACACATAGATACTTTGAGCTACACGTCACAAAATTCCACGATCTCCTCTCCGGTTTTGATCTTATGCAGCACATCTCTTTTCCAACTCAAAGAATTCAATTCAAAATCTGTCTTATAGTTCACAAAGTACTACATTTAAATCAGCCGACCTGTCTATGTTCCACGCTCACCTCTCATACTAATATATATTGCATCCGATCAATGGACACCGACTATTGCTATGCAGTGTGCCTCATACCCAAACAGTGTTTGGCTTTTTTGGTTGTAGGTCCAAAGCTTTGGACTTCACTGCCCAGTTCAGTTCATTCTGTTGATTCTTTGATGTAATTCAGGTCTAAACTAGAATCCTCTTTTTCAACTTGCTTACCCACTGTAGACTGGCTTCTGGTTTCTCTGTCCTATCACTATTCGACCTGGCTTCTCCAACGGATTATGATTTTTTATTGCAATTACACTAGAAGGGAAGCCCAACTGATGCCTTGGGCGGTATGGTATGATAACAGCACTATAGAAGAATTTAGATTATACTGCATAAGACTAGAACCTAAAACCGTTCATCCATTCATACAATAGCTTTATCTCATGGACTTATAAAACCACTAACTTGTATTTCTTCACATTAGACATTTTTGTATCTTTTAATGCCTTGTTAAAAATTTAACTTGTTAGTTGACAATTTTTCGGTGATATACATGTATATAATGCAATCTTGGTCCTACACAAAATGCTACAAAACACTATAAATTAGGATGTTCAAAAGAAATTCTAACATGATGCAATTTTGAGATGTCCACAATTCCATCACATACAGTAGAATAGTTCCATTAGTAAAATATATTACTCAGGAAGGTAAGGTAAAGTACTGGTTCGTTTATTAAACGCCCTTATGAGCTAGACTAAAACCCACAGACATAAAGCTAAGGCTGTTAGATCCTTTGTTTGAATAGCTGTCCCAACAGAGGGACAACCTTTCTTTCCAACTCCAAATCTCACCAACTAAATATAGTTCACAAGCTATTTCACACGATACTTTCCAGGACTTAATCCCAAAAATAAAAACCATAAAAGAGTAGCCTAAGTCTGCAAAGCCAGTCTTTAGAGACAACTGCTTACAGAGAAACAAAATGTGTGTTTATGGTCTTTACATCAGCATATTTACCGTTATCTCTGTTGTAACGGAACGAATCACTGAAACAAGACTACATGTGTTAATGCTCTACTATCCTCCACCTAAACCTCTGTAAATCAATTAAACTGCCCCTCACGTACCAAAGCTCTGCAAATAAAGCAGCATTCACAATCTTTTATCACATTTTATCACTCTGAGCAACACACTGATCATGCCTTGAGTAACGGCTCCTCACTCTTCTGCGCCTTTTCGTCATCCGAGTTCAGTGCCTTCTTTTCGTTGTCGTACTGTTGCTTCATTTCTGATCGTTTCACCTGCGTATAGGCACCTGAACCAAACAGCACGATCCCGTTGCTCAGCCACCAGAGGAAGTCTTTCACCTCATGGTAGTAGACCGTGGCTATGACCGTCTGGGCAGCTGCCTTGGCAGTTCCCGAAATGTTGTGGGTCAAGGGTGACGTCACCTGGATCTGAAGGCCTGTCACGTAGCCAATGGCAAATCCAAAGATGCCACTGATCACCATCACAGACCAAAAGGTGACATCGAAGATCTTTGTGAAGTTAACAACTGTGGAAAACTCGCCAGCGATAAACATCATCGGCAGAAAGAGAATGCAGCCATTGACATTATTGTATATGGTTAGACGCCAGACATTTTCATCAACAAAGGGCAGCACTTTCTTTGTGTAAATCGCGTTCAGTGCAACGAACAGACTGGCCGACACTCCGTATATCACGCCACGAATTGACAAAGAACCTGAGGACAGAAGGTTACTTTGGTGACTCTTCTCGTTATCTAAGTAATGTCGGCACAGTGATATTCTAAAGAATGATGCAACTTATCAATTTTTTTCTGTGAACTGTAACATCATTTAGGCTTTTGTGAGGTACGCATACTTAAAAGGTATTATATTTAATGTACAGATAACTAACTAATCAGCTTTGTTTATGAATTAATTAAATGTCGTTAAAACAAAACATTAAACAATTAAGACCAATTGATAACACATTTCAAGGAAAGAAGCAAGCCTTGAAAACACTTCCTTACAGACCCCCATAACATATACAGAATGTTGCAAAGCCTACGTGTCTAAAGCTCTACTTCCAGATCAGATAAATTAACACCAAGTTCCTTTTATAATGATTGTAATGAAAGTCTGATCATCTTAATTTACTTCAGTTTTTCTAAACTACATAATGCACTTATTTGCTTTCAAGACATCTAACCATTCTGTATTGTACAGACTTCAGCAATGTCATTTCTAGACGCAAGCTTACTTCTTTTGCTTATACTATGAGAACCTACCATAAAGCTCAAGGGCTGCCAAAACTCCATGAAGCACTACTGTAAAAGACATTGTCTTACCGGTTAAACCCTCCTGGTTGACACCAAGGGCGAAGCCACCAATGATAATGGCACAGCAAATGATTGCCTTACACGAAGTTGTCTGCTTCAGAATTACATATGATAAAACCTAAAACAAAAAATAAAATTGTAACAGGTAGTAAACAAGGATAAAAATATTCAAAACCTGTAAACCTCAAAATAATATCACAAGAGTAACAATGACCAAAATAACAGGACTGGTAAAAGTTAGTCAATTAACAGGAATGACAGCATTTGTACATTTATCTGGATATAGTAGTAGTAGTTCCAATGTTTATATCGTTAAATAGCATTAAAAGTTGTTGACGTTGCCCTCCTCCTTTATCCAGGCTTGGGGCTGGAACTACCTGAGTATGGCAACAGCAGAGTTCTCTGGATATATTTATAGTTCACTTCAAGAAACTCCTTGTCAGTACCATTTTGACTGAAACTATAAACTGGATAACATAGATCTAAACCAGACGTCAGGCCAGATCTTTTCCTTTAAGCTTTGTCTTGATTAAATATCCCAGTTCTTCTGTTTCATGCAGAAATAAATGTAAATGAACATATTTTGCAACTGTATGGCCTTGACCTTGCTCAGTTTCAATGAACTGATTGGGTGAGATTCTTCTAAGAAATCTAAGCTTTAAAAATAGTAATCCTTAAAATTAAAGTTATGACTCAATAACAGTTTACTTAATGATGCCTTAAAATGAAGGAAAATGGGTACCTAACTATGAAAAAAAGAGCTAAAAATCAAGACGACAGGAACGACAACAGCTTAAACAGCAGAATGACACAAATGACTAGTTTTTTGAAGTACAAGTTCAAACAGCAAAAGGTATTATGTTCATACTTAGACCAAAAACAGAAAAACTTCTCAGCACTGTCACATGCCTATAATGTTAAAATTAAATCAGAAATGAAAAATAAACCATTTATAATAAGAATATTACTAAAAGCAAAGCTTTCCAGGGTTGTCATATTTGACATGTTATCTAAGACCAAAACACCTACTTTAGGTTAAACTATGAATAATAAGCAAATAATTTACTGAAATGAGCTAAAATACAATCGTGAATGGATGAATTAAAATAACTTACAACATTGAAAACTGTGGTGAGAGACCGCACTACGTAGTAAAATGCAACACCAACATATTTGAGGCAGAGGTTGTTCGCAGAAATCATAGCCACAAACACGACTGAAAGTGGCAACACCTATCACAAAAAGCAACACTTACAACATGTCATGTGGGACATTTATATAGAGTGAGTATAGCCACCATTCACAACAGGTAATACCAAGACTATGGTCTTTAAATCACTGAAATGTAGAGCTCTATGTGGGGGGCTTTCTGAGGCAAAAAAGTCACTGGTTGTTCACCAGTCCATTGCAAGCCCCAATAAAGGGCAACAAGTTTACGTCAAGCATGAAAACCACATTTACAGAATTTTTTTGCTGCTCAGCGAAGCATCTTGAACAAGAGCCCTATGGAAAAAGGCCTGAGTGTTGAGGCAGTACACTGCAATGGTTAATTTTCAAATCATCTGAAATGTTACTGGTAATTTATGGAAATGATAACATTGCCAATTTTACTGATATTTTTTAAAACCTAGCAAACACTCCTACCTCCTACAGGAATAGTAATTTAAAAAGCAACTAAAAGTTTCAAAAAAACTTGTAACAGCATTACTACCGTAATATAGTAATAATGTCTACATTAACCAACATATTTTATTCTTCTAAAATGTGATGAAATGCAACTTTGCACAAAAGAACAATTAAGCAAACTTCACGAACCTCTCGAATAATCTTTGGCTCCAGCCTGAACTCTGGGAAAGTGATAACATTTGGTGCTAGTTTCGCTACCAAGCTCAGCACAAAGCAGAATGCCACAGTAACTACACATTGGAACCAGGTGACAAACAACGGCGCATCCAGCTTCACAAAAAATGAAACGAATAAATTAGGCATAATTCAGTGAAAATTCAGTCCCTCTAATAGCCCTAGGGTTAGAATACAGCCCATTAAAAAAATACAAATACAGTTGTAAGTATATATGTATCTAAGTATCAGAATGCAAGACTACCTAACTCATCTAAAAAAGTGCATTTTAAGATAGTTTGAATATGTTTTCCGCAATGGGTCAAATACAACAGTGAGTAGGTACAGTAAAAGACTGTTCCATGAAGAAGGTCTACAACGTACAAAGGCACGATGATCTCAAGCTGATGAGCAGAAATTTGGCATCTGCATATCTCCATGAGCAGCAAAGTGCAATGACTGCCACCCCACTGGGCTCAAAACTAAAGCACATAGCTCCCTGATGTATGTTGATGTGATGTTCAGCAATGAGGCCCATCGCAGGAAAAGAATCCAACTTTTTCCTATCCTTGATATGGAGCCAGTAAATCTGGCATGTTTAACAGTATTTAGGCAGCACAGTTGAGGACAGACTGAAGCTGACAGATTGACTTTGGCAAGCCTCCAATGATGGAATTGCAATAGTCGAAGCATGTCAGAATAAACAAATATAGAGGGTCTTTGTGGACTAAACGACAAATTGCACCAAACAACCCATGGTATTTGATGCAGCTGATAGTAACAACTCCTGCAGAAAGAGTTCACATGGCAGCCATTAATGGTTCTCTATTCAGAAGCACATGCAGATTGCGGATGAGTTGTTAATTCCAGTCAGAGTTGCAAGAGGTATCATGAACTAAGCAGAATTTTGTACAATCAGGATCAAGCACAGAACAAGGAAGCCTAAGGCATTAGGGCAGAAACACCACCAGTAACCAATGTCCACAAGCAGAGTGTCTGAACGGAAGTAAGGAAAAGCCCCCAGAAGCTTACCCTCATGAACAATAGTACCAAGGCAAACCATATGATGCAGACCATGCAGAAGAATATTTGACTACATTCTGACATGAAAGCAGCCAAACGTCATCATATTACTCCTAATATATTTCAATAATTTAATACCTGAAGATCTTTACTACTCAGAAGATACTTGTTCAAAAACACCAACGTTATTGACACAAACCTAAAATCAAACACAAACCAAAGAATAAGAAAATACTGCAATCAATACTAAACACAATCAAGATAACAATCATATGCATAAGAATAGTAAGTACTAGAAAGAACAGGCTGCATAATAGCAAGATATGCACAGTATCAGGCAATGATCCCCAGCTACTCGTCTGATACCCTAACAGCTACTAAAATTATCCATAATCTTCCTTTCGTGAGTATGTAACATTCCACACTCGTACTATAAAAGTTAATTAAACAATTCGATTGAAGAATGGCATCGCAGCTTTAAAGCAAGCATCGGTAGCTACCATCTGAATACCTGGTGGTTTATGAATCATCTGCAAAAAAAGCAGACATTGCAACAACTTAGAAGCAACTGACGGGACACGCTACGAGGCCACCAAGGAAATGATACACTGACAACAATTCCAGAATACTGCAAATCATTACCAACTGCAAAAACTGAGATTTTCTTAATCATTTGTAAGGAATCGCACTCGACATTTCTTCTTAACTCACTTATCTAAATTGCTATTTATTTTAATTAACATTAGCAAATTATGTTTATAAAAAATAATTCATCTAATCCTAACACTCTCAAACCACCAATAACCAACTTGATGATGCTCCCTCCCCACTCATGTATCTCCACCCTCCCCACCTCGATCCTCATTATCTTTCAACCCACATCAGAGTCTAAAATATTACATCTGTTAAAATCACTTCCAAACAAACAGTATCTCAGTGACCTATGTTGTTGACACTAATGCAAACACATTTAAGCCAATCCCTATTCCTAAACGTAACTTCTCACTTGCTCAGAAGTTTTCTTCCTCTTCCAGAAGATGAATAGTACTCTTCTAGCCAGAATAAGAGTTTTAATTTTAAACGAGATCTCTTCTGGTTTCTGTAGATTCCAACAAAAGTAGCCTTAACTGCCTTACTAAAAAAATATTATTTTTATACCGTACCAATAGGCCGCGACCACGGCCGCTATGCGTAACGACTTCGCGAAGAAGGATTCCATAGTAACACGGCTGCCTTTTCGGCTTATCATAATGTTATCAGAGTTTATTGATATTTTGACCTGCTTTCAAATATCATTTCGTATGATTATAATTTAAACTAAATCATGTCAAAATTCAATTTTAACTATTTCTGGGGAAACATGTACGCATATACGAACTAACTTCCGGTGCACAGCTGTACACGACACCAAAGTCGATAAATTTTAGATGGCTCAGAAATTTAAATGGCGGCGCCCATGTGCAGTAATCGCTAAATAGGTTTTTGGAGCCGTTTAGAAGTTTGGTATTTCGTAGCTGAGTATCGCGCTAGTATGCATCATTGAAAAGCGAGATCCAAGCAGACTTTGAGGTTACAGGCTGAATTTCAACCGCAAATTAAACCCCACTACACATCCTTTAACTGTTTTGCAGGCTTACTTAAGTTCTGGATACGAGGATAAATTTAATGTAGGACGACACGTTTTTCTATAGCGACCGTGTGCCCTCGACCCGGCTCACTTTTCAGTGAAATTATTCATCACCGCTACCCGTTTGAATCCAATGGGAACTTTCTGGTTTAAAGCGCCTGGACGACACATGCACTTTTTACGTGCACTGGACCGCTTCAGGAAAACCTTCCACTACAAATGCGTACTGTTCTGCAACTGTTAGCTCACCTGTTTAGATCTGTTAGCCACGTAATTTAGCACCCGAGATATTTTTTAAAGATGCTATATACATGATCAGATACGTACATGCACTGGTCTTTAGAAGAGTGGTCAACTTTTTTGTAAATACAGCCCAAGTCCATTCTCCCCAGTACTTGACTACCCGTCACTCCATCATTGGATAATACATATATTGCAATCACATTGACATAACGATTGTGGCTTATTTCTGGACTAGTATGGTCTGTACACGTGGACCTTAAATGGCCTGGCACTCATTCAAATGATCAGTGTGATCAAACTTGATCAATTCATTAAATTAATGAGCAGGATTGAAGCCATAAGGTCACTATAGAAAACGTGCTCGTGTACAGGACATCAGTGATTATGTGCACTTCGGCCTGTTTCAGAGTTGGCTAAGCTCTCACCCTACCTACGAGGCTACAATATCTTTCAGCCCACCGATGTATACAACAGCACACTAAATGCTAATGACTACTAACGACAAAAGCAATTTGTCATTTCTACATGCTTCACTGACTGATAACTGTTGCCTGCAGCCAGATACCTTCCACTCCATGCAAGTCTTCACAAGCGACAGACAATTGCACATCAAGCCGAAAGCCCATGACTAATACGGCAGTCTTTTTTAAAACAATCATAATGCTTCTTTTGGCCGGGCTTCAAGTACATGTATGTGCATTGCGGCCCAGATATGGCCCTTTGTGAGGGTGCTCGGGCCTCCAGGAGCTCAGTGACAGGACTAATCTTTAGCAGCAAATACACGCCACCTCCTGCATCGTTCACTGCACAGTGTTACATTTTCTTATATAAATATCAAGAAAACAACACCCTTTGTCAAATTTATGCAAGTTTGTAATCACTGACCATTCTGTATTATGCAATAAATAAATGTAAGTAGGTCAGCACGACCAAGTCGAGAGCAGCATAACTTTGCTCTTAGGGACTGTGTGCAGAACCAAATCAATTCTGAAACATATTTTGCTTTATTACAACTCTGTGCGGCACCAATAATAATGTTCATTCTCACCCTGTTGAAATTTCTATGTGCTCCACGATATCTAAAATAAAACCCTATTTTGAGCTCCAACATAACTGTTTCAACAAAATTACCACTCCAATTTAGCATAGCCATATACTAACAAATTAATTATGTCAATATGCATTACTGTGATGAACAATTGCTGACAGTGAATAAACAAAGGGCGTAAAATGCTGAAATCGTCCAAAAAAACCATACAAAACACACCAGTCACAAACAGTAATAACCACAAATATAATCTTCAAGTACACAAACTCTGGTTCAATTTGCGCTTTAGTAAAACTGCAATCATGAAATAATTGACAGCACACAGAATAACTCAACTGTTCTCGGTAATTAAACGTGTTATTGCCTATAAAAGACGGCATACTGTTGAATAAAATAACTATGAAAGCAGACAAAAATTGCCACATTGCAGAAATGCTTTTAAATCGAGATTCTTGTTAATATCATCAGTTGCCAAGCAGACATTTCAGGATTTGCATGAAAAAAATGACCACATCACAACAGAGTGCAGAATAATATCGTGGCACACAAAAGTGCAGGATTATGGGAAGCTTACAACAGATGTCTTACATACTGATCTGCATGGTTAAAGTAAAAAATATAATTCACTGTGCCTAGATGACAGATAACCTATCCACGCTGAGCATTGCTGAAGTTGGAAAAACTTTCCAGCACAGCTAAAAAAACTGTATGAGCCTTCAGCTGTCTTTCAGAGGCCTCTTGGTCGATTTCAAGACCCTCTGTTTCATGGTAAATATGGCAACATTTTGCCTGGCCAAGAACCAGAACAATATCCAATCGTAAACCCTAGAGAATTTTATCCAAGGGGATAATCAGCCAATTGGCTGATCAAGCTAAACTTGGGATCAGTTATTGTAAATTCACTACTTCATACCATTAACTCCAGACATTTCTTGAACATGGCAAATTATTGATATTTGCATACTTGCAGAACAAACACAAAAACACAAATAAGACTAGATGTGGTTGAATTTACGCTCAGCTATATTTTTAACATGTAAAGTTTTTTCAATTCCTGGCAAAAACTCAACACGACAAAAAAAAAACAAAAATAAAAATCCCAAAGCATCAGAACTTGAAGCTGTATAACACGTACACAAAAATTAAATAAAATCCTCTACTATCCTCCTTAGAGCAGCAGTACCAGTAATTCCAATCTAATCTGATATAGTCATGCACTGGTAACAAAATTAGTTCAAATGCAGTAACTCATACGTGACCCAATCTCACCTTGTAATCAAGATCGTTTATACATCAATAACTCAGTCATAGCACACTAATGTAAAGGTGAGAAAGGTAACACACTTGTCTGCCAGCCTCTACAGAATCTCCTCAGAAGAATGGCCTTGAAATCCAGGTGCAAACAAGCCCTGACTAACCAAAAGACCAACTTTTAAATGTAATAATTTAACATCTTTACAGGAATCCTTTAGGAAAGCGGCCAGCATCAAATACAGTTTTCTTTAGCTCCCCGAGCAACTGCACAAAACAGGACAGTGAGGTTATGGTAACTTTCAGTCACGGGCTTCCATGCAAGATATGACTGCCAGACATTACAATAGTATCAGCTGACCACACTAAACTCCTACTATACGTTAAGTAAGTTCAGAATTCAGACACAAGTTCACCACAAGATGTGTTGTATATTTTTGACCATCCATCAGAGAAGTCTCACAAGTCAGAAAAAATCAATAACCCAGTAATAACCGAGTGATATTGCACTGGACTGGGCTGGGATTCCTGAATAATTAGGCAAAGACCACATATATCAATCACAAACAGTAAAAAAGGTTCAATTTTTTTTAAATGTAGGTCTCTTTGCGGCTACTTTTGAGAAATCGCCAGTTAAAGTTTACCAATACCATGACTCGATTCAAGTCGCTGTTCCTAGGGGTTGTGAATGCTTATAATAACAGCAAATTCGAGTGTAGTCAAATGCCTCTGAGGCTGCCATCAATGAAATCTCCATAAAAATGTTAAGAAAAATACTTACATGACTTGTTCTTTTGCATAATTATCAGTGTACACGACATAAAATTAGGGCACCAAAGGACACATTTCATTAAGTTTTTGCAGCAGGGCATCATAATAAAACTGAAATAAAACTATTTAGACTGTGAAATTCTACACAAAGACTTAAATTTTGACAGTGAACACAACAAGGACTGCAAAAACTCATTTTGACCCATTTTATACCTATATGCCCTCTGAACGTATTTCTCACAAACTTACTTTTCCGATTTTGTGAGGGTTTTCTCATGCACGATCACGTTTATCTAGCACACCTTCAACAGAAACTCCTCAAAGTTGCTCCTCACCTGACAACGCAAAACTCCAATCGAACAAGATGGTTTCCAACCAATGGCCAAACAGAAGTAAAGAAGAGGCCAAAAAGCTTGTGCCACAGTTTGCTAGACAACTTGTTCCAGCCAATGGTCAACAATGGCAAAGCTTCTAGAGTAACACTAGTGCAATACTACTTTATGGGTTGTCCATAGGGGACATCAGCAAAAAGGGTGGAGAGATGGGTCACCCAAATGTGGATGAGGCAGTGGGGTTTGCAGACGTCCACACCTAACTTTGGTACAGTTATTTCTATACAGCCTATGCTTTAAACACCAATTTAAGTCAGATCGAGTTTGTACTGTGCTGGATCTAATCGGTCTCTGCTGGTTGTGGCAGCATCAAAGTACCCCAATCCATTGCACAGTTAACTGTGCAAATTTAACAGAATAGCCTAAACTAGGCTCCATTGGAGTGCAGACTTCTGTAGAGGGGGAGGGAGGTTCACCCAAATGGGGACCAGGGGAGGAAGTGGTCCAAAGGAGGTATGGATGATACCTTAACAATTACTATAGTACCAGCACTTGTCAGCAATACAGAACTTTATATGTTAGAAATGTTTGATTGTACTGTAAAAACACAGTAATAACATCCCAACACAAGATTTTACAATGGGTTGCATCGCTTGACAAAGAATTTCAAAACACCAGAAGCACCATGACTTAAAACCTGAAGGACTTTTCCATTATGGTACACTCACAGTACATTGCATTTAGAAGGAGATAAAAATAGGACAGACGCAGCCTGCAGTTATTATTTCTGTATTTATTAAGCACAACTATCTAATGATAAGGCATCAGTTGACGGCACTGAGCAGTTGTGCATGAAGGACTGGTCCAAGGTCCCTGTACAGTAACCATTTCAAGGTCCCTGTACAGTAACCATTTTGGGTGGCTTAAACCTGCACACTCCAAAAACAAGTTACACATCAGCGCAAAACTGCTTATCTAAAGTTTTCTCTGCTGCAGAAAAAAAAACTGAAACTTTCGTGGCAATATACCGTAACTGGGTTTAGGACACTAAAGCAGATTCTCAAAAGTTCTGTGTCAAACAAATGGGAAAAGATGTGACCTGAACCTTACAATGGAGAACTAAAATGTCAGCATTATAGACCAAACAGCTTTCATAAACAAAAAATTGACAACTTGGCAAAAAAAATTGGCAAATGTATTTGTTCCCAAGATAAAAAATTGGCAAATGTGTTCGTTCCCAATATAAAAAATTAAAGTATTACATATGAACGTTTCATGGCAGAAGTACTTCTGCTATAACTGAGCAAAATAATAACTGACATGTTGGTGACAGTGATCATGCAGATGGTAAGGACATGCAGAATAAATAAATGAAGTGACAAACACCGTATGATTACCTCACTTATAATAAATTACATAATACAAATGTTCAGAAAACAAATTAAAAAACACAACAGCATAATGTTACAGACACTATCAGTAATAAAAAGAAGCAGCAACACAGAGGAAAAGTTAAAAAGAAGTCGTAGAAGGCTACTTCTATGGCATTTGTCCACTGACCAACAGGCAACTCATTGACCAGTCATCGTTTAAGCGTCTTGTCCTATGAACGAATGCTTAGCGACTCGACTTGGAATGCTGAATCAGCCACTGTAGAGTAATATCTGAAAAATTTACAAAATCTAATAGAAACACCAGAAAATAGTAGTAAGAAACATCATTATTATCAAAAGATTCACAATACTTAATTACAATATGGAAATTGGAAATGCAAAGTGTAGTATATCAAGAGTTAAGTAGTAACTTCAAGCCAGGATATATTATGTTGCCATCCCATATAAATGCATCTATTTTATACACTCAACTACTTTGCAGGTGCTGTCTGGTACACATGCATATATACATATATATACATATATATGTATATATATGTATATATGCATGGATATACATGGATATATGTACACACTCAAATACTGTGTTGCACTGCCAAGATATGTGTAATGCTTCTTGCAAAAAATCTACAAGGCATCCAGTATGAAGTAACAGACATTTGAAAGAAATTAGTAGCTCACCTATGTTGTCTTTCTCTTTGCACGAAATGGAATAACAACAGATTTCTCTGTCCTGAAAGGTCGCCAGATTCCTAGAAATCATAGCAAATTGTTATTTACAAGGGCAGCTGCAAATGTGATGGAGGAAAAATAGCATGGTTAGAGGTATACTATCAGTAACTGTAATGGTAGAAGTAAATCTGAAAAATAACTGCCCAAGATTTTGCATGCTTTTCCTTTGTGCAAAATGTTTTTCAACAGAAAATTAATACTATGAACTTGTCAATCAATTTTAACACCAAGATACTCAACTGGATTAGTCTCAATTGCCGTCTGATCACATAAACAAGAGAAAAAAAGCAACAAAACTCATAACCACACTTAAAATTTTGCTGTATGTATGCATGTACCTAGACACTTATTATAGCACCCTGTATCGTAAAACTTCTTTTAAGTGCTGGGTCACAGTCAAACACAGGTCTCACATAGCAGCTGGAGGATTTTTGCAACTAAACGCCAGCCACTTAAACTTTGGTCTCTAATAAATGCCGGTATCATTTACGCACCAGTATGCTGGTAAAGGTATTGGAAAGATGCGCAGCTGTGTTTTATAGGGGCAATTAGCAGTATTTGTCGCAGGAAGAAACGCAAATATGATGCCAATTTAAAACTCAAAGCTATCAACTACATGGAACAGCAGTGGTGAAAAAGCAAATAAACAAATGTAGAAAGAAATTATAGTCTCTTTTAAAACCTGAGGAGTAAGAACTACTTGTATAAATAAATGCCACAGATATTTATAACAAGTTTTATGGTAAGTACTTCACAATAGCACTGCAGTGTTAAAGTTCATTAAGCACAAAAAACTTTAACAGAACACAAACAATGCTAAGATAACTAAAACAGTCATCACTATTTAAAATATAAAGCCATTACATTCGCTCGATGATTTCTTTTTCATCACAAGCATTTGGCAGATCTTTCTTGTTGCCAAGGACTAGGACAGGGATGCCAGCAAGCTGGGGTTTCGCTAAGAGATTGTGTAACTCATTCCGCGATGCTTCCATTTTGTCGTGATCAGATGCATCAACCATATACCTACGACAAATTGATCTCACCTTCAATATGGGTCACAACCAATCAACTAGATATGAAGTTTAAAGTTTCTTGTTTCCTAATTTATGTAATCAAATTTCTGAAACCTAAAAAATAACACAATAAGTTAGCATTATCTACACATCTGAGTTTTTCAAATGGAATGAAGGTAAAATTTCCACATCTGATTCATATCCATACCTGTAGTCCAAAAGACTGTTAAAAGAAAGTTTACTTAACAGCTTTATAAAAACCTACTAAACAACAACAGATACTGTTAGAAAAATATAAACTATTTCAAAGCATGACACTCCAAGTCAATTTTAAAATCAGTACAATAACAAAGGACTCACACAATAGCATTGACACCTCTACAGTATCTTTCCCACATACTTCGAAATCTTGGCTGACCTCCTATGTCCCAAATCTACAATAAAATTAAGAATCTGGATGATTGTTTATATTATGGACTTCCTCTGGTAATACCATAAGGTAATTATCTTAACAGGAAAAAGGTAATCATCTGATACAAAATTACTGAAGTCCAAGAAAGTGTAGTTTGGTCTACAAACTTCACACAGTGCACAGGAATTAAAACTGCAGACGTTGCAATGCAAGGTAGCACCCTAATCACTGAGCCACTCAGTCATCAAAATCCAGAAAGCGAGGGGCAATTCGTCATATCAACCAAAAAAGGAAACAATACATCACACCATCTCAGCCGATCTTTACCAAAGTTTCCACAAATAATCCACACTTCCACTTCAAAATTTATCCTCGTCAGTTCATGATCAACTGTATGGTTTCTTCAAAATGAAAATCCATGAATTTCATTGATGCCGCAACTGAATACCTTTATTGTGACATTGCCTTTGGTTATTGTCCTCATGTTGAAGCCCACTGTTGGTATCATGTCTTCATTGAACTGCCCTGCCTATCAAATGCCAACATCACAATAACGATATACAAATAACAGTATAGCAATACGGAGACTAGTAAAATCACAGTAACAATATATTACATGTAATATCAATAAAACAATACAAAGGCTGGCAACATCACAATAGCATTATATTGGTAACAGGTGTACTGAATAACCGCTTCAAACCTGCATTTTGCCACACAATGAGAGACTGTTATTCATAATTGAGAAACAATTCAAACAGGAATTACAATCGAAATTATAACTGAAATTTTCTCCAAACTTTGATACTGCTGCGTCATGCAAAGGTACTCTATTGAATCTAACGCAGCACAGACTGTCTGCTGTCTGACTGAAGTTGATGCTAACAGCAAAGGTTGTACAGAAATAATTGTTAGTACCAGATTCAGATATCTGCATCAATGTTCATACAAAGTAATCAGGTTCTTTTAGTATCAGATATCTGAAACACTCACATAATCCTGATTCAAACCCACTCAGCAGTGAAAGCTTGATCAGGCAATGCTGGGTATGAACGCTGGGGCGTAGCAAAGTAAAACCAATTGCAAATCCAATACTTCTGAAGAGATTCATAATTCTTCAAAACATTGTGCTTCATTCTCTTCCAGACAAGAATCCAACAGTTTCAAACGCAGAAAGGTAGTTTCTGATACGGCAATTTAATTTATTGTACATTTGGGTACACTGTCAAGTGTGCCACATGGTAATTGCTGCTCAAGCAATCTGACCAGTTTGGCACCTTTCTTTGAAAATCAGGAAATATTTCTTCTAAGACCTTAATATAATGCAGCTTATCAGTATTCTGAGTTCAGTCACAATCAGTGTGAGGAGTTTGTCATGTTACTCACTGGACCTAGTGTCATCCTGGCTTTAGCATTACTAAAGCAATGTGCGCATCAAAACAAATATAATGCCAGTATGGTAACAGTCTCAGACTTACAGCTATAACATTTACAAACGTCGTCTTTCCGGAATTTTGGAGCCCGACAAGAGCCAGTTCCATCTCCTCTTTCCAGAATACATTTTTAAACCAGTCCAAAATTCGATGAAGAAAAGCCAACATCTTCGACATCAAACTCACCACTGTGCCATCACAAGATGGCGCCGCAATACTTAATCATGTTTTTGAATATTTATCGCCATCTAGGCGTTGACTGAAAATAGATTTAGTTATATCTATTTTCATATGAAAAATTATGAAGAAAAGTAAGGACAGTTCTGTGTTTCTTTTAAATATTCCAAAAACAAAACTTCTAAATAATTTCTGTACAGCCTTTGCTGTTACTTTATTTTTTAAAATCTAGCATCAAAATTTGACTTTGGTATCGATTTTAATTAATGATGGCATACCTCCTTGCCGTGAAATGTCGTAAAATCATGTTATTCTCTGAGGTGCAAACGACAACGGAGGGAAATAATTTGACAGACTTACCAGCTTGGCCTAACACTTTGCTACAGTGTTTTATAGTTCAAATATAAAAAAAAAACGTTATTGAAAAATTTTACGGTCTTCATTCAAATCGACAATGTTACCTAAGGTCTTTGATGTTTTATTTAAGTCATCTAGTAGCGGGCACATCAGCTTATCAGGTCTACATAAGCCTATTGTAGTCAAGACGGCTCTGTACGTTGCCTGTTCGCATACCGATGGTAGCTATATTTTCAGAAATTTAAATCTCAGGCTAGCGCGGTCCGTACACGGGAACCTTATACGACGTGGTGCCCATTCAAATGGGCAGCGGTCTGATAAATTGATGAATTCACTGAAAAATGAGCAGAGCTGAGGCCCTGCTCTCAGTCATACACCATATCGATAGGTAAATAACTAATTTACTTCAAAACGCCCTTTAAATAATTGGACTAGGTTATTTTGCATTTTATGACAGAGCTGGGGGGTCAAGACCTGAACTCCAACATCTTTTCAGTGACTTAGCTATTGGGGATTAGAAGAAGAGCTAGGGGGCTGAACCCCCCATGTCCCCAACATCTAAAACAATGTGTACACGAAGCCTCGGATTCAAATTATGTTATTGAAGTGCCATCCCTACAGTGGCGTGGCTAAGGGGAGCGAGCAGCAGAGGGGCGCAAAATGAAAAATTTGAAATATACTTTTATCATCTGCACCCAAAAGTTCTATGGTGATCACATAAAAAGGAGAGACAATGAGAGCCTGTGTTCCCAAAATCCAAAGAATGTACCAATGAAAAACTTCCCACTTGATAGGCCTATATGTACTCATTGTGTGCAGGAGGCCTATCGAGTTTCAACTTCTAAGTTGAACCGACTCAGTCTCTCTTTCTCTCTGAAAGCTCCGGCACCCAAAATTATATATTTAAGCTTATCGGTCACCGCTGTCAAGGTAGTCCTCTCTCTTCCCTCTACCTAAGCACTCTCTCTCTCCATTTCTTCACACCTCATGCTCTCTGTCTTACAGGATGAAATACTGTGCGTGTCCTGGATTAATAAGGAAGAAAACCAATCTTTCAACAAACAAATTTACCCTTGTTATAGTTTTCAGGCCCAAACGCCAGATTCTGCAATAAAACACAAGATCCTAAGCACCACTTTTCCGTATGAGGGCTGGCCTTGGGTGAAGTTCAGCGAGGCGACGGCATAGGCAGTGGTGCGGAGTCAAAGCGTCGTGGAATAACTGTAGGGTGTAATAAGCTTCCATTAGAAGAGCAAAACGAAATGCAGAAAGTTTGTATTATTCTCCAAATGTAGGCCTACTGCTCAAGCTAGTAGCCTACATTTCATCAATAGGATTAGGGGCATACAAGACTTCGGCCACAGTTCTTCAGATTTTGTTGATATTTCCAGTTTCTGTAGCATTTGAGAAGAGTGGTTTCTTTTCTTGGCCACTTCGTTCACGCATCCATTAACGAACTACGGATCCGTCGGTTGTTCAGTGATTCGTTTCCATCCTCTGACTTACAAAGTCGTATTTAATCATTTCAGTTTGTTGTATTCATGAGATTCCAGCAGTTTTTCGTAGCCAGCTCATTTCTTTGTTAGGATTCTTTGTATTCATCTTGCTTTGACATTGTCCGACATTGTGATCCGTATACGAAATCATCATCTCACATATTCTTGCCTTTGTTTCTTTATTATATCCCTTCTTCTTCATATCTTGGCCATTCTTTCGAATGCTTTTTACGTCCGAAAGAAAGGCCTTGGATAAATTTAGTCAATACGGATAATAAAATACAATGACAGACCGACACCAGACAAACAGATAAACTACTACGCAAAGTTGTAGGCTTTCGTCTGTCATGCGCCTGTGACGTCAAGTCATCTAGCGGTCAAATCAAATTATTTAATTAAACAATAGAAAATTAATAGGACGGACACATTGATTTCTAATGATGTCCTAAGTCAACAGGTAGGCCTAATACTATACTCCACTAGTAGTTAGCAACGTAGTACCGACAATCGTCCACTCTGCTGAAATCAATGATTACATAAATTTGTATTCACGAACACGTTTGATCCCAAGTCCCACATACCAAATAGACGTTATTATTGCTGTATACTGATAGAGCAGTAAGTTATGGCGTAAGTTATTCTAGATTTAATTGTTTAAAAGTAGTCATTAGCAAAGACAATGCCGCTTCCAAAGCGATGAAGATGGCTACTGTATGGCTATCGGATGCTGTTACGAAAACAGAAAATTGTTTAATGTAAATGAAACGCTAATTTTAAACGCACAACAGCAATTAAGCGCTGAAGAATTACAGGCCTATATCCTTATGGTAAACTTATTTCTGGCTATGCACGTTCTACAACTGGTTCCAATGAGCAGTATAGGCCCTATTGCGATTTCTAAACTTGTTACACACATCGGATCTAGGAACTTGCCCACCAGACCTTAACATGTGAGACCAAGATGAGACTGACTGAGAACTTGTTTTGTTTTGATTGAGCGCCTGTGAATAAGCTGGTCCCCGTGACGTGGCTTTCGTTGGGCGCTGTAGAAACCTCGGGATTACGATTACGATTACCCGAGACTACCTGCTCCGAGACAGGACCAAAACCTTCCTACTCCGAGACCCAGACGTTGGCCAGTCTGTCAGAGACGAGACCGAGATGAGACCGAGACGAGACCGAGACGAGATCTAGCGAGCGTCTCGAGACCGAGACTCCGAGACTACATCCCTTCTGTAGAGTCAACGCTGGTGTGGAAAAGAACTTAGGCCTAGGTCTCACTGCTGATGAAAATGCAACGCCAACAGTCTTTGTGTAGGCCTACGATGCTGTTTTCATTTCATACAGAAATGTGCTCCATCCATATAGCGGAAGCATCGTGATGGAGATCGAGAAACAAGGAGAAGTGGAAGCGTCTAAAAGATGGAGTAGGACCTGTAATAAATCCAAATTCCAACGTCTGTTCCACGTATTACTGCAGCGAAGAGAAACAAAAGCCGTGTACTCTGCTGCTTGCAAGATTTATTTCAGTTGGCCTAGCAGTAACATATTTGTGAAGACCACCAACGAACCGAAGTACTGTCACGCATGGATTGAGAACTTGACACGAAATACAGTGAAGATCTGCAGTCAAATGGGCTTTCCCAGAAACATAAAGTTTCAGCACTGCATACAACTACCTCCTGCTTAAATGTCACGGTAACTGCTGATGGATTTGCTATTCTCCTCTGCCTCTGGGGTTCGAATCTTACTGCATCATGTGACTATTCAGACATGTAACTCGTAAGGAATGATGGTTGTTTTGTTGTTGGATTGCTGGGGACGTGTTTCCGCTTCCGGCGAGACATCATTCGTCGCGATGACTGTTGTTGCGACTGTGGTTTGCATTAGGTGGACAACCTCCACGTTTATTAATATTTCTTGATTTCACGATGAAAACGCAGACTTTGCAACTAGCTGCGTCTAACTTGTAATTGTAATTTTAGACGCGAATTTATATAGTGGCACCTAAAAGAAACTCGTTAGAAGCAATACAAAATACAATACAAAACCGCAATCGATTAAAAATAGTTTCCAAGCGCTTGCGGAGAAGAGACAAAATGCCATTTGCCTTTTGTCGCAGGTTGCTATAGGCGGCTTTTTAGCGTAAAGAGATTAAAATTAACATATTATTAGGATATTATTATTAGGCCAAATAAATGTTAAGCTTACCACATGTTTGCTTTTTTATGCTTCTGAAATGTTCACATTAGGCTTAAGCATTATCATAGTTAATGGGCAGAAATAGGCTTATTGCACCATGAAAGTAGAGAGCGTTTCATGTTAGTCTTCTTAAAGTTATGATGTCATGAAGTAATGTCTTTAAAATTGCAGTTTACAGTATGCTGTCATATAAAAAACATACACTAGTGCATTACTCAAACCCGTCATTAGTCGTTGAAGATACCTAATCTAGTCTAATCTAATCTAATCTAAGATAATGACTTCTATGCCGTCATTATCACAATGCATCAATCGATGATCGCTTCAAGTGACATCGTAATCGAAATCACAGCCGATAGGCAACATGCTTTCATCGCAGTTAAATACCCTACTCTGTTAAGGACCGCAAAACCTGTGCATATTAATGTGTTCTAGCGAAAGTCAACTTGATTACAACTTTTTTAGATCAGCCTCTGCTGTGGCAGTTATGTCAGCAATCACTGCTGCAATTACAGTTACGGCGATTGTGTGCTTGGTTCGCTTCTGAAGTAATAGAGCTAACTGTAATCGTAATCGTAATATCGAGAATTTTTAAAGCGTTGCACTTAAAAGCTAAGCGCAGGTCACCAGCTTATTCATAATCGCTGCGTCAAGTCAGAGGGGTCGTCCACAGATGTGATCCAATTCACTCCATCCTGATCTAATTATTATATTATGTTGAATGATCTAATATATTTTAATCATTAGATAACGTTAGATAGTAATCTAACATAATTTAACCTAATTTGTAGCCTATTATGTAACCTAATTTATATAATCTAACCCGATCTCATCTGATCCAATTTAATCAAGTCCTATCAAGTCCGAGTTCATTATATTAGAGATTAAGTGTTATTGGTTAGTCGACGAACTGTTTACATTGTGGAGAGTAGGTCCATTGATAGGTCTCTGTGAGGAACCGGTCGTTCATCGTGTCATTCATTCGATTCGATCACTCAATAGACTTCCTGCCATGACCGGACCACAGTCTGCGCGATTCTACCAGCATGGGATCTTCGATCGTCTAAGGCTTTTTCTACCTTTCGTCGAAACCTTTGTGACTGGGCAGATGACGTATATTTAACCATGTCATATGGCGACGTCACAAGTTTGCGTCATTAGATCGATTCCGATTAACCACTCTCATGCAAACCATACGCCATGGGGTGTACTTGCGCATGGATGGATCTATGGCGTGTAATAAAATGCAATGTAAAACACCAAAATTTCTCAGCGCTACAGAAAATTTGCGCCAGGGAGACCAGCTCAGACCGTGGCGCTATATCAGATCAGGTCCGGAAAAGCTAGGTCGCAGGGTCAGTTTCAGTGCCAGGTCAAGAACAGAATAGTTTTATAAGTCTGGAGTGAAACTTTCCAGGAGAGATGCCAAGCGGAGAAGAGACTATGCACAGAAACTTGAGGGCTTTTTAGCCAGAGGGGTTTAGTTCTTGGATGAAAATTGATGGGGTCTGGGACAGGGAGCACTGAAGGCGCGAAGCCCCAACGTCTAGTGGGTCTGGGGAGCTTCGTAGGCTCTCCATCAATGTCCAGGGCGGAATCCCCAGAAACCAAGGCATTTTGAAGCATTTGTAGTACAAAACAGAGCACGTTTTGGCTCGATGTTTGTTTTACTTTTTACAGCATATTATAGTTAATAAATCAGGCTGGAAAGTATTCTTGATCGGATGATACTTGTTATCCGTCGACAGAGCAAAGTCAAGAGCCACAGAGCGGGGGGAGGTACACCTAAAACATCTCATCGGGTCTACACAATCCCAAGAGTTCTGGTCTTTGCCTAAGAGGGTCCGGACATATTTAGTAAACACAATTACCACAAAATTGTCTTATTGCCAATTTCCATGACATAGAGAGTATACCAAAGGCCTATCTCTGTCCCTCATTCTCTATTTCTAATTCTATATCTTTATTCCTATCTCTATCCTAAACTAAAAATCAATGAAAATATAGGCATTCGCATCTAAATTTAAAAAAAACAAATGAGTCGTTAGCACAGATTACGTATTGATAGAAAAATCGACTACAAGAAAAGAGAAGTAGGTCTATGTAAAACCAACTAGTTACATGTTAACTCTTTCGTTTTTCAAATTCTTATAGAAATGAAGACAAATGACTTGGTTGTATGAAAAATAGCTAGTAAAATGAATTTGATGTCAATTTTTGTAACTGCAGATAAAGTTCTGACTCTAGTCGGGCACCCCTTGTCATCGAGGAACCCCATGCAATTATATATTTTGCGTACTTATTAATATACGTTATTCCGGCTCTGATTGTGCATGATTCTAAGATTAACCGGCCTACTGTATACGTATAACTATGACACATGTGTCTAGTGGACGTTGACGCGCCAAATACCGACACTGAATTCGAGTCAACTAAGGTGGAGTGGTAGCCCGTTGGTGAATAAACCCTTTGGTAAAGGTACATTGAAAGGTGGTGATTGGTCGAGATTATAAGTACTGTCCTCTGTATAGTTGCAAGTAAAGAATATTCTCATTCTCATTCAAGGCCGATAGACTGCTGTTTCTAGGTAAGTAAAGCTTTTTAAGAGCAAGCCATTATGTATTAGTCAATTATACTGAGGTCAAAATGATGCAGGCAAAATAGTTCACGATTTTTACCGAGTATAACCTATTTTGGCAAAATTTTCTATTTACTATTACTTATTTTAGTACGGTTCTATGAATTTACATATTTCAGAAATTACATTGCACAACCCTGGTTACAAATGTAAATGCGATTAAGGTGGAAAAGAAACTTCTAGCAGTCCTGTGCTAAAATGTTTTGAAATTAATATTTTCGGTTGTCGTGCAGTTTATTGATCTTTGTCAAGAGCAAAACAAAATCCAATAATAGATCCATTATTTTGAAACACTCTTGCAAGCAGAATGAGCGAGCCAACGAGAAACGAGTGACGGTCTTAGACAGTGCGCAGCCTTTGATTCTTAGGGTCACAACCAGAAATTAGGCTTTCGAATTTTGAGGAAAATCCAAGGGTCAATCTGCGAACAGAACTGATTCCATTGACACTGAGATCAGCGCCTGACCTTCGAATTAAAACAGGATTTCGACGAGACTGGAAGATGTCAAGTCGAGAAGTCTTAAAGCATACATCGCACGGATGCATATATATCTGCATACATACATACATACATACATACATACATACATACATACATACATACATACATACATACATATATACATATAATTAGACAGACAGACAGACAGACAGACAGACAGACAGACATAGACTGTAGTATTAAGAAAAGACCTCTAAACCATTCTCAGAACGCGCTAATTATAGTAATGGTGTAATAATTCTCATAACAAGTATTGTTTAATTATATCCATGCCTTTTTTATCACATACACACGCACATGGCGCATAAAAGTTGCTTACGTCAGAATTGAAGAAGAGAGGGGGAGAATGAATGGATGTTAGGTCAGATGGACTTGAGTCATTGTCTTGCTCAGTTCTCCTCTTTTCTTCTTTGTCTTCCACTTCCATCTCTTTTATCTTCTTCCTATCCATGTCCTCTATTAGCTTCGTCTCCTTCCTCTTTATTCTCCTCCGCGACTCCGAGTTGTGTGTGTGTTTTTCTTTATGTTATTCCTTGTTCTTCTCTTCATCCTCCTTCCCTTCTTCCTTCTCCTTCTCCTCCTTCCTCTTTTCCTCCTCTTCCTCCTTCCCTTCCTCCTTCCTTTCCTCCTTCTGCTTATTCTCCTCCTCCTTTTTCTCTTCTTCCTCCTCTGCCTGCCGCTCGTCATCCGGTTTTCTTCTTTATCTTCCTGTGTTTTTATCCTATTTAAATTCTGTTTCCTTTTGCCTACTTTCGGTCTCCTCTATTATTCTGTTATCTCCGGTTCTTCCGAGTCTTCCTACATTTCTTTTATTTCCACTCTCCAGTGAGTTTTATCTGGTCTCATCGGATAACTTTAAGAATGCAAATATATTTCTATAGCGCCTCTATAATATATCGCACCAGACATTGATAGATCGTCGCTTTTAAGAGTCAATGTGTATGACGAAAGCCTGGGTTAGTCCAGTCGAAACCCCAAAAGACATCTCGAAAACACGGAATAGCCTGGGCTCAGATTACTCCACATCATCTTCCATTTCCTTTCCATGCTTCTTCCACTTCCCTTAGTTACTCCTATTCCTCGTCCTCTCTCCAACTATACGAATCCTAAGAAAAGGCAGGGTTACCCTACGTCCGCAGCGATTATATGTTACGAAACTAAAGGCATTGAGTTTAACAGCAGTGGGACATTCCTGCCATTCTTGTACATCCCAGCTCTGAGAACTTAGGCAAACATTCGTCCGTGTAGTAATTGTCGACTCTTGCGTCGCCGGAACGTAAAGTATTCTGATAAATGTTGACTCGGGACTATTAGTTGAACAAACATCTCTCTCCACCTATGTATCTATGCATACCTATGAAGCAATCAATCAACCAATTAACCAACCAACCAACCAAACAATCAACCTATCTATCTATCTTTCTATCTAATCTATCGATCGATCTATCTATCTAATCTATCTATCTTACCTTATCTTACCTTATCTTATCTTACTATTTCGTAATCTCCTCTTTCTCCTCACTTTCAATTTATTCATCCAGTTGTTTTCTTCCTCTTCTCCTTTCTTACCTTTTTCTTCCACTTCCTCCTCCTTTTCAGTTTTTTCTCTTCCACTTCGCCTTTTCTTCCTCCGTCTCGTATTCGTTTCCTCCAATCTCATTCTCTCTACCTACATCCGCGTCTGCTGCTGCTGCTGCTGATAGTTCTGTAGCGACGCATTTCTCGAACTCAACACGCGCTAAATTGCTACAGATGCCCGCTGCTGATGCTGACTGTGATGTTTCTTCTCGCTTACCTGCCAAAAGATCACCCGTCGACACATTCGACGATCTCAATTCGTCCCCCACCCCTATGTCTGCCTTTCTGTCTGTCTCGTTTAGTCTGTCTGTCTGTCTCGATTAGCCTGTCTGTCTGCTTTTGTCTCTCTTCGTCTGTTAGGCTATTTTTCTCCTCTTTTTTATACTCTGCTGTTTTTATTTCTTTTTCTTTCTCTCCGCTCCTCATTCTTACAGTCTTTCATATTTGGTATTTTGCATTTCTTTCTGCCTGTCCCTCTCTGTCCTGCTTTCCGAGTACTCCGAGTTACTGTTGAATATTTGTCGATGTTTCGTCCTCTCTGTCTGCCCTTTCTTTCCTTATTCTGTTCGTTCTCTGTTCAACTGCCTCACTGTGTTCTTTGTCAGACTGTCTGTGGGCATGCATGCGTCGCTGTCACTTTGCAGCAATTTTTGGAGTTCCTTAAAAGGCCTGATAGGCCTACATGCATAAATATTTACAAACATACATGCATACATACATACAAACATACATGCATATATACATAAATACATACAAACATGCATACATACGTATGCATATGTCATACATGAATATTTGCATACATATATGCATATTTACATATATACATACATACATACATACAAACATACATGCATACATACATACATACATACTTACTTACTTACTTATGCATACATACATATATGCATACAATACATATATATATATATACATACATACATACATACTCTCTCTCCTTGTAGATAGGAGGCCTATCTACTCGTACCATCGCAATTATTAGTCTACACTTCAATGATGAATGTCTTGGATTATTGGAACGCTTATGCCATCATCATCACCGGCGAGGAGCAGAGATCGGCCCACCGCCCCCGCTCCAGCTGCCCGTCGGTCCGTCGGTCCGTCCGTCGGTCGGTTCGACCGCCAGTCCGCCCAAAGGCCCGCCCGCCTCCGGCCCGCCCCGTGTCTACATCGCGCCAGTATACAAGCCAATCGTCAGGTGTATGGACTGCGCAAAGAGAGAGCGAGGGCGAGACAGAGAGAGAAAGTATAAAGACTCGACAGCGACGTGTGGTTCCTGTTAGATAGCGTAAACTTTCATTAGCCTGATATCGCTGATAGCAAAAGGTGCGTACGTGGATCCGTTTTGTATTATATATATATATATATATGTACGGACGGACGCACAGACGGTAACATCTACTCGATCTGATCTCTTTGTCCGTCGGCCTGTGTCTCTGGATGTCCCGTTGGCTGTAGAATCGAGCGCGCGAGAGACCGCGGTCCGATCGGGCACATTGCACGAGAGTTCAAAGTTTAGGCCTGTCAGTCATTTGCACTTCTCTGGCTGAGTGCGTTTGCGATATATATAGTGTCCAGAGGACTCGAGCTCTATCAGTGACTGACCATCCGTGCTGTGATGGGCAACTTGCCATTGATAACGCCTATCGAACTGAAACAGTGGTCAATCAGAGACAGTTTTGGTGCAACATTTTAGCCAAAGCTGCCTTGGGATACATTGGAATACACCGCCGGAAATCAGTTTGGACCTCGGGATTATTACACCGTCGCCTTCGACATAAGGGACGTCTTAGGTGACTCGCGGAACATCGGAGAAACGATGACGAGAAGAGACGACGACCTGCGAAGATGTCGTCTGCTGATCGCCGTAGTCGTGGCGGCGATCGCCTGTTTCCTGTCGGCCACGCGAACGGAGGCTGGAAGGGCGGGTGCACAGAAAGCCCCTCAACCGGAACGAATGGCTCTCTGGATCGATGGAAAACAAATCGAACGATTCGCTGGTGAGAATTAACCCGCTCTGATTCTTTATATGTAAAGTCATTGTCTGCGGTTTATGAATTGTGCACTTGAATCTTGCACAGTCCCTCCCTTCTCTCTGTTCATATCTGGGAAGGCTCGAACCGGCTGACTCTTCGTTATGTGGCACGTGTTGAAACCAATCAGTCACCTTATTAAGCAAAGTTTTATGCTCTGTCCTTTTGAAACAATATTTATATTTCTCTGAAACACGTACTTTACCAAGAGAGTAAACTCAAGAAACATTTTTCAACTCTCATTAAATTCAATTTGTTTGCATCTGCTACGTAATCATGTTTTAGCGCTTTTGCCAGGTTCTTTAAAAGCGCTATTAAGCAGCCCTATACATGCATGCATGTATTCGTCCACATCAGTGTCTATTTTAGCAGACCATTGTTCAAAGACCGCATATAGAGCAAGTGTATGTCCAGCAAAACGTATTGTAAGCGATCAAGGTACGTAGCATGCAACCAATACTTAGGTTAAAAATTGTCCGCGGTAAGTAAGTAATGCATTTGTTAACACGCCATATGTCCATCGGCTGAGCGAGGAATCCTAGGCGTGGACATACACATAAACAATTAAATATACGAGACAGCAAACAAACAAAGGAAGATGGCTAGCGCCTCAAGAAATTGCAGCACAAGATTTCTGTCTCTCAGTCATCTGTATAGGTCTGTAGAACTGCGGCTTGCTATCTCACCCGCTTAGTGGACGCTGGGTAACGACCCGATCAAAGTCTTGCGTATGATGACTGACGTTGTGACTTACAATCAAAAATAGCATCAAAGTCAGCTGAGATGTAAACCGAAAGTCGGCCCAAGACACATGGATTTATCTTTTACTGGATCAAAGGCCCACATTCGCACCACTCGGAATATTGGAGACTGATTTCGTTAAGTTTAAACCTCCAGAAACTTTTTTCACAGTTTGAAAAATGCTTAGCTGAGTGGCAAAGCTCACAAGAACTTCAAAGTCAATTTATCATACATTCGACGATCAAAGTGAGTCTGAAATTTGTCGAACTTTGGATTGTGCAATGAACTGTACCGTGAACCTATGAATGCAGGCAATTAGCTTATTGTTATAAGCACGTTTGTACAAAGCTACAATGCTTTACATCCCTTAAAAGGCTGTTACAGTACTTTAAAATATAGTGTAAATAAACATAAAAAGCTTCGACCGGTTATTCCTGTTTCTCTACACCATGCATGGCGAAATTGCCACGTGTCAACATGTTACGGATTGGAACCTACGTGCTGTGAAATTTAACCTTACAATCCGAATAAAAAGTTTACCGGGTTGTTAGAAATTTAGAATGTTTCAATCCTATACATTTTCTTGCTTTTTCCAACTATACGAGTCCTAAGAAAAGGCAGGGTTACCCTACGTCCGTAACGATGATATATTGTGAAACTAAAGGCATTGAGTTTAACAGCAGTGGGACATTCCTGCCATTCTTGTACATCCCAGCTCTGAGAACTTAGGCAAACATTCGTCCGTGTAGTAATTGTCGACTCTTGCGTCGCCGGAACGTAAAGTATTCTGATAAATGTTGACTCGGAACAATTATATGAGCAAACATCTTATACAAACACGTCACTAATTTATACATATATTTTATATAGGCTTGGGTATATGGAACAGATACTATAAATGAATACAGTCAATAAAAATGAATAACTGTGCGTGTATCTATGCATGTCGGTATGAAAATGTATGTATGCATACAGTAGTAGTAGTAGTTCCACTGTTTAATGACATCTTATGGCATCAAAGGCCGTTGACGTCGCCCTCCTTCTTTATCCAGGCTTGAGACTGGCACCAACCGGGGTTCGGCAGTGGCTGAGTTTATGCATATATGTATGCATATATGTATCGTAATTGCATATTTATATAGCAATTCTTCAAGAAAATTACTCAGAAGTGATCCCAACCTGGTAACATAATATCATATATATGCATGTATCAATGTATTTATGTATCAATGTATATATATATGTAGATATGATATTTAAAATATCAGATGTGGTTGACTGTGGTTGATTCTTCAACTCATACACATCGCCCTCTTTCGGTCTCGGTCGTGCTACGTTGCTGTATAAGTCGTCATATTATTATATGCAAGCACGTATGTATGAGTGTATGTATGTAAGTATATACGCATGTAGCTGAACATTTATATAGCGTCTTTTGAAGACCTTTTAAGACTCAAAAGCTATTAAAGCATGTACATATCAATGCTGCATAATACCTGATCAACACTACAGTATAAAGACCTGCCTATGAATATGTAAATAGACATAGCTGACTTAATTTACGTTCTGTTCGTGGATATAATAATATAGCACCGAGGCTTTAGACTTTACTAAAGAAGCTGTTGGTTGAGGGTCAACAAAATCCGTCAAATACAACGGACTAAAGTTATTTTATAGGCCTATATGCACAAGAATACACACCTTGGGGCCCTTGACGGTGTGTATCAATTCTCTCGCATTAATATATATATATATACATATATATATAGTATGCATAATTACGTGTGTATGTATATAAGAAGCTGATGGTCTAGATTGTGTTCTTGATCCTTTGCGTACATCACCAGATGGATGAATGGTATCATCGGGGGGGGGGGGGGGCCCTGAATCGCCTGCACTGGCAACCGAACTCTGGTTGAACGACTGACTGAACGACTGACTGAGTGACTGAATGATTGATCGAATGATTGACTGAGCGATTGACTGATATGATATGACGTCGGATATTTTCTCCTCCTTCTCCTCTTTCTTTTCATTCTTCTCTTCCTCCTCTTCTTCTTCCTATCACTTTCCATTTCTCGAACAAGATGATGGCTGGCAATCGTAGCCACATCGAACAAACTGCGTAAGAGAGAGGAACAGGTAAATAAAACTAGGCGACAGAGAAAGAGGCTGAGAGTATGCAGGAAAGGGATAGATAGATAGATAGATAGACATACAGACAGATAGACAGGCAGACAGGCAAACAGACAGACAGACAGACAGACAGATAGATAGATAGATAGATAGGTAGATAGATAGATAGATAGATAGATAGATAGATAGATAGATAGATAGATAGATAGATAGATAGATAGATAGATAGATAGATAGATAGATAGATAGATAGATAGATAGATAGATAGATAGATAGATAGACGTACAGACAGACAGATAGACAGGCAGACAGGCAAACAGACAGACAGACAGATAGATAGATAGATAGATAGATAGATAGATAGATAGACGTACAGACAGACAGATAGACAGGCAGACAGGCAAACAGACAGACAGACAGACAGATAGATAGATAGATAGATAGATAGATAGATAGATAGATAGATAGATAGATAGATAGATAGATAGATAGATAGATAGATAGATAGATAGATAGATAGATAGATAGATAGATAGATAGATAGATAGATAGATAGATAGATAGATAGATAGATAGATAGATAGATAGATAGATAGATAGATAGATAGATAGATAGATAGATAGATAGATAGATAGATAGATAGATAGAGAAAAAAGAGAAATAAATAGAGAGTAAATGAAAGAGTACAAGAAATAGTGAGGGAATCATTCTGCTCTGATGTCTGATGTTGATGCTATATGTAACACTTGGCAACATGTACGGCACACGTTGTGACTGATTGTCTATCGAAGCAGCGATGAGGTGCATTCGGCCTAAAACGACGAGCAATGCTGTTGAACCTACGACCCCGAATGCTTAAAAGGTGATTTGGCGATTCAGTCTACGAATTATGGTAATGTGTTGCCAGCGCTGATGGCCGAAGGTGTGTAATTGGTTTCATATGAGCAATAAGCTGCAGGAAAAATAGCAGGAAGGAGAGTGTGCAAAAGAATTAAACAACCATATGACGAAATTGCTGATGATGGAATACTTGTTCTGTGGGTGACGATGATGTGGCGCCAGTCATGACGTTGTGGGTAACGAAAATGATAACGTTGATAGGAGTGATTATGATAATGATGGCAGTGACAATGTTACAATGCTGCTGATGATGATGATATGATGATGAGAAGTCTACGGCGTTGTTGTTGTGGTTGATGATGATGATGATGATAATAATGCTGCTGCTGTCGATGATGATGATGATGATGATGATGTAAATGATCCTCTGATGATGATGATGATGGTGGTGGTGGTGGTGATGATGATGATGATGATCATGATCATGGTGATGATCATGATCATGATAATGATGATGTAAATGATGTTCAAGACTGCAACAACGTTGCTGGTTTTTCTGAATATTCTCCTTCTTTTCCTTCGTCTCTCCATCTTCCTCTAGTTCCTTCTCCTACTGTATTTCGCTTCCCTCTTTTCCGTCGCGTCTTCATCTTCCTTTTCCTCTTACTCTTTGTTCGTCTCTTTAGCACCATTGGTCCTGTTGATGTATCATCTCGAGATCTGGATCATCAGCCTCGTCTCGCGCTTATACTGACCGTCTTTCGAATTCCAAAGTCCTGTTCTACACGAACTTCTACATCTCCTGTGGTTACACTCGTTTTATCTGCGCAAGACCGATATATATATTCCGACTGGCACATATACCGCAGCCTTTGTGACTTTAAGCCAGGCTGTTAGATCTCATAGGTCACACTTAATGACTTGATAAAAACAAACGTAAATAATGAGGAGTGCGCTATAAAATTGAATCCAACAATCGAATGACATATTGAGAAGGTTCGAATGCTTTAAGCCGTCTGGTTTGATTTGGTTGAAGGCTAATTTATGCCTCGTAGCATCATCATTAGTGTCTGCTGACAGCAGGCATTCCTTGTGAAGGGCCAAAGTTGCACCTGTTAACACCTGAACGAGACACAGACCAGCCCGTTCAACTGTCAAAAGTCTGTTCATTTACAAGCGGACTAAAGAGTAAACACGGCCTACGATGTGGCTCTCGGTTCTAAGCCACGCAGCGCATAGATGGACCTCATCGCGTTTGTCATCCATATCTAGATTTCAGATAATGCTATTAACTCAAAGTCAAACACATGTTGACTCGGCGTTTCTGTTTACAAATCTCGCTCCGATTTCCCTAAGAATCGGACGACGGCGATCGTAGCAGAGACAGAGCACAGAGCCCAGCCTGAGACGTCGGCCGCAGACCCAGCTCTCTCTCTCTCTGTCCCTCTCTCTCTCTCTGTCCCTCTCTCCCTCTCTCTCTCCCTCTCTCCCTCTGTCTCTCCCTCCCTCTCTCTCTCCCTCTGTCTCACTCTCTCTCTATTTGTTCAGATTCAGGCCTCGCCTCGACGCGAGCAGACAGCGAGCGACTCGCCTTCTAACGTACACACAGACCTATAACGACAGCCAAGTAAAGTGACTCGGAAAGGCACTGAAACAGACATGCAGTGTCACAAACAATCTATCTACACAGACACAATGCATGTGCACGATGTCATACACGCATGCATGCATGCATACAAAACTACATACAATCATACAGACATACATACACACATAAATACGTACATACACACATACATACATACACACATACTTACATACATACCTGCATACATATCTGCATACATATATACATACATACATTTGGTGCATACACACATACATACATGCACATACATACACATACATGCACATACATACACATACATGCACATATATACATACATGCATACGTGCATACATACTTACATACATGCATTTAGTGCATACCCGTATGCGTACATACATGCACATACATGCATACATACACACATACATACATATACATATACATAACGTATGTATGTAGGTACAGACGTACTTACATGGCCTATACCATTGCCATTCTAGCCAACCAAAGTAGAAACTGAGTTATAACATTTTGGCAACCTGGTGGCATACGTGTTCATTAGACTCAAAAGGCGTGCTGTATTAATTGAGTCGGAGACATGTTCACTGTCTATCTGTCACTTCTCGCTTGGGTTACCCATTTATTTATTTCTTTTTAAGTTTGAAATATAGGATTATGATCAGCTAATTCTTAACCACAGACTGCTGTAATGCTACGCATCATAATAAAGCCGTCTATGTTTGGTTTAGGCTTTTTTAGTCCTTAAAGGGCGTCGTCATCTGACTGGGGCATGCGAGAACTAATGAATCAAGATAAAGATGGTGATGATAGACGTGTAATTATTTTACCCTAGGCTCAGAGATGATTTGGTGTCTTTGCCCGTGGTTGAACATCAGTTTCTTAACCTGCACTTTGGGTCCTTCTCCGCCCCTTGGCTTTGCACGGAGTCCTAATCCGGACTGTGTCTGTCAACGCCGTCATTTGAAGCGCTCGCAGCGGGGACTACTTGGGGCGAGACGAGAAAATTGGTTTTGAATGGATGCTTAATCATAGGCAAATTTCACTGGCGATCAACTTCAAAACGATTTTGTTAATCATTTAAAGCATCCGGCGCTGACGGATTTTAATTGCTCCGATATTTTACGAGTTCTGCTTTTTTGAAAAGCATACCAGGCCTCTACTTGCTTCTTACAACGTTGCACGCAGAATAAGCGAACCTGTGAAATATAGTCTGTAATGTAATCTGCAATGCGGTACAAGGATATGTAGTGTAATGTGATGCCGTGTTATGTCACGTGATATGATATGATGATTGTAGGGCTGTGGAATTTCATACTGGTACCGTATTATGTCAATTAGAAAGGTCTAGATAGCATACGAATCAGTTTATAACTACAGACGTAAGTTGGGGTCTACAAAGCCAGAACTTTCGGATCAGTGTTCGGGACTATTTCTGCAAAAGTGGAACATGTTAAATTCATTAAGAGGCGGAATGATCTCTCCAATTTAAAGAGGAATCCTGTTGTGGGCTCGAAATCTGATGTCACGCCACTCCTAACTAATAATACCTTATGACCAGTGGCGTACCTAGCAGGGAGTCCTGGCTTCGAACCCCTCTGGGGCCATGACCATGAACCTTGAGATTTGTGTAGATCCGGAGAGATTCTTAGGTGAACCACCACCACCATCAACATCACCACCAACATCAACATCATCATCATCATCATCATCATCATCATCATCAACCACAACAATTCCGATCGGTGATCCTTGACATTGCTCTGTCGACGGAAATCGTGTCATACACCAAAGACCAATTTTACGCATTCGATACCTGGCTTGTTTTATTTCGGCAAAATGCGTTTGCTTCCGGGTCTCTGCTCTGGACCCCGCTAGAGAGCGCCGTTAGCTCTGCAGACTCCCTAGTCGTTAGGGGGGCTCGCTTTTCCATACCCCTCAATTTTCCTACAGGTATCAGATCTCCTGACTACAAAAGTAGCTGAAGCTGCTGTTTATTGATAATTAAGTTGATTTAAGTGTTGTTACTCAACCGCTAATTAAATATTAATTTGTTATATTTATTACTAATTAAGCTGATTTAAGTGTTGTTACTCAACCGTTAAATAGCTAATAATTTGTTACATTTATTACTAATTAAGCTGATTTAAGTGTTGTTACTCAACCGTTAAATAGCTAATAACTTGTTACATTTATTACTAATTAAGCTGATTTAAGTGTTGTTACTCAACCGTTAAATAGCTAATAATTTGTTACATTATAAACGCTAATTAATCATCCGAAGTTTACATAAGGCAGACAATAACTGAATGTGCAATTAATGTGATAAATAGAAATGTACAAAACCCGTACTTTTCACAGTTACGTATGTGTAGGGCATGAAGTGCACAAAAGCCGCAAAACATGTCGTTGAAAACGACATTTGTTCACACAAACTGTACATATCACGGTCATGTGTACCCTGATGTACAAAGGCCGCTTTCAAGGGACATGACCGTTCGGTTACAAGACAAGCTGCAAAGTACAGAGTCTGAAAAATAATCGCCGAATCTTTCACGGCCCGACATTTAATTTGTGCTTGGTGAACCTGTGACCTATTAATAGGTTTTTGCGCTGTTCTGTAACACGATAGCCTTGATTTCGAGAAATAGGGCTCTGCAAAAGAACTCTGATCCGCTCAGAATTATAGCTCAGGTGGCTGTAGTTTACAAATTGGGGCCCGGTTTCAACAAGACTATCATCACTCAGCCTGTATATACACGTAGTCATGGGTCGCCAGATGAAACGAAACCGACCAAAATCAACATCCTCTTTAGTCTCCGAATAGCAAGACAATGACGCCTATTCATTCTTTCCAGTCGCGGAAACGATACTGGTGTGCGATTAATAAGAAACGTGGATCTGGATTTACGGTTCATCCAAACACTTCCTACGAACCACCTGCTTATCGACCGAGATCCATAGGTATGACACATAGGGAAAATACTGTCAAGAAAACGACCGATTAATATACACTATACGCCCCTTGAAGTATGATTGACTCGAGATAAAAATGACAAGCCAGTCATTCTAAGAATGTCCCCATCGATATAAGCAGGGCCACTACCAATCTGTTCTAAACTGATAGCAGACTAATGGCAGTCGTCTGCTATAGCATTCAGGCAAAAGGCGTAGGCATGAGTCTGTGTAGTTGCTCCGACCGTCATGCGTTCTTTGTTTGTTCAGGCCTATGGATAAGTTCATCCAGTAGACCTAGGACTACAACATCGGTCAAGTCAAATGACCTTAGCAGAGTGCTGTATGAAGGACCTGTGCAGTTTGCTTAGGCCAAATATGAAACAAAGTACCATCAATTAGTAATAATTATGATTTAGCAAAATATGCGATAGACATCTAGGCATCTACAGGTTAAACTGGCTTTAATTAAACGCTTGGTGTCAGAATATCAATATCATTAATCACTTGAGCAGAATAATTTTCCAGGGCATTCATTGTAAGGATTAGTAGGAGCATGATTACTATTATTATCGTGTATTATTATCATATATTATCTCAGGTTACTATTATTATCATTCAGAACATGACTGTTATAAGTGAGAACGGCAGAATGAACCTATTGTTCTCCGGCTCATCAGTATTGTTAGTCGGATCATCTGAATGCACCTATTGTTTCTCGGATCATCGGTACTATGAATCATTGCTTCGTTTCATCAAGGGTCTCTGTTGATGATAAAGTTGAGCCAGCTCGTTGTTTAAAGAAGTTCTTATTTCCCCGGAATTCTCATGCTGGAAGCGCCTCTGAGTAGTTTGTTCTGTTAGAAGCGCTATATAAGTTGCCAAATACAATACAATATGATACCATATGATATAGCCTACTAGCAAAGTCATTGTTAGCATAGCCTATTAGCAGAGCCGTCTTTGTGCATAATAGGTTCAGATTATAATCCCTTTAAATTACATGATAGATTGCTATTGCTAATCAGGTCATCGTTATTACTGACATTGTTTGACTGGCGTGTAACACCAATACAAGTATAATAAGAAGACTTCAAAAGGCCATAGATGATGCGTTCTAATACCACATGTCTGCCCTATTTGGGTTCATCGCCCCCATGAAAAATCGTCATTAGTGCAAAAACCTGAAAGGCCCCCAATGCAACAGAGGCTTTTTAGTAGAAGTACTGGCAATCTAACGACCAGAAACCCTTTCTCCAAGAAACATATTCAGCCAATCATCTTTTAGGTCTGTCGGAAAGCCATGCTTTGGCGCCTTTGGGGGAGCATTCCGCAGTCAGCTAATGTAGGTCTGCACACGAACATAACAGCTGAGAGGTCCTTAAACCACGGAACGAAATTTACCATGATTTGGTCCTTCAGTTGAAGCGCATGAATAGTTTATATGTGCAGAGCAGCGTAAATATTATTACACTACTTTGTGATGTAAGGTGAGATCGCGTCAACGACCCAGGCAGCCATAAGATGTCGCAAAACACTGGATAGGTCTACCACAAGCACTGTCAAAGATTTACCTCTTACCCTATTACAATTTACCTTGTAATCTTAAAACAAACGAGAGGAACGGTGGTTTCAACATGATCGATCCCTCATTAAAGAAACCCATTGCCCTGGATTGCCGATGACGTGTTTGTACCTCAGCTGGATGACCGCAGTACTATGATTCTAACGACTTGGCACGTAGATAAAGACGTGTATATACTGCGCATGTATCATATGTATGAGTGAATTAAGAAACTGAATGTAGTGCCTTTAGAGTGCCTCTAAAATACCTTAACTTCTTTTTGTTTATTTCGAAGTACACTTTTGTGGCATTATCTTTCTCAATTTGCGATATCTTCTAAAGTCATCGTTTGAATGAGTTCAATTTACAACAGAGCTGCATGCATTTATCCTGCGAGGCACCAGACACAGATATGGATCACGTGCACGCCAGAGTGTGTCTGATTCGATTCCAAAGTAATTATCAACGATAATCCTCTTAACATCCCGCAGTCTTTACTACGGACTAGTTGTAACAGATCTCTGGAGGAGTCTTATCTATGCATGCTCGTTAGCTTTTTATGTGTTTGTATAAATTGCAATTCCAATTTTGATGCGTTATATAAGTAAACATCTGTGAAAACACAAGAATCCCGATTCTGATGAAGAGCTATAGACAATTTATGCGGTAGACCCCTGTAAACCAATAAAAAGAGACTAATCCAACGCTAAGTAATTAAATCGCCAACATGTGATGGTAGAGATCGATTTGTTTTGATTGCTGAAGATTCAGCATTGATTGTAATGAAATGTGCTAAACTGTATTGCAACGTAATAAAACATAGCGCTTATTGAGGTACTTACTCATTGAGGTGGCGCAATATGAAGCTTCGAGATAAATGCATGTATACGTGTAACATACTCGAAGAATTAAATAACGAATTTTCAAGGCATCAATTTAGAACAAGATAGGCCTGTCTGGAGGCCTCAGTTTAAAATAAGGCAATTTTTTAATTGCAGAATCATAGATCTGCTCAGTGCTAGGCCTATAGATACAATTAAAGCTTATAAGACGAAGTTCGAGGAAATTGGCCATTAAGAAGCCAGCTTTGAAGAGGTTAAGAAACGCAGATGGAGACGTCGTCTGGTAGAGCACTTTAAGCCGACGGCAAGAAGAATCGCCTTCATTTTGAGATGGCCTAATTCCTGGTTGTTTATTCCTCATTCAACGCCATGAATCGGACAACTGCGTTAAGGACTATTATCAATTGGACCTCATTTCTGGCGCCAGGAAACCCTTTCAACTTTCTCAACGTCGTCTACTTTGTAAATCGAAAGAACTGTGTGTAAATAGATGAAGCAAATTCTTAAGCATTTGGGGCTGTAAATATCCGTTGTATAGTCTGTTCTCTCATAGGGCTATGTTTCAATTGGCTGTTCTCAGTCTGTTAGACATGGGCGTTAGCATAATTTTCAATCGCCGCTGTTACGTGACCGTCCATATGTCTTCGTGTTTATAAGATACCAGTATGTGCTGGCAAACTGTATACAGTCATAGACAAGAACACTACACGTGACGGTTGCATGTTCTTGTGCCGATTTCTAAGCAGTCCAGATGCTTGCTAAGCGACAACGTGCGTGCCTTCAAGTGTTTATCTGTAGCGAGGCGGATACTTAGACATGCAGGGCCCAACACAATCACAGTTTTTGAAAGTTGGACTTTGCGAGAAGACATTCGCTACGAGTCTGGTATTCATTGTTGAGCTTTATATCTGGTTCTCTAGTTTGTGGAGAGATGATCTGCCATAAAGATGCGCTGGACTCATGTCCAGTATCTTGATCTTGGTATTCGTCCACTGAAGCTCAAAGACCTAGGATAAGGAAATGTGGGCTTTCCCTATGTCCCACTTTGGAATATGGGAGTAGAGGTATTAGGGTTTGTGACGATGATAATGACGTCACCCACACTCAGAAATTGTAATGGTAATCGTAATTGTAATTAGAAATTTGCATAGCACCTCTTCTTGAGAAAATAATCAGAGGTTCTTAATTATGTTAAATGCCATCAAAAACATAACATTCACCCATTAGTAAGCATTGCTCAGATAACTAGAAGAGTAACCAGTGGCAAGCTGGCACCCACCCACACACACACACACACACACACACACACACATGCAAAGTTCTTAACAACATATTCCCAACTAGAGTTGACAGATGACAGCAGAGTTCCTGAAGCATGTATTGCATCGACGACGAGGAACGATAAATGGACAGACTTAACAGAAAGTAATAAAGCTTGAAATACCCCACAGTAACTTTCAACATCCGGTGCACCTTTTGGAGACTATGCAGCTACAATGTTTATCGAAAAATTGACAGGTAGTCCTGCAGCTCAACGTTTTACTTTATTGCGATATTATAATACACCGTCACATAGAAATGTCCGTCCCCATGGGTAGCTGATCCGGCTGACTCAAGACTGAAGCACAAAACTCTGTGATGTATGGGCCGGCGGTGCCATTACGTGAGGTCTATGCCAGCAGGAGAATCTTGAATGCTAATTGTTCCTCAGCAGGAAGCCAGTGCAGAGAGCCGTGTTTTTAGCATATATAGTCAATATAATTATGCGAGAATATTAGCATGCTAAGAAAATAAAACTAATACTTTCTACACAGGCTACCTTTCAGAATTAACCAGGGAGCCATTATCCTCCTCCTGCTCTTATTTCTCCTCCTCCTCCTTCTTCTTGTGTGCCTCCTTCTCTTTATCCTTCTTCTACTCTTCCTTTTTCTCCTTCTCCTCTTCCTTCTGCTCCTCCTTAATTCAAGCTCGTCAATTCTTGGGACTTACTCCTGATGTGTTTAGTTCTGCGATCTATAATGTAATAAAACAAAAGGGTTACGTTGCACATGGGAGGCCTGAACAGTCTCGTTCATAATGTAAAGCATGTTCCACGAGGAACGTAGGGGCACTCATTTCCTTTTCTTTGGCCCTTGAGCCAGCGATGGACAAATCCCAGGGTCCTGGACACGAGGCCAGTGCATCGCAGGACTTGCCGTTTACTTCTTATCTTACGCCGATACCAAATAATACCCCTTGGTGACAGAGGCACAGTGTGCGCAAACATCTTGCCCAGGGTCGTTACACGGAATCGAACCCACAACCGCATGATCACTGACCAAACGCGATACCGTTAGACCACCGTGTCGCACACTCGTTCTTACTGACTGGATAAGATGTTATTTAAACTAATGCAATTAGCGTACAGTTAATTAACCTGCACAGATTCAGAGCAGCCCTCAGCCTGCGTATTAGCCATCAGAATAATAATATGGTGAATGTAGTCCTAGTTCACCGATTAAATCCACGACAGACTGGAGTAAGAATTTGGTGTAATAAAAACAACTACTTCTCACATATAGCAATATGCCGGATACGATACATAGTTCACTGAAGAGAATTCAGTTCTTGTTTAGCGCCACCTATTGCCTAAAATGTGAGTGCTACGTTAAACGTAATTCCTCACAAGGTGTCGGTCTTGGCTCACTTATGGTGCACCTCTAGTAACCATAATTGTATTCATTATGTTACAGAAAACGCTGTCAATTGCGCCGCATGTGGCTGCAGTCAGCGCATAACTATATACAGAACCATAGAAATACTCGTATACAGCGCCATTTTTTCAGCCTTGGCGTTATATAAATTGCCTTATTGTTGTTGTAGTTATTATTAGTAGTATTTCTCGGACGTATTAAAGAAGCAAATCGTAAGCTGGTGTAATTTATATAGCGCACTGAGAAGTCTGAAGGCATAGGGAGGCATACGATGGAAAATCCAAACGTTCGCATCGGATTATTTACCACTATGGACTGTTTTTACAAGGAATAAGTATAATCCTAATCATATCCTGTCTAAGTATGCGCATACTTGCACGAGTTTACTGTCCGATCTGAAGCATTTCGAGATGGCGTTCTCTGGGGTGAAGCAGAACGGGGTTATCTAGATGACCCAGATGGAGACTGCGTGGCTTCGTGGTTCAACATCGATAGGGTTTGAAAAGGAAGGGGGGTTGAGAAAGACGGGGTGGTGTAGACGATGGTAATGCGAACTATGGGCCCCTTTCAACCCAGAGCTAGGAGGAAAATTAATTTAAAGCGAAGGACAAGGCAGCAGATTCTGAGGGTCATAACCTTGTGCACGATAGTCTAGTGGTTAACGTGATGGACTATCAGTCGAGAGGTTGCGGGTTCAAATCCCCACCAGGGCAGAAATTTGTTTCAAGATATTGGCTCCTCTTGCGCCCCCTAGCCAACTCAGCTATAACGAATACACTTCCAGTGGGAAGATCACGCGGCTATGGAGATGGCTGGTCACCCACCCTCAAATGCCAAGGTTAAGAAAAATGAAGTCGCTAATGCTGCCTCTAGGCTAGCTAAAGCGACCTTTCTTCTTCTACTTCTTCTTCTTCTTCTTCTTCTTTTTCTTCTTCTTCTTTTTCTTCTTCTTTTTCTTCTTCTTCTTCTTCGCATTCTTTTCCTTCGCATTCTTCTTCTTCGCGTTCTTCTTCGCGTTCTTCTTCACGCTCTTCTTTTTCTTCTTAAGCGAAAGCGATAGAGGAAGAGCACGGAGTTCATCGGAATGGAATGCCTCGCTTCCAATATTTCTCCTCGAAATTTCCTCGCGATAAGATGGAATAAAAGCAAAGCGCCCGAACATTGCGCCAAAAAGGTCTCGATTAAAGAGTAATTAAGCAGAATCTAATCAGAAGATTAAAAGCCCCAATCACCACTGCAGATCGACAGGAAACAAAATCATACCCACTATGCAGTCACCTGAACGGTTTCAATGTATATTACAATTAAATCTAAACCTATACAACAATTTGTAGACAAAGAACATTTACCATACGAATATAACGAATTACCTTATACAGTTATGTAGTCAAGTATGTATGTAGTTATGTATTAATGTATGTACGAAGTTGTTTGTGCCTGTTGTAGTTATGTATGTAGCTATATTTGTATGTATGTGTATGTAAGTAAGTATGTATACAGCTACATAGGCCCTATTTACGTAGGTACGTATGTACGTAAATATACATGCGTGTGTGTAGGCCTATAAAAATTGTATGTAAGTTTATTTACATGCGTGTAACCGATGTTTCGGTGAATGCTATTTGTTTTTGTGTATAAGACTCATATTCTGACCTCTTGTGGTGACCTTGCATGCCATTAATGTCACCTCCTGCTCTCTGAAATGTCAAAATAAACTACATACACGTATACAGATGTATATATGAATTTTATGGTGGTGCGTGCGTTTGTGATAGCGTGCGGCCGTAGTGAAGCTGTTGACAGCGAGATATTACATAAACGATTCGGTTGCTGAGACAGCGAAAGAGGGAGCGGTGCTTGGCGCGCGCGGGATGGAATGTCGACGCAGCAATTAGGAATAAATAAAGACAGACGCCATCATCTCTCGCCTTCTATCGCCAGATTCATCATCAACCAAAACCTATCGCCATATACTACTACACCTGTAGAACATATATATATATATAGATATATATATGATATGTATTACCATAATAACATATATATATATGTATGTATTGGGTAGTTTATGGGCAGATGTATCATTAGCCAACACCGATTGCCAAATACTATCTGTAATCTATGTACATATATTACATGGATTACTGTAATATCATAGTTATTTGTTAAGTAGTATACACGACAATGCCATTAATATACATTACTTGTAACTGCATATGCATTAACACCATTTTCATGTATAGGTCTAATCATCGGTGTCAGATATCAGACGTAATTAAAATTATGTGCTTTCAGCCATCTTCCTTTTCCCACAAACGACATATATCTGTCTTTATATAGAAGTTTTATTACTAGCGGAGCCGTTCGACCCTATCAGCGGATCATCTATTTTTGTGATATTCATCGTAAGTGGGACGTGTAAAGAGAATCGTGAGTCTTTAGGCCTGAATGTTGCTGTATATAGAAGAGGCTATCCGTTCAGTCGTCTCTGCTCGTAGCTCACTGTAGCGTTCTAATCTCATTTTAACTAATCCTCTACATCTAGATATATTACTTCGTCGAGAGAACGGAATAATTACTTACTTATTCAAATTAGATGTCTAAACGCGCTCTATAAAAACTTGAGTCCGCTATACGTGTTGCAAACATTGATATTATGCTGATGTACATCTTACTCAAGTACTTACTCTTCTCATCAGTTTATAAGTATAGTGTATGGCTCGTTATATGTCTATTTCAAATGTTTTATTAAAAACAATTGAATGTAATTCGCCCAAACAGTTAATTTACATTCATATAATTAAACAATTTAACTACCTTACTTAAAAGGCCAGCAAATCATTCATGCTAAAGATGTAGTAAAATTTAACCTCCCTGCCCGTGATGAGATTCTCCACTTCAGATTTATCCAAAGTCCTTCAACAGAAGAATGGATATGTTTCCACCTTTCACGCGGCAATGCGGTTTTCTCAGAATCCTTCAACATAAAGAGGGCAAAATGGCGATCCCTCAATACCACGTTGAATTACCACTTGATAGACAAGTAGTTGTCATTCTGTTCTTTCGACGAATTTTCGATCGAAAGTTCCACCATTCGACAACCAAACTCGATGATGAGTTAGTCAACAGTTTCGCGAACAAAGTCCCATTCGGATACGACAATCTAAGTTCTTTCAGTTCGTTACAACACGCGACGAATCTGCATCGTCCGATTTCAGCGTTAATCTCGACACACTTCGAAAACGCTACAAGTCTTTTAGGAATGCTCCTTGCAGCTAAGACTTCACTTCCCCTCGTCTTAATCGGCGACTTAATACAGTCAAATCGACCGAATATATACCTCAAACTTTGAGAATTACAAGGTGTCCGAAACGGCCATCGTGTCTGCTATCTTTCGTAAGACTCGAATATCAACCGTTTCATGCTTAAAACCTTTGCAGAAAGATCGTCTGCTGTATGATGTCAGAATTTTCAAATTCTTTACTGTCCTTGCTGTTTCAACGGTTAGACCGATCGTTTGGCAAACTATGGCTGCCTTTCAAATTCGCTTTGTCACAGTCAAAACTTGCCTTGTTGAACAACGGATATCAATGGGCGTGCTTAGTCAATACACAGCAAACCCACAGTAAAACCTACTTAATATCCATAAATTGGCTAAACTATTCTTCTCTATTTACTTGTTTACTTACATTATTGCTGGCCGGCTTAAGATTACACTAAATCTAGCCATTCCTAACTAATTCTTAAATTACGACAACTAGTACAGTTTGAGCTAAATATAATCAAGTAAGTATGTACAAAATTGCAATACAAATGCAAATTAAAAGGACGGCGCGCTACACTCACGTGAGGCGTTGAGCTAAACCATAACGTCATCCACTGACCGACCGCCCACCCTTCCCTCTTCGTTGCTTAGGAAACCCTAACGATTATTTTGCGGTGATAAAACAACCAGCAGACTTGTTTCTGAGGTCTCAGTTCTTTGTAAGTGCTCTTGATAGCCGATTGGTTTGAGCTGCCTTTTAACGTGTAGTGTACGGGTTCGATTCTCCACTGAGACGACTACAGTGTAGGGACCTGGAACAAGTCCTTCACACACAATTGTCCAGCGCCATCGATTGATGCCTATCGTTAGGTAATGGCGCTTATTAAAAACAGAAAAACAATATTGGCTAGTAAAGCTTGACCTTGAACCTCTGGCCAATCTCTTTGACGGCAGTGAGTCTTTCCATAACAAGGCTCCAACTAACCTTGATACTGCAGTACTTATCAGGTCAACCAGGATCAATGGACAGTCAACTCCAATCGACCAAGAACTCCACCTCTTCCAGAAAATCCTGTTAGCTAGTTATCTGGACACTTAATATAGCGACATTTACGTACCTCACAAAGCGCTGCTTACGTTGGTTTCCAGCAGCGAGCAAACATAGCTTAGAAATCTAAAAGTCACCACTGCTGAGCTCCCGCACGCACGCACTGCCCAACCGAGGGATTCCATCCAAAGTTCACAGTTCACACCATGTTGGTAGCATCTGGACTTTGAGGCTGTGGAAGACGGCCAATGAAGTCCGCAACACACGGTTACCCCACCGTCCACTCATGTTAGCTGATGTGACAGTTCTGCAACTGACTACCAACTGATTTTAAGACGTAAACGTAAAGGTAAATGTACGTGGTTTTTATATAGCAACCGTTTTGGCCTCGACCATGCTCAAGACGTCTGCCTGTTCGCACTGGCTCTTTCTAGTTGACGATGGAATGTTCTGATTGTCGCCCCTTGAGGCATAACTGAAGCGTTAATAGGCTGTATTTGGTTGCATTTTGGGCCTGCTGTGCATACCAATGGAGGGAAGACGCTCAATATATTTAGAAAGTGTATCTCCAACTAGAGATAGTTAGAACCAGCAGGAAAATAGAACTCGCATCCCAACAACACAGAACTATGTAGAAGAACACTGCATTCCAAATGTAACATTTTATCGTATGTTATGCGCACACAATAACGCACTCACATACGATTATTGATCGTATTCGTAATCGTAATTCCGGGATTTCTATAACGCCCAACGAAAGCTACGTCACCGGGACCAGGTTATTCACAGGCGCTCAGTCAAAACAAAACCGATAGGTAAAAAGGGTTCGGTTCCAGGTCGAGATCAAAAAGTCAGACAGAGAGACAGCGTGGCGGCTACGGTGGGCGATGTTTGGGGTTGGAGGTTGAGACAGTGAGACCGAAGCAAACACAGTGATATAGACAGACAGACGGATAGACAGACAGACAGCTACACAGACAGACAGGCAAGGACATGCAAGAAAATACAGAGAGACAGTGATCCCAGATTGACACGTGTCACAGAAGGCAACGGATAGCCAACTTGTCTACACAGATAATGAATGCAGTTGGATGTGTTTGGTAACCAAATGGATCACGCAGGTCAGCGCTCGCGTGCGCATTAAAACGCTGCTCCTCATTAAGCGCCGGAAACAGATCGAGAGGGACATACAAAGAGACAGAGAAACATAGAGAGAGACAAGCAACGACAGACAAAACGAAGCACCATATCAAACCTTCGACTTCTTGCTTGTAAGTCCAGCACGCAAACCACTAAGCAAGCGAACCGATGAGCACCGATCCTTTTCCTAACTGGACAACCACCGTGTCTGAATCGAACCCTTGACCTGCATTTGACCCCGGGGTCGCGGTTGACGCAAGCACGCACACGTAGGCCTACACGCACACACACCAGCAGACAAACAGAGAGACGCATGAGTAAATAAACACAGGTTCGCGAGAGATACCGAGAACGGCGCTGAAACGTTACCTCGGCTCTGAGCGAAACACATGCTCACACAGACATCTACATATATACATACATACATACAATATATTATATTATAAGTGCATATATATATTTCGGACCGCTTTCTTTTTAACTGTTACCGGATGTGAGAAGGAAAAGAAGGCAACAAAATCAGTAAAAATCGGCGTAACAGAATCCACGGCAAATAGTTGGCAACAGATAATAGGCTTTGGGCGAAAGAAAGAGGCGCCAAGTGGCTTCAGAATACGCATTGCTGCTGCTGCTGGTTGTGGTGGTGGTGGTTGTGGTGGTGGTGGAGGTGGTGGTGCCGTGGATCGTCCGTGTCATGAGATGCTGACTAGAAACGCCTTGTATTACTACTAAGGTATCAATTTTACATTGTTACCGTTGTCATGTGACGTCATATGATGCCAACCGCTGTTTCAATGCTCTTGGAAGGAAGACACGTATGTCGCTTTAGTGCATGTTATCTTGCTAATGAGTGCTTTAATAAATTTACCATCTACTACAATGGCAGTTATAACTGATTTCTGTTCGAACGATCACGACAATTGTATTTGGTTGTAAAGATCCGTCGGTTATGCATAGCAACGATCGTCGATTGATCTTCTAGCATCGGCGACAAAGACGCCTTAGATAAGGAATGTAAGACAACGCAAGATATTCACAAAGTTCATAAAGATGGTCTATTGGTTAGTATGCCATACCATCAACCCAGATGTCATGGGTCAAAAGCCTACCAGGGCAGACAGATTATATTGTATTTGGTAACTTATATATAGCACTTCTTACAGAACAAACTACTCAGAGGCGCTTCCAGCTGTGTTGAGATTACTGCTCCACTTGCCTTCTAGCGAATTCAACTATAAAATGAGTACATCGGACATACACTGTCGGTGGAAAACTGGCGGCGAGTGTTGAGAATGGCCATCTGCTATGACATTGCGAAGTCAAGAAAATGAAGTTGCAAACACTTCCTACTCATTCCTTTTAAGATTAGCTTAAAGAACTGCTCTTCTTCATCCTCTTCTTGAGTGTACCGTCCAGGTTAGATGTTCGATTGACCAGGTCCTAAGCCCATCCGGCTAATCCACAGTTAGACCAAGAGCTGCTCCAGGCAGCGATCTGGTCTGAAGTTGAACTCGCAACCGTTTGGTCCAGTAGACAAAGGTTTTACCATCACACCATTGTACCCGTCCCCCAAAAAGTTTAGGATGCATGTAAACATAAATGTAGACAGAAGGAAGAGAAATGGGGAAACGGACAGGAACAGACACATAGCAAAGAAATAGAGAGAGAGAAAGAGACAGACAGACAGACAGAGACAGAGAGAGACCAAAAGGCGGTGAGATGCAGTCTGGAAATGGTAAAAGGTTACTGCGTGCACATCCGGTAATTGCACCAGCGCTGGATGATTATATCTCGCGCGAATGGCCGAACACGAAGTTCGGAGCGATGACCGCGAGTTCCAGATAGGACGGACGCAACCTGCCGTGGCCAGCAGCAGACGTTCACCGAAGGTGGCATGGCAGCAGACGTTCAACGTTCACCGAAGGTGGCATGGCACCAGACGTTCACCGAAGGTGGTATGGCAGCAGAGTACCGCCGGAGTCCAGATCACCAGCGACGACTACAGATAAATCAAGCGCCGATCCTAACAGACGTCATTCAGTAAATGCTCAGATAGCAGCGTGTTGTCGCTTCAAAGCCTCCGGGTCCGTAAAGCGCCACCAATTTTTATAACGCTGATAATTCGACGGGCCTGCAAAAGTCAACAGCCCGGGCACGGCGTCTTCGGAATGAAGAAGACGTTGGAAGGGGCAGTCCCTGATCGAATCATCAATCCACTGACGATCATTTCCGAACAGATCGTATCGCCTTCGGGGAGAGACACGTGACCACCGCCCCCGCCGCCGCCTCAGCCGCCTCAGCCGCTGCCTCAGCCCTGTGATAAGTAATTCTAGGACGAGACTGGGAAGGTCTAATCAACCGACTGGAATGCGGGACGCATTCTCGGATCCATGCTCCAGATATCGCACCCTACCAGCGCACAATCATCTAGACATAAATACGCTGGCATACTTGAAGATGATGACCTTTATGTGAGTGAGTGAGCGAGCGAGCGAGCGAGTCTTTTAACTCGATTTTATTATGTACTTGCAGTAGCTCTCTGCTCTTCCATTTGAGCTTACGTCTTACTGTCTCTGTCTCTGTAACAATCTCTCTGTCATCATTCTTACCTGTAGACTTATACAGCGCTATTTTGTGACAGATACGGTACCGGTTGATGATTTTGTTTGACCCGCCGTAGTCCTTCGTTTGGTTTCCCTGAACTCTTGAACCTTGACTGATTTTTCTCTCGGATTATGAATACCGACCATGGGTTCATTTAAAAGCTGTCATTGACACTAAGAGTATTACCAGCATAGTTGTGCATTACGGTGACATCTCTAATTTAGAATGGATTAGTTTAGATTAGATTAGATTGCTAGGGATTCAAAATAGGAGAGGCTGAAGAAACCCGAAGCATGGACTACCGTGGATAAGCAAGTTGGAATTAAATATACGGCTCTAAATTGGATTCAGACCTCAATGACACCCGAGAACTAGGGCATGGGCAGAAGTGAACTGCACAGATTTCCAAAGAGAAATCACCCCTGCCAATGCTGTTCAGCTTCTACATGTATGCTTATGGCATAAGTCAAAGTGGAATATTTTGTGAGCCTAAGGAGCAGACGATAGATCGAGTGCTTTCTCACTAACCTACTATTTGTTTTTATCCTTCCCCTCCTCCCCTTCCCAGTCAGTTTCTCCCACTATATACAGCTCCATCCTTCGTCTCTTCTATCACTTATCTTACCTCACGTTACCCTACTCTACCTTGCCCTTGCCTTACCTTACCTTACTTCACCTTACGTCTTATCTAACCTTACCTAACTTCACCTTACCTTACCTTACCTTTCCTTCTATTTTGCCTTACCTCACCTTAGGCTTATCTTACAAGCGCATTCATTCCGGCTGTTTTCGCTTGATCTCTTCTCTCTTCCGTCGTAATATCTATGGCACCGACTTGTTTTAGTATCTTACAACCCTGACCAATGAGTCTTCATGATCAATTAGTCCAGTCAGCCTAAGCACTGGAGCCCCGTATGTTTTCCACCCACGTCCAGAGCGAAGCCCGTGGTAAACATATCCCTGCCCGCATGCCCATAAACATTTGATGGGGCCCATATGGGCTCTATATGGGCCTCACATGGAAATATGGGTCCTGCATGCTGGTTTCCTGTAGAACCGAGAGAGGGCGCTGTCTCGATTCAGCCGGAAACGGATGCACTGAGCATAGCGACCTCTTACGAACGAGGCGTGCGTAGCTACATCGACGCATAAAACACGCAGCCTTCGATTAGAAGAATCTTGTCTGTTTCGAAGTTCTGTTTAGCCCACTTATCGTTCTCTAAACACCGCGCAGTCGTACAGGTGCATATGCTGATCCCTTCTCGACTGCACGGCTCATACATTCATCAGTCCTACATGTTAGATATATGGCCTCTGAGCTGTGAGTATGTGCCTACGTCTGTGTGTATGTATGCCTGTGTGTATGCGTATGCATCTCTGGTTTGCTTTACTGGTGCCGGCGCTGTTCAGAATACGATTCTTCACTGCAGGATAGACCGCTCTCCAGTTTAGTATGTTTTACAGATTGAACAGAGCATTTGTTTATCTTGGACGGTGCCTCGGACAAGATGCTCTGCTGCAGGACCACGTTATAAGAACGAGAGTATCACTTATTCGCATGCGCATAAGAAACTCTCCTATATATCGTCATCTCTTCATATACACGTATTTCAGTGGCATACATCAAGGTTTAGACGGTTTGAGGAAGTTTCTGTAAACAGATTGAATAGGCCTATATGAAGACCTGTATTCGTATACACACACTTTCGACCAAATATGTGTGCATCTAAGCATAGATTTAAACGTATTTGCACGCGTTTTATAAATGTAAACATGTACGACCTACTCTCGAAAATTCATACTTTCAAAAGTACCCTCTCAAACAACTACTCTCGTCCTCAATACGATATCATACGCCGAATCTCTTCGTCTCCAACGGCCAAGGTATTTACACACAGAAAAAATGTTGGGCTTCAGTGGACTAACACAAAGTATCGTTTTGAAATCATGAGATGTTCGGATTTCCTACCGCTTTTGCAGGCGATTGAAATCCGTGACTACTGGCTTACAACAGTAATTGGGGTTTATTAAATGTGCGATAAAATTTTGGTTAAAAGGAATTTACTATAATTATCTGGGGTAGTATACTCAACAGAACAGTCTGTAGGCTACAAGGTGCATCTGTCAAAGCAACAGCGTATGACCATATTTTCAGGCTTATATCGGTCGACCGAAAGATTAATGCCAAAGCTTAATGACACAGCATGGCATTCTGCGGCATCACTTCGGTTCACAGTGTTCACATTTTAAAAATTAATACATTGCAGTGTAGATTAAGATACTGTCGATTTTACATGACGATTTTGCATTCATCATCATCGTCGTCGTTGTTACCATCTTTATCATTATCATCAGTTTCTAACGCTGATCATTTGGTGGCGAGCTATGATTTTCATTATTTTCGCTCATTTGTTACTTCTAGTGATTTTCTCATTTTTAGTCAAAGTCTGTTAAGTCCAAGTGTAAATGTCTATCCAGTTTAGTCGAGTTCTTCTTCCTTCGCTTCTCTTTCCTTAGCATATTGCATGTAATGCGTTGTGTTGGATTGGGACAGTTGATATTCTTTCCACACGACCATACCATCGGAGTCTGAATGACTGTATCGAGTAGAGTTGTCTTCGTATCCGTCGTTACGAATTGTCTGTAGTCTTGAGACTTCTGTATCGGAGATCCCTTAATGAGAGTAAGTTAGTAAGTCAGCTAATGTCTGGATAACTGCAAATAAAATGACTTGGCTATTGTAGGAGGAGGAAAGTGAGTTAGTTAATGGGTTGGTCGTTAATTTCTTAACTGCCACATGAAGAATTTAGAAGTCAGAGCCTGTGATGTTCAGTGAAAATCTTTCATCTGAAATGGAAAAAATAGCAACAGCAATCCAATGACAGAGCACCAGATTTCGTAATCGAGGGCCATAACGAAGGCCTTTGAGCCAACCATTAAGCCGTTACAAATCACACAAATGGATGGTGATTGTAGTGAGCTGAGGAGACAAGACCGTCTGTGAGACGGGTTCGTTTCCTAATGCAATTTGTCTTTTGTATACATGGAAGAACTCATATATTATGTTTCCGTGTCTCTGTCTCACTCTAATTCTCTCTCTCTCTCTCTCTCTCTCTCTCTCTCTCTCTCTCTCTCTCTCTCTCTCTCTCTCTCTCTCTCTCTCTCTCTGTTTTTGTTTCTGTCTTGGTATAGTCTTTCCGTGCCTCTCTCTTTTCGCTCTCTCTCTCTCTGCCTCTTCTGGCGGTAGGTCTCTGTTTGCTCCTATTTGTCTATGAATGTCTGTCTGTCTGCCTGTGCCTGTCTGTCCGTCTGTCTGTCTGTCTCCCTCGTCTCCCTGTATCGATCTCGCTATAGGTTTCGTTTCACATTTGTCACTTTTTGTATCTGTCTTATTCTATTTATCACGGGTGTCGTTGTCTGATTTTTTGTCTTCGTCTTTCTGCCTGTCACTGTCGTTCTCTGTCAGTCCGTCTGTGTCTATTGCCTGCCTCAGTTCATCTGTCTTTCGGTGGAATAAACACATCCTAGAGCCCTTTACACTTAGCAGAGGTTGCGATGCCGACGGATTATATTCTATTCTGATATGTGTTTATATCTGTCGACACAGAAAACAAATCATTAAGGGTTTTAGCAATACTGGCGGCGTAAATTACATGCAGCTGCACGCGTTATTACGCCTCAAGGGGTCGATTTTACACGGGAAGGAACTGGGGCCGCAGCTGACAAAATTCAGCTGGTTAATATCAGTGTATCGGATCCCGATGTCTTTGTTCAAGGAGGCAGTTCACGAGTGTATGTCGGTTGATTGCAGTTTTTTCAGTTCTTCGTTTAGTGTATCGGTAATTGTAATTGTAATCTGACGTTTATAAAGCGCCACTTCAAGACTAGACTCATCAGAGGCGCTCCCTACCCGAACCAGTGAGACCACTGTCAAATAATACAGACTTCAGGCGCTTGCGAAACTGCGGAAGGGACTGACTTTTTTGAGACTCGGTCCCATTGGTCGAGTTTCAATCCGGATGAGCAGGAGAGGCAGCAGCGTTGTGTAATTATACGAACTAATATTTGTTTGGATCGCTGTGTCACACTTGGTTAATTACAATATAACACTGATTTATTTGCGCCATTTGAAAAATGTATACTGATGGATAAGCGTTTAACGGGTTGATCCTAAATGTGAAGGCTTGATCCCCTCGTAGACCTACATAAGTGTACCCAAAAGAGCAAGGAGCTTTAGAGCTCTAGCCACGGCACGTTTCTGTTGAGATATGCGTTTACATAGAGGGTGTTCCTTCACTGTCTTCATGTCGTGTTTATAAAGCGTAGGTGCACGTGTTTACCATAAATCATATGTAAGCTAATATTTATTTAAAGCCTGTTTTACGTCCAGTTGTTTCTTTTTTATTTATGTTTTCAGTCTACATCGCTATAGTCTACATAAATTTATTTGATCTCAGTCACTATCGCTGCCAACCTCTTTCTTGCGCGCGAGATGATGTAGTCCTACATGATTGCACATCGTCAACGAAATTTGCCTTTTGCAGTTGCTTTAGAGGTTCGAATTCCCGTGTTTCGCGTGAGCCTTCCTGACCTGTCGCTCTTAGGATCCCATTCCCAGTCTCTCCCTGGCTGGTATCTTGACTGGATTCGTCTAAATATTTGTTCAGTGCAGTAATTATTATAACATTATAATAGGATTATTAGCCCTTTGGAATCTCATAAAAGACTCCATTAAAGTTCTCTGATACATGCATGCATACATCAATGCATACATACATACGTATAAACATAATATATACATACATACATACATACGTACAGATATACATACATACATACATACGTACAGATATACATACATACATACATACATGCATAAGCCTACATACATAAATACATTATGTACATACGCACCTACATACAATATAATACATATGTACAGAACTAAATTTAGGAGCACATGGAAAAATTTAAAGCAAAGCGCCGTATCACTCTGGTGAACTAAACTGTAAAATATGATGAGTTATTTGTAGGCCTACATGAAAAACTACTGAAAACTACTGATCTGAAATTTGGGGACTTGACCTCTTAAGCCAATAGCTGGTAATACGATATATTTGTACATGAAAACCACTTGTTGAAGAATGTTGGGTTTCGGTGATCTGAAATTTGGGGACTTGACCCTCTTAAGCATATAGCTGGCGCCGCTAGTACTTACACAAGAATGCATCTTAATAGGCCATGGGCTTTATTCGCAAGATGTCCTTTATAATGTTTAAAGCTGCCTAGATAGCTTGTTTTTGAAAACGAAGGCTAATTTGTCATCATATGAGTTTGGCTTTGTTTAGATAAGTGTTCATGCAGTTGCCGGAAAAGTGCTGGTAGATTCTAGGAATGAAATAACAATTCACAATTGCCGGATGAATATACTAAGAATAGAAGGGCAGTGATGAACCGCTTGTCTTTCTCTCCTCGTGTCTAGCATTCAGAATCGTGAGGGGAGCTGTCCGTAGATGACTAAAAGGTGAACTGCCCCATACATTATCGGGTGAGTCGTTGTATCTCAATGCCCAGGACTGACAGCAAGCGTCTACGCACTTCTCATGGACCTAGTATGCTGCGAAAGATAGTAAGGGCAAACATTCCGGCGAGTCAGTTCGACGGCCATTGCGAAGACTAATAAGTAGCTGCAAAACTCTGGGTAAACACTTAGCCGTACCATCCGCGCCGAATGACGAACTTCTAGACAAACACGTTGTTTAGCAGGACCCGAGAGCCAGTCCAGACTATATTACGGACAGACATGGGAGCGTATCAACGCGCCTATACATCAAAGGCAACGGTCGAACGGGCGATAGGAGGGTTTTAAGAGTTTCAGTTGGTATGAATAAGCCGATTCGATTTAAGTGGATAGCAGGGTAATAAAGGACTGAAAGAATCAACAAGAAGCACACAGGGCTCTTTGCAGTCCTGGTAATAAACTCATCAGGGCAGGCTGGCATGTTTGACTTGGACAAACAACGGCCATCCATAAGCCGTTGAGATAAACGCTCTAGAAGGGCGCTATCGTTTACAGAGTTTTTATAGCGCTGTTTATTGCCGGAAGAGGCTGACTCGTGTAATGTTCTAAAGTCAGCTAATGTCTGGATAATTCCAAATAAATGGCTCGGCGATTTTAAGAGGGTGACGGTTTATTTGCAGGATTTCCTATTAAATAAAACGAAATAACAAAAATGTAAGATGTTTTAGTGGCATAAATATCATTTTATGTTTGCTCCATGTCACCTACTCACGCACATCCACTACACCCACGAACTTAAGTTATTTAGTTACATCACCAAACTGTACATAGTTACAGTTTGATTGGGCACCACGAAAGAAAAGCTCGTCTGTGTTTTAGCAATTATGACGTGCGAGTAAAACGATAGACCGTCTGCCTTAAGTGTCATAAGATTCTACTGAGAATCCGTGGGAGTTAAATGGCAACACCTCGCAACAATCTCGACAATCGATTGCTCATAGTCGATGGTAAACGATAAAATGCTGAAGTAATGACTGATACGCCCATGTTCGTTAGATGGCGACACTTCATCGGCGTCCCCTACTTAACCTAATCACTTGTAAATACTGAACAGCTCTTTATATTGACCTTATAATTTCATGCTGTAAAATCGTATGCCTGTTAATATGCAACTTTTAAATGACACCTTAATTATTATAGATCTATAGAAATTTAATTGCCAAATTATGCTCCGTATATCCTATCCATTTTGCATTAATGAGAAATGCAGATTTAGGCCTACATTCAAAAGCCGACAATTAGACCTATAGTAGCAGGCCTATATCATTGTCTTAAAACAACAACAACAACAACAACAACAACACCGACAACTACAACAACAATGACATTATTTTTACCCGAGGTAGAAATGAACCATCAGGAACTAAATATGTTATTACTATCATCGTCATCATCATCATCATCATCAACAACAACAACATTTCTTGACGAGAGCCATTTTGAGGTGATGGGTGCAAATGGTCACCATTCCCATGGACGGCCTTATCCTTCTCGCGGCCCTGTTCCGCCATTATTTGACTGCCCCATGCCTTCCCTTTTCCCTTCCTTCCTCTTCCTCTCCTCTCTTCTCTTCCATTCTTTCCGTTCCTTCAATTCGTAGCGGCACCATCTGGATCGAATAAGAACCCAAATCAGAAGTTATTTAGTGTGGGTAATCGCTCGTAATTTGTAACAGAAGAAAAGACAATAGCCGACCGTAATCATAATCGTAAATTCAAAATTTTGAAAGCGCTACTTAAAAGCTAACCGCAGAGCACCAGTTTATTTACGAGCGCTGAGTCAAGACAATGGGATTGTCTAATGTCGATTGCTCGATGGCTTCTATCGATGAACCATGCATTATACCGTGAAGTGTAGATTCTTGTTGTTTCACCACTTATAAAGAGTCATTTCGTTCTATCATGACACGCTAGGCCTAATAGTCATAATTCTACAAGAACTATCGGCTAATACAATACAATCGCACTTCACTAGTTCATAACAACTTAATTCACTGTATAAGAAGTCCATACAGACAACTTTATTGCAAGGATTTCGTGGCAGAGCGAACGTGTTAGCAATTAAAACAGATTTCGATAATTCTTGTTCTGGCCATTTCTCTAGAATTGAACTAAAACGCTACTTTTCGCAAAGGACGACAATAACACGGAAAAAGTCTAGAGACAACGGACAACTTCGCCATATTACACAAAACTTAAGTTCAAGCAACTTCTACAAGCCACACGGCATGTGGAATGTTCGGGGTTCAATCGTCAAAGTGCGTGCTTACCCACCTGGAGGGTTCCCTCGCACGTTAGCTACATTATCGTAGCCCTGCGCACGGCATGCTGTCTGATATTTACAACCCCAGTTCATCCAGCTTTTGCCAGTCTCACCAAGTTTAATTGAAAGGAAATCGCAGCCAGAATTGGCCGTTCATTTAGGTCATCTGTCAAGTCGATTACTTTTCTCGTGTTTACTCAAGACTCTAGGGGTTTGTTATGTCTTCGTTTGTATTGACTATTCAGTGCAGTCATTGTCTTCCTTTGTTTCTGTCTTTAAATATTGACCTAAGTGCGGGTTGGCTTTTGTGCGCCGTCGGTTGATGCCTTGTGCATTAGACGCCGGCGCGATAGAAGTTACTAATTACAATTACGATTTTAAGCATGTTATTTTGTAATGCCTGAACAAAAAGAATGCAATTTTCACGTGGCACCAAAATTTGAGAGCTGTTGGATTGGAGGCTCCACCGCTTGCAATTTCTGCTTCGGCCTTTCACTGAAAACTGAAAACATACTTCTTTCACAGATCCTAACCTGACTCCCCTTCTTCCTCTTATCTCTCTCTCCTCTCCAACCCCAAGCACCACCACCCGTAGCTGCCACGCTGTCCATCCGTCTGAATTTTGGATCTTGGACTGGAATCGAACCCTTTTGCCTATCGATTTTGTTTTGACTGAGCGCCTGTGAATAAGCTGGTCCCCGCGGAGTGGCTTTCGTTGGGCGCTGTAGAAATCTCGGGATTACGATTACGATTACGATCTTATATGAGTTGCTGCATGGAAAAAAGAAACTGAAAGTTGGCCAGTTGCCTACTTTCGCTTTCGCCTATAGTGCTGTCGTACCCACAGTCTATGTAAAGTTACCGAGAATTTATGTAGCGCTGCTACATGAAAACTCATCGATGTTTATTCGTGGCGACAAACAGAACAGAACGAAAGGAAAATTGCGATTGAACAGTTAATAATCTTCGTGGTGTGCCATCGCCTATTTTTTCGAATACAGTGCAATGCAAATGTAATTTGATGATGATGATGATGTTGATGATGATGATGATGATAATAATAATAATAATAAGGCAATTTATATAGCGCCGTAGCACAGCCGAGGCCGAAGGAAAGGGCGCTGTACATGATAATGTCCGGTTACGAAGTTCTCAATTGGACAATGAAGCCGGGAACTGAAAACATTAGTAACTGTAAACAGACTGGGAAGTAAGTTTTACAGCAAAAGGTACGAGGTAATCTCAATAAGACAGTCGTGGACATAATTGATGTAGAGAGTTCAAAGTGGTGGCACCAGTAACTGTGAATGAGCACCTGTCAAAGACAAGACGTGTACACGGAAAACACACCCTTGAGAAAATGCTGATCGCGAAGAGGTTCGGCATTTGACAGAGGGCGTGGTTGATCATCAGCTGGACAACCTCCGGCATCCGTCTGCAAGGTCCAACAACAACTTGCCTCCTCTTCACACGAGATTTGAACCTGCGTGCAAGGTTCAGCGCTGACAGGTCGCAACGTTATCAGTCAGCCAGTCAGCCAACGATCATTCAGCATGGCCGGCCACTCACAGACCAACTAATAACCGAAGCGAGCATTCAAACAGCAAATCAGTCAGTCGATCGTGCAATTCCACCCCGATCTACAAAGGCTCGTGCCGCCACGGCCGTCGGCATTTGGATATATCTATCGCCTCATCGCAGGCTGTCTTCGACGGAAGCCACGAACGAAGACAGCGCCGGCATCTGCCCAGAATCTCACGCACATAATTCACTAATGTCACAGTCGGACGTCTCTCTGCGCGCGTTAGAAATCACTTAGGTGAATTATTGGAAACAGTCCCCGGAGGCAGCGGTAAAGGTAAGGCTGGAAATTGCCGGCCGTTTTTTAACACCTGCAGCTCGCGCGATCAACCACCCATGCGCGCCCGTAATTTATGGTCTGTAACCGAGAACAGATAAGTAAGACGTCGGCGGCGGTGGGCAGCGGAGGTATACGCCCCTGGAGAGGAAGGAAGATGGACCCCGGCAGCCTATAGATGTGCAGGGCTACGTTGGCCAAGCGCCTGTTATGTGGAAACTTGGGTGTCGAGAAAGACGATTCCTCAGCAAAATGAGTCGCCGAAAACACGAGGCTGTAGGGTTATATGACATCAAGTGGCAATCGAAGAGTTAGTGGTTCAAAACCCATGGCATATGTCGGTGGTGCTTCGGGTTTTACAGTAGATCTGTCAGAAAGCCACGCTTAAGCGCTTTGAGACGTTCCGTAGAGGCGCTATAAAAATAATTAGATACACACACGCATGCATGCATACATACACACATGGATACATGCAAACGTACATACATACATGCATACATGCATAGATGCATGCATACATACATACATACATACATACCCACATACCCAAATACATGCACACACATGCATACATACATTCGTCCATACCTACATACATACATATACACATACTTACACGTATGCATATATACATATATACATGCACCCGAACATAGGCCTAAAAACACGAAGATGCGTGTTTGAGTAGAACTTGAGCATGGGGTGGCCTGCTATAGCTACCTGGGCGAATTACTCTGAATGATAACCTTGTGGAATAAGCAGGCCTATAGAACTGGCGCTCCAGTGATTGTCTGTTAAAAACTCCAACACGATATAAAAATCAAAACATGGTATTGTGACCAGCTGCTTAATTAAGCGCTTTTCCTATGACCCAACAATGCCTTAATTCTCTTCAAACGGTCCCTCTATATCGAATCTCGAACAATTAGCTAATGCAAAGTTACTGCTCTGCGCCATCGATTGAATCTTGCAATCACTGCCGCAACTAGTCTAAGGAACGGAAACAACATACCCCAGCCAAATTTCTCGGTGGTGGAATTCCCCTAAAATTACTCGCACATTTTTCTTACAACCTGGACACAGGTTGTTCGGTACTCAATTCCTAGACAAAAATAAAATGCTTCGGGTGCTGTTTCGCGAGCATAAATTAAAATGACGTTGTTGAAGTAAGACTTTATCTCAAGTCTACTCTCATTTACTCATTGTGTTACGATTGTGTGGCAACATACATATTTTTGTATGTATGGAGACGGTTAAATGATATATTTACTAGAAGCTTTTTCAAGTAAAGATCACAGCTTTATGAGCAAATTTCATCATCATCATCATCGTCGTCGTCGTCGTCGTCATCATCATCATTATCGTCATCATCACCATCATCATCACCATCTTCACTTGACTTCGCGAACGAGTATTTTACACTAGCAATCAGCGGCGAATTTATGTTAGCATCATAATCATATGACTTAGAGATCCGGGGTATTATTACACAACAAACCAGAATCGAGTAGGTATAGCACTTAGGCATAAAATCTGCGTTGAAACAACGCTCATTAGTTATTCCATCAGTTCTTCTTAGCTCTTCGATCGACATCGTTGTGTTAAGAATTTGCCGATGACTCTACGGAGAAGATGTATTCAAGCTCAGCTAATTGTGAGCGCAGCAACCTCTGTGGGTAAATCAATGTTGCGTCTTTTTAATCTATACGACGTCTTGCAAATAAAGTTCTACATTTAGCTGACATGTATTGATTTAATTATGGTATGTGTAACTAAGAACAACGCGTTCCATCATAATTATAGACAAATTTAGTGTCATTATTAAATAATGGATATCTGCAAGAACCGCTCTCGCATTGCGGTCACGTTATGAAAATATTAATTTTGTTGTTTTCATACATGTGTGTAGATTTATTGTTGTATTTTAGTTACTGAAAGGAATTGGTAATGGTAAGCAGCATATCGGTTTTACACGTGTACATAGTTATGCAGTTGAAATTGTTGAATGATTGATCAAAGGTAATATTCGATACTTTAGCAAAGTAATGATGTATTTGTAGCTAAGTTTCGCGCATGCGAAGCAACAGCTGTACGAAGACACTATTGAGAACAACATTTTTTGACAGCCAGCATTTATTAAGACATTCTTATTGTATACATCAGAGAATATGAGATGACAGATGACAAGATGTATCCTACAAGAAAGGGCGTTCGCTTTACGAAGACCAGATTGGCAAGTTTTGTCAATCAACTCGACGACATAAGAAAGATGTGCAAAGCTGTTGAGCAGACCAATCTGTCGGCAATTTGCAACATATTGGCGAAAGATACTGCGTTTCTATTTCCAAGGGAGTAAAACGCGTCAACATGCGTCATTACTTTTTACTCTTCGCAGGGGGCAAAAAAGAACAGCCCACTCGCTGGTATTGCGTTGTGATTGGACGAATGGGAGGCGCTAATTTGTTCCAAGCCTCGCAAGTTACACGATAGAGTACCGGAACTTAAAGACGCAGTACCTTGCTACAATTGTGAGAATCGGACGAATCAGATGGAACATTTTAGCTGTAATGAATGCAATCCTTTGGACTGGATGCGCTAAGGCGAAAATATTTTGAACCTAATGAGACTGCAACTCGTATTTTCTTACATTTATCAAGTCAACAAACGCTGATGATTTAATAAAGTTTATTAAACTGAAACACGTCTTCTTTATTTCTACATTTTGTTTATTTCTAAATTTTGCATACATATTTATAAAGCAGATCGGGGTCGTTTAGTCAAGTGTCGGTGATTAACAGATTGACAATTTGGTTTCTAGCTCTGTGTAAGCAATAAAACATACAATAACGTCTACAAAAACGACTGACAAGCAAAGAGAAGTTCAAGGAGTTTCTTAAATTTCTTCAGCAATAAACTAAAACGAACCAAACAACTTCAATACCAAAATATTACATAATTCGTGTAATGCTGAAATAAACTGTACCACTTACTATAATCCAACATTTAGCCGTTTTTATTTGCTCCGCCTGTACTTTGCTCCATCACACATATGCATCCTTTTCACCTCGAACTACTGCACCGCTGCTATGCGTATGCATGCGATTTCATTGGTTTAGGAAAGGCGCTACATAAATAGATACATAACCAGATGTATACATACTTATTCACTTAAGCACAGCTGCTAATGTACTGTTATATATTGCATGTGCAATAAAAAGCAAGATGGGAGCCCTATGTACGCGTGATGTAATGTGATATGATGTCGTGTCGAGTCATCTCATGCTTTGTCATATCAAGTAAAGAATTAAGACTACTGTCACGAATGCAGATGATCAGAGGGACCAGGATAACATCGATGCCCTGGTTGCCTTATTGTTTGATAACGGATTAATTGTCTTTGAATGTTTTGGAGTTTGACTTTATACTTTTTAATGTACTAAATTACATACAGTGGATCTGATTTTCAATGATTTAAGGTTTACTTTTACATAGTTATACTCATTTAAAATTTAACTGATAGACATATATGTATTTTTAAAGTCTACATTATTTAAGTGAGGTTATGCGCCCCGGAGAGATCCGGACGAATTTCCTCGTCCAATGCGCCTTAACAAGATAATGTAGGGTCGAATAAATTGCTCATCATCCTACAAATGATTTATCAGTGAAACAAAAGTATCACAACGGAAAATAAGGCCTACCTCAGAGCCAGGTCCATGTTTCCACGCTTCGCCAGTTGATAGACGGGGCTTGTGATGATGGAATTATTACTCACGATATGAATCGTAATATAGACAGGGCTTGTGACGATATGAATCGTAATATAGACGGGGCTTGTGACGATGGAATTATTACTCACGACATGAATTGTAAAATGTAAATGCACACGGTTTTCTATAGCTGTCGTATGGCCTTGACCCTGCTCATTTTTCAATGAATTTATCGGATAAGATCGTCCACCACCGCTGCCTGTTTGAATGGGGGCCACGCCATTTAAGGTCCTCGTGTAGGAACCGTGCTTGCCTGAAACGAGATAGGGAGCTGTTAATTATCTAAAAAGTATCTTAGAAGGTAAAGATAGTGTACTACCTATAGAAATGATATATCTGAATAGGTGACCATGCTTTAAAGTCTACCTTGGCGTTGATTACAGGTGTTCCGATGGACATTTACATAATCAAGAACGGGGCCGTCGTGTCCTACCTGCAGGATGCTTACTTCGACTCACAGCTTCCGATTCTACCCTCAGAGGTTGACTTCGTCGAACTGAGTTGGAAGGCAGAACAAGAACTCGTATGCAGAACATTATGATACATCGTCGTCAACATAATAAACGTCACCAGTAGCAAAATATTTATCATCATCATATTTGATATCTTCTCTTCCTTATCGTCATTATAATCATCATTAACTGAGGCATCATTATCATCAGCTTCAATATCTCACATATATACAATTATGTATAATTATATAGCAGTTACATACACTAAACAAACTGTAATAATTACATTACATATGGGTGACACGGTAATGCGCTTGCCTGTAACCTCTGTGTCACACCATGTGTACTTTAAGAAAAGTGTCCAATTATTGGATTGCTTTTGTATTTACGCCTAAGTGAGTTCAGATGCCACCTCTACCGGTTAAAGTGACGGTTGTCTACTGAGTTTTAAAGTAATTGGTCATGATGAAACTGGAAAACTAAATAACTAACTACCAACTAACATGAACTAAAAGGTGATGAGAACTTTTAATCTAATCTAAAGACTTGTATTGCGCCGTTACCCAAGGCATCAGTCGATGGTCGCTTCAAGTTAAAATCGCAATCAAAATCATAATCCGTTGGAGGAGCCGGGTCGAATTCCGAAAGGTTAGAGAAACCAGAAGCCAGGCTACGATGGGTTTCTGTGAAAAAGTTGAAAGGTTATCCGAAATCTGGGAACTGTAAAGGTCATAAGAAAGCAGAAAAGTTAAAAGGGTTATCGAGAATCTGTATACAAATGATGATCGTGTAGTCGTCATGAATAAAGAAGCTGATGAAAACCCAGATGAGTAAAAAGGTCTGCTTCAACCCGCAGAAGTAAGCACAGCTTTGCTCACTTGTCCCTTGCAGATCTCTGGATTAGCAACTATTAGTTAATAACGCGCCTCATCGATTATGCCATTAATTACCTCACCATATCTGACCATACAACACTTTACCTAACAGTGAGAACTGTTAAAAAATTGTTCCTACCGACGTTAACGGCCTTTGATGCCATAAGATGTCGTTAACCTGTGAGAACCAATAATAAATTAAATCATCATATTAATACATATAGCATAAGATAACATATCATGTCATCATAAATCATAACATAGGGTAAAGTTCATTTCATCATATATGGTATAAATATATTTCGCGATATTGCGATGTTCTTAAAAGACGCTGAACAAATAGTCAGCTACATACATACATAGACCTTCATATGTTATATAATGATGATGATGATGACGACGACGACAACGATGATGAGTTCTCTGCCCGAAGGTAGGTCCATTGGCTATATGCCGTCCGGGGATGAGATGAGTGAGGTGGTTTCCCGTTGCCTCCCTCCTCACAGACAATTGTGGGTGCGCAGCTTGTCCAAGGTCGCTACGCAGCGCCTCGAGGCAGATTAAGACGCATATAAAAATGAGGTTGATGATTGAATTCTTTGTAGTACATGTACAAATTTTCCGACCTTCGATCTCTCGACCCGCAGACTCTCTACGATCCTCTGCTCAGCATTCCGGCCGCTGGGGTCGTTCCCAAGAAGAAGTCAGGTAACTCAGTCCAAGCGTTTTGTCTTAATGGATTGACCCCTCGTCGATCGAAAGGGAGCTCGTGAGATAAGGCCGCTGATTTATCCGTTTCTTGGGCCTCCTTATCTAATCTGGTGTTATCGGGAAATTTATGCGGCGCCAGCAGGATTGACGGAAATGTAAGAAGTGGAAAATGAATTCGCACAACTCCGTCGAAATAAGTTCAAATGGATGGAAGCCAACATATAGGCGTTGGATGTCTGGTCACGAGTAAAATCTAGGCATCCATTTCCGTTTATATGCCGAGGCTGAGAAAGAGAGGCGTCTTTCATTGTTCATTAATAAGGTTCATTAATTATTAATTAATTATCTCCGTTCATTAATTATTAACTAATTAGGTAAATGTAAAAGTACACGTTTTTCTATAGCGACCGTGTGGCCTCGACCCTGCTCGTTTTTCAATGAATTAATCAGCTGAGATCGATCCTTCACCATCGCTGCCCGTTTGAATGGGTGCCACGCCATTTAAGGTCCCCGTGTAGGGACCGTGCTAGTGAGGTGTGGTAATCGCATATTTATGAAACGCACTTGTTAAAAATGATTTACAGCCAACGGAGGTATTGTCCTGGGATTAGCCTCCCGGCAGCTCTTAAACAACTGTAGTATGGATAGAGCCTATCTTAGGATTCAATGGTATCTCTCAGGAACCGATCAAAGGCGCTGGAAACTCTCAAACTTGCCAAACAAGTAATTACGCAAGACAAAATGTTTAGACTTTCCGCCACAGTTGGTTTTTTAGACTGAATCGCTCGGTTTACCCATAGACGGCCACACGCACGCACGAGCTCCTTAGCCTACAGCAGCATGGGACCACACGCAGGCGTTGAGAAGCCGACTGAAGCGGACCCCACGCAGGCTAGAGATGACCGCAGGTGGTTAAATAACGTCGGCCACATGTACTCACCCCTAGGAAGGCGGTCAAAAGAGATTAGGAGTGAGTGAGTGAGCAACTGACTGACTGACTGACTGACTGACTGACTGACTGACTGACTGACTGACTGACAGTGATTGAGTGATTTAGTGGTTAAGTGGTTAAGTGGTTAAGTGTTTTAGTGAGTGAGTGAGTGAATGATTGAGTGGTTTAGTGGTTGAGTGATTGAGTAAGTGAGTGATTGAGTGAGTGAGTGAGCGAGCAAATGCGTCTACGTGAATGACTGAATGAGCGAGTGAGTCAAAAAGCGAATGAATGACTGCGCAAAATGAGATTGAGTGACAGCAGGAAGCAAAAGATTCGCAAACGATTGAGTCTATTTATCAATGAATGTATGAATGAATGAGTGCCGGGTTACTGAAAAAACCTGAGCTAGTGAGTAAGCGAGTGAGTGACTGTGCGTGTGTGATGTGTACAAAATGGTGGGTGGCACGGTTTGCTTATTTACAATCACCACTGCAATCGGGTGCGATTTTTCGACTGTTTTTCCTAGTTTCTCATGGATAAAATTAAGAGTGCTCTGGGTGAAGAGAACTCGGTGTTTTTCTGTTGGTTTAGAGTTTCAGCTGGCCATCCCTTGCACTGGTCGGCTAACAGGCATTGCGTCGATGTATATCGTCCTCCACGTGTCGACGGCTAGAGGAGAGAGGGTGCCCGGGTCGCCGCTCAAGTTCCACCTTCGCAAAAGATGCCTTGCTTTCGGTAGGCAAGCCATTAATTAATTAATTAATTCGTCTTTAATTTCTTCATTCGTCCAATCGCTCATCAACCCTTCATTCCATCCGCCTTTCTGTTTGTTTAAATAAGACTGTTTATCTTTGACTGAATGATTGACTGACTGACTGAACGATTGAATGAAAGAGCCAGTGAATTCACATGTGCATGGATGCGAAAATGCAACAATGCATGCACTAATGCATTATTGCATTGGTCCATTTGCGTATTCGCGCATTTGGGAACAAACGAACACTAGAGACGCATAAATGCACGGATGTATTCTTACATTTCGCAATCTATGTAATCTCGCACATTCATCGGCTTCTATACTCGTTCCTTAGTTCCTTTGTTTGATTGCTTATTGTTCTTGCCTGATTCGTTGGCTAGACGATTCACTAATTTGTTCATTAACACATTAATTAATTAATTCATTCATTCATCCATTCACTCATGCATTTATGCCTATGCATTTATGCATTCTTGCATTCATGCATTCATTCGTTTAGTTCGTTCGTTTTCTAATTCGTTCATTCGTGCATTCGCTCATTATATTCAGTTCATTCGTTCAGTCCGTTCAATTCGTTCTTTCGTTCACTCATGTTTTCACTACTACACTCACTCATTCATTGAGACGCTTTTCCATTCCACCATGGAGACAGACAGACAGCCAGTCAGTCGGGTGTATGTCAGTCTGAGAAGAATAGCGATTCAAAACTTCAAATGCGCAAATCCTCCTTGACACAACCAGTGAATTCTCTCACAGGGCATTTATTTTCTATAGCTGCTTAAAGCTCATGAACTGTTTCTATATATAAGCCTAGTAAATATCCCAATCTCCTTTCAACGTCAAAAATTAATGGCGGAGCCGAGCCGGTTACCCCTCTCGAAGAGTATGAGTCTCCGACAATTGCATCGTATGATGAATTCCATAACAGTCACTTACACCACACTTGAAATAGACCTACCTCAGAGTTCTAGGTTCATAACACTGGATGACTCGAGAACTGTCGGAACTGACAAACAAAACCCTTCGAATCGTTGACAGTTTTTACTTAATGTCGATGAACCGATTTTGTCTTAATTTTCCACGTTCAAAACGACACGTAACTCTGGAATTGGAGCGAGAATCGCTGGCGCACAAGAAGTCACCAGATAAGATGAGGCGTTCGCTGGCGCAATAGAAGTCACCAGAAAAGGTTAGGCATGTTCTTGCGATTGATCTGCTGAACATGATATATTGGGAGCGATGATGCATTTAGAGCGATCGACGTCAAGTATACAGATACCATGGAAGAAACTCGCGGTATTTTTAATTAGTTCTAAACATCGCCTAATGACTTCCAAGCAGCTCCGCATAGCACATCACACACGACGATGACTGGATTTACAGCAGCCTCAGCAGCCGAAGTTTTCATCGCGGTCTTCCTTCACACACTGCTGCCCCGACTCATTGTGAATTCCTCGCTTTCATCTTCCCATCCACCCGTCCGTCCCTCGTCCGTCCTTCCGTTCATCCATCCTCTCCCATCATCCCTGGGACGCACGTGCCATGTGGTTCTGATGTAGAACAGGACTCCGATATTCGCGGAGAATGTGCGTTCCTCCGTAATTGATAATGACCCCCGTTCCTTTAGTCTAAAGGGCAATTAACTCCAGCAATTTGGACTATTTCTCATTATTAGTACTTGTTATGGGCTTAAATACGTCAGTACTGGAGTTAATGAAAGCTTGTCAAAAACGACTAGACTTATGACGGGTTGAAACTGCGTCAGTACGACAAAAAGTGAGCCTACTTCAGTCTCTGTGAGTTTTTGGACATCTGGCGAACTCGTGTTTTTAAGAATATTGTTGAAATCCGTTTAACTTTAGAAAAGTTCAAGTTTGCAATTTAATTTATCGTTAAACCTTTAAAAAATTTAATTTCAAAACTCTACTATGCTGTTTTACTTAAGAACAATTTAGAAACTCAAGCAAAATTTCAAGCTCCACTTCTGCGAACTTGTTTTATCTTTTTTCTTCATTTAAATTCTTAACTGATTTTATTCATCAGACAAGTATAGTTTGCTCAAATGTATTATTCAACTGAAGCGACGCCGAAGTGAATTCTCTCTGAATGAGTTCTTTGATGATGGAAATTCTAAAAATGGAGTTAAGAAATCCCATCTGAGTTCCTTCTCTTCATAATCAATGTAATCCGAGAAGATGAATCTGATTCAGCCAGGCGTATTGTCTTGTCTTCAAACGTCCTCGAGCCGACGATTACCTGCACCACGGACAATTTTGAGTCGTCTGCTTCTGTCCCTTGTTTCAAGTAATAACTGGTCGAGCGATTATTCAGTCCACGACTCGATGTTGTCGATCCGTGTCGTCTTGGGTCTTCCCCGAGCTCGGGATCGAGGAATTGTGCCTTGGATGATCTTCTATAAGCAGTCTCCTCTCGAGAAATTGTGCCTGGATTGTGCCCGAGCTCTGGGTAGACCCAAGATGACCAGCCAGGTCCAGGATTCAGCCAGTGATGCAGGCTAAATGTATGATGCTGAGGATATTGTTCTCTTGTAATGCGCCGTCCATTTATATTGAGCCAGTCGCGTTGAGTAGCCTTTAAATGCGTCTTTACTACATGAGTTCCTCTAGCACCATCAATTCAATTGTTTCGTCTTCGCACATTAGTCATCAGGTTAAGAAGAATACTTTGGCTTTAGAGCATATTCAATTCCACTGCACCTGCTGGGGTATCTGCTGTTTAGCTTTTAGTTAACTAGTAAGTTTAATTACTGTTCAAACTTTGAAGTAACAGCTGGACTATTCATCATCATAACCACCACCACCGCCACCATCACCAGCACAACCACCACCATTGGTGTGCCTGGAGCGTTGCCATGTCCACGACTCGGCCTTTCGTCTGGTCTTCGGCAAGTTTCCAGGGTATCTGTAGCCCGACGTTCTTCAGCCGGGGAGGAGCTGTTTCCACCGTCAATGTACTCGGTCCAGTGCTAAAGGTCTACTTATCGAAAAGATAAGCATGGGATGAATGAAATGTTTCAGAAATGGATTTGCTTCACTGATGCTTTGAGACTCTCCTCAACAGCTTTTCACAATCCCGCAATTACACAAGTAAACTCGCAGAGACAAAACGCCTTTTTGGAACCAGTCAAAAACCTTACATGCATGGCGTCCTAACCGAAGCAAAACTGAGCGACTTTGATAAACAGAAAGAGTAGAATTTGTAGAACTGAGTTCATATAGAAGACGATATTTGACGATTTTATGACGCTGCGTTAGCGCAAGCCATATGTAAACGTACAAGCAAGGGTGGAATTTATATGGAGCCCGCTTCTGCGTAATTGCTTCTTAACCGACGTTTCTTTCATATAGTTCAAAGCAGGCTGTTCTTCGACGGGGTTTTCACACTTTTAATGTCCTTTCGCCACTTCATCCTTCTTCTGCTCGTCCTCCTTCTCCTCCTCCTTCTGCTCCTCTTCTCCTTCTTCATTCACCGTGATTGCCGTGAGCTCACCTGGTGGCCAGCCATCCGCGACCAGGCTGTAATAAATTGGCCGTGGGTTAAGGAGCACTTAGCTGTCAATTCGTTTCCGAAGACCCTGGCTAACGAAGACAGACATAAAGATACATAAAGAGACAGAGAGAAAGAGAAAAAGACAGAGACAGACAGACAGACAGAGGCAGAGACAGACTGATAGACTGAGAAGAAATGAGACAGAGAGAGAGATAGGGAGGAGAGAGAGTAGAGAGGGAAAGTAGAGACAGACAGACACAGACAGACAGACAGACAGATAGACAGACAGACGCAAAGAGCGCGTGATGGCAGTCTCTGGCTAATTGAGACAGAGTGCGTGGCTTGTTACTCTTCTCCGATGATCATCTCAGCAACGATGTCGCTGCTGATACATCGAACGAAACGAAGAGAATACGGATGATACCTGGAAGTGCATGGAACCAAAACGAGGAGAGGGAAGAAGGAAAACAGAAAGAAAGTGAGAAAGTAAGAAAGAAGAAAAACGATGATAGGCCGGGCAGAGAGAAAAAAGGGCGTGTCATGTTATGTTACTGAAAATTTATATAGCGCCTGGTAGGCAGCTCTCGAAGGCGCTGCCAGCTGGTCTAAGACTAAGTGATTCAGCCAGAGTTCATTAAGAACAGCAAGTTCGTCTTTGAGGGAATAACACCCAGACAAGATAAGAATATGATAAGAAGTCACCACCGACGGACTCTCGACAACATGTAAAACATAACCAACGGAGGCAGACAGACAGACAGACAGACAGGCAGACAGACAGACAGATAGACAGACAGACAGACAGATAGACAGACAGACAGATAGACAGACAGACAGATAGACAAACAGACAGGCAGGCAGGCAGACAGACAGACAGATAGACAGACATAAAGCCTACTCTGATCATGGTGTCAATCGGTTAACAGTTGATACCCTGTCCAGAGGAGTCCAGAGTTACTGGTTCGCCTTGCGCAGGAACACTAGAAACGTACAGGTCTATATTATAAGAAGACTGATAGACACACACACATACAGACAGACAGACTGAGACAGACTTACAAACATAGAGATAGACAGAAAAAGGCGCCTTTCCGTTTTCAACTGCAGACTTTTTTGTTTCATCATACTTATACCTTAGGCTGGCAAACGTCGGACTGAACCTTGGAATCAACCGAATTGCAAATCTGAATTGGTGTGCCGTCACTTGATGCCTGGTGCTTTATCTCACATCCGTTTATAAAGCATTCTTAAGCGCTCCTGAACGTCTCGAGGAAAATTTCTTATTACGTTATACCATACCATGGCCTGAAAAATGGACAGGATCGAGGCCATACGCGGTCGCTAAAGAAAACCGTTTACATTTACATTTACAATTTATAATTTAAGTTATTTATTTACGATAGTGTTTTGTTGTTCTGTAGAGAACCGGAAGGTGTGTAAGTTGTCGTGTAAAAACGGCGGAAAGTGCAACGAGCTTGGCAGATGCGATTGTAAACCCGGATACTACGGCCTCCGATGTGAAAATGGTAGCCTACACGCATCTTTATTTCCGTCAAGTATGCATACTATAGCGCCACTATGCGTATCGCCAAATGCATGCATAGATCTGACATCACCTGCGGCAAATTGGCTTTTGCCGATTGGAATTTAGTGCGACAATTGCTCTTTTTTAAATCCAATTGCTCTTTATTTGTGGAGAAACCGAGATTATTACTACAGGGTTTCTTTATCTGCCGCTGCATTTTGCGTGTTAACTGACATATTTAACAAATCGTAATTTGTATCTTTACATTGCCGTATTTTATTTCGTTTCTTTGCCAAATGATCAAGAGTTCGATGCCCGAAACGTTAATGTTCATGAATACGAATTGGACGTGATTTGCTCGTTGTCTTAAACGTCTTTGTTAGCATTGTTATTGTCTGCAATGCTTTTGTCTTCAGTATCTGTTGCAACATCTGCCTGTTATCTCTTATGTCTGCGGTATTCAATGGTTGCGTGGGTTTGTGGTCTTTGCAGCCGTATGTTTTCCCCAGTGTATGAACAATGGAACGTGCGTCAGCCCAAGCAAGTGCTCTTGCAAAGAAGGCTTTCATGGCAGTCGCTGCGAACTTGGTATGCATATGCTCCCCCCATCGTCTCCTTATCCACCTCCTCCATTTCATCCTCATTTTCTTCATTATTCATCTCCTTGATCTCCTCCTCCTCCTCCTCTTCATCCCGCTCCTCCTCCTCTTGCCCCTACTTTTCTTCATCATCATCAATGACAACTTCATCTGTATCGTCTGTACCATCGCTACCACTGTAAGCATAATTGTCGTTATCGTATTCGTAATCACCGTTATCATGCTAACTAATATAATTGTCAGCTAGATCATCATCACCATCATCATCAGCAGCATTATCATCATCTTTGTTGCAGCTGTTCATTCTTATACTGTTCTTTATCAATAGTCGAAGTTCGGCAACTAAGTTTCAATTGTTGAAGAAGATCCGAGTTTTACGGATCACTTCAATATTCGAAGTCTCTACAGGGCGGCATTCCAATTCGTCTGTCATATTACATTACACCGCTGGATGTAGTCCTGAGACTAATACGTTACATGGTTAAGCGCACCTGCTTTGTCACGTTTTCAACGCAGTAACTCGAACTGCGTTTCGTGTGTTGCAGCCGTGTGCAAGCACCCGTGTCTGAACGGCGGTTTCTGCGCGGAGCCAGATGTCTGTAGGTGTCCGGCCACACACTACGGGAATCACTGCCAGCACCAAAGCGGTAAGACGATCGCAGCGCACCTGCATGTCATAATGCTGCGCGTGCATGCGCGATCATCTCTTACTCCAGCGAGCAGTTGCATACGTCGGATGTTAAGAACTGGGTTTACATTTAACCTATTCAGGACATGAACCGGTCAAAGGTCATCGCTCGGTGGTGTACAGGGTGGCATAGGTGTCAACATCACTCATACAGTTTATTCTCCGTATAAACAGCCTACGCTATTAGTGAACATACATGGCTTCTCAGGGGAACGCTGATCAATTGGAGGCTCTCAAGCACCAGACTTCCAAATCTGGTGGCTTTGTCTATTGTATTGTGCAGTTGTAATTTTACCATAAGCAGGCCGGCTGCAAAGCGTAGGCCTACTTAGATATATAGCTAGACTGCATCGGGCTACAACGGCTAGAAATTGATATCTTATCTCTGCCGATGTTTCTTTGGTCAGGTAACTGCGATGTTCCATGCATCAACGGAGGTACATGCAACCATTACAACGTCTGCACTTGTCCAGAAGGATACAGCGGACAGTTCTGCCAGAAACGTAAGTCAGTCAGTCAGTCAGTGTCTTAGCTTTTTCTCTTCTATTGTACACCTCTTCGCTGCCGAATGAAACCCCAACTTGCACCTTTTACAAGATTTCCGATGGTGTGGTGGACATTGAGTCTGCCTCGATTTCAAATTGAGAATTCTCAACGATGTACAGTCATGCAGTCGTTGGTAACAGATACACAATCTATAATGAGGAAAACCGCAACTTAGATAATGAGGAAAACGGCAAATTATAAAAGTTTTCTAAATTTTTATTTGCCGGAGGGGTAAAAATATAAGTCAGACCAGCCCCGACAAACGTGCGTCGGAAGAGAGTTTCAGAGTTTGCAGCTGGGAACTTGTGTGAAACGCTCGTCAACTAGGCCACCGTCTTTCTATGTAGTGCATTAAGTCTACTGTAAACCCTGAACTGAGTACAAAGCAAAGAAAGAGTCAGAATGCAATCTATCACAAGCCTATGACTGTGCCATTTTCCAAGTTCTGAAAATGTTGCGTTGATATCTCGAAAGCCAGAGTAGACCTAGGCCGGCAGAATGGACAAATAAGATCACGCAATTGTTAAGATTCTTTACCATAGGATCTTAAAGATTGCGTGCTCTTATTTTTCCATTCTGCCGGCCTAGGACTTGGAAAATGGCACAGTGATAGATTGCATTCTGATTTTTTCTTTGCTTTGTACTTGTTTGAGCCAGGAAGGCCAACGAATTCAGAATTCTAAAATCTCAACTCTTTCAACCGCATGTGAATTACAGTAGTCAAACGATTTGAAATACAAGACAAGAGTTAAAGGGCATGACATAATCGTGCAAATATCCAAGCATAATGCCGGCGCTGGGTGCCGTTGATAGAAGAACGCTGTTAGGTAGCATGAAGCGCTATTAATACAACACCTTTCGACATCTGTAAGTGAGCATTTAAGTATTTACTTATGCTAGGAGGTTTAAAAATGTGTTCTGTCGCTCGTCTGCCGCTGCGGTCGAATTCGCACCTCAGCTGTAAGACCATTCGATATCTGAACCAGGCATCTAGGGAGTTTCTATAAAAGCGTGTAAACAAGAGTGTTACTTTTACCTATCATTTCTACTCCATTTGACTGATATCTTCACCTGACGATCATGCACAAAAGAGCCGACGATAAATGTCCAGGGTATTTGTATAGGCCAACAAACGCAGACCTGCTGTATTGTATAACAGACTTGCATAAATATTATGACATGAACCAGTTGGAGATCTTGCTGTGATGTTTGCTTTAGCCTTTGAGATCCAGGTATAAAAAATGGAATAACTATGAAGCCCAGAATTCGAATACCTCTGATGCAGGCTAATGCAATTCAAATGAAAAGGCTGAACAAAAGCTCTGTACACAATTCTTTGTCCCATTCGGTCTTTGCCTCTGTCTCTCCCTCTGACCTTCTTTGTTTCTTCTCAGTCTTTCTCTCTCCCTTTCTCGGTACCTGTCTTTGTCCCTTCCACCTCTTTATCTGTCTGTCTGTCTGTGTTTTAAGTTCTTTGTCACCGGATTTTGTCTGATCGTCTACTTGTGTCTGTCTGTCTGTCAATCTATCTCTCTGTGTTTTTAGTTCCTTTGTCACCGTATTTTGTCCGATCGTCTATTTGTGTATGTCTGTCTGTCCGTCCGTCTGTCTGTCTGTCACTTTCTTTAGGATTTGTAGTCTAACTCTTAACGCTGACAATTGACACTGTAAAGCATACTATATGTAGCACGCTATTCACGATGCTACATAATTTGTTGTTATTACAATCATTACTACACTTGGAATTCTAACCGTGTCGTTTTTTCCAGCCCTGTGCAAGAGATGGTGTGGAGTTCACGGCAAATGTGTTGATATTAATCTCTGTGAATGTCATCGAGGATGGCGAGGAAAGCTTTGCAATAAAAGTGAGTGTTTGGTGTTGCTCAGATCATCACTAATAGTTATGCTATAGGTTCCAGTGTGTGTGTGTGTGTGTGTGTGTGTGTTTGTGTGTGTGTGATGCAGTGGTCTGTTTATTTGGTCACAAGGCAAGCGAGTTTAAAGCTGCTGCAATGACCTGAAACAAGTTGAATTTGGTCTGTTCAAAACAGTCTAAAACTCTAAGTTCAAAGTTAATTAAAGAGCAATATAATTTAACTAAGCGATCGAGCGAGCAAGTGGGCTAGCGAATGAATGACTAATCTACTTTAATGACTTCTATAGCTCAGTTATCATAATGCACAAGGTATCAAATGATGGTCGATTCAAGCGAAACAAGTAAAACAATCGCAATCCGTTGGGATAGCTCATGTAATAGTAACAGAGAATACACTATTCAGTGTTTTAAAAGTAGTGTGCGATTTTTAGGAAGAAGTGCTTAAACTTCCCCCCACTGGTTGAGGCTTTTTCCTTGCACTCCGATGCATTTCTTCCATTTATTTTGCTCCTGTCTATAGTCAGGACCAATAGCTGTTACAGTGACTATCGTGAAACAGTTGCAATTATTATTAACCAATAAAGATTATTATTAAGCGATGTGATGTTATAAAAAAAACAGTTTCCTATACAACAATTGGTCGAAAAACCTTTTTGGAACTGGCATTAGTCAAGAAGCAAGCGAAAGCCCTGAGATGTTCTGCCATAGCTCTTGTGTCAAAACTTTTTAAGAATTTTGCTCCAACATCAGTAGTTACGTTACACGTCAAATTACCTTGTTACGCATAGGGTTATACAGAGGAAAGCTACTTATACGTTTCGCTATAGCACATGGGTGACTGGCTGCAGCTCTAATAATACTACTACACATAGGTATTCTATGTCTTCTTCTACTTTATTCTATGTCTTCTTCTACTTTGTATTCTATGTCTTCTTCTACTTTATTCTATGTCTTCTTCTACTTTGTATTCTATGTCTTCTTCTACTTTATTCTATGTCTTCTTCTACTTTATTCTATGTCTTCTTCTACTTTCAACAGCAGTAATAATGTTACATGCCAGACTATCATATTACAAACCTTCGCCAGGCTACAGATGGTTGTGTGCGTTTTTAGCGATCAAGTATTCTGATGAAAGTCTAAAGGAGGGCAACTTGAGCAGGAAGAAGCGCAGACGAAAGTTGCGTCACAGTGGATCTCCGCCATTTGTAAGTCAACGATGCCGTTCTTTTTCAAAACAACCCCACTGACCACGTAACCTACTGTGTAATAGTTGCTTCCGTTGTTTAACGACATCTTATGGCTGCCAGGACCGTGATCGTCGACCTCACGCCTTTCCTGTCGTGACTAAGGTATTGTGTAGTAGTAGTTCCAATGTTTAAAGACATCTCATGGCATTAAAGACCGTTGACGTCACCCTCCTTCCCTAGTCAGACTTGGGACTGGCACTGCCCATGTACGGCAGTGGCGGCGTTTACGGTATTGTGTTGTGTTGCTTTTGGATGAAATGCTGTGCTGTCGTTGTATTGTTGCCGTCATATTTGCGCTTCGGCAGAAAGATCCTTCAACTCCTGGACATCGATTCTGAGGAGTTTCTGTTTATACTTCTTACTTTTACCCTTGTATATACCTGCAAGCTGCCTTCTGTTTTTCCCGGGGATCACTTTGCATGTATATGCCTTTTTCTGGAAACTTCTAGTATTGTACTTTATATGTCAAATTATAAAAGGCCCAGTGGCGTAGCTAGCCTTCCGAGGGCCCTTGTGCAAACTGAACTTTGGCTATTTTGCTTAAATTAATTGAGCAACCAGGCCTTGGTCCCTTGGGGCCCAGGCGGCCCCTGGCCTCGCGGGCCCTTGTTTTTTGCACGACCTGAACAATCTATTGCTACGCCTCTGATAAGGTCTCTTAGAGAGCAAACTACTCAGTCTAAGAAAGAGGGGAAGTGTTTTCATTGAACACTGTTAAGTATGCAACTACCCAGCATGAGAGCTGCAAGGAAATTTTAATGAAGCCCTCGAAAACCAGCGTTTATACGTCGTGCACTAAGCAACACAGTAACTATGCATATGAAATCAATTTGCAGTCGTTCTAAGCAAAATCTATCAAAGACCTAACTGCTTGATGATGTTCATTCAGAGGTTTGAAGTGAAGAAGAAAGGTCAGAAGAAGTCTTCACGGCTAGAAACAACGACAGCCCACGAAGCCCCAACTGAACCGGGACAGACGAAGCGCTGAAGACAGACGTCATCATGTCGTCATCACTACTTGAAGAACCTTTTCTATCTTCCTTTAACGTTTACCATCTCATACTTGATTTACTCGCCAGATGTCGTTTCTTTGTACTGCGCCATGTTTGTTTAATTTAACGCTCTTTACGTAGTGTTCTTGTTTAGGGGCGCTGTTGTACAGTCCTAGAAAGAGGGGCAGTTCTTTCATTGAACACTGTTAAGTATGCAACTGAATGAATGGAAAGTAAGAATGTCAGGCTTACTAAGCTTTGCTGAGCGGTTTTCTATGCAGCCAATCATAGAACTGTGTATATTTTAAAACGTTATAACATTCTCAGACATCCACATGACGTCACTAAAATAGCTGGAAAGACATTTATAGACGCTGTAGCGTCATTCGCACGTCATTATGACGGATTTAGACAATCTGGGAAGACAAGACTTATTTTACTGCAAGGCTCTGGCGTCCCATGAACGTCAAGATGACGTCTTAAACATCTCTATGACATCTTTAAACAATTTGCGGAGATTAGTATGATTGTACAAAGCTAAAAAATTCTGAAAAACGTCAACATGACGTCGTTAGCTGAAAAGAAGCTGTCACATATATAGGCCTATGGGGTAATCATTAGATTTCTAATAATACTGAGCTCACTAACATTAAGTCGACAACGAAGGTTGTACTCATTGGCCTAAAGTTCGTCAACCTTAGTTTACTTGTCTTGATCACTGCCACTGAAGGCAAATTAAAAATTACAATTGCAAATTACCTCCAACCCTCATCATTCTTAGTCGTGTGCTGGCTATATTTCATTATGCTGTTACCACAGGGGTTCGAATCATAGGATAGTCTTAGAACCCCGTTTACGAGGACCAGATTTAATTATGAAGAATTTTTCTTTTATTTACTTGTAACAAATAGACAGTTGTAATATGTAGACTGCTGGTCACTTTCAGTTGGCCTATAGACGCGTAGTACAGAGCAAGCTACCAACCCGCACTTGCCCACCCTGACAGAACACAGCGTTAAAAGGATTATAGTATAGTGTTGTTGTTACTGCTGCTGAGGATGATGCTGTTGTTGTTGTTGTTGTTGTTGATGATGATGATGATGATGATGATGATGATGATGATGATGAGATGATGATGGAGATGATGACGAAGAAGGAGAAATATATGATGATGTTGGAGGTGGTGGTGATGATGATAACGATGATGATGATGATGCTGATGATGATGATGATGAGCCTGCAGCATGCAATGAGAACATTACTGCATATAGTCTGACATATTTGCGTCAACCTTTGACTCCATCTGGCCCAGTTGCATGAATATGTTGGTATCGTTATCAACAGTTAACTGTGTAACAGGCAATCCATAGTAGGGGTGTTTTCGTCAGCTGCAGTACCATTTAAGAACAAGCGCTTATTTGTGATAAGGCGGTCTGTTTAGTTTACGCAGATCCTGTGTTAAAGCAGGCCAGCAATTAGTAACAGCGTGGTAATTGGCTGCACAAATATTTAATGGTCGACACTTGAACTTCTGGAAGCCTTGTTGCGCTTTTGCCCGCCGTTTCCCTCATAAAACTAATTAGGAAGTGTTACAAGCATAGAATGGTCTTTGACAGCTAGGCTAAAAACAATTCATAGCATTTAGGCCTAAGACGAGAACCTTGAGTTAAGTTGTGGGAAGCATGCCGTCAAGCACGGCCCGCATTTATCTTAAATAAACAGAAGCCTAATCTCCATCTGAAACCTACATTTTACATTATCAGTTTAAAACGTTTGATAAAGCCAGGAAAAGATTCTTTTGCCATCAGAAAACATTGATAGGTAAATCTATTGCACTGATTTGAAAAAAAACAGCATTTGTAGCTGAGAAGATATAAAACTGATTGAAATATATAAATTTTTAGTTTTGATGTTGATGAATGTACATCATACAGATCCTGACGCATGTTTGAGCTTTGAAATTTAGGTTTGGAGCATTTTGATCTTGATCTTAGAGAGTTTTTAAATATTACTGTGATCTTGATTGTTTTGTTCCATTTGCATTACGGTTAATTGGCCAGTAACATTGCTCTTGAAGACTTGAACGTGTGTGTGCTCTGGCCTTCGAGTAATTTTGGCGGTTAAGGATATTATTCTTTTGGGATCTTAGCTTTACTAATCTGTACATGCTTTGAAAATTTTTTACTTGGTTTTAGAGATTTATCTTTGTTTGAAACAGTCGCCCACCTGAAAATCTTTTAGCATTAGAGTGAGAATATTTTTCTCACTTCACTGGCACTCTCTCGGCCTTGGGTTCTACCACATTTTAGCACTAAGCACTTCGACTGGTTAGACTGAGGGTTTGGTTCTATGCAACTGCCAACATTTGTAGTCATATACTGGTAACTTACTCTTTTCGAGGTGTTCATCGTGCGAATGCGTTTTGAAAGACTTGACCCTCGACAGCACATCAATTCCTGTGCCTGTCATCATTCTAGACGTCTTTTTGCAACCATAACATCATGTGCATTTAAGAAAATTAAATTTTTAACATAGTAATGTAGCCTATTATGTAGGCAACATGCATAGACTTAACATCATAACTGCGAAAAAGCAGAGATAACAAAATTCACTGGCGTTTTGTTATGTCGTGGATTGTACATTTTATGAGTAGTTTAGACAGAGGCCTATGCCATTTTTCAATTGTTCTATTATCGTATTAATATGTATATCGTATCGTGATGTTTATTTATTCTTTTGTAAATTAACTGGTAAACATATTTGAAGATTAATAAATGTTTTATCACTTAAAGCTGTAATTATATAACTGAATAATAATTTTAGAGTGGAGGTTTTGAAGTCTAGACTTGTCATTTTGATCATCTTTCCAGCCACGTTGGTCTGGTCCACATCTGGCCAATAGCTGATCACCACTTACCACTGCTGGCACGATGAGGGCCCCCTTATGGGTCCACTGACCGTCACTGTTTGGGTCAGCACTTTCTTTTCTTCTGATTTCTCTTGAAGCTGTTAAAGCATGTCATATTAAAACCTAAATCTGGGAATGAGGGATCAACTGATGCCCCATAATTATCCAGCAAAACAGTCAACTATTTACTCCCACTCAGAAATATTGCTAAGGTCACTATAAAACATTTTCACCCTTAAATTTGGAATTAAATGCCCTGGAAATGCACGAGAGTCATTCAAAGAATTCATCAGCCCAAATTAATGTATTTTCTCGAATTTCCTCCAAAGGTCAGCCTCCCTTGTGCCTTAAATGCGCCTCAGCCTTAAACTGCGGACAACTTAGTTTATTGGATTTAACCTACTGGAGGTATATTACTCGACTCCAGGCATTCTTACTCCCTCCAATTCTCTAAAGCGGTAAATTAATTAGAATTGCGGCGGGTAGTTTGTCCAACTCGTTTTTGTAGTCAGCGTTACGATGTAAACAGCCAGGTGCCTCAAGTGCAGTGTGACACAACTGGTGGCGAAATTATTTTTGAGAGGATAAGCCTTAACTGTAGCCTTATAAAAGTTGCCACCTATGACTGACTGACTGACTGACAGACAGACTGACCGACCGACCCACGACCAACCGAAACCTACCCATCCAGACCCGCCCACTCACTCACTCATTTCAATCCATAAATTTATGGATCAATTAGCCAGTCAGTCGATTGATCGATTAATTGATTGATTGATCAATCGATCGATTGGTTAAAGCGCACAAAACGTCCAATAGCCCTATATGCTATTTTAGGCGACTGCTTCATGAATCCTGGCCTTTAACCGTAAAGTGGTGTGGTGTAATTTTGGGTGTTTACTGCAACCTCTTTCCCAAAAATAATTGTCGTAGTTCAATTAGAATTTTTATTAGTATCAACAACAGAGGTACAGTAAAACTGTAGCTTAACCAGCATGGAAAAGCTCAAGCACGTAGGCAGAATACGGCGATAAGATAATGCTGATTGGAAAACATGTGCAAAATGCAGCGGGCTCAGCGTAAGCAAGGCATGCATAGAAAATACAGTCAACATTATCTACATAGGGGGGCCTACTACAGTTGGGTGGGTATCGTTTTTTTTTTAAATTCGGTACCGGTTTCTTTACCTTTCTCTGAATTGTTTCAAACTCGATTCGTCATCGGTCTTTCTAATATCGCGATATTGGTATCGGTTTCGGCTTTTGTGACCTTTACCCTTTCGGGCTGTAGTCGGACTTTGATGTTGCCCAGTGCACAATTTGGAACTGTGCAATGAGCAGGGCTGTTCTACTGTAACAAATTTATATGTTAAAAATTAAAATAGTATTTTATGTGTTCAACTGTGATGATAATTAGTTCTTCAAATGTCTGTAGTTCTGTACAAGTCACATTATAAGAAATGAAGCAACTTACTGTAAACTTACATCTTTAGGCTAATATGCCTACTCAGCATACCTTACAATGGCGATGTCCAGTGGCTGCCCAACTAGTTCGATCTTGGTTTATTCGTTGTTCGGCAAATTATGCGCTAGGAACACTAATTGCTCACATTGCTATGGACTTAGCGATTAGCGACTATTAGAGCACACTTAAGCTATAACTGGAAAATACGATCTAGTCACAGTGGCTGGAATTCCCAGACCCGACCTAGGAACTTGTATAGGAATTTCAACTGGTTGGTGGCCCACAATTGGAACTGATTAATGTCATGGTCTAAGTGCAGCGCAAGGCGCCACAACTTCCGCTAAGTAGTACGCCATTTACCCGATTCCAGCATAGAGGTGGGGCATTACTATTATTTTTTCAGTGACGAACATACGTGTTTCAGTCAACATCAAAATGTCCAGTAATGTTAAAGTATGTTCAGTGAACAACAATAATATTCGTGGGTTTAAAAATCTGACTTTATATGCATTTTGAGAGAGAATAACAGTGCAATGTCCAATCCAGAACTGTATATGTGCACGAATTTTGAAAGAGTAAAAACATTCGAATAGCGCAATTAGCGACGGACTGAAATTGACGAATCCGCGATCTCGGAAGACATAGCTGCGAGATCGGAAATTTTGCAGAGGACCAACTGCGTCATTATGAATGCGTTTTCCGTTCACTGCGGAGTCAAGCAACATGACTTTTATCTGGCACATATGCAGCGTTGATCAGTAACGAAGTAAAAGTAAAGCGTTACTTTACTTAAGTTAATTTCTTAGTACTTTTACTTGTAACGAAGTGTTTAGAAAGTGGAACTATTACTTGTAACTAGCAGAACAGTGCTGCGTAAAATGGTTCGAATAGCACATTCTTCAAATTTTCAATTGTTTTAAGTAAGAAATAGGCCTATAATATTTGAACCCTAAGAGATATTACATATGACAAATAAGGGAAAATTGAGCAATTGTATGGGGTTTGTAGGATTGCTATAGGGAGACAATGACGAATGCGTTAAAATATTTTATTATTTTTGTCAAGTTTTTTTATATTTGTGTAATGTGTTCTCTCCAGGGTTAGTGCTGGTCCAAAACTACAGCCGGAGACTTGAATGATGCAGTCCACGAAATCAGTCTGCCTTGTACTCTAATGCTGCAATTACAAGCCGAAACAGTTTGCGGCGGGATCGAAAACAGAATAAATTAGGTTGACATTTAGTGAGAATTTGTTAGCTTTAAACCAGGAAGAAATGGCTATCAGTTCATGACTGGCTGTTACAAACGAGGAAGAATTTATAGATTTGTCACAAATTAACAACCAATGCAAATTGAAGTAGTTTAGTTTAATTTAGGTGTATTAAGAACAGCAACTGCCCCAGAACTGAAGATTTTGGCTCCATAATTGTAAGATTTGTTCATGTATAACTGACCTTTGAAATACAATGATGTGATCTGTTATTGAGATATTCAAAACATAGGCTGCTTACATTCTGATACCATAGTGTTAAAGTTCTCTAAATAAAATTTTGTTGTTTACAACATTAACCGCTGTTGGGAGATAAAAAATCCTTGTAAAATTTACGTGTACGGTTATCTATGAAGTCTGAAATTTTACACTACATATCCAATATTACCATAAATGTGGAGTGTTGTTTTGGAACCCTTAATGGCTACGTGATAACAGACTTGTTGACAGCATTTCAAAGTTGTGAATTGATCAAACTTAGAACCCTAGGTTCGCCCAATTTCTAGCATAGTGTTCATGCGAGAAAATATGCAGTTGTTACAATTTTATAGTGTATTTCAACTAATGGTTCAATTGCAAGAATACTTCAATCGCCAACATTAACACTTCATACGCACGAATTTATATACTGCTATCGTTAGCAATTGAAACTTATAATTATGCTCCTGTTGAGGTGGCATTAGGACAAATCTAAATGGTCATTATACCCGTTTTAACAGACAGACATAGTGCCTACATACATGTTGGCCTCAAAAATGGGCAAAGGTACAAGCTCATCATAAATTAAACATGTTGTATTTGTCATAGTGATGGCATCTTAAGTGAATTAAGTTCTGGCCTGGTGCCTCTTCTAGCAAAGCATATGCACTAACATGCTGAACGGTATCGCTGGCAAAGTGCATATTTTTATCTTCTTTCGCGGATTTCAGTCGTCAAGGCACTGGATCACGGCGTTTGGCCTGAGCTTCTCCAGTGCCAGAGTTAATTTTGGGACACTGCGGGACACCTCTGCTCCAACACTGGACGCAACAACAGAGATTCGATCCATTTTTGTCAGCAGCCCGTGATACAGAATATGGCAACAGTTTATCTTTTCAATGAACAACCACTGCAGTCTGTGGTAAACTCTTCTCGATATAATCTCCCGGCGAATGGAACTACAACTCAGTGCCAAGTCCTGAATTTCATGATCCAGGCTAGAGCTTCAGCAGTAGCAACCAACGGAAGTGATGTTTCCCAATCAATGACTATAGTTCGATCCAAAGCTGCACCTTCTGTGTAGTGACAGAGAGATATTTGCCGAGCTTTTTACTATAAGCTTATGACTATTTGCATTCTCTTTGATACGCTAGCACACTGAGTCCCTGTCTTCGTCAGCTGCAGGACTCTGTGTGGCAGTTATCGACCAGCACAGTCAATAACTTCTGCTTCTAAAGATACCGGTACGATGTCTTTGGAACTCGGGCATTAAAGATCCTCTCTATAGCCTTCAATATTTGCACACACCCTACACACGAGAGGGCCCGCCCCCGCACTTGAGTCAGTTCTCCGAGCTGTGTATTGTAACAAGCATGTATGGGGTCTGTATCAACCGTGTCGACTTCTATTCTATCTGGGTGACCGGTTCCGGACTCTGGCGTATCGGTTGTTCTATTCGTCTGATTAACCTCTTTTTTACCTGGTCACGTTTAGGTGTGAACTCTTAGTTTTCACTCTGGAACACTGGGACACTGACTCTCGGTATCTGCCAGTTATATCTTTCTGCCGTCTGAACTAAGACAAGGAGCAATGCGGTGTTTCCTTCCCCGAGTTTGGCAACATCTAGTTATCCTTTTGCTACACTACACAGATCGGATCGATGCCGGTCTTCGAATCGGGAGAGGGAAGTGATTTACCCGGGAGCGCACTGACCAATTTCTCGAACGGCACCGGTGGGGTAAGCTCCTGTAAAGCTACCCTTTTAGTTCACACAGACCTGCAACACACTCCCTTTCCCGAGTATGCCAACATCCCGTATTTATCTTGCTACACACCGATAAATGCCGGTCTTTGAATTGGGCGAAGGAAGGTTGAGATGCGATTTACCCGGGTGTGACCTGACAACCCTGGCTTTTAAATACAATTAGACAGACTCGTTTCTCGAACGAGACAAGTGAGGCAAGCTTCCGTAACTTTTCCACTCGTTTTACACAGACATATTTTTGTATTTATTATCACGAACGGGAATTTCCCGAGGTCTGCATAACATCTATTCTACAACCTAACTTCCACCTATCTGGATTTGGACGTCTCGCGATCTTACAACAGGGTGGGTCCGAGCCCTGCCGGATCAGCGGAGCCAGCCAGTAACCAGACAGTTTATGTTTCGACTGTAACTTGGGAAGGCACTGATTAGCCCTCTCGTCCGAAAATATATTTCGTAACTTGCCCCAAGCATGGACTTGACTTGTATGCGCTATGTTTACAAAGCATACGAATGTACTGTAGATATCGCTGACCAGACAATATCAAGATGTCTTGTACATGCAGAGCGCACTCTTCGCCGCTCTACGTCTAAGGCGGCACACGGCGTGACAGCCCTTATTCACCGCCCTTTGCTAAGTCCGCCTCTCACAATGCGGCTCGGACGACGCTTTCTGTGATCTCCGCACTATCTAGCAGGGATATAACTGCTGTTGTGCGTAAAACCGCTTCCAGTGGCCTTTCACAATTAGGGAAACCATCAATACAAACTTTAGATTGGTGTAAGGCCGCCATAAACTTGGGCTATTGGCCTAAACCACGCTGGCGCCGCTTCGATCGAGAGTCGGCAATTATTGGACAGCGGAGAAGGGGTGTTGAAATGAAATAGGGCCTATATTAAATCGAATTAAAATACAAATTATTAAAATACTAGAAATAAACTAATTCGAACGGAACAACCTAAATCTGAAAATATTATACAGTTCTGATATTATTTACATCGAATTAATATTTATAAATCCATTTAAATTCATTTAGCCTTACGGCCTATCCGCCACACTACTTTGTTACAGTAATCTGATATTAATAGTTTCGATTATACTAAAATTTACTTCCGGGTAGCGGTGGTGAAGGATCTCACCCGATACATTCGTTGTAAAATGAGTAGGGTCGAGGCCATACGTTATGCTTAGTTATGTTTGTGTTCGAATCTCCTTTGTTTGCATGAAGCTATATATCGTAAGCCATAACAATTTCAATTGTTATGGCCTATTCAATTTCACTGAAAGTTTTAGCATATTAGCTTTTAATAAATGGACTGTAATTATGGGTTCCAACATGGAGTTATACACTTGTAAGTAATTTCGTGGCTTGTTTCAGAAATTTGAATTTTGGGCTAGCATGATGGTCCGTGCACCGAAACCTTAAATGGCGTGGCGCCCATTCAAACAGCTGCGATGGTGAAAGATCTCACCCCATCAATTCATTGAAAAGATGAGCAGGGTCGAAGCCTTACGGTCGCTATATAAAACCGTGTACATTTACTTTTACATAGTTAATCGTTTCCTTCCACGCTGCTTGGTCTTGTGCTGCCAGAGTCGAGTTGCGGTTGTTTGGTACCAGTATTATATATATTATCTATTATACATATTATATATATTATATATTATATATTATCTATATTATCTATATTATCTATATTATCTATATTATCTATATTATCTATATTATATATATATTATCAGACCAGTATATCCAACATCACGCTTTTGATCTTTCGGTTATTTTTCATCTTGCATATTGTTACCAAAGAGATCGTTTCCGTCTATGACGACCACTTGTATTCGATCTTTTTTGTATACAGCCGTAACCTTATATTGATGTTCGAAATTTTCTGACTAAATAAACTCTTACTTTTTCTATATGCTGATGTCCTACTGAGATAGTCTTTCAATTATTTATTTTCTCATAAATCAAAGATTTTGTCTTTGCTATATATATCTTCGAGCTGGCATCCTAGCTTACCCTGCCCAGTAGACAAGCAATTACTGATGCCTTGCAGTTCCCTCTGTGAGATGTATATCTTCTGCAAATCTTAAATTGGTTTAATGTTATCTGTTCTTGTAATGGATTTCCACTGTCGTTATTCTATCACTCTTTTCGCTAATGTTGAAGTTTAGTTAGGTAGGCCTATCATAAACAGTTTCTCTGAAGATTGGACCTCCATGTTGTGTCTCAAATGACAACTGTCAGTTCAGGCAATAGTTTCCCAAGCCCAAAGAGTAGTAGCCTGCTATTGTAAATAAATCTGTTTTTTCTTTTGCCTTTTCTGCAAAGAGCAGTAGTCTACTATTGTAAATGAATCTGTTTTTTCTTCTTGCCTTTTCTGCAATACGCCTCAACAACACTGGGCTATTTCCTGATGTCGACGCTCATTGCAGAAAAATCGCTATAAATCATCATTTAAAGGCTCTGTGTACGGTCCGTGCTAGCCCGAGATTAAAATCTCCGCAATAAACTAACATCGCAACGCGATCCAGCATCCTCACGTATAGAGGCGCCTTGTCGTACGCGTCACCTATGTAGCTAACCAGGCCAGCTACATGTACAGTAAATGTGAATGTATGTTTTTCTGTAGCGACTGTATGGCCAGTAGGTCCACTTCTCTTCATTTTCTACGCTTCGCCGCTGATCCACCTCATAGAATCCTCTTCAGTCGGCCACCATCTTTATGCTGATGACACTCAACTTTTCTTCTGTACAAGTTCCTTTTCCTTATCCATCACTCAGTTGCACGATGTTGTCAACCAAATCTCAAAATGGATGTCCTCTGCTGCCTTTGCCTCAACCCTGACAAAACTGAATTCATTGCTCTACCTGATCAGATTCTTCACGTGGAATCTTTGGACAACCCTTCTGACTTGACGCAGAATTCGTGAATAAGCTGGTGCCCTGCGCTTAGCTTTAAAGTAGCTCGTTAGGCATTCTAGAGATTAAGATTACGATTACGATTATCCTGATTCCTCTTCTTATCCTTATCTCTCTTGTCACTCAAATTCTAAACAGTCGACTGACTTTCACCAGCCTGACACCTAAACCTGAACCAGAACCTGCCTATCGAATTTGTTTTGACTGAGCTCCTTTGAATAAGCAGGTTCCTGCGACTTGGCTTTCTTTTGGCGTTATAGAGATCTCGAGATTACGATCACGATTAACAATAATAATGCGTAAAGTGTAAATGCAAATGGACATGTTTTTCTATAGGGGCCGTATGACCTCGACCATGCTCATTTTCCAATAAATTAGTAGGGTGAGATCCTCCACCACCGCTGCCCGTTTGAGTGGGTGCCACGCCATTTAAGGTCCCCGTGTACAGACCATGGTAGCCATGTCACCCTTCATGTGACAACGAGACTGTTGATGGCAGCTCTGTAATCTCCTGTGGGTAGAAGTAACTTCCGGCCGCAGAAGATTTTGTTAAGCATTTTAGATGCTGATCTGAGCAATCTTATAAGCAATTAAATATTTTAAGTTGCAGAATCGTCTTTACGTTACTGGTCACAGTGTACTCGTGAATCTGTGGTAGGGTCTGCTGGTATGAGAAACGAACTTTAAGACGTATTGAATATTGGGCATCTATGGCCCTGTTGACTCTGCAAGCCTTGCAGGCCCTTGGTCTCGCACGCCAGTAAAATCATCCTAAAGATCATCCTGGAAAGGATTAGGATGGAGACAGAATCTGAGTTGGCAGATGAACAAGAGGAAGAGGAAGGAAAACACGAGATCAAGTCACAAATCTTAGAATCATCATGCAGAAAAGTAGAGGGCATCAGCAGCCCCTCTATTCGTTCTTTGTTGATTTAAAGAAGGCTTTTGATTGTGTCTCCCGTCAGAAGCTCTGGCTGGCCATGATAGACACGGGTTACCCTGTTCATATCGTCAACCTTCGTGCTGGGCTGTATTGTAAACAGCAAGCTAAAGTGAGAGCGGCCGGTGTACTATCACGAGGGTTCCGTGTCAAGAAAGGGGTTCGACATGATTGTGTGATCTCACCATACATATTCAACATCTTGGCAGAGATGGTCATGAGGGAAGCGCTGAACGGTTGTGATGGTGGAATTCAAATGGGAGGGAGAAGAGTCACAAACCTCCGATATGCTGACGACATTGTTCTATTGGCAACCTCAGAAGTGGAGCTGCAGGAGATAGTGCGTCATCTTGACAGGACAAGGAGCAACCAGAGTCTATTGATTAATATGGACAAAATCAAAGTCGTGATAACAAATGGTACAACCTGCAACATCGGTGTAGAAGGCAATCAACTTGAGCAGAATGACACATTTTCATATCTTGGCTCACTGTTAACCGAAGTCTCGGAATGCAGTAAAGAGATTCGGTCAAGACTGGCAAAAGGAAAATGTGTTTGGGCAGCATTTAAAAATGTATGGAAAAGTTACGGCATAAGCCTATTGCTTGCAACAAAGATAAGACTTCTGAAAGCTCTTGTATGGCCAGTGGCAGAGTATGGATGTAAGAGCTGGACCAAAGATGAAGAGGCAAGAATTAACGCATTTGAAACGAAGCGCCTGCGGCAGATTCTTAGAGTATTGTGGACTGCTGAGAAGACAAATGAGTGGGTCCTTAGAGACTGCAGTAGTAGAGAGGAATCTGCGAGGATTAATCAAATTGAGGAAGTTTTCATACTTGGGGCATGTGCTGGGAAGGAGTGGAGACTGCTTAGACAGAGACATCGCCCAAAGCACGATTCCTGGATCCCGAGCTCGGGGAACCCAAGACGACGTTAATAGACAACATCATGTCGCAGACTGAATTATCGTTCGATCAGTTATTACAAGAAACGAGGGGCAGAAGCAGATAGTACATAATTGTCCGTGGTGCAGCCAACCCTCGGCTCGAGAACGGTTTAAGACAAGACAAGACAAGACAAGACAAGGGCTTGCATGTGCAGTCGAACACGCTAAACACGCCTGGGCGCTGTAGTAATCTCGAGTTTACGATTACGATTACGATTAACCAGAATTCTGCCGCAGCGCAGAAATCATGTGACTAGAAGCGAAAGCGAAACTGAGCATCGAATCAAACGCCGATTATAGTTGCACTGGCTGTGCGGATTGTCTTGTTCAGCAGCAGATTCTACTGATCGTGCCTTTCGCTAAACAAGACAGCCGCAAAACAAACATTTTGCTGGTCTTCAATGCCCTCTTGGAAATGAACACAGTGCTGTAATTGGCTCCTAACGAGTGAAACGCTTGATAGTGAAAGCAACTTGGCTTCCGCTGTCGTAGGCTGGCATGGGGGCCGTAAGAGGTCGTAACCTGTGTAGACGCACTACGAATAGCCTGCGGTGCTCTGTAGAATGTGGGTTACTGTGTAGTACGGACGCGGGCTGTGGGTTGAGATGATGGCGCTGCTGGTACAGCGCTTAAGTGCGGTTTAGTACTAGTGAACTTGATTTATACCGCGGTCGGTTCCGCCTCTGTTAAAAGTAAGTTATAGAGCAGAGTGGCGAGCAGGGAAATTGTTTTAGGTGACCGCGTTTTCCGAATGTTTGGATTTCCTTGTGTTGTACGCAATGGCTAAGCGTGGCGTCGTTCGATGTTCGCCTCTTCCAAGTTGTCTGGGTGTCTGGACGCTTGTGGCCTTGTTAGAAGTCGTGGCTGGTCGACAAGTCGACGACTTCCGAGCCACAGTAACGCCTAAGTCGCCGAAGACGTGTGGACCTCGTCCTGATTACTGCTTGGTTACAGCAAGCTCGTTTCATATGCCGTGGAGCTGCCCGCCGCAAGTTAATGTATGATATTGAGAGGTTTAATGGCTTCTTACGTAATGTAATGTAAGAACGTACTAATTGGATATTTACTGAACTTGAAGCGCGCGTAAGAGAACATCGACGACGTTGAATAAAAGCGTACGCGAAACTTAGAATGTTGATAACTATTGCTACTCTGCTCCTTGGGAGTTTGCAGAGGGTTACGTGATCCCGTCCAGTTTTCCTAGGAAAATTCATGATGCTCCTGTAGTCCCGTGGAGTTTTGGGCAGAATATCAGAGATGCATTTTTTGGGTTAAATGTAATTTATTGGCAAATGAGTGTGAGAGACTAAAAGTTTAGGCAGTCGATGTTATGCATATTTATTGAAGAGCAAAAACTGTTCTTTGCATTTTTAATTAATTATGGTTTTGCACCACGTTCATGTTATATCATAATGACGATGGTTAACTTTTTAATTTGTCTTGTTGCTGGAATAAAAAACTGCTTTATTTAACCCTTTCTACTGTCATCTCATCCAGTGACATTTTGAAATGAGTTGAGTTTGGTTGGATAATCGCTGACTTGCCAACTCAGTACAAGTTGCCTTTCGGATTTTTGCGATATTTGAATTCATGTACAGCACCCTTTTCTTCTGCCTCTGTCGTACTACGGTGCTATATAAATTGTCTTCTTCTTCTTCTTCTTCTTCTTATTATTATTATTATTATTATTATTATTATTATTATTATTATTATAACCTCTAAACCATAACTGCATTCATGGAATGTTCCATCCCTTGTGCAAACATTTGCATGATTGCACCTAATCAGAGACAAATCGAAGATATTACATCAAGAAAATTGATCCAAACTTGGTTGTGACTTGTAGTTGGAGCACAGGAGGGAGGGAAGATCTACAGTATAGGCAGAAGCTATGAATGATGAAAATGCATCCCAGCAGAGTATAGTCAGAACCAGAAATAAGAAACTTCCCCTTCTGTCTAAAAAATTGCCTGCTACGAAAACTGTCTGTCCAATGGCCTTGTCAAGTTCTATACTTGCTGCAGTAGCTTCATGTTGGCTTCAGATATCCTGAAAATGCTACACTCCATCTCCTACCAGAAGAGCTTACCATGAACCCTTTTACTAATAATTCTGGTAGGCATACTGGTTAAGGCATGATGAATAGACCGAATACAAATTTCTTGCATCAACTGTGATATTCTGCTGGTGATGCTTGTTATGATTGAGCCTTGTTTTATTGATTAATGTTCTAAATTTCAGAGTTCCTGCTATGCAAACTACGGTTACAGATTTGGTAAATATAATGTAACTGCTTAATATTATTTTTAATGCTAGTATCAGTTTGTGGACTCTTGATGTTGACACCTGTGCATGTTTCAATCCAGTAAATTTCAGTATATTTGTGTAGTGTACCTAGATTTCAAGAGAGAAATGCTCTCAGCCCAGCATTTCTAAAACAGAACAGTTTTCCAGGATTATTTAAAGGTATTAGTAGTGTTTATAACCAGGAGAAGAATCAGGTCTAGAGGAAGGACATTCAAAATATTCAATAGCAGCAGATCAAGTTTGATTGGAATTACAGATGACTGAATTTCAGAAGACTTCTCCAACCGTGCATTGGCCTACAGCTTCAGATATAAATAAATATGTGTAGAAATTATACGTAGTGCAAGAACATTTTGCTGACTTACAGCTTTAAAGATTCTTCATCGTAGTCCAGTTTAAGTTTTGTACAATTTATTGTACGAGTTTTAGGTTGTCAATTTTTCATACTGATAATTTTTTTAGCTTAGTGTGAGATTTCCACATTTCTTAATTGTACCCCACTGATGTAATCCGCCTGTTTTTTTATGTAATGTGATGATAATACTCTCCTGAATAAGAAGTTTCAATGTTTCCATGTCGTTCAGACATGATATATATTGCTTAATTGCTTGAAGTATGGAATATAGACACATCTGGGCGTTGTTTTGACATTATTTAGCTAAATAAGTACACCTGAAGGAATAATTTAGTAAAAGTCAACATAATTACGGAGGTCTGACATCCAGCTTTTAATGATTCCAACCAGCTTAACTGTAATTGTTTTAAGTTGCAATTTTTATGATTTTTCACAGACAGCAGTTCTGGGGAAAAGTCAAAGTTCAGTGCAAATCTATCTGCAACTATATTTTACCGCTACCCTGAACGAGGAAACCCTATGAGCGGCTGCTTTCAAGTGCTGAATTTAACTTGGACTGTAAGGCTAAATGGTGGGTAAATTTAGTTTTATTGCTGTAAAAATTTCAAAAGATTCGTTGGAGGGTCCTACTAAGATGTTTTGTTATATCATACTTCATTACATTACTGTTTCTCAGTAAATTGCATTATACTAAAATATTACTGTTAGTCTTACATTGGCATACTAGTGAGAGTGAGTGAGCGAGTGAGTGTGAGTGTGAACATAAGTGAGGGATGATTGAACTAGCAAGAGTGAGTGAATGAGTGAGTGATTGAGTGAGTGAATGAATGAGTGAATGAGTGAGTGTGTGAGCAAGTGAGTGAGCAAGTGAATGAGTGAGTGTGAATGTGAGTGAGTGGGTGAATAAACTAGCAAGAGTGAGTGAATGAGTGGGTGAGTGAGTGAATGAATGAGTGAATGAGTGAGTAGGTGGGTGAGTGGTTGTGTTGATGGGTGGGTTGGTGGATGGGTGGGTGAGTGTGTAGATGAGCAAGTAGGTGAGTAGGTGAATGTATGGGTGAGTGTAACGGTCAGTTGGTCAGTCAGTCAGTTAACAGTAAATCAACTATTTATGCATATGTTCATGCATCACTCATACATTCATTTTTTCAGGATGTTCAGTCATTTGGTCAATCAGTTGCTCGTGCTCAATCACAGGCTCACTTGCCCACCAACTCACTCATCTCTTGATCGCTTATTCGCTTGGTGTTCCCATATCAGGCACACACAGTCTGTATTTGAGTGGGATGCTTTCCTGCAGTGATGATTAGCGTTTGCGGATGGCAATGGCAACATTGTTAACAGTAATTCAGATGACAGTTGGTGGTAGCAAAGATCATCAAAATGTTGTATTTATGCAAAATAAAAATATATGTTGCACTGAAATTGGTTTTGTCTATAGATTCCGACCTTCCTATAGCTGGGTTTAAGCTGGTGTACAACCGCTTTGCTCCACATAAAAACGTGAATAAATCCGATGAAGTGCTTTTCTTCATACAGCAGGAAAAACTGCCTGTAGATAAAAATGGAAACGTAAGTCACAAGCTTTGGAGTAAGATTTTTCTTTACGTATTGATGCAATGCCTTTTATCACACTGTTGCTGCCTTACAGGCTTGGCCCTGCTCATTTATCGGTGCTTTTATCAGGTGAGATCTTTCATCACGGCTGCCCACTTGAAATGGGTATGGTGCCATTTTCATTTCCTGTATGTGGAACACACTAGTTCTGGTAGCACGAGATATGAATCTTAAATTTAGTCACGAACATGATGTAATCTGACATCCTGCTACACAGTATCACGATTCTTTACCAAAGTAGTCATATGGACAACTATGAAAGAAATGCCATGGAATGTTTTGCAAACTAGACATTTAATTTTATCAGTGTCAGCTGATGTTTAGCATTCTGAATTTTAATCCAGGGTTTCATCTTAATGTTCGTACCATAAAATCAGATATTTAAAACTAGTCTGTTCACTTGAGCAGGCATGTGATTAGGATTGGAACTCGCTGATTAATTTCTAGTTATTACTGAAAGCTAAGACCAATAATAATCAGTTAAATAGTGTGTGGGTTTACGTGCATGCTAGTGAAGTTCATATTTACCCGCATTAGGTTACAGATTCGGCAAATTCAATTAGTTTTGATGTGTGATTAAGTATACACGAACAAATTCGCACACATACATGTGTACTGATGTATTGCCTAAAAGTACAATAAACAAAGGCCTAAGTGTGTGGCTTGATTGAATTGGAAATGTCTGTGGAAAAATATATTTTCTGAATAATGTTGAAAGATCATGTGTTTGGAAAGCTTTATGTCACTGTTATTCTGAATCTTAATAAGTTTCAGTTTAAATGCTTTTGAAGCATCAGCTCGAACAGTTTTAAATGGATCTCCAGACAGCTTCATATCATTGTTGTCTTCTTAGGGTTATGTTCTTAGGAGTGTGTAAATCTTTGTTTAAATTTAGCAAAGAGGTTTGCAAGTACTTGAGAGTACTTTTGATAGTTCACCTTTTGGCCTGGTAGAAAGTGCTTGGAAATGCACAATTTTCTTCACACTGATGTGTTTCTTAATAATTTTCAAGTTTTGTGTGAATGCAACTATTAGTTTTTACTCATTTCTCCTACATTTTGCTAACAAACTGATCCTTTCCTTAAAGTTTAATATTCAGGTGAGCTAGATTTTTAGTTATATCAGCAAAAACTGTCAAATTTGGGCTTTTAGTAAACTTCATTTAAAAGCTTTCAATTTTGAAAGTCTCGGTGGGTTGAAGGAGCACAGTCAGTAGGTCAGAGTGTGGCCCATGGGCCATATGTTGAACAAGCCCTAATAATTTTTCCTGCTTTAGTCTTTCCCCTTCTCAAGAACCCTTGTTATGTCACAGTTAGAATGCTTCGTAATCGTAATCGTAAACTCAAGAATTCTACAGCGTCCAACGAAAGCTAAGTTGTAGGAACCTGCTTATTCACAGGCGCTCAGTCAAAATAAAATCGATAGGCAAGAAGGATTTGGTTCCAGATGGAGATCCAAGAGTCAGGGAGGCAGGCAGTCAGACGGCTATGGTGGGTGGTGTTTGGAATTGGATCTACAGGATAGATAAGGGGAAGAAGAGGAATCAGGATCGCATCTGTGGAAGAGAAGTGTTTTACTATCGGTTGATGCCTCGTGCATTATGATGTGGTGAAACAGAAGTATAGAAAATTGAATATTCAGTATGACAGTAACAGCATAACAATATTCACTCACCAGATCAGTGTCAGCTTCATTCACAAAATTAATCTGTCACCTAATTTGATAAGTTATGAATTTCAGTCTGCTAATACATTTTTATTTAGTGCTCATCTGAGAAGGGTTAACTGATGCAGCTGACTAAGCCTACAGAAAAACTCTGTCTGTGATGATCAGATTGATGACAGTCTAATCTATATGGCAGCTCACTGTAATTACAATTGTAGTAAAATACATAGTAAAATAATTTACTGTGGTAGCACACTGCAGTTGTAACTGTAGTAAAATAATAGTAACACTATCAGTGTCACTGTGTAAAGTTTTTGTAGTATTTGTATACGAAGCTTGGTATGAAATTTGTAAATGGTTCAGTAATTCATGTTGCAGTCACTTGCCTAATGTTGCCCATTTGAAGTGATTTTGAACCATTTGTAGTTAAAACACCTGTTTGTTCAGATTATTGCAATGCACTTACCCTTGCTTTATTGTTTAAGTCCACATCTGAACTCAGTGAATTGCTAGCATAAAACATTCTTTACAATTTGTGACAGTGGACAAACATAGACTTTGTAATAAGAATTAATTATGTGGAAGCAAACTCTGATTAGCAAGTCAATACTAGGGCAGTATTACTGTTCACTTCAGTATTTTACTCTAACTTATAAATAGCTCGACAGGTGTGTTGGACGTAACTAAGGGATTACGTCACTTAAATATTTTTTACCATATTTTACCCATCTGACTGGTAAAAAATCTCAATATTTTACCAGTAAATTTACATTATTGTAATGAATATGGAAATAATAATAATAATGTCGATATAATATAATTATGTTGCTTGTAGCATTATTGGCCAGAAGATAATGCAGAGTCTCAACTACATTGTTATATATTATAAAGTAATTAGTAAAGCTGTGGAACATAGGAAAGGTACTCATTTCCTCCTCTTAGGCCCTTGAGCCAACAGTTGATGAATGCCAAGGTACTGGATACTGAACCAGCGCATCATTTGCCTATGTATTTCCCATGTTATGTCAGTACCAGATCCTACAGCTTTGTGAGAGAGGCACATGTGAACACCTTGCCCAGGTTCTTATATATTCAAGTTCTGTTCACCAGGCAGGTTCGAACATCCAATGGCGCCATTCCTGATGTTGTTGGGCCTCCTCCTTCAGTTTACCATATCCGTCCACCAACATCCAGTCTAGTAGCATTTGTCTAGGTCTTCCTCTTCTTTTCTTTCCTTCCATTCTTCCCTCTATGATATTTCTCAGGAGGGAATCATATCATGTTATATATTATGGGTTACATATTATGTAGCATATTTTTGAACAGACACTGAATGAGTGTCCATGTAAATTCATCTGGAGCACTGCTTACATGGTGGACTTTTATTAGTTTATTTGTTAATGGAAAACAGTGCGAATTGCAATTTGGTGCAGTGTAAATAAGTGTAGGCCTAGTGGTAATAGTGCATTAAAGTGAAGTACAATGAAGTTCAATTTATTGCAGTAAAGAGTAGTGCTTGTACTGTGTAATGTAACATTATGCATTACAGTGTAGCAGAGGAATTGCATCAGTTGTTAAATCAGTGCTTGATGGTGCATCAGAACCCGGTACATGTTTCAGTACTTGAAAACTCTAACTGTTATGCAAAGCTGGGATTCTTGTGCTTCTGAGCTCAGTTACATAATAATTATTTAATCCAAACTTTCAGAAGATGTACTGTTGACTGATGCTTTCAGACGGTATTCTACTTTGACTGTTTGAGGCTGAGCATGGCAACCCAATACCGATTTGAGTTATTCAGTCTTCACTCGCCATCAGATCGTGTTCCCGAAAGACTGGCTAGGTCAATTGGAGTTACAAACCTCAGAACAGACTGTGACATGTATCCTGGTTAGTGTCTTGGCTGGCATGTTCAGCCCTAATTGCACTTTAGAGAGAGTCTGTGACATTATTAGGGCTGATGTGTGTTCCAGTTTTCTGGCTTCAGATAAATTGCCCAAGTGCATATTTGTTTTTTAAGGTAACATTATCTGTCTTGCTGCCTGCCTGCCTGCCTCTATGGCTGTCTCTGTCTGCCTCTCTCTCTCTCTCTGTTTTTGTCTGTCTCTGTCAGCTCATCTATCTGTGTACTGTTTGTATCTCTGTAAATGTGACTGGTTTTCTGCCTTTGCTTGTGTGTCTGTCTCCATCCAACTGTCTATCTATCCATCCATCCATCCATCCATCCAAATGTCCAAACATCCATCCATAAACTCCATTTAACACCATGCTTCATTTTTATTTAGGGATTTTTGCTCACTGGACAATTCAGATAAATAGCTGTTCTTACATAAATAGCTTGTTATCAGTGATATCCTATTGCAGTTTTTGTTAAGGAAAATATTTTTGAGTATAGAATTACAGCCTGCAAACAAACAGAATTTGCAACCAAATGCTGATGTTAGATGTGTAATGTTCTAGCCCAAATGGAAAGTTAGTGGGAATGAAAAGTTGAGTTTCAATTTTTTATTAGCTTTGAACAATAGTTTGCCATTTTGCTCTGTATTTGATTTGACCTTGTGCGGATGTTTTCGGGTGCTTGTAAATACTTTACCGGGTTTGAATGATATAATTTTATAGCTTTTTATTTATCTTTATCTCTTTCTGGATAAATATGTTGCACACATTTGTTTGTAATTGTGCTAGTTTTTGGTGTTTTAAGATGTTGCTTATTTAAACAAAAAATCTAAGCCATTCCATCATATGAAACTGATCTTATCTACTCTCAAAATAAGATTGTCTTTCTCTGAGGGCAGAAAAGAGGACATAAACAGGTGGGTGCATCATGCAGGAGATGACAGAGGTATCTAGAGACTTGACCGTGAAAGAATTGAGCAATAAAAAAGCTACACCTGCATGTGTTCGTTGTAACTCAATCATTAAGTGTTGAGTTATTAAGTAGGTGAGCAAGACATCTCTCGACAAGGCATCTCTCGACAAGACATCTCTCGACAAGGAAATCCTTTCTAACTAACAGCCTGTTTCTAACCTGACTTTCATCTCCAAATTAACTGAACGGATTGTCCTATCTCGAATCAATGACTATTTAGCTTCTAATTCACTCCTTAACCCGCACCAGTCTGGTTTTACTAAACGTCACTCAACCGAAACTCTGCTAACATCTCTCTACAACAAGCTTGTTTCTGCCATTTCTCATCAACAAGTTTCTTGCCTCTGTCTTCTTGATATCTCTGCAGCCTTCGACACCATAGATCCACCGACTTTCAACCTGGTTTGATTTTGCTGACACTGCTTTCCTGTGGATACAGACTTATCTTTCCTCCCGCTCTTTCTCTGTTAAAACTTCGGAAGCCTGTTCTAAGTCATGCCCTCTCACTTGCGGAGTTCCACAAGGCTCCGTTCTTGGACCTCTTCTGTTTATCCTCTACAATACCACACTCAGTTCACTCATTAAAGCATCCTCCGTTGACCATCACCTCTATGCTGATGACACCCAACTATTTATCTCTTTCTCTCCAAACTGTTTCAATGAGTCTACGGATCATCTTCTTTGTGTGGTTAAACAAATCTCTTGGATGACATCTAATCTCTTATGCCTAAACCCATCTAAAACTGAATTCATACTTATAGGCCTACGTGACCAACTCAAGAAAATTCCTGTCCCCTCTATCTCCCTCAGCCTGGACTCTGCCTCAACCTTTAATACTAACTCTTCTGTCCGGAATTTAGGTGTTATTTTCGACCAGAACCTTACTTTTTCTGATCATATCACCCATCTCTCCCGCTCTTGTTTTATGCATATCCGCGGTCTTCGCAGAATCCGCCCTATGCTTGACTTTAAAACTGCATCAATCCATAGTCCATGCTAAATTAGACTATTGCAACTCACCGTTCCTGAACATAGGCTCCACCCAAATAAGCCGCCTTCAAGCCATACAGAATGCTCTTGCTTGTGCTGTTACCAAAACCCCCAAACACCATCACATCACTCCTGTTCTTAAATCACTACACTGGCTTAAAATACCTGAACGAATCGAGTACAAAGTCCTATCACTTACATACAACACACTTCAATCTTCCCAACCCTCCTATCTTCGTCAATACATCCGCTTCGCTCAACCCGCTCTTCTTCTGCCCTAACACTTCTCCGCCCTGCATTCACCTCATCCTTAAAATTTGGTAATCGCTGCATAGCCATAGCTGCCCCACCACTCTGGAATAAACTCCCTCCAGAACTGCGACAGTTTTCGGACCCATCATACAAACTCACCGATGCTCCACCGCTTGCCAATTTCTGCTTCGGCCTTTCACTCAAAACTGAAAACATTCCTCTTCCACAGATCCTATCCTGACACCCCTTCTTCTTCTTATCTGCCTCTGCTCTCCAGCCCCAAACATCACCCACCGTAGCTGTCACGCTGTCTCTCTGCCTGACTCTTGGATCTTGACCCGGAACCGAACCCTTTTGCCTATCGGTTTTGTTTTGACTGAACGCCTGTGAATAAGCTGGTCCCCGCGGCGCAGCTTTCGTTGGGCGCTGTAGAAATCTTGTGATTATGATTACGACTCTGTTGTTTTGAGAATCTTGGCTTAAATACCTACCTGTAATGTAATGTAACAAGCATTTATATAGCACCTTTTAAACATCTCTCAAAATTACCTGTCTGAGCATCATTCTTATCGTTCTTAGACTGCTTCTTTGTTTAATCGGATTTACCTGGAATTGACAAGATTTGTCTCTCTCTCTGACTGATTCCTTACATATTGTTTTATCAGCAATATAGAGGTTCTGAATGTAAAACTGTGAACTGTTATGGTGCAGTTTAACCAAAATTCTTTCCTACCAGAATTACTGCTTTGTAAATGTGATCTAATGAACAGGAAAAAATTAATTTGAACAGCTAGACTAACACAGCACTCTATGACTTCTCATCCACTTGAACTCTGCAGTGTTTATATGTGTAAATAATGGTTTGTGTACATATACCAGGGCCATAGAGTAATGGTTCTATTCATTTTGGTATGATGTCCAAAACAAGACTGGATTTTAGACCTGGGTCCAGAGAAATGAGAATAAGCTACTTCCTAAATCATTAAATCTATTGTTGTTAACTATTACCAGCTTTGAATATTTGAATGTAGCGCAGTAGTCTAGTTGTTAGCATGCTGGATCTGGCAATAATGGTTAGTACTGGGTTTCTACAGTGGATTATGAATTCAGCTCGAATCGACCACTGATTGATGCTTTGTGCATTATGATAATGGCGCCAGAGAAGTCAATAGATTATATTATACTGGAAATGTCTATTCCTTATTTTATTCCATTAGATAAATAGGTAAAGAAGGGTTGATCTCACTGAGACTTAAAACATGGAATGAAGTAAACAGAGGAACTGCAATTTTTAGAAGCCTGCCCTAATCAGCTTAGAGCACATGCTTTGAAATTTTTTTGAAGGAGAGTAATAAGAGACATTCAGAAAGGTTTAGTTAGTCAAAGGATTGTAGGATTGGAAATTGATTGAGGGATGTAGTGTTGGCCCAGGCATGAATTCCAAGCACAGACTGGACAGTTGGACATATGGAGCTGGCATCTAAAACTATCAGCTTACATGAGTAACGATAGTTTACAGTGACTGTTACATTAACCTTCTAATGGTTTTCCTCTTTTGTTGTAATTATAAGGCAGTGTTTTGGTATAGTTTTACCATTTCCGGCCTGATCCACTTCCTCAACACGACATCAGTTGACTGTTTATTATTTGGTTGAAAGAACATCCTGGTTCCTGATTGCCCGTTCTGGGCGAAATGCCCTCTCTCCCTAGTCAAGGGTTCTGTGAATATGAGTATGTGTCATTAGTTCGTCTCCTGCCAATTACGGCCTACTCTGCGTGCCTAGTCTTCTAAGTTACAGGGCTGTGGAATCTACCACATATACAGCTGTTCATTTCTTGTTATTCCTGTCATACCCACTCATTCAATATCTGATGCTGAAACATCTGCCCTCTTGCTAAAAGGTTTGTTACCCCAGTAGGAAGTTAGTTAATCCCTGCTACTTACAGACTCCTGTGTCTTTCAGCTGTCTTATTTACATGTAATCTGTTTGAATAAACTACAACATTACTGTTATTAACATAATAACTAGTTACACTGAATTGTTTAATTATCTGTCCCATTAACTTTCCGGTTACAAGGCTATTAATTTTAATGAGACCAGTTTCTCATTGCAATTTTTAGACATTTTCTGTGATGAAACCGAATCTTGCGGTTTTGTTTTGCCAGAAACAGTTCGCCTTCTTAATGTTCCCTATAATTTGTTTCATTGTTTGTGCTGTGGCCTAACACATGGGCAGAAGCATTTCGGACATTACACGTTATTAGGCCTAAACTAAAATGCTATCAAATCATGATATATGTATCTATAAAGAAAAATACATAGGATTCTTGTTTATCTTTATTTGATTGCCAACAGGCATACACATTGTATTGTATTTGGTAACTTATATAGCACTTCTTACACAACAAACTGCTCAGAGGCACTACTACTCAATGTTGATGAGAAGTAGAACAGTCTTGATTCTTATAAGAAAGTCGGCAGTGTAATTGATTTCTGCTTTTAGTGCATTCGTAAGGCTGAAGCTGTGCCCATACTTCATACCAGATGCCTGGAAGGTGGCACTTACATCTACAAGTTGTACAAAACCACTCAGTTCTTCATTATCTAGAATGTAGAACTCTACATCGTCAAATCTGCCTTATATTTCTTGATTGCAATATGTGCATGCATGTGTGCATGCATGTGTGCATGCATGCGTGCATGAAATCATAATACTATGTGTAGGTCTGTTTCTTATGTTCCTGGTCAGTTTCATCAAACTCAACAACATCACATGTAGAATATTTGAAGCCCATGAGACAAATTTCCTGTATCGTAATCTTAATCTTGAGATTTCCACAGCGCCCACAGTGCCCAATGAAAACTAAGTTGTAGGATACAGCTTATTCACAGGTGCTGAGTCAACACAGAATCGATAGGCGTAAGGGTTTGGTGCCAGGTTAAGAAATGGTCCCATTATGGTAGTACTTATAAAGCCAATATGGGAATATTGTCATATAGTTTTTGTTGTCCTACATGCGATGTTGCTGTTGGAGAAGTAGATTACAATACTTTACTGCTCATCTAGCAATCTTGGTTTGACCAGCATCATGTATCTTTGCATCTTCCACCATGCGTAATTCAAACATCTTCCATTCTAATAACTCATCTACTGGAAATTTTACAGTACAGGTGGTTGCATACTTGCTGAGTTAAGTGGACTACAGCGGCTATGTCGGCATTTTCCTATTTGCTTAACACTTCTTTAACATCATAACCCCGGCATAGGCATTCCCATAGGCGCCGCAAGTGCAACTTGGAAGTCTTTGCGTTCATTAACTGATGTGGTTTGTCCATGGTCAAAAGCTTTTCTTGGAAATTTTACAGAGGTCAGCTAAGTCTTCAAGCACCTAAAACCTAAAAGGGACCTAAAACAATTAGTGCAACACGATACTGAGGATCTGTTACTGAGGATCTGTTACTGAGGATCTGTTACTGAGGATCTGTTACTCCGGTCACACAATATTTGCACAAGGGGTAGTTGTTTTCAGTCATCTGCTCTTTACAGTATTCCCGTACAATGGAGAGAGCAATTAGGCTTAAAACCCTATATTACAGAGTCAGAGGTCAGAAAGACACTGTCATAAGGCTCACAATGCACTCACAATGATGGGAAGTGGTGGCCTACTCTGAAACCTAGTGTATTGTGTGGGCCAGATGAATGTGATTGTACATCTTGGTGGACAGATGAATGTGATTGTACATCTTGGTGGACAGATGAATGTGATTGTACATCTTGGTGGACAGATGAATGTGATTGTACATCTTGGTGGACAGATGAATGTGATTGTAGGTCTTGGTGGATACTTCACAACCTAGGATGGCATGCCTTATGATTTAGCAAAACACAGCACCCAAATTACCGGATGAACAGCTTTGTTGAATTTACAGAGATGATTCAGTGAGCAGAATTTAAGGAGTTAAATTTGTTCAGTTGGTGTGAAGTTCCAAAGAAGAAAAACTCAGTTTAGCAGGATTTGGCTTTGGAAACTAGTCTACCAACGAATTTAAACTGTTCTTTGAAACACACAAGACAGAGGGAAGTCATGAGTGATGCCAAGGAAGTTCAAGTTAGCTATGTCAACTCGAGCTTTAGCAATTTCAGAATTAAACCAAGGCTCAGGCTGCCAATGAAATGTACTTAAATCCATCAAATGAACTGAATCTCGGTTATTCAGTACTCTGCTGCAACTTATAGGATGTCTACATGGCTGAAGTCCATCAAACATAACTCTCTTGATGAGTTAGTTAATTCCGCTTCCAGAATTTGGGTGCTGTTTTTAACCATTTCTGGTATCTCTGACCTAGTGGATTTTGACGAGGATTCTCCAATAGGCTGGAATTTTTCCTGCAGTTTCGTTTCATGCAACCAGTTGGTGCCATCTGTGTTATAGCAGAGCTATAGGTGTCACTAGATTAGATTCAATTAGATACACTGTATCCCTCTCAAATGATGTCAATGCCATGATTATGTAAATCATTCTCGATGGTTTTCTTGATGTATTTCGTTTTTTACAAATTATTACAAAGTTTAACTTGCAAAACTCCACTGAGTTGAGAGTTCCTTGGCTAGAGTTATAACAGCTACGTCAAGATATTATGAGCATATCTTACCTGTACTTAAATTACTGCATCGTCGCCTGTTGAACAGGGAATCCATTTTAAGATAAGACGTGTGGCCTAGAAAACCTGCATTGTACTGAAACACAATACCAGTACCTAATCAATCGTCATACCGCAGATTCATCAACATTCAGTTATATCCTCTGATTGCCTGACTAGGCTTCCCAAGAGTAGAAGTGTTCTGGGTAGAGACTGTACAAGTCAGAGTTTAGAAAGCCACTTTCATAAGGCTCAGAGCACTCTCATGCTGGTGGGAATAGGTGGCCAACTCTGTAACCCAGTGTATTATGTAATTCTCTTTCAACTTGATCAACTCGTCTCTGATGCCATTCCAAGTTCAGCTCAAGACCTACCCACTTCAGCTGCCTTACTCACCACAGTAAGTAGGTAAGTATGTAACTAATCTTTATTAGCATGAGACAAACGTCCATGCAGTACAACAACATTAAATACAAAACAGTTAAAAAGTAGCACAATGTCAAAAACAATGCAATATTATAAATGTATAATGAGTGTAACTATATACTGTTCAAGAGGAAACTAAAAGCATAAAAATTTTACTGTATATATGGTTCAAGAGAAAACTAACAGCACTGATATTGGCACAATTATGAGAACTAGTGTAGGCTCAATTTTTATATTATACAGTGAGCAAATGAGGAAGGATTTTTTATGCAGTAGTGTATAGAAGTATGGTAATACAAACTGAATGTCTCTGTGACTCTCTGTGACTGACCTTCTGGAAACTAACATGATTTTGAGCTTGCTTTTAGTGTGGTGTGCCATCTGGTTGCTGTCATCATGTTTGTACCGAAGCAAACCAAGCACAGAATGCCTTTTAAACCCGCCAACCTGTATTGATTTTAATGAGCCTAACCCAGAAGGATAGCAGGCTGATTTGGCCTAGACAACCTGGTATTTCTTAGACTATCATATCATGTCTCATCATAGTACGAACCAATCTAGATGTTACTGTACTTCACTAAATGTTGACCTGCAGTTCTACTTCCGGTAGTTTTTTTACCAGTAGTCATGAACTCCAGTGATATTGTGTCGTTATTTTCATATGAATCTATCACTGTTTACTTCCCACTGCACTAACGGGAAGTCGTAGCAGTGTCCACTTTCATACATACGGCACCTTGATTACTGTACAACACTTCCAAATGGTCAGTCTGCCAAGAGGTCAGCCAACAATCCAATCAACCAAAGTATTAAGTTATCAACCAATCAGTCAGAAAAAAAATAACCAGTCTGATAGCAAGCAAACATGTGTACATGCTTTTTTGTAATTCTTTTACTTTTATTTCTTCAGATGGCCATTTTACATCAGTCTCTAAATACGAAGGCTTCATAAATGTTAGTCAGGTGGACAGAGATTGTAATAGCATCATAGTCTACTTCTCTCCTGCTCCTGATTCCTTTGGATTTGGAGGCTACAATGTTGATCTGCTGTTGAATGACAAAGAAATCGCTACAGCTAAGAATCTTTCTTATAAATGCGATGTAAGTCCGACACAGAATTTTCATACTTACTGATTGTTACCTCACTATAACCAGTAATATTTATCTACACGATAGATTTGATGTAATGTACAATTTAGTGTAATATTTTGTATGCGTGGCGCCTCTTCAAGGTATCTCCTCAGAGGCACTTCTATCTGAACTTTGATGAAAGAGAAGTCTTCAAGTTGAGAACAAATGTGCCAGTAGCTCCTGTTGCAAAGAGAAGGCAGCATTTCCACTGTTTTTGTTTACCCTAATGACATTAACAATCCTTAAATGCAGACCAATCCTGCCAAAAGTCGATGCCTAATAAATAAGAAAACCATCTGTTGTAACGATGTTTTCATTCCATACTTTTACTGAAAGATGCTTCAACCTGGAGTCCATGCCACTAAAACTTACCTTGACAGTCTTGTATTCAATGACTTTACCATACCTTGCCATACTTATAATGACCTTAATGTAGCAAGAGTGTTAAACAGATTTGAAAAAACATTTCTAGAGTGTTTTGATGTTTTGACTGAATATCTTAAACTCCTGAAATGTTGTTAGAATGAGACTTGTTACATTGATTTTTTGTGCAGTGATATAGCAGTTTTAATCTGAGTGCTAGTAATGCTACTTATTAACAACTCTAATTCATTCTAACAACAGTACTAATATTAACACTGATACAATATTCTAATATGCCAGTATTGGAATCTGTAATATCAGTGCTTATGCAGAAATTTTAAGAGACATTTTGAGCTGCAGTCAACCATTTGTTCTTGTTTCTAGCTGAAACAATCAAGCAACACAGAATATATTTTTCATTATGCAAACCATAGCGTCTGATATCTTGGTGCTTACTTGTAAGGTCCGTTTTGATTCTGCAGTGTATCTTTCTTCTTCTTCTTCTTCTTCTTCTCTCTTCTGTCAGGCGTATGCTGACGATGAGGTTTGAACAAGACACCTCCACTTTGTTCTATCCTTGATTGTATGAATGGCAGTTCTCATGTCCAATCCCTTGATTTCCAGATCTTCCTTCACATTGTCTATCCATGTCTTTGTCTGCCTTCCTCGACTCTGTGTTCCCTCCCCATGGCCATAGAGTGCTCTGGCCGGTAATCTTCCGTTGTCCATCCTCGTTACGTGCCCAAACCAAGTCGGTCTTCTTTCTCTATTCCTATCCACCAATGTCTAATGTGTATCTTTAGTTGTCACAAAATAAATGTCATAAGCAAAGTGGAAAACTGAGATGCAGACATTGCTGGTAGTCAGATTTTTTTCAGAGGTTGTTTAATCTACAGAGAAAATTAAGCATCATATTACAGAGCATAGACAGGTGACCAGCATCCAGGTATATCCTGCTCTGCAGTCAGTCAATCAATCAATCAATTAATCCCTCTTTCTTGAAACTCAGTTGTTAAACTCCTGCTCAGCTGTTACAGGATGTATCCAGCTTTGTTTTTTTAATCATATTGAAAAGGTAAAGTCCAGTGGTTTTTCAACTTGTTAAACCTTTGGGATTAGGTTTTTGGCAATTAAAAAATTCTTATTTCTGATATTATTACACATATTGCATCACTAATACTGATTTTACAAAAGCACCTAATAACAACTGAAGCAGCGGGATACTGTGTACATAAGGTCAAGAGGTCAAAAGGCAGAGTTACAAATGAAGTGTTCAGAGGCATCTCTAGCTTGAAAACACTTTTTTATGTTTCTTTTTGTTGAATTTTTCACTGATTTATGAAATTTTATATATTAAACTGAAATATTTCAGCCAACTTTAATGTGATTTTCAGAAGCATGCAGCTTTAGGAAAAAATCAGGAAGATACTGTACAAGAATTGAAAAAATTGTTTGACTACCTAAATTGCAAAATGTTTATTTTTTGATAATATTATTGCAATTTTTGCCTTGTTAATGTTTGTTTGGCAAATACTGCAGCCAGGGATATCATTAAAGGATAATGGCACTAGCAATTAAATCCAACCATTAGAAAATACTGCAAATACAAAAACTGTCGGCCAAATTTCAGTCGGTCTGTTCAAGTGTAAAAGTAAATTAACGATTTATGAGGTGTATGAGTTTGTTAATTTCTAGCAAGCACATTATTCCAATGATTCCAGTGTTTGGTTTCTCGTCCAACCATCAAAGATTATTCAGTTTCACAACTGTAGGTTGAAGTACACGGAGTGAACAGATGAGGCCTAAAGCAATTTGTTCAACTTTTTCCAGATAGATGTTGATCCAGAACATAGCAAAAATTCACACTTATCCAAAATTGCCATATAATTATCAATTAGCTTTTACATTAAAACAAGTTGCCGAATTGGCTCTAGTTTTTTTGTAATCTGAAATGAAGTAATTTTATATCGCACAATGCATGCCAATAGTGATACACTTACAGTTAATATTTGTAAAAACCAGGTCATAGACTAGTTCTTAGATTTTTTGCCTGTCTCTTGTACAGCTGTTCGGGAGCATCTCTGCGGAGTGTCCAGCAGTAGTCAGCCAACATTGTAGTGGACCATTTTCCCTGGTACCTTTGCTCCATTGTTGCGATATCTTGATGAAAACGTTCGCCATGTTCGTCACTAACCATACCACAGTTGTCAGGGAAGAAATCCAGATGGGAATGAAGGAAATGCATCTTCAGAGACATATTGCAGCGAAATTTCTGATACTGCTTGAGCATGTCTTCTACTAGTTCCTTGTAGTTTTCTGCCCTAACATTCCCCAGAAAGTCTGTAGACACTAGACGAAAAGCATTCCATGCTTGTTTCGCATCACCCTCCAGCAAGTTGTTGAAGCGGTCATCTATGAAGAGTTCTCTAATCTGAGGACCCACAAAAACTCCCTCTTTAATCTTTGCTTCGCTGAGTCGAGGGAATTTTTCATGCAGGTATCGGAAAGCTGGCGAAGTGCGGTCCATGGCTTTCACAAGTTCTTCACCAAACCTAGTTTGATGTGAAGGGGTGGTAGTAGGATTTTGTGAGCCTCGACCAGAGCTGGGTGATGGATATTCTTCTGTCCAACTGCCATGTTTTGTCTGGGAGTCCATTCCTTACGCACGTAGTGCAACTCTCTTGCTCGGCTATCCCACTCACACAAGAAACACATATATTTTGTATATCCTTGCTGCAGTCCCATTAAAATGGCAACTACCTTCAAATCACCACACAGGTGCTATTTGTACCTGTTATAGTCAATGGAATGCAGTAGCTGTTTTAGGTTATCGTATGTCTCTTTCATGTGGACAGCATGCGCTAATGGAATAGATAGAAGACGGTTTCCATTGTGCAAAAGCACAGCCTTAAGACTCAGTGTTGAAGAGTCTACAAAGAGTCTCCATTCTTGTGGGTCATGAGTGATCTGTAAGGCATTCATGAGGTCGTCAATATTGGAACAGAATACCAGATTACCTTCCTTCATAAAGAAAGGTTCCAACTGGTGATGGCGCTTTCTATATGAAGTAATTGTGACATCTTCTTCTAGAAGATTCCATTGTTGGAGTCTTGATCCTAGCAATTCTGCCTTGTTTTTGGATAAGTCCAAATCACGAACAAGGTCATTTAGTTCTTCCTGTGTTATTCTGTGTGGGGTTGATGATGCACCACAGTGAAAATCGGGATCACTGCACGCTGACGGACCAGGAGAAGAACATGTCGGCTCACCCTTGTCCTCATCAGATGAATCAAGGAAAATATATTCTTCTGGAGGTTCTGGAATAGGAAGTCCATCACCATGTGGAACTGGTCTCAATGCTGACGGAATGTTTGGGTAGACTATTGTCGACTTCTTTTGCTTCGTTATTCCACCGGAAAGAGGAGGAACCAAGCAGAAGTAACAGTCATCTACGTGGTTGCTTTGCTCTCTCCACACCATGGGAACTGCAAACAGCATTGATGGTCTTTTGCCATTCAACCACTGTGAAAGCTGTGTTGTACATGTAGCACAGCATATATGCGGGGCCCATGGCTTGTCTTGGTCACCAACCTTGCATTCGAAGTAAGCATGATATGCCTTCTTGACTTGATAAGTGATACTTTTCTTCTGGTTGGCAAATGTCACTTCCCCACAAATGTAACAAAAGTTGTCCACAGTATTTACGCACTTCCGAGGCATTACAGTTCTGTATTGTATCTAAATGGATAAAGTAATAATAGTTTTATAAAACAGTAACTTAAACTGTCTCGCACAAAGTCTGTAATATTGTAAATGCTCAACCGTTCCGACTCGCTTTATATAGTACACTGCTGACGTCATCTTACGTCAGCAGCCGACTGGCTGTAGTTTTGCATTGCATCAGAAAATGACGTAATCATCTGTGCATGATGTGTCCATGATGGGATTATGCAATGAGGTGGAATATTACATCATTCTAGACTTATTTAGGATATTGTCGCAGTCCTACTGCATAAATTTACATGGTGAAACATAAAAAATGAACTATATGAAATATTTTCAAAACGAGAGCCAATAAAAAAAATTTATGGTTATATTCGTGTTCAGCACACCAAGATGCTACACATTAGGGCCTTTTCCAGTCAGTAACGATTTCTATGTTGACCAGTGTAATTATCAATTAGCTTTTACATTAAAACAAGTTCAATTATTGGTTAAGTTTTAAAACAATTTTTGTGGACAACCACACCACTGATATAGTCTGCCATATTTCTTGATCTGTGATACAGCAACTTCCACATCCTTTTCTGCTTGGTCTGCTGTTTAGTTTAGTATTTCAAATACAAGAGCTCTAAGTTCTCAGATTATTTTATGATCTTAGTAAAACACTGCAAAGGAGAGTCCTAAGACACTCTGGCAACCCAAATTCCCCTCCATCAAACTCTGCCTTCTTCAAACTGACAACTCTAGCTGAGATCTCACTTGGATAGATTAGTTCATCCTATGCTGACTGTTAAATATGGCCTTCTTTGAACATGTGAAGACAGTATGCCAAACATGCTTTAACAGATGTATCAGGTCTCTCTCCTGTTGCATGCATTCATATGCACTATGGTTGAACTTGGTAATGCCATTTTATTATTATTATCATCATTATTATTATTATCATTGCTATTTATTAAGGTGATCCTTTATTATTATTATTATCATTATTATTACTATTATAGTGTATTTTTATTATAGAGGCATTTTAGTTCATGGCCATTCCACGTTGGCTGTCATGGACTCGCTGAATCACATGGATATGCTTAAAAGAACATTGCAGCTTTAAGTCAAGTGATTGACAGCTGGTGGTAATGAATGCCCAGCAGTAGGCTATTCCAGATGAATGGTCCAGTAACTGTGAAACTCAGTGACCCATGTTGAAAATATCCACAGTAGTATGTTAATTTTGTCACAGGAAGACTTTTAGCTTTGGCGGGTGTAACGCTTCAGCTGGCGCCACCTATTACAGTTGCTATTTAATTATACTAGCAGTATAACAGCCAATCAACAAGGTTTAGTTTATTCTTGCAGTATTTGCTGGATACATAATCAAAACAATTTTCAGATATTTTCTTGTGTTTTAAGGTAGAAAAAGTAACCATGGGAAAGTTGCAAGCATGCATTCTTCCCCTCAGGTTTATTCTGCTTATTAGGTAATTTGTTGATTTCATTGTTATGTTTTGAATATTTAGAATTATGAACCAGTGTTCTTCAACAATGTTGGCTCTGGTAAATACCGGCTGATGGTATGGTTAACTCTGAATTTTATGACATACATAGCCTGATGAAGTCTGTAAATGTACAATTAAATTAGGCCTAACTGGTTACAGTGTGGGCTTGTACATTTACAATTTTAAAATGTTTCTGTAATGGTATTACTGAAACTGGTTGTTAAAAGATCTCTTATCAGAGCATTTGTTGTGTAAATGTCCATGTTCTGTGTGTACTGGATTTACAAATTACTTGGGATTCAAGGTCACAAATGATGCATGCAATTACAAAATTGCTGTCTTTCAAAACAATGCTTACTGGTCATCTGCATACCAGCAGAAGGTGTTTCACTGCTAAGACCCATCGGTATATTACCCTTGAATCTTGACCTGGAACCAAACCCGACCTTACTTTGCAGTTCAGTTTTGTTTTTGTTGAGTATCTGCAAATAAGCTGGTTCTTGTGACTTGGTCTTCAAGGGTGCCTAAGAAATTTCAAGATAATGATTACTACAGCATTTCTGACTGCCATACTCTTGATATGGCATGAGCAAAAACTGGTCCTGATAAGCAAGCTTTTGCATTGGCTGAACCAGGTTTCTGGAATGCTCTTCCTAAAACTGTCTAATTTGCCGGGTCTGCTCTGTCTTTCTGACCATGACTTAAGCCCTACTTGTCTACTACACGCCTCTCTTTATCACTGATCTTCTAAATTGCTCAACAAAATAAAATAATTTATAATTGTAAAACATATCTATAATGACTGAAAATGTGCAAACGTCTGGTGATGTGGCTGCACCACTGATTGATGTCTTATGCACTATTCTAACAGTATTATGGAAGTGAGTAAGATTAGATTAGAATGATTGAACTTTGGTTATTGATGACGTAACATGTTACATTTGAGTTGATATCCAGTTTTCAAAGTTAACTGAGGTTGAAAACAGTTGCTTATTGTGGATGTGTCCTTAGGTAACTCCAGTTGGTGGAAGGTGTCCCTGTGCAAATTGCAAGGCATGCAGTGCCCCTTATATAGACTTCAACATTTCCGCGTCTAACTGTAAGCTTTTTTGTACATTGCATTATATAACTTGTTCAGTTTGATTGTTTGTTGATATTATTATATGTGGCTGATTACGATTAGTCCAGTGATTTATGTGCTGGACTGTCATATGTGAGCTTTGCAGTTCATATCTTCATCCTGTAATGAAAACAGGTCACATTAGTTATGTTTGCAACTTTAGATGAGAGATTTGTGTTAGCAGTCATCAGCTGTTAGATATTAGCTGTCTTAATATTAGGCAATCTTAATTAACCAGGTTGGTCAGATGTCCCAACGCTTGTTAACTTTTTCCAACTCCAGACAAGACTGAAGAGAGTTGGTGGCAACATTCTCATCTACAATGCAAACCTCAGGTGCAGTCCTCTTTATAGATCTCTTCTGCTTCTTGCTGAAGTCTTTGCAGTCATTTTAATAAGGTCTCAAAGCATAACATTTCAGCAGTTTTGTTCTCTGAAGGCTGCATTTCTGTCCCTAATAGATTGATCAGTTACACCACTTACATTCCCAATGTCAGGTTGCAAGCACCTCTGATGAGTCTGTCTTTAAAAGGTGATATATAAATCTGTTATTACAGTTACACTTACAACATAGTACATAATCTAACATATATATGGTTAGATAATGTGCAGCAACTGCACAGCTAAACTTGCTACAGATTTTCTTCAAATTTTTATCACGGTATTTTTCCATTTTCAGATGTATGTCAGACTACTACAGCATTGCCACCTGTTTCAGATCTGACCCACAGCCAAATACCGTCTGCTCCCAGTGAAGGCAAATCCATGATTAGCGAGAGTCCAGTTAGCATTAGAAACCAAACTGTCATGATCACAGTTGTTACCATCACTGTTGCAGCAGTTGCTGTTCTAACCATTATCATGGTTGTGTTTAAATCAAGGAAATGCAAAGGTAAGTCATTATTAAACACAATGCTAAATTGTTGCTAAAGGAGGTTACCAGTAATTAGTCAATTATATGGCTAAAATATCCTATATTTAATATTGATATTAATTATTGTGTATTATGTAACCTTTATTCCCTTCAAAATTAATATTTACATGAGTTTGCTGTTCTTACTGCAGGCATGTCGTCTATTATGTTCCATATTGCAAATTGCAAAAAGACATTTCATGGTGATAAGATGACAAAAAGATACATAATTCTCTTTAAGTTAAACCAGATCATTGTTATTTGCATGATCTTCATTAAAATTGGTATATTAAGATGATTTAATCAGAAATGTATGATTTACAAGAAAAGGCTAAGAATATGAAGTTGCTAGTACTTGATGCCCATGTTTGCACTTAAGGGTTAGCTGAAGGGATTGCACTGCATTTTCTTATGATTCATAAAGAAATATCACAATATTTTATGATAAGAGATAAAAGGATAAGACCCATAACCTATCCGAATGGCCATTATGGCTTTCAAATATTCTCGACTTCAGCTTAGTCTTTGGCTTTTGAGAATGGGCAACAAGCCTTCTCCCTCACCATCCAATATCCTGTTGACGTTATGCCCTAGGTTCTAGGTACTAGCGACAGAAATTTGAAACGCTGGAACGTCATTACACATAATGCACTTCATAATTCACATAAATTCTAATAGAACACTTTCCGGAATTGAAGTACAATGAATATCCAAAATTTAGTTCAGCTTTAGGACCTCATCATAATTTATATAATCATAAACATAATTTATAATACAATGTACAAAGTCTCATTTTAACATAATACTTAATATGGCCACAAAATGTAGCCTTATAAGGAGGTGAAAGGCCAGTGTAGCATTCTTTTCTGGTCTTGGTAGACTATGGAACAAAGGACCTTTGTGTCAGCATCTCAGCATGTTTACCATTAAGTACATGAATGAAAACTAGCACACATTCATTATATATATCGAAAATTAGTGTCTCCTTATTTTGCGATTGCATAAGCAGCTTTTGCATTGGCTTCTTAAAGATCTATTAATCAAGAACTTTATTAGTACAAAGGCCAAAGTAAGTCATTATTTTACAGCAAACAATAAAGAAATAAATTACTTGACAACTTGTTAACTGAGGAATGAATTGGTAAATGCAACAAACACAAGCAATTTCCTACAATTGTTCATACTGGCAAGTTGTTCAGACTGTTTAATTGTAATTTAAGCAAATAATCTTTAATAATTGATTCAACATTTTCAAGTATTTATGGCATGGTTTGTCAATTATTACATGAGATGGATTTGTGTATCTTGCATCTTACTGAGGTAACGTTTCCAACTTTAGGTCAGACGACAGTTTCTACAGATATCGATAGCAATGATGAAAAAGGTGATGCGTTAAATTTCTCTTGATGTTGTGTGCCAGTTGTACCTTAGATTAACCCAGCCATCCCATGGGGGCTTATGGCTAATGCATATGGCTTTCACCTTTAGGTCTAGGGTTTGAATGTATGTAACTAGTTCTTTATATAGCACCCTTAAAGAACCTCATAAAGTCGCTAAAACATGACTATCTCAGAGATCTGAACAGATGCGATTTAAGATATGTTGAAAATGCTTCTTGAGCCGCCTGTGGCAGAATACTACAGTATGTATATTTATTGGAAGAATGTTCCAGGATTTTAGTATGGGACCAGCAAGCTCTCATGCATTTGCCTTTCACCTAACAGCTCAAAGATTGGGATGGAGTTAAGCTAAATTGTTTTAAATCTGTTAACCACGGTCACTGATACAAATTTGATTGTGAAAATAATGTATGACTAGACTGTCTTAGGATCTGCAAAGTCCAAAGGATGAAGATGAACTGATGAACGGGTGTGAAAAGTCGACCAATACATTAACCTACATTTAACTTTTGGGGTTGGCTGACCCTGGGTGACTCTGTGATCAAGTGCTTGTATATGTGATTCAATGGTGACAGTTCCCTTCTAAGAGATATTATAGAGGGAAGAATTGAGGGAAAGAAAGACCTAGAGAGATGCTACTAGACTGGATGATGGTGGACAGATACGGTAAACTGAATGAGGAGGTCCAGCGATGTCAGGAGTGGTGCCATTGGACATTCAAACCTGCCCGTGGGCCGTGGGGCAGAGAACTTGATAAAGAAGGTGACAGTTACTATCAACGGGCTGATCAAGTATTTAATAAACTAAATGTTCGAATGACTTCGATTGTGATAGTTTTGTGAAGACGATATTTTACACTAATATTTGCGGTTAGGAGTCGTCCATAAAGACGTCCGCAAAGATGGAGGGAAGGAGGGGTCATGCAAATGTGGACAATTGCGGACAATGGGGGAGGGAGGGTTGTGGCCTATGCGGACGTCCGCATATAAATTTGGTACAAGTACACAGCTTTTACTACAACCCATGCTTCAAACACCAACTTGAGTCAGAGGGCAGACACTCTGTACTGCACTGATTCATCAGTAGTAATGTTTCGTTGCAGACAGCTAAAGAAACATTTAAAGTTTTCAACCTATCTTAAGTTGCATAGATCTTTATAGATCTGTTAGCCATGTATGGTGCCATTGTGAGGTTCTCTTAAACGAGTATTTATTAATGTCGCTTTTCACGATGCTGGTCTTTATTGTTTACTGGCTTTGGAACGTGGACGTCTGCTGAGGGAGGGGGAGGGTAAGGCCAACTGCGGACAAAAGCGGACAAGGGGGGGAGGGTCCAAAGTAGGTCATTTTTGTGGACGTCCTTTATGGTCGACCCCTTATTTCTGCTTATTTAACTATTATTTGACTCTTTTCTGGTTACTACAGACGAGTTGATTCGAGAACCAGTTGTTCTGATCTACGCTAGTGACAACTGTTATCACAACAATGTTGTACGGCGCCTGGCAACCTATCTTCAAACTCACTGCCATTGTGATGTTAGGTTTGACCAGTGGTCTCAAAAAGAGATCAGCGAGGTGTCTGCACTTGATTGGATCCTTCATCAACTCAGATCTGTGAAGAATGTGATCGTCATCAACTCAGAGGGTGGATTTCGTCATTACGAGGCTTTTATGAGAGGGGTTGCATATGAGAAGATCGAGCACGAAACCCCACTTGAGAACATGTTTTCACCCGCAATGCAGGAACTCCGCAATGGTTACTATCTTAAACCGAAGTCTCGAAAGGTCTTTAAGGTCGCATTTCCTTACACAGATTCAGAATTCATCATCAACGACATTCACCCAGGCATAACCTACCGACTGATGACACACATTGAAGATCTGTGCCTCAATATCCATGGTCTGTCAAAGCACAGCAGGAGGGGTAAGACAACTGTGCTAGGCATCAACCAGAGAGACTATACTAAAAGTCCAGAAGGCCATGAACTGGAAAAGGCCATCAGAGAGGCATGTGAGTACGGCAAGGGGCATCCTAACTGGTTTTCTAATTTCTACCAGGAAAAGCCAAGAAAGGACCGGAACAAGGTTTGCTCATCAATGAACAAGGATTGGAATGAAGGCTGCTTGGCTCTGCAGAATGGTTCTCCATGGAACGAAGGCTGCTTGGCTCTGCAGAATTGTTCTCCATGGAACGAAGGCTGCTTGGCTCTGCAGAGTGGTTCTCCATGTATACCATCTCCTGTCTATGACTCTGGCATTGGAACGAGCATCGAATGCCAGAATGTGTCAGACAGCTTTCTGAAAATGCTGTGCAGTGAAAACCAGCAGATGGAAGTGTTTCAAGCACCTGATCTTGATGATGTAAGTTCTGTATCTAGTACCAACCTTGAATTAAAGGGGGAAATGTTTAACAAAGATTTTGACAGCACTCTGGAACCGTTTCTAACCTTTCTGCCTAACGATTTTGTTTTGACTGAGCGCCTGTGAATAAGCTGGTTCCCGCAACTTAGCTTTCGTTGGGCGCTGTAGAAATCTCGAGTTTGCAATTACAGTTACAATGAAAATGTGGAAAGAACATGATTTTTAATTAAATGCAGTCAAAATCAGCAGTGAATTCAAACACCAATGCAAATATATACCAGTATTTTTAATGCATTGAGAACAGCTATATGTACATGCTTCAAATACAATTCACTCAGTGACGTCAATTTCCACAGGACGGTGTACAGCTGAAGATTGTTCTTTGACATTGTTCTTTTGACATTTGATATGGTAATGTTCTGCTAATGTTTTGACACACTAGCCTTACATCCAGGGTTAAAGCTCTCAAGTGTCACTTGGGGAATTGGCAATTCATTGATAAATTATGCAAACAATATAAGAAGGTTGTCTTATTGTGCTGTTCTATCTCTCAGAAATTCCGTCTAAAGTTCTTAAGCTTCAGAACTTTCCTGTGGAGGGCCATAGTTTGCTAAGTAATAGCCTGACCTTGCCTGACCTCTGAACAACCCATATCCTCCTGGAAAAACATGGCTATTTAATGGATCTCTAAATTACTTAATGTTCCTAATTAAATTAATTGCTAAATGTTCCTAATTAGATGAGTCAGGGGACAATAAACAATCACACAAACTGTAGGTTGAACTAAGTGAGTGGTTCCCATCTTCTGTTCTATTTTTTGCCTTTACCAGTTTCTTCCTGAAATGCACTGTTTTAAATTCGGATTAAGGAAACGGAGCTACGATTCTAAAATACCTGTCTCCCATTTATACTGTTTGTATAAAAATTCATGTTTGTATCACTGAACAGTTCAAAAATTTGTTGTATATTTTAAATACTGACAATTGGTTTTTACTGTTACCGTTTTTATGTATCGAAATATTTTATACTCAAATGCTGCATTTCGTGCCTTGTTGCCCATTCTCAAATGTGGGCATTTGTATTGCATTAGTAAGATTTCTTAGATGTTATTCTTCTACTAGTTTAATCTAATCTGGAGACTTCTATTATCCCGTATCATCGTTGTAGTAACCCACAAGGCATCAATCAATAGCTGCTGTGAAGTGAAACCATAGTCAGCATTCATAATTAGTTAATTAGTTAAGTGAAGTCAAATGTGCATGCCATAGTAAATGTTAGGTTAATATTTAAGCGCTGATGTAAGCTGACTTCGCTTGTAAGAGGAACTTAGGTCTTAGGGGATTTAAAGGGCACAGACGTAGTTTATTAATGTGGGTTTGAGTATACATTTAATATGCATATATAAAGCCTCCTTTGCATACGAGACCTTGTATCTTCAGGTGATTTCTCTGTGCTGGATGCACAATAATTTTTTTTACTATGATTAATTACCTCAAGTGAATTTGTCATTACTTCTAAATATGTTAAAACTTTTCAACTTTTGCTAACTTTACAACTTTATAAATCATTTGTATTTAGTGGCATCACTTTTGAACATATATTTTTGTGACTCATTAAATTTGTCATAACTTGCAAATATGTTGTAACTTTGCATATATCTTTCATATGAAATGGTATCACTCTGACAATGTATTATGAAGAACTGTTTGAAGCTCATACGATACAGATTACTGTAAGTGGTGAACATTTACAGGATATGAGTGAAATTAATGAAGTCGAATAAATTAATACTTGTGGTTTATTTGCTATTCACTTTTGGCCACATCTTGCACTTTGAAAGGAAAAAACAAACCCATACAGCAACGTCACTTGTAGGAAAACTGAAGCCCATATGACAATATTCCCACATGTGCTTCATATGTCCTACCATACATTTCCGTTGGTAGGACATTTGAAGCCCATACAGGAGTATGTCCCACATATGGCACTGCTCGTTGGGAAGGTCAAGAATTATTAAAATGCTTGTACAAAAATAATATTCGGCCCTATTTCGGAATCAAACTTCGACCAGATCTGCCTTAACTATAATCGATTACATAATTTAACTATAAAGCATGTTTAACATGTCCACCTCTGGCCTCGGTTCAAACACCAAAACATGCACACTAGTGTTGGCAGATATCAGCATGCATCAATGTGAAATTTCATTGCTCTTAAACTTCGATTTTTACTCAACCAATGAAATGAATGCTTGGCTGTTCATTTTAGTTCTAAACCTTCATATAATTATTTGCATCATTTCAAAAGTGTGCACCATCGTGTAACTGAACACTTACAGAGCTCAAGAGATTGATCAACTCTTTTGTAAGGTACAGTTTAATGCATTCCAGAATAGCAGGACAGGCCTGCAGTTGGACTATGCCTTGGCTTAAGCCTACGACAGTTCAGAAATGCACATTGAAGCTGGGTAACAGAAAAACATCCACTATAAACAGACTGAAAGAGTACCTAGTTGTTTTTAAGTGGCCTAACTTGTCGATCAGCAGAATGTGACGGTTTTCTTTTGTGTGAAGATACGTCAGTGGTCAATCGGATAGCAGCTTACTTAAGTTAGTGGCTATGTATGTTTCACAGACCACGCATCCCTCCCCACACAGTTAAGCGACGAGGGTTTGGTTCTGACACGCGTCAACACTGAACAGTCTGTTGTAACCATTATCATTGTCATTTATCATCATCATCGTCTTGTCGTCACCAGCATCATCATTGCCGTTGTCGTCATCATCAAGCAATGTAGTGATGCTCTGTGATCACTGCTTTCACCACCACGTACTGCTACCACCACCAGTCCACCACGATCGCCATCACCATCATCATCATCATCATCATCATCATAGCATACCTCTAGGATGTTTTATTAGAACCAAATGAAGAAATGTTCTCTGCAGCGTTTGCTGAGAACACTTCTTCGTGTTCATACCGAGTCTTACCATGATCACCGCCATTTTTAAAATAGGCCTATTGGCCTACATTAGGCTCTATAATTCACAAACGCCATAGAGCAGTAGGTGGACTCAGCACACATTTACTGCTAAATGGTATTGAGATCTGTTAATCTATTCTAACTGAAGTATAGGTATACAGAGGCAGATCTCTTCATACTCAAGCATTATGTAATACACAGGTCTGTTCTAGCATACAGTAATTGTTGTTGTTTATGTCTACCAACTGCGTTATGCACTACTGCGTTACTTGTAACGCGTTACTATAACTAGGCCTACTATTTTTGTAGCTTCGTAATCGTAATCTCGAGATTTCTACAGCGCCCAACGAAAGCTAAGTCACGGGAACCAGCTTATTCAGCTTATTCACGGGCGCTCAGTCAAAACAAAATCGATAGGCAAAAGGGTCAAAATCCAGAAGTCAGGCAGTCAGACAGTCTGATGGCTACGGTGGCTTGTGTTTGCGATTGGAGCAAGAAGAGAGACAAGGGGAAGAGGAAGAATCAGGATAAGATTTTTGAAAAAGAAATGTTTTCAGTCTTGAGTGAAAGACGAGCTCAAGCTATAAGCTAAGTAAGTACTTTTAAAGTAACTGCTTTTCAGACGCACTTGGCCTAAATCACAAACGTATCACAATCACCAAGATATCTGCCTGAATGACCACCAGCCTTCCAACCGTCTATGATTCAACCCTTCAAAAACAGAGTTTCTAATAATTAGCCTCCAAGAACAATTAGACAAACTAACCTGTCCTTCGGTCCCTTCTCCTAACGATCTGTTTCCCTGTGAATTACTCTCCTCTAGTCCTCAATCTCGGAGTCATCTGTGACAAAAACCTTACCTTTGCCGCCCTCATCGCTCCATTATCTACATGTATCACCTGCTAGGCTACAGTGTACATTCAAATTCGTGGCCTCCGCCGACTTAGTAGTTCCACTGTTGGTAGTTCCACTTATGGCATCAAAGGCCGCTGACGTCGCCCTCCTCCTTCAAACTCCAGAGAGTTCAGAACTCCTTGGCTAGAGCCATAACAAATACTCCTAAATATGAGCATATAAACCCTGTGCTTAAACCTTTACATTGGCTTCCTGTTCAGCAAAGGATTTGTTTCAAATTAGGACTTACAGTTTATAAAACATTGAACTATGGCTAACCACAATACTTGAAATCAGTCCTTATTCCCCAGACTTACCATTATTCTTTCTCTGGTCATACCTTGGACTAGAACTGTTCTGTGTAAACGAGCATTTTCGGTTGCTGGACCAAAATTCTGGAATTCCCTCCCTGTGTCTGTTCGTTCTGCTCAGTCGCTTCTGTCATTTCGTTCTCAACTTAAAACTTACCTGTTTCAAAGTGCTTATCCACCATAGGCTGCCTGTCTGTCGAGTGGACTGACCTTCTGGATATCGACCTGATTGTGGCTTGGTTTTGGTGTGCCATCGGTTGATGCCTTGTGCATTAGACACTGGCGCATTAGAAGTTGCTAATTATTATTATTATTATTATCCAGGCTTGGGACTGTCACTACCCGAGTAAAGGTAGTGGTGGAGTTTACTCCGCCGACTTCACCAGGCCGGCCTCTGTTTCATTTTTACGACCCGGCATGTGAGAGTTGCTGAAATCGGTTTCACTTAAGGTGCCTACAGAATGTGAAAATAAAAAACGGCTGTGATAATACCGTTAAAGCAAAAACACGAGGAAATGGCGGAAAATTAAAGCCAGTAGGAAAACCAGTGAAAATCTCGTGAGGAATGAGCCAAAGCTGCATCGACAAAGGTCATATGAAATCAGGAGAAATCAATAAAGAGAAATGGATTGAAATTGCCATTAGGCAATGAAGGAACTGCTAATTACTTTAGAAATTTTAGGAACGAGTAGGCCTACCAGTGCACGGTCTTTCAGCAAGGAAGATGATTCATAGGCCTATAGGTCATATGGAATCGGTTAAGTTCACACAATGAGTGAAGCAGGATTTTTTTTAAATTGTCGCTATGTTCAGTTTCGAGCGATAAGCTTTAAAAGAAATCTATATAGGCCTATGCATTTATTAACCATAAAGGTATAAAATCCCCAAAAAATTAGTACAGACAGATGCAAAATTGGCCAACAAGCATGCGCACTCCCCATCTTCTACTTATCCCTCTTTCCGTTCCAATCCCAAACATCACCCACCGTAGCTGCCCACGGCCATCTAAACAGAAGGCCGTGAGCTGCCACGCTGTCTCTGCCTAACTCTGGAACCGAACACTTTTGCCTATCAATTTTGTTTTGACTGAGCGCCTGTGAATAAGCTGGTCCCCGTGACGTGGCTTTCATTCGGCGGTGAAGAAGTCTCGGGATTAAGATTACGATTACAAAGGTACAAAATGCAGAAACAAAAAACTAAGTACAAAGAAATGGAAACTAGTCAAACAGAACATAATTACGTCTATGATGTTACTGATATAACTATCAGGACCATAAAAGCAAAATAAAACCTATAACAGCAAACATGTAATCTGATACTTTGGTGCATGCTGTTCAAGCACATTTTTCACCATGGATTACCTGTTTTATATTGCGTATTCGTATACTTTACCTAGAAAAAATAGGCGCCACATAAGTTTTGTTATCTGTGCTTCATGATTATGCTTGCTGCATCCTGCTACGCGGTTGAAGATAATCGCATTCGGTGCAATAAGCTTCAGATCGTACAAAGAATGTGATCGCATGAATGCTTGAGCATCGAGGAAAACGTAGAGTTTGTAACTGGCTTATGAGGTTAGAAATAAGATTTTATAGTTAAGCACTCCTTCAAAGCTAGTTTATGATGATAGTAAAATACAAATTTTACGTGAGTTTAGTGCTTATTTGCAACACGAGCAAGATTGGCAAATTCCAAGTGGTCCCATTCTGATCTTACCAGGTGCGATTTTTAGGATCCCTTAAAGGGAGTCTGATATTGTGTGCGAGTGAGGAGGGAATACAATGATGACTTTTGACGTTTCTATCTTATTTAGTTAATTAGCGAAAACAGAAACCTTAAGGTTTATGCCTGATATTTGTTAAGAGTGACGCTGCATACGAAGGTAGCAGGCATTTGTAATATATGTATTCAGTATCATATATTTACAAACTTTTACGGGCCTGTATAGGGTACGGTGTTACCAGATGTAAGTGAGTAAGTCTTCCATTGTTTGCCCGCAGACAGGCCATGATTGATAAACGCAATTCTCCTGCTTGTCGCTGAAACAATATTTACTAATAAACAGCGAAAACCTGCTGGGGAATTACAACATTATTACTAAATACATCATCATTCGTCAAGAACCGTAATTTCTTCTGCTGATAAATTGTAAAATCTAAAATTCTTCTGCCGAGAAATTTGTAAAATCTTAGACATCTTTGAAAATCGCAGACCTTTACTGCTGATCACCCTGTACTCCAAACTGCCCACATTTGCATCCTATACATGCAAACGTTTCTATCAATGTATTTTGTACCCGTTTTCGACATGCTTCCAGACTCTGCTTACCAATAGTCATTCACACAGTTGCCAACATCTCTGTTTATCCTTTCAGTTTTTGAACCCATTTGTAAAGGTAATATTTAATTATTTACTCAGTCGTATTTAAATAATCAATTTTATCTGTCAAGATGCCTTTCCAGCTTGCGTACTTTGACTACTCTAATCTTGGCCTCAGTGTAACAGAAATTGTAAGTTTGCATGGTGCAACAAATGAATTCCCAATGCTCTTCAGACTCCTAATGGCAAACTATTCTTGATTTCAAACTACCAGATTTCAGAATTTTCTTTCTAATGTTACATTACTGTTCCCTTTATTGCCTTAGTTGAAACCACTCCTAAACATCCCTTAACCCAGTATAATCATGCTGCTTCAAATTGCTCTACTGAAAGTGTTCCTACTTTGTTCAGTAATGCTGCAACGATTCTTACAACATTCTCATGCTTCTTACAGTACAATTCATCTGCATTTTGCAAAAATGTCGAAAAACACTTAAGCTTATCTGTAATGAGCTTTTGGTTTTATTACAGCCAAAATGTCAATTTTTGGAAAGTTGTTCAAGCGAAGGACCAATCCTACACCGGGTGATGATCCAGGTTTAGGTGACGATGGAATGCAGATTTCAAAACCGACTAATGTTAAGCACGAATGGCATGTTGGGTTTGATCAAAATACTGGACAAATCAGCGGATTGCCTCCTGTCTGGGAAGCATGGCTTAAAACCTCTGAAATCAGGCTAGTTTTGCTTTCTTTTATTTAACGCTTGATCTGCTTTTTAAGAATTACTTTCTTACCATGTGAGAACTCTACCAGGTTCCCAAATGGTTGGGCCAAATTTTTCTCTGTTAGGGATTTTTTTGGGTGACTCTGGTCTCAGTTATGACTATGTGTACTGTGTAGAAATTGCAGGATTATGATGACAATTTAGGCCTGGTGGAGCCTTGAACAATTTAGCCTCAACTGTGCAGCTCTGCTGTATGGGGAAAGTTCCAGGCAGTCAATCTGCAAAGGAGAAAACTGTTTCTAACGAAATTTCAGCCTCACTGATTGCTATGTTGTATATCTGTAGCAGCTTAACGAAGGTCTAACATTACACAGAATACGATGTTTTCTACAATCTTGATCACTATGCCGCAAAGTATCATACTAGTTTGGACTGTGGTGACTTAAGTTTTGTAGCAGTTTGATGTTATAATCTGACTGAGGCAAGGATATGCCACAGTCTTAAAGTACTAGGCGGATGACATGCCACAGTCTTAGTATTTATGCCTGCAGCACATTCTTCTAGAGGTGTCAGAATGTTTGTAAAATATGGCCCGAGTACTGAAGTCCATTATGAGCGGGTATTCGACTACCTGTCACTCAGTTGTTGAATAATTAGACAATTGTTAAAAGGGCCACATGTAAATCATTCTACATAGTTGGACCTAATTCAGAGTTAGTTCAGCAGTCACCCATTCCACAAGGCCCTGCAATGCATGCAACAGTGCACTCATTTCTATTGACTACTAGAGACTAAAGGAATTTGTTACTCTATGTACCTCACTGATTGGTAACTGTCGGTTGCAACCCACATCTTCCCCCAGGGCTGTATAGATGGCAGACAGTTGTGCATCATGAAGCCATGAGCCTGTGACAAATTCAGCAATTTTCTTAAGATAATCGCACTTCTTTGGCTGATTTTTGGGTTTATGCATTCCAGGCCCAGGTGCCACCCTTTGGGTGATAAAATTACAAACTGACATGATACCTATTGTTGATGTAATAGTAATTATTAGTGTTGGGTGATTTTAACAGTGTCTCAGAACAAAAGCTCAACCCAAGTGCTGTTCTTGATGCTCTAAAAGCCTACGATAAAAGTCTTCGCACCCAGAATGAATTGAAGTACATGGGAGCTGCTTCCGTTGAAGATCTTACATCTGGTGAAAGTGGTGAAAGAAAAAGTGCCAAACACAAAGCTGACGAAGAAAAGAGTATCGAATCGGAGACTGCTGACAAAGCGAAGAAACCAGCTTCGGTACCAGATATCTGTGTTGAGCGCACTTCTGCACCAGATGTAAACAGCGGCAGTAAACAGGATGAAGAACCAACAAAGGCAAAAGTCAAAGATGAGGATCTTCCACCTGTGTTACCTGCAAAACAGAAAGTCTATGGACAGGTAAAACTTCTGAATTCCCAGACGTAAAATTATTGCTGGTTACAAGAGAATCTTTTTTGTACACAGTTCTTGCGAAAAGTTTCTGCATTTGTTGCTGAACGTTGTCATATTTGAACTGAAAGATTCTTCAGTGCTAATCCTGAGGAATTCCTGAGATTTGAGTAATAGAGAAGCAATTGCCTTTGTTGCCCATACTTTTATAGTTCCTTACCGTAACTGGTTTAACCAAAATTTCCTAAATTTTGCTGGTTTTTCATCTTACTGTGTGGATATTTTTAGTCCTGTCATTTTTATTGTCAGTTTTGAAATTGTTGGTAGAAGAATGAGAGAATAACCAAAGGAAATATCAGGAATAGTACTGTTTTGTTGCTGCCACATGTATGTTTGTATATATGTGTCTGAATAGTTCTGTAACGTCTTTGAAGTACGTCAATCGTTAGTAGAATCAGAAGGATAATTCCTCAGGATATTTAACTGAAGGACACTGATTCTGTTTTTAAGTGTCATTTTACTCATATTGTCTTGTCAGTATCCAAATCTGCTTGTTCTCTGGTGCTTGTTTGTTGACGATTAGATCGGTTGTCTATTTTATTTTTATCATCCTTTGAAGAAGGCCGATAGCGAGCTTTCTGGTAGCCCAAGTGATTCAAATACAAAGGAGCCGTCAGAGAGACAGCCAACAATGCGGAAGAAGTCATCAAAGCAGACTATGACAGATGCAGAGATCATCGAAAAACTCAGTAAGTCTGTTTACAGATAATAGAATCAGAAGAGATCCTGTGCTTTTTATGAGCCTCTGCTAATCGCAGTATTGTATTTGCATGATGCCGTTTCAAGAGAAACTCCTCCAAGATGTTCTGGAGCTGACAATGCAAGACAACAGTTCAGGAGGTTAGAAAGACAGCTTGGAAATCTTTCTAACCTCCTGGAACTTAAATCAGCCAGGTCTCTGAACGTATGGTGCACAATAGTATGGAACTTGAGTGCCTTTCTATTCGTACACTGTTAAGGTAAATTAAGGCATTGCAGACTTAAGGTCAGGTAATTATGGACTTATCATAAACTTCTGCTAAGAATTTATGAGAAGGTGCAGTGCTGGGAATGAAGGATGAAGTGCCAGTGTGAGACTAAGTAGAATAGCATAATTATGACGACACCAGCTTTGTACAGGTATCCAGGCGCACTTACTAACTGACTGTTGTACACACTGAGGAATTTTACCCCAGGGCACGGTAACGAAAGAAGATTACCACATTAAAAATTTGGCAATAGGGAGTGGCATTTTGGCCAAGTGGCTCAGTGCATTAGCCGTTTAGTTTTATTCCTAGTTACTTTATGTGGAATCTCGATAGCCTTTGTTGTACCTAATCTAGTCTGAAGAATCTTTAGCATCATTTTCATAATGCGCAAGGCACAAGATAAGATCACTTCAGATGAAAGTGAAATTAACCCTTCTTACACTATTACACATATTTTCTCCTTGCAACTTTTACACATTTTCTGGCCACCAAACTGCTGTTGCTGTCAAAGGCTTGAAGTAAAAGTCTGCTGATTATTTACTATTTTCTTAAAGAAAAATGTATATATATAATTAGTGCAACTGAATGCAAAACCACGGCCAGAGTAATTGATTAATGGACTGGCGCTGCAATAAAATGCCTGCTTATTTATCTAACTAATTATTAAAATGTTTTAGTGACTAGCCTCAACCAAAATCTGAATCACTGAGCACTTTAATGTAGCATGTTCCTGCATAATTAATATAGTCTGGTCCTGTTTAACAGTAATGTGTAGCTGTTGAAATACTTTACCAATCTTTGTTTTACCAAACAGTCTATAATTTGGAAGTGGAAATTATGTTACATGGTGTGAAAATTGTTGAGAGACAATATTTGACGTCACTCAGCCACAAATAATTATCAGTTGTTGATTATCAGGAAGTTTTGTAAATGCTTGTGAGTGATACTGCTGCATGTTTGTATGTAAATGTAGAAAGATTTCAGAGTCGAGTTCAAATCGGCCAATAAACAGAACAAAGCAGGAAGTGTTTTACTGAATAAGGAGGGACCAATGGTGTACTTTAGAATGCAGTCCAGCGTTTAGAGTCCAAAAGTAGCGGTGACTGTCACTGACTGAATCTATCCTGGATTCAACACCACTCAGCATTGATGCATAGTCTTATTCTGCCCAGACATGATTGCTGCAGTTGTTGCACAGAGATTATTATTAATTATTATTATTATTAATTAGTAACTTCTATTGTGCCAGTGTCCAGTGCACAAGGCATCAACCGATGGCGCACCAAAACCAAGCCACGATCGGGTCAATATCCAGAAGATTGATCCACTATGACAGAGGCAGGTTTTTTGAAGAGAAATTGTTGAAGCTACACAATGAATGAACTTCCTTCAAATAGCAACTTTAACCAGTACAAATATAATCATTTAGTTAAACTCTAGCACATTTTGAAAAGATATTTTACTAGAGCTATAGTAATGATTCTGTTGGACTTTACAGCTAACATTCTTCTGCCTGGTTACATTTCTTTCAGATACTTTGGTCACACATGAAGATCCACATTTAAAGTATGAAATGAAGCAAAAAGTTGGATCAGGGTTGGTTTGTTTGAAATACATCCAATGTAACTTAACAGTTAACATGGTTTGTATAATAAAAGTAACTGAAGTACTGTGATAGCCTTTTAGTAGCGGGATGGCTTAGTATTCTAGTGGTTAATATGCTGGACTTCTAAGCCTCAGGTTTTAATTTGATTCCTTCCTCAGAAACTTCAAAATTTCTGCTCCAAAAACATGCATTTGCCACCACTCTACATATAGTCGTCGCATGGTTTAATCTGACAGTGCAGAAATTCTGGTTCATTCAATCGGAGAATTTATGTAGCACCCCTCCTAAATACTTACCCCCAGCCCCAGCAAATCAGGATGGTTTACAAGTATTGTGGAAGGTGCATGTGGCATCCATGATTAAAAGGACACAGATTTAGAGGGTGTTTATTCCAGATGGATGGTCCAACCACTGAAGAGGCACAACGTTGCTTTGTTGAAGTGCATACAATAGGAACAAGAAGTTCACCTTGGGCCTTGAAGCAAACCTGAACAGGGCAACAAAGCCCCTGGTTGTTAGTTGCTATGAATTACAAGCTTTGTAATCTTTGTTAGTTTTATAACTTTTTATGGTCAGTGAAAAATCGAGAAATGGAAAAGTGGCCAATGAACAGGAACAGTTTGCTGAAAAAGTGATTTTAAATGGGAATGCCGTTATGGACTTGACTGAAGGAACAGCTGTTGAACACAGAGTTATGCTAATTTTAAAAAATTGAATTAAATCAAGTGTCATTATAACAGAAAATGTACCTGTTGCAGTCTGGCTCTGTGCTGTGTTTAATCTCAGCGTCTATGTGGAACATATTAAATTAGAATGGATTAAACCATCTCGGCAGATTTATTATGTGATTCATTAAAGAGATCTATCAATTTTGTTTGCTACGTTACACTTTGTTACTGTCATTTAGCAAACTGTGAAACGTTTCTAATTTTAACTCTTTATCTGCATTGATTGTCTGGCCCTCGCACGAATGCAGCAGCACCAAGGGTAACGAGTTGACTCATACCTGTCAAAATGAGTTTCCTGTGCGGCTGTCCGTTGTCTATAAGGCGAATACTTAACAGTTCAGTTCCAGTTGAGCTTTAAGCTGTTTATTAGGTGCCACATTAATATCTGGTTGAATTACTTCTCACTGGTTGTACACTCTGTAAACAGAGCTTCTGGAACAGTGTGTGAGGCAACCGACACCTCCACTGGAAAGGCTGTGGCCATCAAGAAAATGGATCTAGACACACAGCCAAAGAAGGAGCTGATTATCACCGAGATCGAGGTGATGAAATCCCGGCGCCAAGAAAACATCGTTAACTACGTTGAGAGCTATTTGGTTGGCCGGGAGCTCTGGGTTGTCATGGAATACCTTGATGGCGGCGCTTTGACTGATGTCGTCACAGAGACAGTGCTGACAGAGGGACAGATTGCGGGCATCTGTAAGAGATGCCTTGAAGCATTGGCCTTCCTTCATGAACAGAAGATTATTCATCGTGACATCAAAAGCGACAACGTACTGCTTGGCATGAATGGAGAGGTGAAGCTGACCGACTTTGGATTCTGTGCACACGTCACGGTTGATAAGCAAGACCGAAATACCATGGTTGGTACACCCTACTGGATGGCACCAGAAGTCGTTAACAGGTGAGAAGGTGTTCATTTGTGTTACAAATTAGAATCGGAAGTGGCCTGTCTTCTAGTCTCTGTAGCCTTTTAAATCTACTGGTTCTCTCCAAGAGATTGTGATTAGCAAATATGATTTCATTTAGAAACAACCATCAATTGATTCCTTTTGTATTATGGTAATAACTCTATCGAACTTGTTAGAATAGATTATATTGTATGTTTGAGGCAACCCAGGGTCATCACCTTGCCCTTGTTTTACCCCATGACACACGATGACTATTTTATTCCATATGATTTCTTTGTTTTGGTCCATATGGTACCCTTGTTTTGCTCCACATGAATTTCTTGTGTTGCTCCACACGATTTCCTTGTTTTGCTCCCCAGGATTTCCTTGTTTTGCTGCACACTTGTTTTTCTCCACATGAGTTTGTAGTTTTGCACTGCATGAATGTCTTTTCTATGTTTTACTTGATGTCCTTGTTTTTCTGTTTGTAATATCGTGTAAAGAAATGATCCTTACTTTTATGGCTGTCCTTATTTTTAGTCTTACATGTTCTTTAAACTGAAATGTGGTACCACTCTAAAGCCTTTTTATGTGTGAATACCAGTGTCATACATGATGTCATGTGGAAATGTGGGAATACTCGGCACTTATATGATCTGATCTATCTGAAAGCTTCTGTACCATGGTTATAATGCAGTTGGCAGCAATTGGTGGTCTGGTATATAGGGGCTATATAAATTTCAGATATTGCATATATAATGGCTATGTAAATAAACACATTAATAACTTATATACAGATATTTCTAACTCATTTTTGTGTTTTTGAATGATGGCAGCAAGTGAAACCATTCTTGTTTTGTTCAGGAAACATTACAGCTACAAGGTTGACATTTGGAGCCTTGGCATAATGGTGATTGAAATGATTGATGGTGAGCCACCCTATCTGAATGAAACTCCCCTGCGTGCTCTCTACCTGATAGCATCAAGTGGCAAACCAGAAGTAAAGGAACGACACAAAATATCCGAAGAACTTGCCGATTTCCTCGATCGAAGCCTCGAAATCGACGTAGATAAACGGGCTTCTGCCAAAGAGTTACTTGGTCACCCGTTTATAAAGAAAGCGGAGAACCTCTCAAGTCTGAAGCAGAATATCATAGCTGCACGAGATGCTTCAAAATAAGTCAACTTTTTGTTCTCTGGTTCATGTCTGAATATTTGAGTATTTTGGTCTTTGGCAGTATCACTTTGCGAAGCAGTTTTGTCAGGTGAAAACGATATTTTTATTTTCAGTAGTTTTCAGGTAAACCATCAAAAGTCATGTGCAACATTGTTGTTAGTTGCTGGATTTTCCTTTGTGTGTGCAGTTCTTTATTTTCATTTCTTTTTGTGGCTAACGTGAGACAACATATTTTGGTGAATGCTGATGTTGCTTTGCAAAGGAAACTCATAATTTTAAAGGACTTTTTTTCATTTTAATTTCCATAGTTTTGTGTCATACTGATTGATCTTCATATTATTAATAAGTTACAAAGATGCTAATTTACCTTTTTCAGTTTTTCATTTTACTAATTTGATTATCACTGTTCACTGTTAGACCTTTCTTTATGAAAAAAGTTCTAGCCTAAAACGTTATCATTTTTTATTCTTTACTCTTACTACAATATCACAGATATTGTCATCAGTCTGTTTTAGAATTCTACTGATAATATTAACAGAATACTGTCAAGTACATTTTTTGTATATATTTTTTGTTACCAGTATTTTGATATTAGTTAGCTGCACGTTTAAAAATACCACTACAAGGGAAACACCTCTGAGGCAGAGTTGATAATGTATTACTTCATTGCCGTTGTGATCACTGATTTTATTTTTAATAAAACCCTGAGACTTTCACTGTGTATAGAGATAATTACCGACCGAACTGAATGCTTACGGTATATAAATGTAAGAAATAAACTAATAAGTTTTGCATAGTGACCTAGACGTTGATTGATCTTGCAGCTAAATAAAGACGTAGGACTGATAAGATTTATGTTTACGATACGTATTTACAATTTCATATATTTGGTGTAATTGTCTAGTAGTTAGCATGCTGCACTTGGAGCAGATGGGCTGGGTTGTGATCTGCACCAGTATGGAAAGATTTCAAAGTTCCACTAATGCATTCTGGCAAACACAAGTACGTCAACTGCCTCATAGAGTTGGGTTAAAGAGACGGATCATCTTCTGGACGCTCTTCAGTACACACCTACTGGGTTTATGTCAGTTGAGGTATTGGAATCTGCCTCACGGAATGAGACAGTTGTTCCTGATCTTTTGGCTTTTGATTTTCCAATTATTTAACTGAGATCTCCACTAGACGTTGTCAATAATACACCGTAAGAAACGCTAGCTGCTTGATTATTTACAAGCCTTTTGTCAGATGAGTATTGTCGATATTGGGTCCCTAGATTTCCTTTGTAGCTGTTGTTACGGCTTGCTAAACTCTGTGTATATTGTCATTGCCATTGTCGTGAGTTTGTCGTGTAGTATTCTTGGGTGACCCAGCTGTGAAGTGCCACTGTCTGCATAGACAGGTGGCTATGTATGCTTCTGAATCAAGAATTCCAAGTGTTCTGAAAACGTTTTTGTAGGCTGCATCCATCATGGCTTCAGACTGTCGTTCGTTTAAATATACTTATTGTGTCATTATTCCTATCGTGTTTTTATTAAATTGCTGGTTAATGCATTCCTGCAATGTGAAATGCGCAAGTTTGTATTTGCTCTGAAGAATTTATTGATAGTCCTAACTTCACATCTACGCTATGCAGTCCGTTGTTTGCACAAGTCATCTTTGATTTAAGAATATTTTCCACTTTTGAAAGGTTTAATATTTGTCGGAAAAATTTGAGATAGTTTGGTTGGTAGATGGTTGATTGATTTATAGTTTTTGCTTTCGTCACTTTATTTGTTTATATAATTTTGATTGGCTTCCTGAAGTCTGCATTTATTAGTTTGTTTCGAATTATTTCCGTCCTAAATAGCTGGAAAGAATTGCAGAGTCTATGTTTCAGTTGTGTTTAGGCTAAAGGAAATGAGCGACTGTTTCGTTCGTGAATGTTTTGACACTGATCGTAAGCCAGCTGTCGGACCGATAAATCATTGGACCAACTATGAACTGATTTCTTTGAACGAAATAACCAGTACAGTGCATTTATTAGTGACTTTCTGTATTTTACACGGAAGATTCTCTGTTTCGATAATTGAATTGACTCCTTGGCTGATCATTTGGTTGCCAAGTGATTGATGGATAAACTGTTAAACTGAATAAGATGCCCTTGATTTTTTTGCCCATGTGATTTATCTTGCTCTGTTGGCCAATGGCTCTTTCAGCGTAAAGTGAAAGTAAAAACATTGGACAGTCTGTTTAGAATTTAAATTTTCCCAGTCAACAGTGACATTAAAGTTTGCTGGGCAGCCTGCTGCTGTTTGAGTAATATTAACGCAGCTGGTGACTGCATTACTCGGTCCTAATTGAAACATTCAGTTTTCATTTTCAGACGGTATCACCAAAACTTTAGTCACGAAAAACACATTGTTATTTGCTAGTTTATAGATGACAGAACATCAGAACGTTTGAAAGAGTTACAATATTCAGTTTCTGTTCTTGCCATTTGGTTTTGGTATTATTTTTTGTAAATATTTTAATACCATTCAAGATTATTTATAGAATTTCTGTAGCTTTTCTGTACTTTTACTAAGATCTACAGGTTTCTAAATTGTGCTTGATATAATATCTGTAAAATCTATCAAATTTTGTATGTGAATGAGTAGAGACCAAATATTGTGAAGAAATATAGAATTATAACTTAATACTATGAAGCATAAAATCTAAAATGCTGTCAAGCACGCTGTAAAAGTCTCGACTAGAGAGGAAGTTTAGGGTTTTTACATTGTATTGGTGTGAAAAATGTCCTTTACAGAGTTGCTTTCCTGCAAAAATCTCATTGGTGACCCCTAAAAATGGGGAGTTGAAAGTGCCCATAGAATTCCTCTGCAGAAAAGTGATTCTGATTGAACCACAGAATCTTCTCTAAGTCACCCCTTATTCAATGCAGCTGAAAATATTTATTTAATGTATTGTGTGATGCTTTTGGCTAGTGACAGAAAGATGTACACTGCTATATCTGGAAATGGCAGGCACTTACAATGCTTACAGACATAAATTGTCTGGCTATAAAGAGCCTATAGCCAGATGATAATATAACCTTTGGAATTAGACTAAACTATCTGGCTATTAATGTCTGTTGATCATTATGATAATCGCATGTTTATAAGGGCAACTTCTCAGAGACATTCGGTGTTCAGATGCCAGAGAGTTTAGTTTTTCTGTGGGCGTTCTAGGTATCGTGTGAATGTTTCAATGAGAGCAGATGAGTAAAAGGTAGAGGTAATGGTGTGACTATTACAGCCCCTCGGTAGCCATCAGGTGAGGATGTTGGATCATTCACTGGAACAGCAAGACAACCTTTCCATGCAAGTGAAAATATGGCTCAGCAATGCCAGTGATACAACAAGACTCCGGTGTTGACACCAGTGTTGAAAAAGGTCACCAAACTATTCCAACTGGAAAAGAAGTCCGGTGTCTTCACCTTAGTGTAAGAATTGCATTTTTTTAGTGACTTCTGTTGGTGTTAAGTTACGGTGCTTTTCTAATGGCTACATTTGCGTGGAGTGATATTCTGTTAACAGCCTTATTTCAAAAGCCAGGAACAGTTTCTAGTGATCAGCAGGAAGCGAGTAAAATCTATTTTTTTAAATTTCATTGTCTTTTATGTTGTGCTTGCATTTTGCAAGAACACCACTAAGTGCCTTTAAAAACTGCAGGATACAGGAGCAATTCTGTCTTTCCTTTAGCGGCTTCAATGACTCTTAGATATTCAGTTGTTAGTATAATACTGTGTTTGTCATCATTCTAGAATAATTACCAGATGCACTTTTATACCGTTTAGCCAGATGCGGCACAGAATACTGAAGTTGCACGATTGTCGGTTATGTACGAAACGCTTGTCAGAGACTGTTAAAGTGCTGTATAAATTCCTGGTGACACAGCAAAAATTACGCAGACTGCAATTAAAGGAGACCATTCATAAAACACTTTGAAGGAATCTTGTCAAGTGCTGGGCTGCTGTTTTGGTGTGTATCCATGTCATTGCTCTCGTTATACACATGTACAATTCTCAAGCAGCTCTTTAAAACTGGAAAATAATATTCAGGTGCAATGAGTACATACTTGTGTTCATCTGGGCAGGCTAGTCGTGTTCTTGAATTTGATTTCCGAATGTTTCCAGAATAATAATTGTTCAGTGTACTTTTTTCTAACTATTGCTTGCTGTATGTTTAACTTCAGAATGTAGCAACAGCATTTGTTTTGTCCGTGACTGTGCTACATTTGTCAAGCAAATTCTATATATGGTTAGGCCTTTAGTCATATGTTTCATGCTGGAAAACTGCCAGATCTGTGAAGTTGGCCAGTGCCATTTGTATGCATTTATGCAGTTATTACAGATGAGCTACTGTGTATGCGTCTATTACAAATGGAATTGCCAGAGGTTGTTGAAGATGAAGATTGCATAATTGACATATTTTTGTTTGAAGTCTTGAAGTGACATTTCCAAAGCTCTGTTTTTGGTGCTAAGTTTTTCAGCACCTTCCATATTTAAGCACCCATTTGTATTGTAACACTGACTGTTAAGCGTTACAAAGATGAATTTACATAGCTATCAGCAAAGTTCATTGTGCAAGTCTTCCATTATTATTGTAAAACGGTTTTATATGCCTGTGGTGTTGTGTAGTTTAGAAACGTTCTTTTTGAAGTATAAACTGTTTTTGTACCTCAAGTATGCCTGAAAAGTTCTTAAAAGTGAGTAGTTAGTAGTTTAGAAACATTCTTTTTGAAGTTTAAACAGTGTATGTGCCTCAAGGATGCCCGAAAAGTTCTTAAAAGTCATGTGAGTAGGCGTCCAATATACACATGTGTACAGATCTTGAGGGCGCATTCTTGATGACCTTGCATAGATGCTGAAACATGGCTTTCTGTCAGCTGTCAAAAATTGCAACTTAGATCTGCTGAAAAAGTTGCCTGTTGAAGATCATAATACATTCACGGATTTTGCATCATAGTTGGTCACAGAGTTAGTTTCTTTTTGCATAAGGTGTTTAAAATATTAATGAATAAAATCAGTCCCAGCACTGTATTTTATGAATAATAAATATTGATATTTTTACGCCTACGATTCCTCGCTCAGCTGATGGACACATGGCATTATTCACACATGCATTTTTACAATGTAACTGTTCAAGAGAATGAATCTTATGGTCCATCTGACAACTTGCTGTAGTTTTGCATGCTTTTTATGTTGACTCTTATGCTTATAATAATTCCTATTGTCGTGCTCAACATTGTTTTTTTACTACACATTGTAGTTCAGAAGAATAGCTGCCTGTCATAAGAATTTGTGTTTTTAACTGCGGAATCTTGCTCAACAGGATATAAGTACTGGAGTCCAACAGACCACTGCTGAATTTATTATTTTGCAAACAGTTCAGATTAGCGTTCACTGCTAATTTAAATTTGTTAACCAAGAAGAGAGCTACTTGTTCTATGGGAATGTTTTGGTCAAATCGGTTCCTGATATTAAGGCAGAGGACATGCTGGATTTTTCAGTGTTGTCATGTAAAATGGATCTGCTTGATGAATTATAGTTTACTGGGTTTCTACGCTGTTTGGAAATTATATTCATAGTCTGAAATTGAAACCAGTGTGCAGTATAAACTGTTACACGTGGTTAACAATGCCAAAAGTCAGTAGAACACACAGATTTAAAATAACTTACCCTAAAACTAGATCATTAGCCGATACTATGCAGAGCGTCTGCATCTAGTTCTGCAAAATACAGTGCAATTCACTTAAGACGAAAACGGATAGGACAAAATATCGCTTAGTACGAAATAACAAATTGGTCCGTTCCGATAATAATCGATAATAACGTTAAATTATTCTCTTAAGACAAAACTGATAAGACGAAAAGATCGGTTATTACAAAAATGGTTTTAGGTCCCGTGAATTTATTTCAGTGCCAAGTCCGTCGCATAAGACGAAATGTTGACGGAAACACAACAGCTGCAGCTTGCAGCAAGGTTTCGGGTACGCATTTCCGTAAACGCCAAAAATAGTTTGACAGCGTCCGTCTTTGATGAATGTCACCATTTGAGGAATAAGATAGCGTACATGTTTAAACTGTAACTGGGTGATTGATAATTACCGGTAAGAGACTCGCAGGTCATAGCACGAGGCATCAAAATGCGTTGGTGCATGAGACCATAGATATCAAAATTACCACAATGATGCCTATGTATAGGAAGTAAACTTTTATAGCTGTCTTCACTAATGTGGCCATTTCATTCGTGGGTATATTTTATCTAACAATGAAGGACATTAAGCCAGTCATGTGGCACATTTATGGTATTGAGATATGTAACCACAGTGGAAGTGCCCTATTGCTAGACGCATTAGATAGTTCGAATATCTTAGCCAGATTAGTGCCTGCTGTTATCAGACATATATGTAACTTTCAGAACTCCTCGAGTAACCTAATATCCTCGTTGACAAGCCTTTACCATATGGCGAAGACATTCGTCAATGGTCAGCGCCTTGCAAACTACAAAGGCATCCGCCCCAAATCAATCAGCACGTACATTTACATGCGATGTACCCTCGTTCAAAGGCTTCTCGCTGTCTGACGCGCCCATCCCTCTCCCAGAACGAACGATTAGGATTCGCTGTCGAAATAGCGTCGTAATGGAATGTATCGGCCTTAGCCCTTTCATAAAACCTTAAAATACCCCTCGCTTGTTGGTCCAGCGTGAAACAGACCAGTGGTTTACTTTCGTGTCTAAAAATGGCCACTAAAGTTCGTAGCCTACCGTGATCGGCCGCCTTTCACTCAAAACATTCTTCTTTCAAAGATCCTACCCTGACACCCCTTCTTCCTCTTATCTCCCTCTCTGCTCCAATCCCAAACATCACCCACCGTAGCTGCCAGCTGTCTCTCTGCCTGATTTTGGATCTTGACCTGGAACCGAACCCTTTTTGCCTATCGATTTTATTTTGACTGAGCGCCTGTGAATAAGCTGGTCCCCGCGGTGCGGCTTTCGTTGGGCTCTGTAGAAATCTCGTAATTACGATTACGATCATCTGCAGTAATGCGTCATTTGCTGCTGCATGGCAAGTCATGCACCCATTGTGTTTCTGGTTGGCATGCTGCGCTTATGTTTGCCTAACGGTTAATACAAAATTCGGTTAAGACAAAATATTTACGCTCGTACCCTGTCTTTCGTCTTAAACGAACTGCACTGTATCCCTTTTGAGGAAAAACCATTTCTCCATGTTAAATGCAACCCTTTTTTCTCATATTATTTGCAAGGTAGAGCCGGTGTTATACATCCCTGTTCTAATTGGACCATGGATACTTTTAAGGCTTTTATTACATAGGTACATTGCATTTATGTAGCACCTGTGTATTGTCCAACCACAGAAATATATGGTTTTCCATTGTAGATTGGAAGTGTTAAATGTATTATACGTGTTTGTTAAAATGGGGTTTTAGCAGACAAATTATGCTGTACTCTGGACTATATGAGGTGCTGAAGAAATAAATTGCAGTAATATTGCCTACAAGCATTTGAATGCTTTTGTGATATCAAAGGCAAAGACTGTTAGTTTGCTGTAGCCACGTTTACTAAAAATTCATTCAGTGATACACAGTCAGAAAACCGTGGTGGCTAGGCTTTGCTCTTTTGCCCCGAAGTTAGTGAATACCAGCATGTACCCTTAATTACAAGCAACATCTTGTAACCAACAAAATAATGAGACCACAATGCATTAAATGTAAATGTATGCTTTTTACTGTACTAACCGTATGGCCTTGACCTTGCTCACTTTTCAATGAATTTATCAGATGAGATCCTTCACCACCGCTGCCCATTACAGATATTTGTGCTTCAGTTAAGAACTTAAGCTGTGAGTGGCCATCAGACAGCATGGTCGTGTTGTTGTGTGCATCGACTAGACAGTTTGAGTGTACATGCTACGATTCAACAATAACCAGAATGTGAACAGGCATAATATGTTTTCTACCAACAAAGGAGACATGTTGTGGTGTTCAAGTGGCTTTTTCATTGAACCAGACAACTGGCTGTGGAAGACAGGTTTGCTTATTCGAAAATCGTTTCACTTCGCAGTGCAGTAGGAGTTATGTTGTGACCAAATGTTTGCAGAGTCTTAATGGCTGTTTATTTTGATGTTTCATCAGGGTAAAATCAGTGAACACATCTTTGATTAATAACTAATAATAATGACTTTGATTAATAGGCGTTAATTAATTAGACTAATCACATTAATTAATTAATAATAATCATTGTAATTTATTCGGAACATACTCTCCGGAGCGTTTTTTCAATCCTGGGAAGAAACAGTAATACAAGAGTAAACTTGTGTAGGGCAAATAGATTCCAGCCCTCCAATAATTTAGGCATTATGCCTGCCATGGTTGGCGCTACCCAGGTAATAAGTTTCTCAGTTAACTCTTTCAACAAGTTGTTTAATATTTGCAGAAATCTTGTTTTTCAGCGAATCCATTTAGTTATGGAATGACCACAGAGGGTGATAAGGGAGTGCAAATAGATTCCAACGCTCCAATAATTTAGGCGGATTTTCATATAATTTTCATATAATTAAGTAACATGGTGGCCAGTGTTACTAGAGTTTTAGTCTGCAAAGCCAAGACGTTACTTCGAGGAGTGTAGAGACTGACAGACAGACAGAGACAGAGATTTACTGATCACCAAAATAATGAACAAATACAATCATAGTCTATCTCATAAATTGGTGCCAATGGGCTGACCTAAAAGGAACAAACAGTTCCGCTACGAAGGTCACCTATTTACATCATGGATTACAAATAGGTGACCGCATTAGAGCACAGGTACATTTAACGTAAATGTTTATTGGTAGACCAGCTGCTATAAGGGTGGATTCAATTCCAAGATGTCTCACTGCGAGCTGTCGTGTCTTGCTTTCACGTAAGCCTAAATTCGGCTTTCCAGCCGAAATCTACCGTCTTTGTCGTTTAAAAATATCTTTGAAAATGTCGGAAATCCCTACAATATCGGCATTCTCGCAAACGTACCAATGCGCTTTTATTTGCGACAGACCAGATAGATTTCAACCTGGCTTCTCCAATGGATTACACTTTTGGCCACAATTCATTTAAAGTGGCCATCGTTTGTGCATTGTGATGACGGCGCTTTGTACAAGTCATTAAATTAGACTGAGACAGGGCGCCAGGGCTGGGTGCAGGATCTGAATGAGAGTCAGCGTGAAGTGGGGTAGGATCACTTACGATTTTCGCTGAAGTGGAACACAACCAGCAGGATCTGGTGAATTGTTGGCCTTAAACTGAAGCGATCCGACGCCTCATATGGGTGTAATTCGCTACCGTTGTAGCTATTGCAGGCCATTTAAACCGAGGCTAATGTTTCGTTGTGACTGATGAGACCTATTCCTCTGATCATGCAATAGGGTGCCATTTAAGACAGACAATGACGGGCCTATGATGATGCCAGGGTCACCCGCATATCTAAGAAGGAACTCAAATTTCAAACTCGATACCCTTCACAATCGTGAGTCTTCTGGGGCGTGAACTCCTAAACAACAACAGCCCTGGACTGACAAGTTTAATCTAGGTCAGTTGGCCTATGTGTATTCCACTTATCTATAGTAATCGTAGCCTCAAGATTTCTACAGCGCCCAAAGGTTGCTAAGTCATAGGAACCAGCTTATTCACAGGCGCTCAGTCAAAACAAAATCAATAGGTAAGGCCAGATCCAGTTCCAGGTCGAGATCCAAGAGTCAGTCAAACGGCTACAGAGGATGGTGTTTAGAATTGGAGCGGCCAGAGAGGTAAGAGAAGAGGGGGAATCGGGTTAGGATTTGTGAAAGAGGAACGTATGTTCAGTTCTTAGTGAAAGACCTGCACAGCGATTGCAAATGATGCCCAGCGTTGATGAGTTCGTAAGATGGACCAGGTGATCGTAATAATTCTTGCGAGGATTTGTGCCGATCTGCGAGATCGGTAGTTCGAACGAAAAGAAAACGGTCTGTAAAGTTATCGGTTGTTGCTCGCAGCGATTGTGTCGTGTGATCGTATACGATTACGTATACGATTTAGACCAGTCGAAGCAAGGTTGGCTTCGAGTTTGAAGCGAACAACGCCTTTCGAGGGATGACATTTTGAGATTCAGAGAGCTTCCGTGTCTCGAGCTGTGGCTGATCAGCTGCGCAGTCATGGAGAAGAACTCTGGTGAGACGAAGGACTGGAGAATCCGACTGTTCGTCAGAGTCAACTCCAACCTGTGGTTCTACAGAAGTCAAGCGAAAAGGAATTCTTTGCCTTGGAACGCCAACGGTTGAAGACTGTCCGATCTTACGACAACGAACTGTCCATAGCAGAGGCCTGTGGCTCGGCTGAATCGTGTGTGGCAACGTCGGAGGTAGGCCTATTCTAGAACAGACATAGAAGTAGGCCCTATCTATTAATCTGATCAGTGCTTTTTTCTCGAAAAAAGGTTCCGGAACTGAACAGTTATGGAATTTGTGCTAAAATTTCATTATTTTTATCAGTCAATAAACATTTAAATAGAGTAAAGTTGTAAACACTGAAATTGAATCAAAGTGTTACATTATATTACATAATTAAAATAACTTAGTGACACAATTTGTTTATTAAAAACTTATTATTTTTTATTAGCCGAAAAAAGGTGTCGGAATACAGTTCCGGAGCGTTCCGTCTGAAAAAAGCACTGAATCTGATGCTGGCTTAGGTACTTAAGGCTAGTGTAGAACAGACCTTATGCGATTGATATGTGGATGAACTGTTTTTGTGACTAGGCTATTTTCGTTATAACCAGGGATTATAATGCGCAAGATCGCTTCACCTCAAAATCGCATTCCAAAATCATAATCCACTGGAGAAGCCCGGTCGAATGGCTATTCGCCATGGGAAAAAGTATTTTTGCCAGGACGGTGGAAAAAACCGGTAATAATGGGTAAAAAATGGAGAAATATTAGGCCCGTCTCGTTCTTTTAATATTGGCTGCTGTTGGAATTTAGTTATTAAATCTATGAGTTGGAAGATTAATAACAAGGTTTTTTGATTGTCAACATTCATCAAAACGAACATACTGAAAAACTCATCTCCATCCAACCACCCCGCACTACCTGTTCACCCTCCTGCCTCAGTCTTGCCTGTCCCTTCTCTGTCTCCTTCTCACTCTGTTCTTATGTCAACCGGACTTTGTTCTTCACATTGTATCTTTGGACAACCCCTCTGACTTGACGTAGCGCTGATGAATAAGCCGTGTCCTGCGCGTAGCTTTTAAGTAGGGCCCAGCGCTTTAGAAATTCTCAAGTTTACAATTACGATAGTTCACTTTAGATACCTCACATCTTCCTGTACGTCACCTATTAACTAAATCAGTAAAAATATTATAAATGTTACACATAAGTTTAACAACCCCATCCCGCTTTTAGGTTGAACTTGCCATATGGCTACCCGCTGAGGTCACACAATTATACCCCGAGTAGGGCGAAGGGGCTGATGCCAACTCCACTTTTTACGTAGCCTCGTGATGGGTCGCCCGCATTGATGGTTAGGGTAGTTTTAAAACAGGATTTACTGCTGCATGGTCTACATCTGTATTGCTTTCCATCAATTAAGGTCTGCTCTCAGATTTCGTTTTATTCGAGGCTTATGGACGACTACATCTCTTTCTCTCTCTCTCTCTCTCTCTCTCTCTCTCTTTCTCTCTTTCTCTCTCTTTCTCTGTCACTCTGTCTCTATGTATCTCTCTTTCTCTATGTCTCTCTCTCCCTCTCTCTATCTTCTATCTTCTCTCTCTCTCTCTCTCTCTCTCTCTCTCTCTCTCTCTCTCTCTTTCTTTCTTTCTTTCTTTCTCTCCCTCCCTCTCTCTCGCTCGCTCGCTCGCTCGCTCGCACTCTCACACCCTCGTTCTTTGTCTGCCTGTAAATCTAGCTTCTTAATCCATGGGTGAAGACCGTCGTGTGCGTTCTAATTTGGTCCTTAATCTCGCCCAGCTATCCAGCGACGGTGGACATTTTGAAGAAACAGCTTCTGCCTACGAAATGTCTAGATGCGCGATGACACAGGTGGCGCCACATGAACTGATGACATGAGCAGTTAACAGATGGCGTCGGTCATCTCCATCGATCTTCCTCTCGACCTTTCATCTTCCGCTGTCTCTTGTCATTCTACTGATTTTACGATTTTAAAAGGAGCTATATAAATAACTATGCAATGCATACATAGGCCTACACGTATGCGGTCAGATCTACGTCCAAATGCGGCGTCTGAACTGACCATTTGTTGTCTGAACTGACCATATTTTGTCTGAACTGACCATTCGTTGTCTGAACTGCCATATTTTGTCTGAACTGACCATTTGTTGTCTGAACTGACCATATTTTGTCTGAACTGACCTCATTTTGTCTGAACTGACCATTCGTTGTCTGAACTGACTATTTGTTGTATGAACTGGCCATTCGTTGTCTGAACTGACCATATTTTGTCTGAACTAACCATTCGTTGTCTGAACTGACCATATTGTGTCTGAACTGAACATATTTTGTCTGAACTGACCATTTGTTTTCTGAAGTGATCACATTTTGTCTGAACTGACCATATTTGGTCTGAACTGATCTTTTGTTGTCTGAACTGACCATATTTTGTCTGAACTGACCATTCGTTGCCTGAACTGACCATATTTTGTCTGAACTGACCATTCGTTGTCACGTTATTTGAAACATGAATGTATGTAATCTAAGTTTGATTGTTATTGGTGGCAATAAAAAAATGATTGATTGATCGATTGATTGACTGGTTGATTGATTGGTTGATTGATTGATTGATTGAAACGATGTAGTTCGTGAGGAAAGGTCAGCATACAGCTGCACAGTTGTTTTTAGGGCCTCATATGTTTGTGTTGGTACTCGTTTACCGATCCTTGGCGGAATGGCGGGTTGAGTTGGCCCAGATGGTCTCGTGTTCCTTGAGCAGTCACCCACCCAAGGGGCCTGCTAGACCTAAGTGCGCTTGCGATGCATTGTGATTGCCAGCGTCGTGAATTTTACATATGCCCTTGTGTGCATGTGTGCCTAATGTAGGGAGACTAGACATTTTAGGCCTACACAACATGTTATTTATGCACTGTGAACATTTCTTTCGCCAAAATTGCAGGTAACCCAACGCAAGTTACCCAGCGCAGGTAACGAAAGCTATACGTAGATGATTGGGCGCCTTTTGCTAATTGCCAAATGAACGCGATTTAGACGCTTGTGAGAGCCACGAACCTAATGTAGACTTATTGCAAAACGCATCTGCGGATACCTTGACAACGCTGTACACGCAGTGGCTGTTGCTGCAGCTGCTGCCACGACGACGAAGAAGAAGCCAGCCGTGGCACTGGGTCTTCGAGGCATCTGTTCCACGGGCGGATTGCTTCGTTTGGTTCCGACAGGTGTCCACGCATGCGCGCTGCCTGGCTGCATGCCGGCAAGACGTCGTCATTAGAGAATAGACGTCCGCCGAGTAATATTGTGCCGTTGATGTCTTTCATACACGTTGTCTCATCTAGCCAAGTTCTGCTGCTGGTGTTACTACTACTGCTACTGCTGCTGCTGCTGCTGCTGAGTCTGCTGCAGAGGCTGGTGGCATCAGGCGGAACTCATCGCTTGCTTGGAAGTGGAAAACAATATGTCGTCAGAAAATGACAATATCGAACGTGTAAGAAGCTTCGTTAATGTTTTAATCGTTACCTGCTTTTGATAGGCGCTTAGAGTTGTGTCTAACACGCGACAGAGACTTGGATTTGAGTATCAGTCACACAATAGACACTCAAAGCTGAGTTATCTCCATTAGATTTCCTCAGTGGGGTTACTTGCGATGGGTAACATGAATGGTTTTAGGCTGCCTACATGGAGTGGGTAGCCTAACATTATATGGCATAACACGCTTTTGTTAGCTGCGCTAGCCTATTTGTCTTGGGTTACCTGCGATGGATTACCTGCAGTGAGCAACCTGTGCGGTGATAGGCTACCTACATGGGGTAACCTGCATTTGGCTACCTATGCTAGGTTACCAGCAAAGGGTTATCTGCACTGGTTTGTCCTCGTGTGTTACCGGCCTACATTGGTTTGCTACTCATATCAACCCAGCCACTCAATCGGTATATTTAAATGGACATTATTCGTCTAGTGTTTTGTTCACATGTAGTTCTCCGCAGAGTTCCGTACTTGGTCCTCTTTTGTTTACGTTATACACCACTCCTCTTGCTTACCCACCGTAGCCTAGCTTCTGGTTTCTCTGACCTATCGGAAAATTCGACCCGGCTTCTCCAATGGAATAAGATTTTGGAATGCGATTTTGACTTGAAGCGATCTTGCGCATTATGATAACGGCGCTATAGAAGACTTTAGATTTAGTATTTATTTAGTATTTATTGTTAAATTAACTATCTATTTTTGTACAATTGCAATACAGATAAAACTGTTCAAATAGTGACCATAATACGAATTAAATGTAAAATTATATAATTAAACTACTAAGCTACATTTAAACATTAAGCTAAATTTAAAGTATAAACAGTCCCTTTTAAAAATAACCGTCAAAATGACATCATTGGTATATAATATATACCCTTGCAAAATGGCCATCAACTAGAAATCTATGCTGCCGTCAGTTGCTTGTGTGCTTTCTTTGACCCTGAGTTGAGGCTAAATGAGGACATTTCGAAGATGAATCATAGTTAAAATATAGTAAACTTAAATCTGTAATAAATTGAACTAAAATTCTTCTAGTTTGTGTTAAAATTGAATAGTAATTTCATTATTAGTTGGAATAATTAATCGAGGATTCTTTTTTCTGTTCACAGTGTAGTCTATATACCTAGACACTTTCGCCCACGGACACAATCAGGGCTTATACTTACATGATATTATGCATGTATTTATGTGTATATCTATATTGTGTGTATATATATATATTCTTATTATGGCATACGACATCCATATATATATATATATATATATATAATAAGAAAGCAATTATAGAATGCCGACGAGACAGTTCTTGAAGCAAACGAATTCAATAAAGGATTTCAGACGGAGCACTGAACCAATTGTTTTTAAGGATGTCTCATTCTGTGCTTTTCATATAAGCTTCAGAGATCTCTCAATATAGGCCAGATATACAGGCTTAACAAATGAAGAGATCCTTAGGCCTATTTCAGATTCAATATAGGCCTATCTTATGTGATTTTAATTGAAACTGTTCAGAGACGCCATTGCTGTGAGGTTACAAGCATACATTTTAGGGCTTATTTGTTAATAATTTCTCATTTCGTAAAGAGAATAATAATAATAATAATTTATCATTTTCTCCGGACATTTCTCAACCCTGAGGGATTATATATACCTCGGGAATTAATTTTTAAATAATAATAATGATAATAATAATAATAATGGCACTTTTGAGGAGCCAGCGAAGACTAGCCATCTCACAATACAATTTTTCCGGATAATTTTTTTACTTCCTGATAATAATAATAATAATAATAATAATAATAATAATAATAATAATAATAATAATTGCCTCAGTGCAAGCAATGACTCGAAATAATTATTATGTGTAATGGACACATAATAATTTGTGTTACGCTTTTGACCAATGCATGTTCTAAGCATAGTTGTCTCTTTGGATTGCTTAAGTTACCTTGCTGACGATAAATCCCTCTCAAGACTACAGTTAACAGGGAGAACAAATTAACAGTAATGATTTACCTTACCTGTTAAGCGTACCTTATTTGTGTTAACAAATGTATTAATTACTTACTTATCTCACCTTCACCTAAACTCACCCCATCTCACTTCGTCCTACCTCACTTAACCCACCTCACTGATGCGAAAACCTTGAGCCAAGAAATAAAAAGCTTCTCTAATACAAGTGATTTAAAAAACCGTTAAAGGTCTACTCTGTTCCAATAGCGATTGCTTGCTTGCTTGATTGGCTGACTGACTGACTGACTGATTGATTGATTGATTTAGTTATTATTTATTTATTGATACCACCACGCATAGAATATGTATGGAAATAAGTTTCCTGTGATAAGGTGATTTCATTCATCAGCGCTTAATGTACAATCTTCGCTGCTGTGCATTTGAAATTAGTGTTCCATTTTCAATACACCATAACAACTTTCTGTTTCTGTAACAGCATTCGAATCATAGATGCGACAACGTTGAACTAAGCAATAAAAAACGTCAATAAGTGATTTTTAAAATTAAAATTAAAACCGTGAGAAAACGTGACGAGAAATATTGTAGTTGACTGGGTAGAACAACGAAGCCAAACCAACCAGAATCTATCAAAGCATCTTCTGATACTCGCTGGAAAGGAAGAATGATACAGTAATTATGAAATGCATAATATGCTTCACAAAGTATCTCCACTGTAATGTAAATTTCATTCAAATCAAATTTAATTAATAAACTAACACGAAAAATTAAAAAACACATAAAAGGAAACGCTCCTACCTTTAAAACGTGAATTTTAAGAAAAACAATGACAGATAAAAGCGTTTTTACATCTATGCTTCACTTCACCTCATCTGCCTTACCTAAACTTACCTCACCTCAGCAGCTTACTTAGACTCCTCTCAGCTCACCTTCCCTTAATGAGCGTGTAAGTAGTTGTTGCATTTGATTGCTTGGCGTCGTGTTTTGCTTAGCAACTCATCACTACACTCTATATAGGTCTTCCTATTTTCTGTTTACTGCCAGATCATGGTGCATCGGTGTGTGTATGTGTGTGTGCGTGCGTGTGAGTGTGTGCCTGTCTGTGTGTGTGTTTTAATGTGTGCCTAAGTGCAATGGATGAGTGCAACACTTCCGTGCGTTGACACTCCAAAACTAATGCTTAGCTAATACGTAGTGTGCGTGGCTATTAAAGCTCATGATTACTTGGTCACAAAATGTCTGGTAATAAACAGGACCTGTAACCAGACAGTGATGACGCCTTTGACAATAATCCGAATGCAGACTGTGTGTGCATGGCTGTCGTTATAGGTCACAAATCACCCAATTTATGAGCAGCAATCTTGCCACTCTAGTGTTGGGATGTAGATGCAAGAGCGAACAGCGTGTGACAGATAGATATTGTTGTTGTTACGAGGGCACGTGTGTAAGAGAAGGTTGGTTGAGTCTCAAGGTGACAAGTGCCCATGCAGCAGTCTGTTGAAGGAGAAAAGGTCAAGAGAGAAGGTGGCTTGGGTCCCATGATGGCATGTCCATGAACCGGTCTGTTGGAGGAGTGTTTGAAGGTGTGTTTTGGAGGGAGTTTAAGACTATATAAATGGGAAGTTTTATGCTGATTTGTGTTATGAGCTGGGACCTATGGTAGCGAGTTTTTCGTAAGATCGTAAGAAACGTGTGAAACCGTGTGAATTGAGTTGTCGCTGAAAACACGTTTTCCTACTTGTAATATAATATATATATATATATATATATATATATATATATATATATATATATATATATATATATATATATATATATATATATATATATATATATATATATATATATATATATATATATATATTGTGTATGTGTGTCGTGATTGCATTTGAGAGGTGGGGTAAGGTAATTCGTGATGTAAACAGAACCAAGCCCCTCATAAGAACTCCTGAACGACACCCTCAGTCTTGACGAACCCTGTCTTGAAAGGCTCTAAACGCCTATACCACAGTTGTTTAAGCGCTGTAGCACATGCAATCGACCAGAATAACAAATGATTAGTGCAGATATGTAAAATACAAATGTAAAGATATTTAAGCCAAATTTTTGTATAATACAGTAGAATACGATGTAAATGAACTATAACGTATATGAATGTATCTGGATGTAATTAGGCCTATACCATGTACAAGTAAACGATTTTATGAGTATGCTGGTGTAAGAAGATAATGGACAGTTTGGCTCCTCTTCGCTTTCCAGGCTGCTGAGAAATGTGGTTAGTTTCAGTATTCATGATTTACTGTTACTGTTGCGGAACGCTTTTCTTTTGACACGGCGCTCTACAAATTTGTGTTACGGTTACGAGTACTGTAGTTTTTGAAAAGCAGTTAAAATCAGTTGTTGTACAGTGGCTTCACAACATGCCTTTAAAAGAAGTGGTTGTCAACAAGAATCGCTGTCAGTAACACGCTCCGTGATTTTCATGAACATTATCCATTATCCCTGGTATTCTTCAGGTAGGAACCGAGATTTCAACAACAAAGCTCCATTGAACTCTTTAAAAACTCGCCATGAAGCAGTGAGTTGTGAACGTGTTGTTCGTTCAGCTTTGTTAATCCACCGCGGTTTATATCGTTCAGAAGTGTTGTTAATCCGTAGGTTGAATCTTCTTCCAGTTCGACAGATTCTAATGAGTCTAGATTGACCATCATACTAGCTCACCAACACTTCACCTCTTTCAGTTTCTGCGCTGGTCTTTCACTCAAGATTGAAAACTTTTCTTTTCCAGAAATCTTATCCTGATTCTTCCTCTTCCCTTATCTCTCTTCTCGCTTCAATTTCAAACACCATCCACCGTAGCCGTCCGATTGTCTGACTGCCTGACTCCTGGATCTTAACCTGGAACCGAACCCTTTTGCCTATCGATTTTGTTTTGACTGAGCGCCTGTGAATAAGCTGGTTCCCGCGACTTATCTTTCGTTGGGTGCTGTAGAAATCTCGAGATTACGATTACGAGATTACGATTACGAGATTATGATTACGACCAGTTCCGTTCTGAAATAGTTACACCCTGTAACGTGAACAACCGATTTTGCCATTGCACCACTTCAATAAAATATATTTGCATCATGGACGATGGAAATAAATTGAGACTTGTTTCGAGTGCTTTGTAGGAATAAATTCTAACGGAGGGATTAGCCCGAACCCGTTTCTCACATAATCACTCAATACTGACTGGAAAAGCATGCAATGTTATTTTGTCTCCATTGTCTCCAAAACTTGGACAGTCGCGATACCCACTTCTACAACCAAACCCTGCACATCTATAAACCATTTCCCGTTTCAGTTAAACTGAACGACGTGTATAAAATCCCAAATGAGATAATGTCCGTCAGCGATCTATGTATATACACTGGAATCTTCTTCTACAGATAATTAATACAAGAGAATCGAATCTAACTCACAGTTCGTACTAAACCACTTATAAATACAATAAAGCAAACGGAGGAATGACAGAGAACGACTGCATGATGTCGGACTGTTCTATGTATGTATGCATGCATGTATGTATGTATGTATGTTCGTATGAATGTATGTATGAATGTATGTACGTATGAATGTATGTATGTGTGTATGAATGTATGTATGTATGTATGTTCATATGAATGTATGTATGAATGTATGTATGTATGAATGTATCTATGTATGTATGTATGTTCGTATGTATGTATGAATGTATGTATGTATGTATGTTAGTATGAATGTATGTATGAATGCATGTATGTATGTATGTATGTTCGTATGAATGTATGTATGAATGTATGTACGTATGAATGTATGTATGTGTGTATGAATGTATGTATGTATGTATGTTCGTATGAATGTATGTATGAATGTATATATGTATGTTCGTATGAATGTATGTATGAATGTATGTATGTATGAATGTATCTATGTATGTATGTATGTTCGTATGTATGTATGAATGTATGTATGTATGTATGTTAGTATGAATGTATGTATGAATGCATGTATGTATGTATGTATGTTCGTATGAATGTATGTATGAATGTATGTATATATGTATGTATGTATGTTCGTATGATTTTATGTATGTATGTATGTTTGCCGGACTGTCGGTAAAAGGAACTGAGGTCAGGGAAACTTGAGAAGACGGTTTTTGTGAGTTTTTGGACTAGTATTTATTCAGGGGTTCGTCTCCCAACGCAACAACACCCAAACATCATCAAAAGAGGCGATCATTCACATAAAGACGCTGTGTGTATGACTTTGGCAAAACAACAGTGAATTTAAGCAAACATCGAAGGGGGTTAGTTCTGGGATTGTTGACAATAAATAAAATACTAAGCAATTTGGGCCAACTGAGTCTGCCATCCGTCCATACATACATACATGCATACATACATTCATACATACATGCATACATACATTCATACATACATACATACATGCACTTACATGCATACATACATACACACATACATTCTTACATACATACATACATACATTCATACATACATATACATATATTCATACATATACACCTACATACATGCATACATACATTCATACATACATACATACATACATACATACATACATTCGTACATACATATACATACATTCATACATATACACCTAATACATGCATACATACATACTTGCATGCGCAACTACATACATGTAAACGCATACACACGAGGTATTTAGTGGTTAAAAATTGTCATTTGATATTCGCATGACAAAAAAGAGGTCAAGTATCGACAATGTGCGCCATTGTCCGACTGCGTGACAGCTGCACGAATACGAGAGACCTGTTCCCACTTTGATGTAAAAAAACAGGCAGCAGATGATAGAATTAGACGGAAAATATCGTTCTTCTCGTATCGTTTTACGAATTTGTTATTGGGTACGTGTTTAGTAGTTTCGTTCAGCTATATCTACGAGTGGCAAGAGACGATCTGGTTTATCTTCTCTGACTAACAGTTAACTGATTTCGCTGATTGCATCGGTTTACTGAAAAATGAAGGCAACCGTGATCATTATGACGATGACGAAGGAAACAACCTCAGCAACACAAAAATTACCAACAGATGTAGAAATGGACCTAGTAATAGCAGCAGCAGTAATGAAAGTGGAAGGAGCAGTCGTAGTGCTAATCAATCATTTGTCCACAAGACCTGAACAGACGAGACCGAGACGAGACCCTAGACATCTTGCCCCAAGACCGAGACGAGACCGAGACGTTAGCCAAGCTCTCCGAGACTGAGCTGTCTCGAGACGGTTTCGAGACCGAGACGTCGAGACTGAGACTATATCCCTGCTTTGAGCGGCTGAATATGACTTTAGAGGCGACGACTGCCACGTTGTTGCTGTTTTTGATATTTTGCTGTGTTGTTGTTGACGAAGACGATGATTATGATAATGATAATAATAATAATGATGATGGTGTTGTTGATGATGTTGGTGGTGAAGATGATTACTATGATGATGATAAGAAGACGAAGGCGAGTAGACGACTATGATCAGTTCAATATGATAATGGCGATGATTGTGTTTCTGACTATGATAATGAAAACGCCCTGGGGCTAGCGTTGCCCTGGGGAGAAAAGTAATTGGAGCGGAAACGCGGAGAAGGAGACGGCGGAGGAGAGACGGCGACTGAGCTGCCCTGGATTACTACGCATGCTGATCTTGGTCTCTCTGAACTCTGCATGTCTTGAGTAGGCAGTCATCTTCAGGTCGAAAACAACCACACTAACCAAACGAAGACCAGGTGCTACATGCACCCGTATTCACCCCTGACTCACTTAGTCTTCCTTCAGATTTCGTTCATTCCTTGGTTTTACTTTCATTCTTTAGCGTTTCATTTCATTTCTTGGTTTTTCCTTTCATTCTTTAGTGTTTCATTTCATTCCTTGGTTTCTCCTTTCATTCCTTGGCGTTTCATTTCATTCCTTGGTTTTTCCTTTCATTCTTTTGTTTCATTTCATTCCTTGGTTTTTTCTTTCATTCCTTAGCGTTTCATTTCATTCCTTGGTTTTTCCTTTCATTCTTTAGCGTTTCATTTCATTCCTTGGTTTCTCCTTTCATTCTTTTGTGTTTCATTTCATTCCTTGGTTTTTTCTTTCATTCCATGGTTTTCCTTTCATTCATTACCGTTTCGTTTCATTCTTTGGTTTTCCTTTCATTCCTTAGCGTTTCATTTCATTCCTTTGTTTTTTTCTTTCATTCCTCAGCGTTTCATTTCATTTTTTAGCGTTTCATTTCATTCTTTGGTTTTTCCTTTCATTCCTTAGCGTTTCATTTCATTCCTTGGATTTTCCTTTCATTCCTCAGCGTTTCATTTCATTTTTTAGCGTTTAATTTCATTCTTTGGTTTTTCCTTTCATTCATTACCGTTTCGTTTCATTCTTTGGTTTACCTTTCATTCCTTAGCGTTTCATTTCATTCCTTTGTTTTTTTCTTTCATTCCTCAGCGTTTCATTTCATTTTTTAGCGTTTCATTTCATTCTTTGGTTTTTCCTTTCATTCCTTAGCGTTTCATTTCATTCCTTGGATTTTCCTTTCATTCCTCAGCGTTTCATTTCATTTTTTAGCGTTTAATTTCATTCTTTGGTTTTTCCTTTCATTCCTTAGCGTTTCATTTCATTCCTTGGTTTTTCTTTCATTCCTTGTTGTTTCCTTTCATTTCTTGGCGTTTCCTTCAGTGTTTGGAGTTTTCCTTTCCTGCCTTCTGCAATATTTGCTTCTTTCTTCCATGTCTTCTTATCTCTTTCCTTCGTCTGTGTCTCCATTCCTTCTATTCGTGCCTAATGGTGAGCTATCTTGCCTGCATAAAATCCAGCTGTCATTACATGCTCATTGGTTCCAATAAGAGGATCAGGCTATTAGTACTTTTGCTATTGGTCTTTATAAATTTTTACCGCAGTGTTTAAAGCTTTGCTTACATTATCGCCTGTAGCTGAATTTTTGTAAATAGTTTCAGTTTATACCAATCTCATCCAATTCGGCAAAGAATTCTAGCGACAAGCTATTCACTGACTTGCATAAAGTAGCGACGCTCTGTATTGTCCACCGTTTTTGTCACTCTCGTGTGTAAAAGAAGTGTCTTAGGTTTCAAATCAACATTAAACAAACGGATATTTGACCCCAACCGTTTCTTCCGCTTCTGTCTAGAAGTCACCATGGGTCGAGTAATTGCTCGTCTGCCCGTCCATCCGTTTGAGCGTCGGTTTTCGTTGATATCGTGTATAGGCCTAAAACATCGGATACAACTACGTAGGCCTAATAATGTAGGCCTAATGATATCGGATATAACTATGCAGGTCTAATGATATCGGATAGTAGCTTGCAAAAATCGCAGTACTGCCCTTTCTGCGGGTTGTTATCCTTCTTCTTTACTTAGATTGAGCACACGGTAAAAAGTCAATTAGAATTCTTGGTAAGTAATGCATTCGTCCTATTCGGATAAAACTATGTAGGCCTAATAGTGTTGGTTATAACTATATGAGTTAGCATAATCTGGCCCGATCTGATCTTCTGCGATCCGAAACAATCCTTTCTTCTGCTCTGTTCTGCTTTGTTTCTCTTTTGTGTTATGTGAAGAAGCTCTATTCTGTTCAGTTCAGTTCAGTTCTGATCCATTCCATTCTATGCCATTCTATTCCATTCCATTCCATTCTATATGAAGGGAGCTGGGTGACGGAAAGACAAAAAGACAGTAGAAAGTGCATCGCAGGAAAGAGCGAGAGAGTGAAAAGAGAAACATAACATAAAAGAGAAACACACACACGAGAGAGTGAAAATATAAACACACACACGAGAGAGTGAAAAGAGAAACATAACATTAAAGAGAAACACACACACGAGAGAGTGAAAATAGAAACACACACGAGAGAGTGAAAAGAGAAACATAACATTAAAGAGAAACACACACACACACACACGAGAGAGTGAAAAGAGAAACATAACATAAAAGAGAAACACACACACGAGAGAGTGAAAAGAGAAACACACACACGAGAGAGTGAAAAGAGAAACATAACATAAAAGAGAAACACACACACGAGAGAGTGAAAAGAGAAACATAACATAAAAGAGAAACACACACACGAGAGAGTGTGAAAAGAGAAACATAACATAAAAGAGAAACACACACACGAGAGAGTGAAAAGAGAAACATAACATAAAAGAGAAACACACACACGAGAGAGTGAAAAGAGAAACATAACATAAAAGAGAAACACACACACGAGAGAGTGAAAAGAGAAACATAACATAAAAGAGAAACACACACACGAGAGAGTGAAAAGAGAAACATAACATAAAAGAGAAACACACACACGAGAGAGTGTGAAAAGAGAAACATAACATAAAAAGAGAAACACACACACGAGAGAGTGCAAAGAGAAACATAACATAAAAGAGAAACACACACACGAGAGAGTGTGAAAAGAGAAACATAACATAAAAAGAGAAACACACACACGAGAGAGTGCAAAGAGAAACACACGATAATCACAGCAGTTCGTCTTCAACAGACCTTTGTATTGGGCTGCGTCACCCGTTGGCTGTTGAGATAACGAACCTCAGGTGGCTCAATGACCGCCTTCTGTCGGTCGAACGGTTGCTTTGTACAGTAAGAGGTTGGTTGCAAAGGAAAAGAGGCAGGCATATATTCAGACTGATTGACAGACAGACAGGCAGGCAGGCAGGCAGGCAGGCAGGCGGACGGGCAGGCAGGCAGATCAGGCCTAACTAGAAAGACCAGGTAAGACCAGGCAGACGCAAAGACGGCAATCTGGCAGAGGGACAGGCAGACAAGACTACACAGATAAAAGGTCTCGATGGACCACACTAAACGAACTACTTGTGTATTGACACATTCAGACAGACAGACAGACACACAGACAGACACACAGACAGACAGGCAGGCAGGCAGAGGGACACAGTTAACTGGTAAAGAGAAATTAGAAGATCAGTTTTGAAATGGAGATGGATTAGAGATAGACTGCGAGAAAAGAGACGACATGAAAGAGACGGCGGTAAAAGTAAAGAGACAAAAAGATTAAAAGACAGAAATCGACAGATAGTGAAGGAGAGAGAGACAGACAGACATACAGACACAGACACACAGAGAGACAGACAGAGAGAGAGAGAAAGAGAAAACGAGCAAGAGAGAGGGGGCCTAGACACAGCGACGCATAGATGACTCTCTTGCAATATATATTATGGCATCGTCGACGACAGTTGAAGGGCGACCGACGACTCACAGACAATCAGGTCCAGCTGTCAAGACGGAAGCGCAACGCTGTTAAACAACTAAAACCCACCAACAGTCAACCGCACACACGACCGTCATAGGTCGTCATATCGACTACACTGCGTTCGGAAAAAACGAAACCTTACAGAACACCTCTTAATGAATTTGACGTAATCCAATCTAGTTAGAAATCCCCTGTTGGTGGTCTGGTCAAAATGTCTGTATTAAAATAAACCAATTGGTATAATTATAATATTCTGTCCTATGTAAGTAAGTAAATGAGTAAGTAATGCATTTGTGCATTCTGTATAGATTGTAGTGTCACTAACTCATAACAGACACAGAGAAAAGACTTACTTGTTGCAATACAGGAAAGACTAAATGTACAATTCGTGTAGATAGAAGCCATAATCATAGCAATTTTGAGGAGAACGTTTTTTAAAAATTTAATTGCTGTATTTAGGAGCAACCAGTGAACGATTTGCAGCATCTAATATATTTTGGTGTTAATTTAAGACAGTGACTTAATTGCTTAATAACGCTCAGGAGAGGATAGGTCCAATTCTGTCTGTATCAGTTAATAAGACTAAAGAACATTTGAGCGAATAATTTTTACCATGTTTTTGAAATCTTAAAATATTAACCCCTTTTTACGAACACAGTGTCGACCTGGATATGGGCCGAATGTACTCATCTTGATTGAACAGCAGCTAATGGGTCTCACAATCAAAGATAACATACTGCAAACAAGAGAGCAGACTGCAGTGTTTTATAGAATCTTGTAGAACTATTCTTAACAGTATTGTCTCATAGTACAACCAAAAAATATAACTTACATGTGTAAGAATGGTAACGAATGTGTTTTACACATCGATTAAGCAGCTATATTATAGTTTCTGAGATGATGAAAAAGCAGTGACAACAGTCTGTATGTGTGTGTATGTATTTATGTATGTATGTGTGTATGTATGTATATATGTATGTATTTATGTATATATGTATGTGTGCATGTATTTATGTACGTATATATGTATTTATGGATGCATTTATATATGTATTTATGTATGTATGTATGTATTTATGTGTGCATGTATGCGTGTGTGTGTATGTGCTCATCACGTATGTATGTACGTACGTGTGCATGTACGTACGTACGTATGTAAGTATGTATGTATGTAATTATATGTAGGTAGCTATTGATAAAGCGTCGTTTTAGAACCTCACAAAGCGTTTGTGATGTATGTTTAATGTAACCGTGGGCGTTGGCTTGGGTTCTATAAAGGGAGGGATGTCCGGTAACAGATCGGACCGAAGCCCACTAGCGATTTCCAAGAGAAAACCTGGTAAGGGCACTATTAATAATTTTATGAAGTCCTTTCTGACTGGTTTGAAAAGTTACTTTGCTTTTGGATTGTTCTAGATAGCTACGATGGTCTGAACTTGAATCATAAGTAAATGTATGATCCAAGTATATTTCTGTTCAATGGCTTGCGATTTGGAATGCGAATTTGCTTAGAAGCAAACATCACTGATATCTTGTGCATAACAATAGCAGCTCTTTAGAAGTTAGATAAGTGCGAGGCCAGGTCAGATGTTGGAATAAGCCAATAATTTAGGGGTAGGTAAGTGGATTTGCACAGTCGGGGTTGTGACACTGTTTCCTGCACCAAATTCGAAACCATGACCAAAATGTGGTGGGTTTAAAAGGGACTCTGCCCTTCCTTGGTGAGTGTGTATAGAGCATAAACTCCTCTCTGGCCCCCGCGTATCGACGTCCTTGAATGTAACGGAAGATCGTTCAAAATAGCTACTCAGAAACGGTCTGTTACAGGGAAATCTCGTTCTCGTATAATGTTGTTCTAGGAAATACAGCTAAGCGAAAAATGCTGGCTAATTGAAGAAGTAGAGAACTCTCTTCATCACTGTCAGTGAAGATGATGACTGTGATAGTCCAGTAATTAATTAATTATTATAATGACGGTTAATCAGGTGCATCTTTAGCTCATGAATTCCTTTAAAATCCTTTTCATTCAGATTTTGGCATCGATCAACACGAGAGAGGACACGTATTATTCAGATTCTGATTACGAGACTAGAATCGGTTAGAAATCATCAGATTTCGTCAGTTAGAACAAGAAAGCTTCTATACCAAAGCCGTTGTCTTTATGTCCTTACGTTATACGTTCACTACACTTTTGCCACTGTCATTAGCGAAATGTTACTCAACTGACTTTGAAGCTAGCGTCTTGGAGATCTCATCTTCGGATTACAACAACGAATTTACTCTTGAACGTCGATGAATTTTATATTATGATATTACGAATCCATAGACAAGACAGTTCGGACTCATTCAACAAAAATGTCTTAACTTCTCGGATTGCTTATACACACACGTGGAGCAGTGTGGTAAGACTGTTCGTTTCACTGATTTCCGTTACCGCGTCAGCTCTTTAGCTGCAAGAATTTCCAACGTTGGACCAACTTTATGAGAATAATTGTTGATACAGTAATGACCGAAATTATTTCACTGCGTTACCTTACCTTGTCTTAAATCACAGCACCTTAAGTCAATAGCCTCGGAAGAACGTCATCTTCTCTCAGTAACTAAGTCATCGACTGCAATCGTCGTATATGTATGTCCAACCCGGCGATTGCAATGGCGTTCAACGCGGCCACAGCCCAGTCAGCCTGGTTCTTCTACACTGGCTTCGGGATACCGACTCCGCAGGGGCCGGATGAGCCGACGTGGACGGAGTGCGAGGTCGTCAACCGGACGCCTGTCCAGCCAGCCGAGCGCAGCGGAAGTAGCGGGGTTGTGCGCTGGCAGGTCTCTTTCCTCTTTCTAATCGTCTTCGGTGGAATCGTCGGAAACGTGCTCGTCTGCGTGTCCATCTGTCTGGAGAAGAAGCTGCAGAATGTTACCAACTACTTCCTCATGTCGCTGGCGATCGCCGATCTCTTCGTGTCGCTGATTGTTATGCCATGCTGGATCATCCAGGAGTTCATGGGTAAGTTCATGCTACATATACTATCATATGGCTTCTATCTAATGCGCTTTTGTGAGGCACTCAAAAGAGACTATGTTCAGTGTCTTGTTACATACATACATACATACATACATACATATATATACGTACATACATACATACAGTATATACATACATACGCACATACATACATACATGCATATATACACATACATACACACATACATGCATGCATATATACATACGTAAATACATTCGTACATACATACAGTATAAACATACATACGCACATACATACATACATACATACAGTATATACATACATACGCACATACATACATACATGCATACATACATACACACACATACATACATGCATATATACATACGTAAATACATACATACATACACACTTACACACAAGCCCACATACATTGGTTCTAACCTAATCTTATCAAATGTCGGCCAATTAAGCAGTCGATCGAAGGCTAACTCCTTCGTCTGTCACATCTGCGTCCGGAGCTCAAGTTCCGTTGCCTCGTCTCAGATTCGTTGTTTATCACATAAGGAGAAGTTGATAGATTGAGGCTTTCGTTTTGCACGCACTTCAGCCGAAAGATCTTTCAGCCGAGGGGGCCACGCTTCTGATGACGAATTGCATGACAGAACTGTCTTGCCAAATGTTTCTCCCACAAAAGCACCAAAGATATGAGGCCGCGGATATATGAGTGAGACTTAAGTCAGCGCATTAGTGTCTAATTATATCTGATGTGTTCAGTATTCGATCACCTTTTCAGTAAAAATCCATCGGAGGACCTGAACAAACAAGATGTAACTTGACGAAGACGTGTTTTATTTCTGGAGACAACTTGTATGGATTATATTGAGCGCTGTCAATTTGCAAAAAGCTGGAATGCAATGAGTCCTGGCGAAAAAATCTGGAAATGTATTGCCAATCTAGAGAAACAAGGGCTGTAGTGCAAGGGAGCATGCTAATTTTAAAGAAGGCTGATTAGAGAGAAACAAGGGATGTCTAGAAGACACATGATAGCAGCATAAGGTACCGCAGTCTTCACAGCGCAACAGATATCGAATCCCGAACATACTGGTAAAAAGCTTCACTTTTCAACCATGCAACCTAAGCAGCAGCTGCTGGGTTTCGATATCTGTTACGTTATGACGACTGCGATACCTTGTGCTGTTATCATGCGTATTCTAGACATCCCTGATTTCTCAGCTGCTGCTGCTGCTGCACTGAGCCCTGATAATAGTTGATATCAGGAATCTAACTCTACCTTATCTTCCTCTTTCAACCATTCATCTCTTGGTATCATCTGCCCGGATGATGCGTCGCCATGGTGATTAAACCCGTGTCGCCGACGAAGCCTTCCCTGGACTTTGAAGAAATGCGGATAATCAGATCACATTACATTACATTCGACTGATAAGGATACAAATTACAGAAGAAACCACAGGTCTCCTACATTAATTACATTACTCTGAATTACAACGGAAGTGAATTCATGTAAATTTCTTGGAGTTTATATTGACTCTCGTTTAATGTGGAAAGAGCATATATCTCATATATCAAGTAAAATTGCTAAATGTTCTGGTATATTGTCACGCATTCGCTATATCCTACCCCAACAGATATTAATTAATTTGTATTATTCATTGATTTATCCTTACTTATCCTACTGTAACCTTTTATGGGCCTCTAATTATCCTTCGCGTATAAAATGTTTATCTGTTTTGCAGCGCCGTGTTCTTAGAATTATTACAAAAACTTTCCAAGTGAACGATATTGAACCCTATTTTGTCAATCTAAATATTTTAAAAATTAATTCCATTAATAAGTTCCAGATCTCTGTATTTATGTATCAATACCAACATAAATTATTGCCATCGAAGTTTGATGGATACTTCAACATCATCGATCATCACTCATATTTTACTAGGATTCACGGTAATTATTATGCCAGTTTTGCTCGCACCAACACTCGATTATTCAATATTAAATGTGCTGGCCCTTCAATTTGGAACGCTTTACCAATGAGCATTCGTATGTTGTCAAGTTTGAAACTGTTCAAAAGGCAGATGCGTCACTATTTAATAACATCTGTTTGACTGCCAACTGAATTGTTCATACAAACCATTAGTTTTTTGCTTCTTTTTTTTCTGAGTCTTTTTTTATATAGGACTGTGTATGCAGCGGACTTCTATATAGTTTTATTTTTAGTTTCATTTGTGTACGGATTGTACATAACTTATTTAGTTTGCTTACAAAATGATACTTGCTTTGTTTACATTTCGATTGCCATCTTACGTCATCTGACCCTATTTAAGCGGGACCCTGGTCCCTTCTGGGTTTGCCTTTTGTATCCTGGCAAACTGTACGTTTTATGTTTAACCTGATATGTTGAATTTGGGATCAATAAAGAGTCAATCAATCAATCAAAAAACGGACTGAATCATATTTAATCCGTAGGCATTACTTCCTTGAAGGACCCTGGCAATAATAATGTTTTTTAGGAGGTAAGCTTGTCACTGCACCCACCAATATTTCCAGTAATTACCAAAGATGCGACACCATAAACAAGTCCGTATAATCGTTGTAATCGGAAAATACTATTAACCATAGCTTAAGGATAACTTCGACCTGCTTCAGCTTAGTCACCAACAACCTACGCGCGGATAAAGGAAGGGAGTAACTATCCATCGTTATTCTGGAATGTCCCGGTGTCTGGAATGTTAGCTTCTTTTCCACGCTTCTTTTCCAAAAATCTTATGCTGGTTCTTCCTCTTCTCCTTATCACTCCTCGCTTCAATTTCAAACACTATCCACCATAGCCTTCCGACTGTCTGACTGCCTGAATCCTGGATCTTGACCTGGAACCGAACCCTTTTGCCTATCGATTCTGTTTTGACTGAGCGCCTGTGAATAAGCTGGTTCCCGCGACTTAGCTTTCGTTGGGCACTGTAGAAATCTCGAGGCTACGATTACGATTACGATAGCTGGAATTTGAGCTGCTACGTTGGTCTCTGAAACGTCTGGCGGCAGCTCTATGGCCTCTAACGGTGCCACTCCTATACATGGTGGTTACCGATTGTGGACTCAGTTGGCCATTCCTCTTTCACAGATCCTATCCTGACATCCCTTCTTCCTCTTATCTCTCTCTCCTCTCCAACCCCAAACATAACCCCCCGTAGCTGCCACGCTGTCTCTCCGTCTGACTTTTGGATCTTGACCTGGAACCGCACCTTTTGCCTATCGATTTTGTTTTGACTGAGGGCCTGTGAATAAGCTGGTCCCCTCGGCGCGGCTTTCGTTGGACGCTGTAGAAATCTCAGAATTACGATTACGATCACGATTTTGGATGACGGGGCACCCCGCCTTTCGGAGGTCGATCGGTTGGATAGCATGAGAGGAAGAGCCTAGTAATCGATGCCGCGCCATCTCATCGTGGCGGAGGTGTTAGGCAGTTAGTCCAGGCCTAAGTTGCGCGTGCAGAACCTAACATTAACGAAATGACTGCAAAGCCACGAGGACTTTAAAGGGACCTCCTACCTACCCTTTGCGGCTACGAATACGCTTTGACTCGAAGGCCAGTATTTTGTAGGTGGGGCAGTCTGCGTTGAATCGACTGGACTACACTATATTACTCTAGATTAGATTAGATTAGATTAGTACATTAAACTAGGCTAGAATAGGTGCTAAATATTAGACAAGACTAGTCTAGAATAGACTAAACTGGACTGGACGATTCTGAGCAGGACTAAACTAAATAACAGACTAGAGTAGACTAGACAAGACTAGACTAGGTGAGATCACGATAGCTCAAGTAACAAGTAACAAGTCATTCAGTTCATGTTAAATCAGATCAGTCAGTTAATGCGTGCAGCCGTTCGTGATAAGTAAGTAAGTAAGTAAGACATTTGTTAACACGCCATATGTCCATCGGCTGAGTGAGGAATCTTAGGCGTAAATCAATATATGGTGATAATCAGCATATATTGGTTTAAGCTACACTAATTGTGCAATATTATTCGACAGCAAATGAGTGCATGACGGTGCGAGACATTATTGCTTTTATGAGTCTAGGTTCTCATCGTCATCTTACGAGAGCCTGTCAGTGGATTCGTTTGCTGCCACATCCAGTCAGCAACAGCAGCAGCTGCAGATGTAGATGCCTGTTGTCGCATTGACCAAGACGAAGGCATCGCCATCAACAGTACTCTCCTTCTGCAATATTCCATCGTCTCTTATGGTCTCCGCCTCATCCTATGGCTTTCACTTCCATTCTGTTATTTTCCCGTTTCTGGCTATGCACTTATCGCGTCCTTCGGATTCTCTTCCTCTTTTCCTTCCTTCTTCTTTTACCTCATCGACATCTCATCCATTTCCGCCTTCTCTCACTCGTTCCTCCATCTCCTCTATGTCCATCGCTTCATTCCTGTTCCTCGGCTCCTTCTGCTTCCTCTTTACTGCAACTTCGTCGTCATTTGTTTTGGTCATCGTTTTCCTGCTCTCTTCTATTTCGCCTACTTCTCATGCACCTTATTTTTTTATCAATCTTTCTAGTCATCTCTTTTTTCTTTTCATCATATTCTTTTATCCTTCTTCTTCTTCTTCTTCTTCTTCTTCTTCTTCTTCTTCTTCTTCTTCTTCTTCTTCTTCTTCTTCTTCTTCTTCTTCTATTACTCCTCCTTCTCGCCTTATCTTCCACTTTCTCCTCCTGTTGCTCCATACCCCATTTGACTCACCCTCTTTCTTTTTACCTCCTAACATCCACCTTCTACCATCTCCCGAGCCATAACCTTGTCTCACTATTGGAACAAACTCCTCAATTTTATTTGCTATCCTTCTGAAGACTATTCCTTTTACCATATCCAACCGGCCATGCTTAGAAACCCACATGCTTTTTATAACCCGATCTGCTCCTTCGCCAGCTCCATTTCTCAAAATCTACATCTGCATCGGCAACATTGAGCTAAATCCTGGTCCTTGCCGTCTTGAAACAATAAATTTTTGCCACCGATTCAGTATGGAATAAGTCTCCTTCTCTTCAAAATTACGTCTTGGATCATCGGGTAGAAATTTTTGCTCTCAGTGTCTCAAACCTTCTGCGCACCTCTTTCATTTCGGATATAACATGTCCTTTTTTCCTAAATCAACCTCGGCCGGATGGACGAAGTGGTGGTCTTCGTTCATAACTCACACTTGCTCCCTTATCTTTACCTAATCCAATCCCAAAATCCTTTGAAATCCTTATATCTACCCTGGACTCTGAAATCAGCGCCTCGCCTTTAGTCAGTGTTTATCATCCTCCATCTCGTGAAATCCTGGACAGTCACATTCCCACTGAATGTAAGAGAGTTGCTGCACGCCATTCCCAAGCCTGGTACAACTCAAATAGGCCTATCGTTGCTGCCAGGATGCAGCGCAGCCGGCTTGAAAGATGTTGGCAACGCTCCTTTCTCATCTGCTCAAATTTAGGCGCCATGTGTCAAAATTTTCATAAACTGTATCAGCAGCCAAATCCACATGCTTGTTTCGCATTGTCTCTGAAAGCTTTCTACTCCGAAGTTACTATGGCAGGCAGCGAATATGATCTTACACCACGACAGACGCAGTACATTGCCGAGCTCTTCATCGCATTCTTTCCTTGCCAGTATGTTTTTAGGTTTTTCTCAGATAAGATCTCGGCCCCCATAGATATCGGGTGCCTGCCGTAGTAACTTCGGAGAAGAGAGATTTCAGAGACGATATGTAATGTAATCAAAAATTTATAAAGCGCCACTTCGAGGTAAACTCCTCAGAGGCGCTCCCGGCCCTACAACCCAGAAGAACTGGGAAATAAGAAGGTCTTCAAGCGCTTGCGGAAAAGAAGGGAGATAGACTAAGAAGTTGATATGAAACAAGCATGTGGATTTGGCTGCTGATACAGTTTATGAAAATTATGACACATGGCGCCTAAATTTGAGCAGATGAGAAGGTAAATGGGAGCATTGACAGCATCTTTCTAGCAGGCTGCGCCGCATCCTGGCAGCAGATGTAGGCCTATCTGAGTTGTACCAGGCTTGGGAATGGCGTGCAGCAACTCTTTTACATTTAGTGGGAATGTGACTGTCCAGGATTTCACGAGAGGGAGGAGTCTGCCTTGATAGTACGTGTCCAATAACAAAATCCTTGTTAAAGTCGCATTTTGACGCAGTTAGAGTTGAACCAGAGACGCTTATTCTCTTTCAAGACAACATTCAATGCTCAATCTTGTTCTTCTCGTGACATTACGTGCAGAAGAATATCGTTGCTTATATCCAAGTCTTCTCTTTCTTACTCCCCTCCAAAAAATTGTCTAACAATGTTCTGAGAACACTCACCTGCAGAGGAAATTCCAGAGTTGAGGCGCTTATACTTAAACACATCTCGATGAATTGCGAATGTCGTGACGTAGCGCGATTCTAGATGTAACCCAACCCGATGATAACCCGAAAGAAGATCCAATTTGGTAAATACAGCTGACCCATTTACTGCGAAGACGATATCGTCAGTTCGCGGTTCGGATGGCGTTCGTTTTTACGGCGCGGTTTGCGCATCTCGTATCGACGCAGAGGCGGATTTCACCGGAACTCTTAGGCTTTAATGCTACCACGACCAATGAAATCCAAGATGTAAGTTCAATTACTGGTTCCATGATGTCTTCTTTGAGTACTTTCTCGAGTTTAGCCTCGACTTTTGCTCTCGTGTAGAACGATATTGGACGAGCCTTCTGTGCGACGGGCGCTGTCTCTCTGTCAAGGTGAAGGCTAATTTGATCTTTTTTCAGCTTACCGATTCCTTTGAACAGCTGGGAGAAGCGAGTTATGACCGACCACAGTTGTAGCATGTTTTTATACGAAGGACAGGATTGTTTTCCGCCTTCGTGGGAACATGAACCCCTCCAGTTAAAACATTTTTTATCATTCTCAGACCTACGTTGACCGTTTATTTCCCTTTTGTTTTTACAAACATTTTCATGCTTTATTACATTTACAGCGTAGCCATTCGGACTGACTATCCACGCCTCCGATTCGCATTTCGGTGTGACTGCGCGCGTTACAAATTTTCGTAATAATAATAATAATAATAACCACTCCTTCTGTTTTCAATTTTAATCGCTTGTAATTTGGCCAAATCCACATTTCGAGCCAATTTCAAGAATTCGGTTAACTTAAAACAATGGATGGGTTTCTTATAGCGCGGCGGCGTCTTAGAGTGTTTACATACATGACTGAATTATTTGCGCCAAGATTTCTTTATCAGTATCTGCGAAGTCACAATGCTTTGAAAGAACTTTTAAACATCCTTGATGTTGGTCGAGAGATTCTCCCAGTTCCTGTCTCGCCGACCGAAATACGCATGTTTCAAACTGGGCGTTTTTCTTCGGCTTAACGTGCAGAGTATGTCTTTGGCGTATCTGTGCACTTCAGTTTCGTCCTTTGCTTTGCTGGTCTTGTAGTAGTTTCTTATGGCATCAAAGGCCGTTGACGTCGCCCTCCTCCTTTATCCAGGCTTGGGACTGGCACTATCAGACTAAAGGCACCGGCGGAGTTCATGCTGGCGTAGAGTGGATCGGCTTTTCTGTGCACTCGAGACCGATCAGCCGGGTATAGAAGGAGTGCCTTCCTTCGCACGTTGTCGTCTATCGACAAAACACGTTTTTGAAAAGAAACGACCATTTCCCCATCTTGGACCAACGGACGCACAGGTAGTTTCACCGTCGATGGCAAACTTAGAAACTGACGAATGAATGCCAACATTTCCTCCCACAGTTCGAACTTAATAATCGTCACCAACTGTGAACTTTTTAATTGTTTTATTTGGCAGAAGCAACAAGTGAATATCACAACTCCGAAACCAAAATTATTATTATTATTATTATTATTATTATTATCATTATTATTATTATTATTATTATTATTATTATTATTATTATTATTATTATTATTATTATTATTATTATTATTATTATTATACATACATACATACATGCATACATACGTCTTGTCTCTGTGCGTATCGTTATTTTAACTGTCTCTATTTCTGTTCTGTAGGCTAACAAGTATTTAAGTCTGTCAATTTGTTAACTCCGTTATACACAAATACTGTACCTTGACTCTTGATGTGTTACGGACGGAATGGTGTTGGGTTCTGGGTGTTCTTGGTAGCTGGACCAAAGCTTTGGAATTCACTACTCAGCTCTGTGCGAAATCTCAGTTATCTCACGTCTTTCAGACCCAAACTTAAAACTCACCTGTTTCAGTTTGCTTACCTACCGTAGTCAGACATCTGACTTCTCTGACTCATCAGATTTCGACCGAACTTCTCTAACGAATTAGGATTTTGACCATCGATTGTTGCCTTGTCCATTACGAAAATGGCGCTATAGAACAGATTATATCAGATTGGATTATTTTCTTCTCATCTTACGTGTCTTCTTCCTTTCACAATTTCTGCCATCAAATTTTATTATAGTCCTCGCTTTCTTATTTATTCCTCCTTCTCCTTCATTCGGCCATCCTCTTTTCTTCGTCCTCCTCGTTTTCCTACCAATAACTTTCCCTTCTTGCTCTTGTCCTATTATGGTCTTATGCCTCTTATTCCTGCTTCTTTTCCTCTACTTATCTCCCTCCTTCTTGCCGTCTTATTCCTCTCTCTTCTTTTTTGTTCTTTTTCAATCCTCTTTCCTCCATTCCTCTCTTTCTTCCTCCTTTTCCTTCTTCTCTCAAAATGTGAACGGAGGCTAACGAGATTTCGTTATCAGAATATGCTGTTTCTTGCCCAATTAAATCCGACGGCGTCAAACGGCTGATACGAGCCCTTGCAAATACAACCTCATCTCCTCTGTTTTATGTCCGTACCCATCCTTGTTATTTTTATTCCTAATAGTTCTATGCTCGAGTCGCATCAATCTAGATCTATACGATAGCCATGTTTAAGCGCTGTTACGAGGTTCTTAAAAGGCAGATACATACACGCATGCATGCACACATCCATGGGTACAAGTATAGATGTATACAAACATAACTACATACATACTTACTTACATACGTAAGTACATACATACATCACGACTAAAAACTTTCCATTTCAGCTTATCCTTCGACTGCTGAATGCACTGATAAATGTACAGCGCCCTCTTTTTGACCTCGATTGTGTTACGGCGCTATATAAATTGTCTTATTATTATTATTATTATTATTATTATTATTATGCATACATACATACGTACATATATACATACATACATCTTGTCTTGTCTTGTCTTGTCTTTAGCCATCTTCGATCCGAAGTTGGGCCGCACCATGAACCGTCCGTCTCCAGATGTTTCTATCTTCATACTGAACACAGAAACATGCATACGTACATACATATATACATGAATGCATAAATACATACATACATACATACATAGGTGCACTTCTCATGCCTCCTCTGCGTTTCCTTCTCTTATAATTATCTTCGCCATTCTTCCAATTCTTGTTGTTTTCCGTTTCTATTTAATCTTAACTTCTCTTCTTGTGCAGTATTTCTGAACTTCCAGTTTTTTCTCCTCCTCCTCCTCCTCCTCCTCCTCCTCTCAATTATCTAATCTCAACTGTTTCTTCCCTCCTTCGCCCAATCTGATTTCCTCTTCACCGTGATCCTTTTCTCGCCACCAATCTGCTCCTTCTTCGTTTCCCCTCTGTTCTTCCATCTTTCCTCTTCTTCTTTCTCACCTCCTCATCCACGTCTCTTCTTTTCTTTCCTCTCCTCACCTCCTCCGGGTCCAACTCTTCCTCATTCTCTCCTGCTGTCGTCATGAACATGCCGTGCGAAGACATCTTGAGGGAAGATTATCGCCAGTGGTGGATTTCTGTCGCTCCATTACACCCGACGTCAGCCAAGATCCACAATGGACTCCTCTCAACTAACGACTCACTTGCATACCTCCATCTTACCCATGTAACACATATACTTCTAATTGAGTTATTTAAGCGAATACATACATATATATATATATATATATATATATATATATATATATATATATATATATATATATATATATATATATATATATATATATATATATATATATATATATATATATATATATATATATATATATATATATATATATATATATATATATATAAGCCGAATCATATGTCTGTGGCTTTCCTTGGACTTGATTTATGTATAAATATTATAAACATACTGTCTGTACAAGTGTATTTATATATAAGTATATAATTAAGTCATATACGTGTTACTTGCATCTTCATATTCGACGTCATCGACATAACATCATATGCTTGTTCTAGTATATCTATGATGCATATGTATGTATGTATATATGTATGTATATGACAGTATATGTAATGGCATTTGGAGGCCTCTTATAAGACATGCCATTATTGTCTACTATGCATCTTAGAGATTCCATGTCGCACGGCTTAATTTAATATGTCGACTGCGCTGCTCTGCCTCCGTTGCTTTGAAAAGCGAAGACGACAGCTGGAGGATTGCCGAGTGCGACGGAGGCAAGGGAGGACGGCAGCAAAGAAGGGAGAGGGAGGGAAGGTGGCTGGCACGTGGCAGGTGCGCCCGTTTTTGGCTTCTTGAAGCTGACGACTGGTGTTGCCGTGGTTGTCTGAACCTGCGGCATGCCATAAGTGGCGGACAGGCTTTCTAGAGAGCGTTGCTTCTTCGCAGGCTTTGTGTCCATCAAACAGCGCAATCTGGCGTCACGGTAAATTGACTGCTTCTATAGCGCTAGAATTTAGACCATCAGCCAGTCGTACAAGGCGATAAAAAGTGACGATATATTGAGCTGGAGTTTGATGTAATATGCTAGAATGGCCGGCAATCCTCCAACTGTAGCGTAATTCAAAATCTTTGAACTTTACAATTTAGAAAATCACATGGATCACTCATCGCAGCCAGTCGGGTAATTGAAATAGTTGAAACTATGCTGATCCTAACTAAACTTTGGACAGTTTTCTGTCGTCGCTTGGGTTGTAGGTATATGCTTTAGTTATTCTCGTTACTGTTAAAGCTTTTTGTAACTCGTATAATTAATTAACTAATTAATTAACTCGTCTAACGACCCCTGTCTTCTTTACGGGTGTGACGACGCACTATAATATCGGCAGTTTAATAATAAATCAATAGTCCATGGTAAATAAGTAGTAGGTAGGTTGGTACGTAGGTAAGTAAATAAGTAAGTAAGTAATGCATTTGTTAACGGTAGCGTACTGTAATGTAGCAGTTGCGATTGCTTATCCTCCGTTGCTTATCCAATATTTCACTTCTTGCAATCTCTGGACGGGTCCTTCACTCAAAACTGAAAACACTCCGCTTACACAGCTCCTATCCTGATTCTTCCTCTTCCCCGTATCTCACTTTCCGGTTCAATTCCAAACACCATCCATCACAGCCGTCTAAATGTCTGCCTGCCTGATTCTTGGATTTTGGCCTGGAATTAAACCCTTCCTTCCTATTGATTTTGTTTTGACTGAGTCCCTGTGAATAAGCTGGTTCCCGCGACTTAGCTTTCATTTGGCGCTGGAGACCTCTCTCGAGCTTACGATTACGATTAGACTGTTTTCTGGTCTCAGAGGCCTCACAGATTTCGTCTTGACTTTGTCAAGTGCATTCTGCTTTTGAAATGCTGACCTTTCGTTAGAAGCGACCGTCAATTCATGTCTTTTGCATTACGATAACTGCACCACATAAGTTTAGAGATTAGATTAAAGTAGATAATACAATAGCCTGCCGTGTAGTGCCGGGCATTGTCATCAGTGCCCACTTTAGTAGTGTAACGTGCTTAGAGATGGTGCAAAAACGCTTTTAATGATAGAGTCTTGCGAAAGTCCAACTATGCTGCAGAAATGGTCTTAATAGGCATCACATTCTGTAGGTCATAAAGGTGGTCGTCAGAGATTCGAGTATATTAGACCAAAATAGGGCCAAATCAAAAGAAGAAACAATTAGAAAAGAGAAGACTATCTCAGACAGACTAAGCAGTTCCTACATATCCACCCACAGATCTTGTTTCTGCGATCATTAATACATTCACTCAGTAAATTTGCATTACGAAATATATCTGAATTCAAGAATGCAGGCTTCAAGTAGCTCGTGGCAAGTTTGAATTTAGAATTGCGTCATGTCATCAAGTCGAAGATAATAAACTCGCGTTTTCCGTTTTATGATTAAAACCAACCAACGAAGACTTGAAATATGACTAGTGTACGAAACTGCCTGTAAATGGGGCACGGTAGCACACACTGGATAGAGCGCTCGGCCTGTAACTTGGAGAGTACGGGTTCGAGCCTCCTCCCTTGAGACGGTTACTGTGTAGGGATCTTGAGCTAGTCTTTCACTCACAATTGCTCAGCGCCATCGATTGATGCTCAGTCATTAGATAGTGGCGCCTTATAAATGCTGAAATAATAAACAAAATAATAAATGCTGAAACCAGGAAAAGACTCTCAACCAACCGCGTGTAACAGCCTACAATTGCTTCATGTAGATCAGCATAGGTAGATGTATGGGAATATCATCTAAGAGACATTTGTAATGAGATTCTGTAGCATAATATACCTGAAGAGGATGTGAGTGAGTGCGGGTGACATGAGCACTGGATTTTCGGCTGCGTCTTTAGCTCGAGGCGGCAGCGGTGGCGGTGTTTGTCGCTCGAAGGAATACGGATGCACTTAAGGACGATGGGAGGCTGGAAGGGAGGATGACAGGAGCCGTCGACGCCTAATGAGCAGCGAACGGCTTAAACGACGAGGAAGACGACGACGACGACGGCGATGACGGTGAGGGGACGCCAGCTCCTTTCCGAGACTTACTCCGAGCGCCCAACTATTTCTGGCCAATAAAGAACCTGCGACGCTCTTCCAACCTGCACCCTCTGCAGATATATGGTAACGCGGTGAATACGTGGATCGTGCACGGCCTGCTTCACTTACCCGCTACAGCCTAGACGACGCACGTCTAGTCACATATACCGTGTAGTAATTAAATCAACATAATACCTACGGAGTAATAATTATTGTCTATATACACACGCAGTACATACGTGTGGATATATATAACATTATATATATATATAGTATATATCTATATATATATCGGTTAACCAAGATGATAAACAATGATTGTTATTGTTCAGGTGTGTGTCGAACGTGTTATTACTCCTGTCGAGTACCGGGCAACAACCTCTTAAAGCTGTTATTTTGTCAAATACTTAACGGTTAGAGCATATGACTCAGCGTCACGTTCAGCACTTTCCACAGGCTTAAAATGATATATAAATTGTGCAGACGTACTACAAACACATGCATATTCAAATACTTACATAAATACATACATAGGGTCGGTATACATGCTTAGGCTTATATAGCCCAGGTATCTTGATAGAATTTTGCGTACGTTGGCTCACAGGTGCAACGAAACTTCTTTTTTTAGTTTCTTCTTGAAGTTCACGTTTTCAACATTTTTCTTAAAATTTTCGCGAGGTCTTTAGTAAGAGTTAATTAGTTTTAATTAATTACAAGTATTGGTTTTCTTGTATTTCGACCAAAAACACGCTGAAACTGGGCTTGCACACCGATGTTGCTCTGTAGCGACCATTACAGTAGCGCTATAGAAGTTTTTCCAATTATTATTGTTATTAATATTATTATTATTATTACCCGAGGTATATATTATATATATATATACATATATATATGATACCTCAGGATTTAAAAATTCTCCGGAGAATACAAAATTCTGTGACTGGTAGAAATCGTCAGATCTGGCGGAGCAAAATTATTATTATTATTGTTGTTGTTGTTATTAACGAAAAAAGTCCTTATAAGCAGCCTCTACATAGTGATGATATACTTTAATGCCTGTTGCTATCGTAAAACATCACTACCGGTAGGGGCCTCTACATTACAACCTACACCCGTGTCTGAGATCGTGCTGGTCGTCGCTATGTTTACCCCGCCTACAGTGAAGAATATTCTGGTCGATCAGTGACCTCTTGGTCAAGATCAAAATTTAAGAACATTCTCCAGGGAGCACGAGCCTTGGACCGGGGCTTCTAATGCATCGACTGCCAGCAGCTGCAGAAAGTCCCATCGGTGGGCGTTATTCGTGTTTGTGAGTGCTTCGCTGATGAGGCTGTTGTGCGTTAGTCTCGTGATTATAGGATACTCGAAGACATACGCTGTCTTGTATTAAAACTCGGTCCTTGTGGCTTTACACGCTATTAATATTCATCTTGTACGGATGGCGTTATCTCTTTGTTCCTCGTCTGATCCCTTGCAGGGTCTGTGTCCTCTTGAATCTTGACGGGTTATATGTTCAAAGGCTTCTGACTAGGATATGTGCTTCACACTTGTTTAATCTAATCGTATCTCATCTCGTCTTGTCATTCCTTGCCTTACTTTACCAAGTTTTTATTTATTTTTCTCGAAGTCACAGTTATGACTCATTTTCAGTTTCATAGAGATCACAATAGTGATCCACTTTCTTAGTTTCTTTTTAGTTAAGTTTTAGTTAAGACTTTCTTTATAGTTCAATTGCACCTAATATCAGTTAAACAATTTTGTCGCCATATGCTTCTTTCTGTAATAGGCGGCCCTAATATAGCGGGACTTAGGTCCCTTTTGGGTCTACCATTTGTATCCCAACAATCTATACAATGGTCAATGTATTTATTCTTTTCTTTTATTCTTTTGGAATCAATAAAAGTTTTAATTAATTCATTCCTGTCATAACCTGCGCCTCTGAGCGTGAGCATGCCAGTTCGCGTCCCGGTCGTGGCTTATTTCAGAGATTTGAATCTCGCCCTAGCACAGTCCGTACACGGGGACCTTAAATGGCGTGGCGCCCATTCAAACGGGCAGCGGTGGTGAAGGATCTCACCCGATTAATTCACTGAAAACTGAGCAGGGTCGAAGCCATACGGTTGATGTAGAAAAACATGTACATTTCCATTTATAGTGCAAATTTGGAAAACAATGAGAATCTTAGGTTTTTGCATAATGTAGATTGTTTTATGTCGTTATATTGTTGCCTTTCTGCCTTGTGTGTTTGTGCAATTAATTTGTGCGGAACACTGGGGAACAGTTAGGCGAGGCTATCACTAACGTGCACGAAACCGAGGCAGATAAGACGCCCGTTATTGACAGGTGGAGGTAAACGAACCACGCTAGATTAACAAACGAATGCGAATCAAAAGACTCGTATGTGTTGAAGTTGCAGTATTTACGTTTTACATACTTGTAATATACTTGTGAAAGAAATAATCGTCGTTACGTCTCTTTACGGTAGGACAGATCCATTCACAAACCCGCGTGCTGTGAAAGGCCTAAGGCCGTGGAAGATTAATCCGCTTATCAATAGCACTGCTCGCCAACAAGCTACTGAAAGAAGATTTGTGTTCGCCGGCGACCCTTTGGCGGCGCAGGACTCACAAACAATCTATCATTCAGTACACCATTTACATTACTTTGCCTGATACTGAGCTTGCAATGGCTGTTGTAGGTTACTGGCCGTTCGGCTTGATCTTCTGCGACATCTGGCAGGTGTCGGACGTCGCAATGTGCACATCTTCGATCATGCATATGTGCACCATTTCCCTCGACCGCTATATGAGCATCCGGGCTCCGCTCAAGTCGCGCAACCGTTCCCGACTGGCCGTTGCCTTCAAGATCGCCGCCGTCTGGCTTATCTCCTTGACGATCGCCAGTCCACTCGTCTTCATCGGCATCTACCAGCCGCAGGACATCATGAACAACAAGTTGGAGTGCGGCATCTTCAATAAGTACTTCCTCATCTACGGTTCGCTGGCCGCCTTCTTCGCTCCGCTGGTAATTATGCTCGTCACGTACTCACTCACGATACGTCTGCTGAGTAGACGGGCGAGGCACCTGGAGCAGCGGGCCAAGGAAGGCATGCGACGAACGATGACGCGAAGGAGGTCCTCCTCGAGCCAGCACAGACACTTCGAGCGAGCTGCGATCAGTGGTAACACGACAACCACCACGGAGAGCTCGACGGAAACCGAGCTGGAGATTACGGTTGTAAGGAAGGTGCTGGAGCCCGGCGTGCATGACTCGAGGTCTTCGGACTCGGACTGTCTCAGCAGCACGAATCTAACGGACGATGAGACAAAGTCCTGTTCGTCTGGATCGTCGCGAAGGTTCAAGAAGAGTCTGAGGCGGATTCTTCTCGAGTCTGAGCTGATGTACTGGAGGAGGAACGCAGAGGCAAAGGCTCCTGCAGCTGGGGCGGAGGCGGCCAAGGCTGATGCTAAGGCAGCTTCAGAGGCAGGGGTTAGGACAGAAGAGAAGGAAGAAGTTGTGACTGAGTTAAGAACAAGTACGAGGTCAGGGTCTAGGGCACAGACCATGGCTGAGGCAAGGTTAAGTGCGAGGATTGAGACTCGGACTGGAATAAGGTTAGACTCTATGGGAGTATGGACAGAACCAAGAGTTGGGGTGAACGTCGAGTCGACAGGATTGAAGCTAGAGGTCATAAGAGATTTCCAGGTTCGACAACTGGCGTCAGATATCGTAGAACGCTTCCCGGTCAGTGGCGATCCAAATAGACGATCACCGCCACTGATGCATCGCATAGCTGCTCCCATAGTAACACATTCTATTACGGTTTCCGAAGGTAACTTTATTGACAGCGAAGACGAACTCACCCACAAGCGAATCCCTCCTTCAGAGATTCTAGACTCCAGTTCCAGCAACGTCAGGGCGCCCTCGAAAATGTTCGCGACCCACAAGAAATTACTCCATCAGAAGAATTTAAATCCGCCGACGAAAGACGGGTCAACAACAAAAGCGGCGCAATCCGAATCGAAACCGGAAGGCCTCGCGATCAGAAAGTCCGACATCGCACCGCTCGCAGACAGTTCGCGGGCTAATCCGTCAACCGAAACGATGTCCCGAAAGTACTTCATGAAGCGCGAATACAGGCGACGATTCTGCTGCAAGCAGGACCAGGCGATCGCTAAATGCCGCAGCGAGGACAACCTGGCCGGCAAGAGACGACAAGCGGCGGCCGACGTCCGACACCAAGCGTCCCTGGACAGCCATCCTCAGACATCTGGAGAAAGTATGCCGGCGTCGAGTAACTCTTCCACCGACGTTGCCACTCCAAGACGACTTCTGTCGACCAACTACAATCGGTCGGACGAATCGGACATGACGAGCGACAGTACGACGCACACGACCTTCAAGTCACTCGTCCGCAAGCACAGCACGGCCATCCGCATCGCACAGCTGCTCGCGTCGAAGAACGATGATCGCAACCAACACCCGACGAACTCTCTGAGCGCCGTCCAGACGGAGCGTAAGGCCGTCAAGGTCCTCGGCACGATGTTCCTGCTGTTCGTCGTCTGCTGGGCGTCGTTCTTCTGCCTGAACTTCGCCAAGGGCATCTGCATGACGTGTAACATCAACGGAGTCCTGTTCAACTGGTTCCTGTGGCTCGGATACGCCTCGAGCATGCTCAACCCGATCATCTACACTGTCTTCAATAAGGCTTTCAAGCAGACGTTCATACGTATCCTCACGTGCTCCTTCTGCTTCGCCAGCGGATCCTGCAACGACCGAGACCGACAGAGCGACAGAGGTGGACGGAAGTCGGTCGGAAACTGCAGCTTCAGCGACGAGGCACTTACGAGGCATCGTCTGTCACGTGCCATCGAAAGTCTCACGGAAACCAACTTCTGAAACACATGAAGCGCGAACAGGGTCATTGGCATAGCAATAGACGGTTGAATTGGTTCGATGAACTGGGGCTCCGTCCAATTAGGACTCCATCCGGTCATAGAGAATTATTTTTGTAAGCATTAAACGGCATTAAATCCCTCGACATAGATATTTAAATGAGCTAAGAAACTGAGCCGGACTCCAAAATGCCATACTGCGCCTCCGAACGAAGTATAATGGCACATTAAGATTGTAGCTTCATTACTCATAGTATTAAAATATTATTCGAGTTCATCTTGTAATTTACTAAGTAGAAAATTTGGTTTTTATTATCAGTTATTGGATGTTTTCGCCTTCCACGTGTTGGCCAATGTGGATGTAAAGTTTTGCTTTGTAGTTGTAGCGTTGTGTGAATATCTGCGCCTTTACTATGAAATCCCCGCAATAACACACACTGTAAAGCTGACTAACTACCTAAGCATATCAGAATAATTCGTCAGAGTATCCTAATTTACATCAGTCACAGCATACGACATCACACGTAAGCCACATAAGCTTATTTTAAATTCATCTCGGCGCAATATGGTGCTTTAAAAACGCTAGAGTCGAAGATCTTTCGAAGTTGTCTATCGATCGGGCGTCGAACTCGACTGATTTGTAGAGTTTACTCGAAAAAGCCACACAGTCTTTGTTTTTCGCGTATATAATCAAACAGTTCGATCACAACAGTACTTCAGATGTCGAATATACTGCTCAAAACAACAAATCTATCAACAACATTTGTAACTCGATATACCGAGCACACAAGTCTACGGCTCCCAAATCTACTTTGCACCCTTTTCAACAATGCATTTGCCATTGTTTCACAGGTTCTTTCCCGCCATGACAGCATACCAGTTCAGACCAAAAGAAAAAGGTTAGAGAAGTAGACTTTCGCGTGCTCGGTTGGTATTTCTAGTTACAAATGTCGTTGACAGATTCATGTGTTTAGAATTGTATAGTCGACGTCTGAAGTAGTGTTCTGATTGAACTGTTCCTTTTCTTAATTTTAAATGCTAAAACCAAAGAATGTGTCATATCTCGAGTTAACGCTACGCCATAGATTGGTTGTGTCGACATTTCGACGCCTGATCAATTGACACATCGAACGATCACCCATAGTCGCTGTCACATGCATAGGCCTTAGGCCTAATTGTGAACGCAGATTTCGTGTATGGTTATATATCTTATGTAATTTTTTTGTTACTTATGTTGATTAGTTGTCACACTAAAGGGAGGGAAGCATGACGCTCTACTTAAAGTGTGCATTAGTATGCAATTATGTAAATTAGTTAAGCTAGTCATTAATCAGTCTGGATTTTGAAGAAGGGTTAGGCAACAGAAGTTGGTCGAGATTTGTATTTCTAAGACAGTAGTTTCTACGTCGTGTCTGGGTTGATTTCTTGCTATAAAATTGCTCAGAAAACCAACTGGACAGAGTTCTTCAATTATAGAAGTTGCTGCCTTTGTGACAGAAATATATTTATGAGTCGGAAGTTACTAAAAGGAGGTCAGGCTACCAAGACTGAACTTAAGGGTGCGTCGGTTTCAGTATCAGAGTACACACAGATCGACGCAATGAGGATGTAGGAGTCGCGAGCATCGTCACAGTCATAAAGCACTATTCCTGGAAAATCCATTATAAATAGGTCAACTCAAGCAGCGTCGCTCGTCTACAGTGATAAGCGCGCCCGGACGCCAGTCTTGTCTTGTCTTGTCTTGTCTTGAACCGTCCTCGAGCCGAAGATTGGCTGCACCACCGACAATTTTGTGCCACCTGCTTCTATCCCTCGTCTCTTGTAATAATTGATCGGACCATAATTCAGTCCAAGACTTGATGTTGTCTATCCATGTCATCTTGGGTCTTCCACGAGTTCGAGGTCTAGGCATTGTGCCTAGGATGATCTATTTTTCTAAATGGCATTCGTATGTCCTACATATGACGTTGCTGTTGGGGTTATAATTTTCAAATCGTTTTCACGAGTTCTAAAGCTTAGGCCAATACAATGTAATGTACAGATTACAATGTAATGTACAGATTACAATGTAATATACAGATTACAATGTAATGTACAGTTGGCCTATGCACTGCGATGTGCTGCGGATCACCGACATTTTTTCATTCATTTAAATTTACTGAGGTTATGACCCCAGCATGCCATGAAGGGCCTTGAATAATTTGTTGAAGCGTCTGTAATGAGTTGGCTTTAGAGTTTAAAAAGTTATGTATGAATCTTGGCAATCGAAAGACCTCTTAAAGATGTTCGGTATCAACATCATTTTAAATGATGCTATAATTCTATAGTATAGAAGAACAAGTTCAACTGTTATTAAATGATGCGTTCATAGCTGAAAGAGGTCTCCGTTGGCATTTTGTGGCAAACACGTAGAGACTTAAAAACGATATCCTAAACAAGGTTTGCAGGTGACATGCGTTTAGAGTTCCTTCTCCGTGCAGTTATGAAGATGAAGAGTTAGATCGAACGATATGAAGAGCTCACGTCGGCCACACAGTTGCACTCGTCGACTCCTCTCTTCACAGACTGAGCGTATCACACTCCGAGATCCCTTACGTTCCCAGGTCTTTGCTGTTGGCAGAATATGTAGATAGTAAGTTAGTATGTAAGTAAGTAAGTAAGTAATGCATTTGTTAACATATGTCCATCGACTGAGCGAGGAATCGTAGATAACCAACAGGAAGAGTCGAGGATTAGCATCGAAACGAGGTTTGTGTCCAAAATATTATGATTATTAAATTTAGTGCTGATTTGAAGCGATTAATGCCCTTGGGAATGTATCCGATCTGAGTAGGATTTGTAGAGGAAGAGGAGTTTCCTTATCTCGGGAAATGTTCAGATTATTTTTCCATTGAGATTCATTTTCGTCAAGTATTTCGAAGGAAGAGGAACTTCCTTCTCTCCGCAAAGGTTCAAACTATTCTCCACTGAAAATTCATTTTCGTTATACATCTCGCCCCTGTCCATATGTTATTCCCCTCCTACCACTACAAATCTTAAGAAGGTGGTATGATAAGGGCGCATTAGAAGTCTACAGAATAGAATATAGACTTGAAAGCCAAGGGTCTCCAAACAGAAGAGAATAGTCGAGAATGCACTCTAAAGCGAACTGGAGAAAAATGGCTACTTCATGTGGGGCTATCAATACTCGGGATTACCTCTCACGTCCATCCTTGTATATCGTCGGAAGTCTTAATAAGACCATTCAGACGTTATTGTCTATTGCTCCAGCATTCTCATTTTGTGCATCTTCCTATTCCTGTCCAACTGTCCGAGTCAGTCCAGGGCTCACAGCATTCTTTTTTGCATCCTCTACTCCTCTGTAAGTGCCCAAGTGAATTAATATCGCTAGCAGTTTTTTTCTGCATCCCCAATGCTCCCACACTGCCGAAGTGTATTTAGTGCCCCTGACAATTTCATTTTCTGCACCCCTCTAGTACTCTTCAGCTGTCAAACAGTCTCCAGGCCTCTCCCATTTTCCTCTTTGCCTCCCGAATTGCCCCCGTTTTATCCCCAGCATTTTCCTTTCCTGCCTCCCCTAATCCTCTTCAGCCCTTCCATCGTAGGCCTATCTAGGACCGTCGTTCCATTTGTCACAACGCGTCACTTGACGTCGTCGAATCGATAAGCAGTTTAACTGCGAAGTAGAAATGGCTCTTAACCATTCATCATGGCTTCCGTTCCCCGCTCTAAAGGCGCTGGTCACTCCATCCCTGCGATGACCATAGCCAAGGCCTCGCTCCGTCATCCGGGCCCTCGGTTAGTCGACCATCAGCGGGGGCGTGCAGCGGAGGGCTCTTAGACAAGGTCAACAGACGACTTGATAATAGTAACATGATGCTCAGTTGTAGACGTACTGAGACGGACGAAGGGACGGACGGAGAGGTAAAGATGCAGACAGAAACAGCCACACACAGAGAAGGAGAGGGAGGGACAGACAGACAAGCGCGGTGTCGAGGCCAGCTGCTGTTACGTTTGACTGTATATATTACCATTGGAGTCGCCTGCTCCATGATACTGACGACAACAACGACGATAATGATGAAGACGCAAATGATAACGAAAACAATGATGATGACAGCGATGAAAAATACGACAACGACGACGACGCAAATGATTACAACGACAACGACGAAGACGTGAGAGTTGGTATAGAGGTTTACGAATCGCTTGAACGCGCGTGTAAACGATTCGCTAGACGGCAGCAGATGTGCATGGTTTCGCAAACAGACTTCAACCTAATTTCGAATATATGACACAAAAAGATCTTTTCCTCAAGGACGGATCTAGGCGTCAGAGGCCTAGCTCCCGTCTGCTGCGGTGCTGGAATAGAAGACCCTAACTAAGAATGCGAACACCTTAAAATAATGCATTGCAAAGAAAATACCACACATGACGAGTTTTGCTTTTCCATTAATTTTGCAAAGGACAATACAATGTGATTACAGTCTTTGTCTCTCCATCTCAATATTATATTTCCTCTAGTGCAGACATATATGTAGGCCTATGTATGTATGTAAGTAAGTATGTAAGTATGTATGTATGTATGTGTGTATAGTCCATATACAGATTATGTTACCTAGGATGTAAGATATTTTTCCTGTTATTGAGCCTGCTATGCACATCTATACTACATCCTCACTTGTATCTTGCGAGTTGATCACTGGGCTACTTTCCGTTAACATGTGAACCTAAAACTTAAAGGCCCGGTAGAAAAGTAAAATGAAAATGGGCTGGTGCCCCGTAAAAAGCGCCCACGACAAATGCACCCACGACAACTGAGCCCTCCTGAAAGCTTTAACTAAATGGTGCTAGGCAGGCAAGAATAATAAATACGTATAAAACGCATTCATACCAAAGATCTTATTATTCGCGTTGGAATAACTAGTTATACAATATTAAGCCACTGCAGTTCCAAACTGTGAGAAATCCTCCGAAGACAGTCTATGAGTGGAGCCGTGCCATACGTATAAGTTACATTCTGTATTCGACGATTAATTGTAGATGTTTATTCTTGGTTACATTGTGTCTGACCTCCCCTGCCAAGTCACGCTCCAATCTTTCTTCGACGAAATCCTGTTCTCAGCGTAAACGTTCCACTAGTTTCTAGACCGCGGGAAGATGACAGTCTAGTCCATTGGAACGCACCGTGCCACTTTTCACCAGAATAATTTGTTATAGGAAGATTCTTCCCGATCCGAGAATGCACGTTCTACAACTCTATTGAGAATAGTGAGATACCGAGTCTGCTGGGTCTCCTCAGTCGATGAAGGTGAAGGTATCTCCCCAACAGTCGTAAATAGGCGCTAAAATAGGGACAATGTTCAGTGCGTTCATCAAGAGAACTGGCAACATCTGGAGCCGGAAAAATGCTAATTAAAGGCAACAGTTTTAACGAATGATCTTATATTTTCGTTGTCTCAGCATAAAGTGGCTAGACAATGTTCTTGGACGACGCCACATCCATTTTTTCCAAATGAAAGAGGCAGCCAAAATTTTGCACGTTTGGGGAATTCCGAGTTACAGATTATCACCAACCTTTCCAGTCTCTGTGGCGCCAATGTTGGTCTCAACTCGACAAGTTTCCGAAAAATTCGCTCATAACCACCCTTCGTCTTAAATGGCAGGATACCATACGCTAATGGTGTTGCAGAATTATCTATCAGGGAGTGGACTGTATGCAGTTGCAGAAACGACCCTCGTGCAACCTTGAGGTGCCATCGACAAACTAGTGTGATTTTTCTTCAAACAGCAACAAGTTGCGATCCGTGTCAATCAACACCCTATCAGCATCATCAGCTCACGAGTCCCAACAAACGAAGCTTGAATTTCTTGTAGTACTCAGCAGCTCGGCAGGAATGGTAATCTCCTGTCGTGACCTCGGAGAAACACGTGACCAGTTGTGACGGTTTCGTCTGTGTTCGAGACAGCAGCCTATGCTGCGACGCGAGTATTTCGGTATTATTGGGCAAGGTAGCGTATTGGATAGAGCGCTCGGCTTGTAACGCGGATAGTACGGGTTCGAGCTCCTCCCTTGAGACGGTTACTGTGTAGGGACCTTGAGCAAGTCCTTCACTCACAATTGCTCGGCGCCATCGATTGATGCTAAGTCATCAGATAGTGGCGCCTAATAAACGCAGAAATAATAATAATACTAGAACGGCAGATTCTAAGCTTATCCCACTAGTAGTGCATTGCTATATCGGTTTCTCGTTGGATTTTCAGCTCGCGTTCATTAATGAGCTTTGTCGGCTTCTGCTTCATTGCGAGCAGGATCAGGAGTATGGTTGTGTGCAGATATTTCATTCAATGGGCGATTCATTTGCTGTATAACTCTGCCCGAACAGCTTCTTACTATTGGACAAAAAGTTGCGCCGTCAGCATTAATCCTGACTATTCTATAGCGATATATCCCTCGAAAAGAATGCTGTCTGCCTTTCTGAGATTTGATGAATTCCAATATATTTCCTATTATAGTGTAAAAATGGCACATTATAATATCTGTTTTAATTTGCAGACTGCATTTAGAAGACGACACACATCAAAATCACATGAAACTAAGGGTTTTTAAATAATAAAGGGAAAACACAGCGTGTTCCTTTTAAGTCTGGTAGGCCCCACTCTGTTGGGTATTAAGACGATTAGTTGTTTCTTTAGATAAAGAGACTACTGGCGTTAGTTCGGATCGCCTATTAACCCCCCCCCCAATGCGTGAGGGGACTAAACCAGAGGTAAAATGGTTCAATATGTGTGGAACGAACGCTTGCGCTTGGATTAAGGTGGGTGGCCAACTCACTCCAAGTTCGTGTCGTTGGTGTGATAAGGGCATCAAGAGGATTCTTCCCATTTGTGAGGACTGCGGTGCTGGGTCTTCACGTGTAAAGCTCACTACGCAAAAGAAGGTGCCGGGCAACACTCAAGGCGCTAAGAATAGAAAGGGCAGATGCTTTGACACTTATAGAGGAGTTCCCTAATGAGGGATCAGGCTGGAAACTTAAGCGGGTCGTGGCGCTGGATTTGAGAATAGCTGTTATCGCCCACTATGAGCCCGTAGAAACTTCCAAATGCCGAATTGCATCCATCCACACGCTGTTATAAACTTTAAAAAGAAGTATAAACGCTGTTCGAGTGAGCAATCCTGTTGGCGCTCTACCTACTAAGCAACAGAAACGTGGGCAGGCCTTGAGAATGCCTTAGTCATCTAAATTTCGAAGGCATTGGCTTTCCAGTAAAAGTGACAGAAGTCTGAAAGTTTGAACGCCAGAACCCAACAGCTGGGATGAGTGTTTTCGGCTGGGAGGAGGGCCCGTACCCAATTCGCATCTTCGATGAAGATAGGCCTCACCAAACAGACCTGCTTCTGCACATCAGTGGTGAGAACCATCAATCATTATGCCTGGATAAAGGAAATCGCCCGCCTCTGCTACAAGAACAGCAAGCTCAAGACGCATAAATTGCCATGCGGGTGTTGCCTTCACACACCCACTGCATGCAAGGGCACGTTGTAGGCTGGAGGGGTGTTAGCGAGATGCCGTAGCAGTTAGCGATGCCAGCCGATGGTAAACACATCCTACAGTTTCTGAACCACCACAAGCAGCACCACCACCATTCGTTATCTACGCGATTTCGAAGTATTCAACGTTCCGGAGAAGGGGCAGTGAACAACGAAGAAAGCAACACACGGGTCATCGCCGCGCAGAAGCCCCGCAGTTTCTGTTATGCTTTCAACTGTTGCCAGGAGACACACGTGCTTTGCCTAAAACACAGCTATATATTATTCATGAAACTCACCTTGATGAACTACACGAATACAACTACGCCTATTCAATGACGTAATGGAACACTAATGCTAAATTCTTCGAAAAGCAGTAAAAAAAATTTTAAATGAAGACTTCGAAATAACCATTATTTGCCAGTGAAGAGTCAGAATTCAAAGAGTTACAGCGTCGAAAAGACTGATGCAAAAAGTCAGTGTAAAACTGCAAACATAGTCTAGTGTGGATTTCAAACATGGCAACTTTGCAAAGTTACGTAGGCCTACAGTTAGTAGGATTACGATTCCTTACTTGTCTTACTTATTACTTACTTAAAAAACAACACTGCCCGTCATCAGTCTGTGTTTCTCTAAATATCGGTGATAGGTTTGTTCGATTGTGCTTTGGCGCAGTATAAGCACCGATAATCTGGCTTTCGTTGGACGCTGTAGAAATCTCGGGATTACGATAACGATTACGATTGGCGCTTCACTCGGATTCAGTAGGGTCGACGTATTTGATGAAGCCTTCGAATTTTCTTCGGCGTACTTTGTTTTAGCAGGCAGGCCTACTCATGTTCAATATCTAATCAACTTTATAGACAAATTTGAGACTACAAATTCACGCAAATTGATTAATTCAACCATTCCCTTATTAACATCTTTGGTTCACAGTATGGGATTTCGAAACCAAAGACTTTATAAAAGAACGAGAAGGACCACGAATTAGGCCATATGTATTAGCAACAGCACTTCGCGCTGTGTCAATCACACTTATCATAGAAAACGGACGGGAAACCATTAATAGCGGGAAAAAAGTACTGGTATCGAGTATCGCTGAATTAAGGGCTAAAAACTATCGGCGATACACACACTATCGTCAAAACAAAACTATCGCAATGCCTGCTGTGATACTGTCAAAGTATCGCGATGCCAAGCGATGGCGATATTGTATCGCAGTTTTAAACAGAAACCTATTACTCTCCTGGCCGGAATTTGGAGCACCGATCTTTGGGTTGCTAGTATAGGATGTTAAACACTCGAATGTCGCGCAGCCGAGCTGCATTGATATTGAGAAGATTCATCTGAACCTGAGCGACTGGTTCAAAATCATTGACTGAGTGGTTCAGTCGGTCGGTCGTGTCCTGAAACCTGACCTCCACTCGAGGTCAACGCTGCGCTTGGAGTCTATAACTAAGAATGGCTCTTACTCGATGACGGCATGACATTGTATGCCATCCACTCATCTGGCTGTATACTTGGCCTCTAGACTACGTCTGAGTGAGTTCCCTGTTCGGTCAACAGAGTGCACAGTATGTTCAGCGCCATCTAGTGAATTCAAGAACTGAAGCACGTGAAGCAGACCAGTGATGCTACCACCTGCAAACTCCGCCACTGCCTTGTTTGGGAGTAGTGCCAGTCCCACGCCTGGATAAAGGAGGAGGGCGACGTCAACGGCCTTTGATGTCATAAGATATCGTTAAACTGAGGAACGACTACTACTACCACCTGCAGAACCTTCATAATCGTAATCTTGAAATCTTCTAAAGCGCTACGCTAAAAGCTAAGTGCAGGGCACCAGCTTATTCACGAAAGTTGCGTCAAGTCAGCGGGGTTGTTTAAAGAAGCCATGAGCAGAACAAAGTTCGGTTGCCACAAGACCAGAGGGGAAAAAAGAAGGCGAGAAGGTAATATAATGCTGGGCGACTCTACATTGCGGGGCTCAAAAGAATTCTTTTAAGTTCTCTTCGACCACTGTTGATGTCGACCTGATTGTCTGTATGCTTCTTAATCTGCTTATCAGCAATAATGTGATAATAATAATAATTAATGCAATAATTAAAAACAAATGAGGCAGATCTACACGGTTACGTGGCAATGCATCATGGTGAAGTTTCTGACTGCAAGCCTCAGTTGAGCCGATTCATCACAAGAGCATCAAGCAGCGGTTTAAAGAAACTAACTGTTCCTATAGAAGAGCTTCTTCGCATCACACTATAAGCGTATAAGTTGAACCAGTTAGCATGCAAATTAAATGCGAGTTGGTTGTGCAGCAGGTTTACAGGCATTCGAAATAAAAACCAGGTTCGGTTGGAAGCAAACTTGGTTATACTTTCGAAGGAATGTTGATGGAATCGGCCTACTGTGCATATGTATAAAGTTGCGCTTCATAAATTCCCGAGATTACGATTACGTTAAACAAAGATACGTAAAAGACGCTAAGCAAATTTAAATAATACAACATAGCACTCACGGATTTGATTTGACTAAGCGTCGGTCAGTTCATGAGCAGGCCCCCTTGCCTTAGCGTCTGTGTGGCACTGCGAAAGATCATCGATTTACATGACATCATATTTACAGTGCATTACATTACCTAGCTTTTTACCAGCTGAAGAAATGCGGAGATTACGATTACAGTTAGGATTCTGTAAGAATTTGTTCGGCTTTGCTGTCTGAATATTGACGATGCCAGGAGAGTTAAGCATCTTGTTAAGCTATTGCCAACGATGCAGAGAGCCGAGCATCTGTACTCCGATCTCTCCAGCCTCAGCAGCACATCACGCATCGCAGCCACTTCAGTCTTTCAATGACGACTTCTTGCTCTTCCTTTCATTGATCCGTACTCTCGCCACAGCGCACAACACGGCCCCGGCAACAGTCAGTCAGTCGCCAGGCAGCGCTAACTATCCCCATCTACGACTTGGATGCTGTCGATGTACATTATTATTAGGACACACAGAGGCTGCCTCCTCCTCCTCCTCCTCCTCCTCCTCCTCCTCCTCCTCCTCCTCCTCCTCCTCCTCCTGCTGCTGCTGCTGCTGCGATATTCAGTCATCATCCAGCGTCAAGACGTCACATTCAACTTCATCGCCGCTTTTTTAAGGCCAGCATAAGTGCATGTACTTCCTTGTTGCCCTACATAATATTTTATACAATACATAAAATTATATACACAATATATACACGTCAAATGCAATAAATGGGGCCTATTATATCCCTAAAACATGCGTCGCTTGGCATATACTAGTTCGGTAGAGGAGATCTTTGGTTCGTTTGTTGCGCTGTTACACTTGGCAGCATGCCTACTTTAAGTACGCATAATGTATGCATCGGTATGTATGTATCTATCTATGTATGTATACTTTAAAATTAAAACTTAACACTCATTTATTCTCTCAGTACCATAACTAATTATTATGTTGTAACGCGTCCTTTGAGTAAGACGCTATTTTATTAAGGCGCGTTATAAATATATGTTGTATTGTATTGTAAGTAGGCATATATTTCAGAGATTTGAATCTCAGGCTAGTACGGTCCTTACATAAGGATGTTAAATGGCGTAGCGCCCATTAAAACGGGCAGCGGTGATGAAGGACCTCGCCCCATTAATTCATTGAAGGGTCACTATATAAAACCTGTATATTTTCATTTTGCATTTATATCAGTAGGTTTGTATGTACGTGCATGTATGCATGCATGCATGCATATAGATATGTATGCACACATGTAGCCTACGTTTTGTATGCATGTATGTATGTGTATGTATGTATGTATTTATGCATGTGAGTACGTTCGTACGTACATACGTAGGTATGCACCATCACCTGTATTTGTGAATATGTAGTATGAGGGCATATATGTCATATATGTATATATGTACCAAGACTTGTATATGACTTGTATATAGCATGTAAATATATGCTCGTATATGTGTATATATGTCATTGTAAGGATAGCTATCTTCCTGACTGCTTGTAATACCTTACTAGTTTATAATATTATGCCGGGTGCCTGTAAACCGAGTGCTCCAAATGTTTCTTCCCAATAGAATCACTTAAGTTACTATCGTAGCCGCTGTGTTTACATCTGGTGCCAAGAATAGCCTAAGCATGCGGGTGTGCATTCATGTATAGGCCCTAGGCGCATTAAAACAGATGAGTTAAAAATTGAAACCAGCAGACCATCAGCAATGAACTTCAATGCAGACCTGTATGGTCTCGAGACTTGGTCTTGGTCTCGAGACTTGGTCTTGGTCTCGAGACGTCTCGAGGGAGGATTTTTGGTGCTTAGTCTCGTTCTCGGTCTTGGGAACCTATTGTCTTGGTCTCATTCTTGGTCTTGAGGTCATTTCTTGCATTTTTTTAAAACTGTCTTGAAGCTTCGGTGGAATTCCTAGAAACTTGTGACTTTCATCATTATGTGCTTCAGGCAATCTCTTACGAAATTCGTCTGTTGGTTGATCTCAACGTATCTGAGAGACCTTCTCCAGCTACGCAAGCGTCATTCGTACGCAAACGAGCTTGTGTGAGGTTCCTGAATGTCGCTATAGAAATACCGTGTACATAAACACATACGTACATGTATACATATATGTATATACATGCATGTATGCATGCATGCTTCCATCCATACATACATATACATATATACATACTTGTACATATTTATACATATATAAATATATACTTAAATACATATACAGATACATGCATACATGTACATACATATACATACATATGAATGCATGCATGCATACATGTATGCATGTAAAGATACATGAATGCATTCGAGCATACATATGTACATATAGAAACAAGTACATATACATACATGTACGGTGTGTATGCATACATACATACATAAATACAATCAAACAACCCACATACATACATGCATACATACATATATACATATATGCATACCCACATACAAACATATAAACATACATATAATTATACATACATGCATACATACAAACATACATTCATATATACATACATACATATATACATAGATACATACATACATGCATATAGACATAATACATATATAGACATAATACATATACATACATGTATGTATGCATACACCCATACATACATACCCACATACATACATGCATACCTACCTACATACATACGTGCATACATACATACATACATATATACATACATTCATGTGGACATAAATACATGAATGCATATTATATGCATGCTTACATACACAGAATCCTCTTTAAGCTTAATCTGTTAGCTCTAATGCAGTCTTTTCTGTTTTAACCTATTTCATTCCATTCACGACATTAAATGTGTTTGATTTGAATTCAGCCTGGTCTTTTGGAGACTAAACAGCCAATATTGGACTAAACCGCCGCCTAGTGTTTAGGACGAATATGCCTGATGGGTCTACCTACATAAGCTGCAGGGGATGGCAACTTAGGTAAACAGAAGCCGTTATCGGGAGGCATCTCAGAACCGGAAGTAGAGCATTTGGCGCCCGGAAGCGTCGTCTATATAGAGTCTTTGTTTACCGACGCATGCGCGCTAGCCAGAGTAGCACTTGCATCGGAGACGGGGAAGAGTAAGCCGCCCGATGTACACGTATAGATATACAGATGCAGGCACACCAACAAGCACATACACACGTGCATGCACACGTATAGGTAAACATACATACGCAAGCCAACATATGCACATGTGTGCTCGCGTTATACGACCTTTTGTAATTAAGGCCGCCTCTGGACCGTTGGAGATTATATATAATGGCCTTAAACATACACACGTGTACGTATATGTATAAGTAGGCCTATATGTATGTATATTTATATCGTCGATGTTATAATTTATGTACCTAGACGGATATTGCGAAACGCTGACTACTGTATGAAGACATTTGCCTTCTGTTTGTCACCAACGGTAGTCAGGTTTGGCCTAATCTTTATCACACCTCTATTTCAGTTAGTTCTATCCGAAATCTGTTTCCAACAGCAGGACTGTATAAGACAACGAGGACTTGATGGTTGATGCGTCTAACCTTAAATATTCTAATCTGAAAACTTAGGCCCCTCTATCTTCTTCATCTATGCTCTTGCATGACAGGGTCCAGGAATTCAACGGCAATGCTGCAGTCGCTACAATCTTCCTATTTCCACTGAGTACTAGTAATTAGAACAACCGAATCACAGCACATGAAGCTACGCTGACCCATTGGGATATACCAGCGAAGATGGTAGGCTATAAGATGGGGCCGAGATGAGAGATGTGGCCGAGATAAGATGAGAGATATCTATCTCTCAGGTGACCCGGTCTGTGCGGCCGATCAGTTGGTCGCAGAACCTCACCCTGATGGACGGTCGACTCCAACCCAAATGCACTGCCCAGCCGTTGCATCACCAACTCCGAAATTATCCGTCCGCCGAAGACAAATAATGGGCTCGAGAGTAGTCTAATATGGGAACCAGTCTACCTGTTACAGCTCAACCCATTCAAAATGGCGGTCGTACTATGGTGATGCGGGTCCAAACACTGTCCAAAACGCAAGAAATCTAAGCAGACTGAAGAAGCAGACTGTCCGGAACGCAGGTTTGGAAAAGGTCTGAACTTACATACATACTGTTACATACGGCGCATAGAATTGGACCGAGTAGACTATGCTCTGTATATTTTGGCGGGAAATCCGACCGTAACTCCGCCACTGCCGTTTTTCGGGTAGTGCCAGTCCCAAGCCTGGATAAAGGAGGAGGGAGACGTCAACAGCCTTTGATGCCATAAAATGTCGTTAAACGTTGGAACTCGTACTAAATCCGACCATATGCAAAGGAGTTGTGTTTGATTTTGCTTCAGACTGGATTTTGGCTTTGGTTCTTTTGTGACCGTTGTTGTTGCCAGTCTCTTCGAAGAGTCGTGTTTTAGTCTTCCTGCACGGATGAGTTGTGTGGTTCTTCTGAGCCGTTTTGTCAGTTCGGTGACACAGAAAGGCAGTACAAAGAAGACAGTCAGACAAACTTAGGATAGTTTGCCTCACTTTAGCTGGTTGATATCTTGGAGAGGCGTTAAAAAGTTCTCTGAATGACTGAATGAATGAATGACCTAACATTACCTAACTCGACCATATTACTTTACTTTGCCTAACTTCCTTATTATACCTTACCCTACTTAGCCTATTATCTGACCTCATCTTGTCTTACCTTACCTGGCTTAATCTGGCCTTATCATACCTTAACTTACTTAATCTAACCTGGCCTTAATCGTAACTTACCTTACTTGGCCTAACCTGGCCTTATCGTACCTTAACTTACCTGACTTTACTGTACCTTACCTTGCCTGATCTAGTCTTACTGTGCCTTATAACCTTGCATTATCCATGACACTAAATCATTTCCTATTTCAGTTTGTCTCTGTGACTGAATGCTTTTCTCATTTAATCCCATGTCTCATTCCATTTCTATTCATAATTCGCATATCATTCTCTCGCATTTTACATCATTAGCAAAGGATTAATTTAGTACTCCATTTGTACACACTGAACTTCCTTTCGGGACGAAGACACCTTGTATGCGCATGTATTTCTGGACTTTTAATTAGCGCCTTTTCTACACTAATACAATACGAATAATTATAGTATGGCAATATAAAATTGCATATTGTAGGCCTATATACATAAGAACAACTATCATATTAATATTATATATATATGCACTCATTTACTTAAATTCATATGATCATTTGCATCATAAATATAACCGATATATATATATATATATATATATATATATATATATATATATATATATATATATATATATATATATATATATATATAACACATTTCTATCCATATTGTATGAACAGAATGTTGCAATGTTGTTCTCGAGTCGCATGCATAAAAAGTAGTCCAACGTCTATAGATCAGAAGACTCATTACAGAGATATCCATCCGTGATACACAAGTAATTACGGGTTGACAGGAAAAATTGGTGTTGACGTCCGTGTGAAGTTAGGAGCAAGGATAATTTATTAAACCGTTTTTATATTATTATTTCTAGCGCATACCGTTACCCGCCTCTACAATTTCAGTTAAAAGCAATGGGGGGAAAGACATGAATCTTGGGCAGCAGCGAAATATATTGCGATATGTTTCTTCAATGGGTGATTGCCTGAGCCAGCGTCGAGAAATTTCTCCGTCCCATACAATTCGTCATTTGTCAATTTCACAAAAGGCACCAGGATTTGAACCCCGGGCGTAGAGGTGAAAGGCAAATGTATGAAGCAATCTGCCAATCTGCCCCTTTGTCACCTCGAATGGGGCCATAGCCCTCTGGAGTACCTGTGCCGAAGCCCTTGGGCACCACAATCCATAACCGCAAGCCCCCTTTACACGCCGCATGTGCTTCCACGCACACGTATACAAGTACGCGAGACCGAATTCCGGTTTAGAGACCGGTATTGATCGCAAGGCGCGCAGCAAGGAGGTCATCGGTGGTCGGGATGGAAAGAGGGAGGGAAGAAACTGGCAGGGATTGAGAAAAGATGGTGGCAGGGAGACAGAGAAGATGGATAAACGGTGGCAGGGATAAAGTGAAAGAAGGAAAAGGATGACAGAGAACGATAGATAGATAGATAGATAGATAGATAGATAGATAGATAGATAGATAGATAGATAGATAGATAGATAGATAGATAGATAGATAGATAAATAGATAGATAGATAGATAGACAGATAGACAGATAGACAGACAGACAAAGGGTGGCAGGCTAGAGGGAAAGATGGATAAAGGGTGGCAGGCGTAGAGCACGAAGGGAAATGGTGGCAGGGAAATAAGAAGGCCTAAGGGAGGGTGAAAGAGACTGTCCCAAAGAGAAAGACATTCTAAGCGAAGGAGTCAGAGTAGAAGAGGACGGAAAATAAGGAATCAGACAGGTTTGTCTTCGATTAAGTACAGACTTCATCGAAGAGGACAACGAGAAATAGATAGAAGAGACAGACAGATTCGAAGGACGACAAACATGTAAGACAAGTGAAATGGTCAGTTGCATTCTGATATCACGATATTACAACTTTACTGAGAGGATGTTTAAATTAGTCCGAATGCGTGAAAGCAAAGGGAATTCCAGGAAACACTTAATGGCATTTCGTTCCTCGACGACCGCAACATCTCACCAGCTCACAGAACGCACAGCATCGGCAGCCATCGCATCCACGTCGGCTACAGCAGCTTAGAATGATATACTGTATGATGCACCAGCCAATAAAGATAAGATATGCCCACACTCACATACGCTTACATACACACATGCAGGTACATTCACACATGCACATGCATACATATACGCTATTAGGTACATTCATACACGCACATGCATACATATACACCATAAGGTACATTCATACATGCACATTCATACATATACACTATTAGGTACATTCATACACGCACATGCATACATATACACCATAAGGTACATTCATACATGCACATTCATACATATACACCATAAGGTACATTCATACATGCACATTCATACATTTACACTATAAGGTACATTCATACACGCACATGCATACGTATACACCATAAGGTACATTCACATATGCACATGCATACATATACACTATAAGGTACATTCATACGTGCACATTCATACATATACACTATAAGGTACATTCATAAACGCACATGCATACATATACACTATAAGGTACATTCATACATGCACATGCATATATATACACCAAAAGGTACATTCATACATGCACATTCATACATATACACTATAAGATAAAGTACAGACCACTTTGTCTACATCTTTTGTTGAGCTGATTTTCCAACACTTATGTCGATGTTTTTTGTGATAATTGTAGAAAAAATACTGTGATAATTGTAGAAAAAATACGTAACACTGAGTGTGAATTTTTAAAGCAGCGTCATTGTAAATTTATAATTTTTGTAAAAGAGGTATAAATTGTTGCCAGAAAATAGATTACAAAGGTTCCGGTATTTTAGATACACTTGTGCCCCGAAAGAGAAATTCGCCGGAAAACGCTTAGGTCAAATAATATTTAGCGGCAACTGAGGTTTGGTCTCTCACTGGAAACGAAGAGTTAAGTTAGAACATTATGAATCAAATAGAGAACTTGTTCATCTACTGTAAACAGTCGTTTTCGGTCTACACTGCTGCGCCTTCTTGCTGCTCATGACTTCTCTGGCGCTGTTTCCATTGCAGTAATCTAATCTAATCTATTCTAATCTAATCTATTCTAATCTAATCTAGTGAAGGTGAGATAACGGCGACTGTAGTGGTCGTGGTGATCGAGGTGATGCAGATGAAGATGAAAATGAGAAGAGGAAGATGATGATGATTATGATTATGATTATGATAATAATGGTGGTGGTGGTGACGATGATGATGATGATGTTGATGATGATGACGACGACTACGATCTATATAAGAACACTGAACCTTCAGTTCCTGAATACATTGGCGTAAATCTTCCATCCGCCATTATCTACTTCGAATTAATAATCACAGAAGTGCTTTCTCAGTAGGCGACTGCTGCTGCTGCTGCGTGGTCTGCATCGTCCGATATACGATGGATGGATTGATGTCGGTGGCATAATTCGCAATTTAATTTGACAAATCAGACCCAAGTGGTCGTTTTAAATTCCGCGGTTAGGCAAATCCCATAACAGGTGTCTATCTCAAGAGTCCTCGATTGCGTCTCTGAGACTATCACGTACAGAAGGAGGCCACGCAAACCATCAATATACAAAAACTAACCTATAAATTGATAGAGGCGTGCTTTGGGTGAGATATCGTAACGCACTCGTTTGTTCATTAGAGAGAGAGAGAGACTGATGGAACTCTCGGCTGAAGCGCAAGCACAACAGCAAAGCACAATCCTGGCAACTTTAATCCAAATTAAAAATTTTACAAGACACATCGGGAGACAAATATATAATAGAAAACTATTGTGATGTTTATATAATACTATTTATAAATCGCACACGATGAATATTGTGAACGTAATTTTGCGATGCTTAATTGGCAAGTTTTAAGTGAACGTTTGTATAGGAAATTTCGACGAGTCGTCGTGTAACTGAATTATTTGTGCACGCGCGGATCACGTGCTGGCTGGTTGGCATGCGCCGAATGTGAAGGCGGTGTGATTGGCTGGGGGCGTCTGCGGACAGGCAGGCTGATGTTTGCAACGATTCTTGCTGACTCGCATCTGATCACGTGAGCGCTCGTGCGGTCAACGACGCTCCTACTTTGTTAGGAACAGGCGGGTTTTTGGAAAATTTCACCACTGGGGATTGTTAGAAGTGAGAGCGAAGATTTTGGAGCAGTGGTCTGGGTGTGCTAAGTTAAGTTTGAGTTTAAAATGTTGATAAATTCGTGCATTTATAAACTGACGATTCAAGTGCTGTTGTGACTGATCTGTTGTTTAAATATAATTGCAAAAATCAACGCTTGTGTGCCTTTCTCAACTTAACACAATGCTGCAAATCGGGCGATTCGACAGTTCGAAGCCCGATCAATCTACAGTTTCGAAAAGATAGTCGACTTTATCATGTGACCAGCGCGGTGATGATGATGACGACGACGATGATGATGATGATGAGTTATCTGCCTGAAGGCAGATCCATTGGTTTTATGCCACCCGGATTTGAGATGAGTGAGGTGGTTTCCCGTTGCCTTCCTTCCTGACAGACAATAGTGGGTGAGCAACTTGTCAAAGGTCGCTAGGCAGTGGCTTGAGGCAGATTCGAACCCGCGACCGTCCGGTTTACGAGCCACAGACCATACCACTACACCAACGCATCCCAGCGCGGTAGGATTCGCAAATGCCCGGACCACGAAGAGAATGGTAGACAATAGAGGAATCGGACGCTGGTGGACAATTTCAGCCAACGACGCACGTGGAGTGATCGAAAGACTGAGGTTCGTTGGCACGTGACGGCCAAATTTGCAAGATGTCAAGTTCGTTCGGTGATCATCGATCCATTGGAGTAATCGGAAGATCCTGTAGTCGAGGAGGACAAGGCGAACGTTTGCTTAGCAAGTAAGCGTAACGTGGAGCAGCTGAAAAAGAGAGAACCCGTACGAAGACTAGACAGGTGAAAGCACAAGTACTGCGTTTAGCTAATATTTTGATAGCTTGATTAGCATTTGCGCTAAAGGTTTCTTCTTGCGTATAACGTCAAGACGTGATTGGTTCTTATGTTGCAAAAATATATCGTTTTCAGGGTATACTTAAGTAAGTAAGATCGACCGATAGGCGGCAGAAAAACAGGTTGAAATTAAGAAACTAGGCGCAGAACTGTTTCGACATGCCCTGCCTAATATGTCTGGAAGGCTTAGTAGACGAAATAACGGAACTTAGACGATTTGTTAGACGCACTAGCGAAACAGGGGCCTGAAGAAGAAGCAGAGGAAGCTAGCGCTTTAGTAAAACCAGAAAGGGAGCCAGCGGAGAAAGCTTTAACATGCACCACAATGGAAACAATGTTGCAAATGATGGGAAATCAAAGGCAACAAATGGAATTCCAAAAGCAGCAATCGAATACATAAGCCTACACGCATGCACACATATTTTGATAATGCAATTACGGACCCTGGTTCCGCTGAATTCAGTTACCCGATGACTCGTGGAAATTTCCTATACAAACGTTCACTTAAAACTTGCCAACTAAGCATCGCAATATTACATTCACAATATTCATCGTGTGCGATTTTAAAATGGTATTATATAAACATCACAAGAGTTCCACGATATGTTTGTCCATATAGCAGGCAAAACAGATGGCAATAAACATCACAGAATGTTTCCCAGTATGAAAACCTTAACTGGGCCTATAGGAAAGAAAATCGTCTATACGTGACTATGCCAATTCTATCCTTTTCCATGCCCGTCTTATAATATGAGAAAGTTACATGTTTCAAACTGCAACTTTAAACCTTTTATTTTGCCACATCATCTGTCACCTAGTTTTCCCTCCTTTGCTGCTGGCTGTCTCTAAATGAGCGACTGACCATTCCGCTGATTCAAATTATTTTCGATGCCTGGCATTAATCTCGTAATATTCATTCATTCATTAAAAATTCGTCAGTTCATGACCTACCGAGAAAGACTGAAACTTAAGCAGCAAAAATATTCAACTTGATACAAATTATAGTCGTTCATCATTCTTTAGAAAATTATATGCATTGGTCTTTAGCCATATATTCAATAATCACGCGCATGACTATATATTCCTATACTTAGTTGTAATGCGCTTTTAATGTGCCTTTGTAATGTATATATACATATACTGTATGTTGTTCATATATAAAATGTATATTTAAGTTACGACAGTTATATTGGCCAATAAATCAGAGAAGGATCTGACCTAAACTGATGGTGCATCCCGCCTTCAGGGCAGCTGCTGAGGACAGACAAAAGATAAGAGCACTTATTGTAACGACGATTGCATGCATACATATATGTAGGTCTATGCTTCCATAAATCTGTGAACTTAGCCAATATATGTATATCCACTGACATACAATATCAATAGCTATGTTGCATGCATATACATATATTATACATATACATGTACATATATATACATATATTATACATATACATGTACATATACACATATATATACATATATATCATACATATACATGTACATATACATATATATATACATATCTTATACATAAACATGTACACATAAATATACAAATTTTGTATTTCCATATATGTGTATGTGTGCTTGCATGCATATATGTGTCGTACAGTACGGATCGATAGCGATGCGTTTTTACGGCGCTTCGTCTTTAGTGCTGCGTCTTTAGAGCTGCTGCTGAATACGGACGGACGGAGAGCTTTACAGAACAGCCTCCAGCTGTGACTTCTTTTGCTCATATAACGATATAATGCTTTGTATCCGGGTCTTCGGCGCCTTTAAACCGCTGCGAGGCGCCGTCGCCACTTATGTAGCGCCTTCAGACGCATCATGTGCGGCTTTCCTGATGGATCACAGTCAACAAAAGAAGACTTGATCGGGTCAGGCGGCGGAAATGGACCGATAGGCCTACGGGAATGTCAAACGGAGCGACAGGAAGCCGGCAAATAGGCCTACAGAAAGCTTTTTGCATAATAGGCCCTCAGGAATTTGGACTCTAGCAAGTTGGCAAGGAGGAAGAAATTAACGCTCGTCACGCGTACACAAAGTTGTCAGATATGCTGAGATAGATCGATGGATGGATAGATAGATGCGAGCCTATAGGATGATTTTAGTAGGATTACGGTAAATCTGAAGGTAGACCTGACCAGCATGTAGGCAGCTAGTTCGTGAACGTAATATTACGGTGATTAGTCACTAGTCAGCAAGTTTTAAGCGTGCGTTTGTTTTGGAAATTTCCATGACGTCATTGGGTTATTTATTTATTTGTGCAAGAGTTAATCACGTGCTTGCGGTTACTTGGTCACCAAAATCTCATGTGCTGGATGCGTCTAGCGACCAAGCATCAGAACAGAGCAGCTTGATATCGTCTGTTGTCGTCGTGGGAAAAAGTATATAAAATGCGATCGCAAATGCATTGCGAAAAAGCGCACAATAGCTTTTGTAGCTGTAGTCTTTAGCATGCTCAGCTGGTACTTTTGAGTTACAAATACCTTTGAGAGATTCGTGCGTTTGCCAGTTGTATATTGACGTTTCAAATACTGCTGTCATCGAACTGTTCGTCTATTCAATTACATCAACGAAAAGTTAAAGACTGTGTGTCTTTTCTCGAGTTTCCGCTACGCTACAGATCGGACGAGTCTACAGTTCGAAACCCGATCGGAAAGTTCGTCCAAGGTAGACCTGCGCAGAAATCAGACATCTGATCACGAATGTGCTAACTCTCAAAAGTAGTCTAGTACCTACTGACGTTTCCACTTAATCGCGTCTAGAACACCCGATGAATTGTGAAATCAAGGTCGCGTTGTGAAGTAGGTCAAGTTCAAGGACTCCGACATCAAATCTTATTATAGCCAATTTACTATCTCTGATGCATTTTTGTATTTATTTAGCGCCACTATCCAATGACAAGCATCCAGCAATGGTGCTGAGCAATTCCCTGACAGCCACATTCGTTGGGCCCTGCTGGGGCCACAGCTGGCCAACGGTTGCCACCAATGGAACAATGTGGACCCACTGTGGGCTCAAGCTTAATGAAGGACTTGTTCAAAGTAAAGCTCCCATGTCCCACGAGGAACGTAGGGGAGGCGCTCATTTCCTTTTCTTAGGCCTTTGAGCCGGTGATGGACGAATCCCAAGGCCCTGAACACGGGGCCAGCGCATCGCAGGACTTGCCTTTTGTTTCCCAGCTACGCCAGTACCAAACTGTACTGCTTGCTGACAGACATGTGTGCGCAACACAACTTGTCCAGGGTCGTTACACGGAGTTGAACCCGCAACTGCATGATCATTGACCAAACGCGTTATCGACCGACCACCTTGTCGCACCCAAGTCCCACATCTCGGAGGAAATTTATTTTATTGTGTTTCTTTAAGATTCGTCTCAATGAACAGACAATTACTTATCAGCGCATATGACTATTCTTAAATCGGACGTATTAACGATTTTGTTCGACCGTGGGCTTCCCTTGTCAGGTCGGCAGTGCCTCTAACGAGTTATATAGCTCCTCTGAAGAGGAGCTATATAACTTGTGACTGCAATTACAATTAAAAATAACCAGAATACAGTTTAATGCAAAGTGACTTACGAATCCGATCCGTGAATCCTAAGAACTCGATCCGTGAATCCTTGAGAACTCGTTCGCATTTATAGAATGTCAAGAGTGACTGGAGACCCTAATTAACTTCCTCTGTTCTTAGGGCATAACATCGTTTATGTATGAACGTATACTCGTACTATAGCAACATATAGAGTCGACCGTGCTCATTTTTCATTGAATTTATCTGGTGAGATCCTTCACCACGGCTGCCAGTTTCATCGGGCACCATGCCATAATAGGTGTACGGACCGTGCTAGTCCAAGACGCAGATTTCTGAAACAGTGAGCCGGCAACCTTACGTACAGAGGCGCCTTGACGTTATGCTCTTACCGAAATGGATAACGAGGCCATTGTATGAGCTAATGACGACATCCTAAATCGGATTCTATGGTAGAACTGCAAGTCTAACACTTCGTTGTCACACCATGTGTAGCTTGTTAGGGGTTTTCAAAATACGCTATATAAATAACCGGATAAATACAACAGTGAATGTGCTTGGCTACAGGACAGTTAAAGCCTAGGGCGTTCTATAGGCTAACCATACTAGTGTCTGAAGTTGGCAGACAAGAGCTAGGACTATATTGTGTATATGAATATTCTGCAATCTGTCTCTAAAAAGTTGAGGTATTTTTGTCTGACAGTTACTTAAGTCACTGTTGTAAGCAGGTCTGATGTCTTCCAACTTCAGACACTAATGTGGTTAGCTTACAGAACGCTACAGACTTTAACTGTCTGGTATCCAAGTGCATTCAGACAAATCTCCTCTTGACCATCGTTTTAAAAACCTAAGACCGCCAATGTTTCGTGGCTCCACGACAAACTATCAGTATTCACAAGTCATGACGAGCCGGGCTTTGAACCGCGTACCCAGCGGCGATAAGCCGACTCTTTTCTCACACGTTGTTTCGAAGGTTAGTGAATGATGGAGAAGCTTAATGAAAGTTGAGTTATCTGACTTTCACTTGCATCGTGCAGCCCTTAAATACAATTAGTTGCTGTTAGTCTGCCCGTAACACACAAACCTCGCTAACAAGCAACGTTCCTTTCGTTTGTTTACATAATGGTTTAATCTCTGCTAACAAGAGGCACTTTCGTGGCTATTCTCTGTCAGGTAAAACGACAATGTAGCACACATATAACCTTTGCAACAGGTCTGAAGATAACAAACACGTGTTTGATTGTAGGCCACAATGACTGCAATATGTAGAACGAACATTACTTTAGTTATCTCTTTCAGCAAGCACACTAGTTTACAAGGTTGAAGAAAGTTCACTGTCATTCGGTGCTTTCGTCTATACAACTACCATATGCCGCTAATTAATCGATGTCTGCGTTGAGGCATCCGACGATTCTCATTCTTCTCTTTCCAGTGCCTCTAATTCCAGCTTCTGCGCAGCTTAATTTAATGTGGGTCCTTTGTCCTTAGCCGAGTCCATCTACATGCTGTTCTTGATCTTGACCGTAGAGCCAGTCCAGTTCCTGTGTCCTGGTTCCGTCCAGTGCATCATGATTTTGGAATGCGGTTTTTCTCTTTTCTTTTCATCGATTGATGCATTGAGTGTTACCAAAACGGCGCTATAGAAGTTGACAGATTAGATTAGATGGCCCATCATACAGTCCAAAGAACATGTATATATTCTCGCTCTTCCTGTGGACGTCCTTCCTTCCGTTCTTCCTTCCATTGCTGTGCTCAGGAATAAGTTCCCACGTATACCATTATGTAAACATACCGACAATTCCTGATTTGAAGAAAAACGACGGGGATTCTGACATCAGATCTCTTGAGAGCGCTCTCGGATTTTCAGTCTGGCTGAAAATGTAAAGAAACAGTAGACACTAATGCAGCCATGGCAGAAGAAGAAGGAGAAGAGGAGGACGAGGAGGAAGAGTAGGAGGATGAGGACGAGGAGGACGAGGAGTCCCTTGAACTAGGGACAGCCATGAGTATGAAGTATTTGCGACTTCGTGTTTCTTAACCTCGGCATATGAGGGCTGGTATACTTTCCCATAAGTGCACTGAAAATTAATGTGGGTCTGTAGGTGTTTTTGACCGATGACGTGCAGGTCAGAGGTTGACTGCCCAGGGTAACCAGTTTGTCGCTGAAGAAGCTCTGGAATGTAGGCCTAGTTTATGAGAGCGAGAGAGAGGCAGAGACACACAGAGCCAGACAGAGAGACACACAGAGCCAGTCAGAGAGAAAGAGAGAGAAAAAGAAAGTGATAGAGATAAAGACAGAGAGAGAAGTTTCAGATAGAGGGGTAAGGCAGGCGCACACGGAAATGAGCTAGCTGTCGTCGTGTATGGAAGATATCCATACCTGTGTAGGCTGAATACAGCTACATAAATCTTAGACGAGTAAAAAGATAAAAGAAGAGATAGAGAGGAATGCCAGTCACTGTCGTTCTCGGTCTAGTCGTCTTACAGTCAGTCCGTATGGCAGTTATCTGTAAGGTCTACATTCTGTTGAGCTGAGGATGGGCTCTGATTCAGCTCTAAGGTATAGTCGTTGGCAAAAATAAGTGTACACGTTTTACTATAACGACCGTATGGCCTCGACCCTGCTCATTTTCATTGAATTCAAAGGGTGAGATCCTTCACTACGGCTGCCCGTTTGAATGGGTGCAAAGCCATTTAAGGTCCCCGTGCAGGGACCGTGCTAGCCCGAAACTAAATCTCTGGGTAGATTAGGTTATGGAGTCTTCGGTCTCTTTAGAAGTCGTAATGTTTTCGTAAGGTGTAATGCAGCTTAAGCGAAATCTAACATGTGCTCCAAAGACATTCATATTCGAGCGATAATAACAAATGAACTGCAACTAACTAACATTCCGACGGAACGCTGATACAAATAAATTGTCTAGCAGGCAAAAACAAGCTTAGAGGTCTTTTGAAATAATTAGATAGAACTGTCTGGCAGCAGGCATCACTGAACGTCTCTAAACTTCAGGCAATTGATATTCTATGAGCCACACTAGTGTATGTTATTCGCTGAACGCACCATTACAGATGGCATGCGGCATGTGAATAGATTTCCTGATTCTAACAGCTTCGTCTATACACGCAGACCAGAGGGATTTCTCTCCATCAACAAATATCTCGTACATATGTATCATTCATACACAAATATATACATATATGTATGTATATATATATATATATATATTAGGTTTTGCATCTATGGATATAAATGATACACGAATGACTTTATTACCCGAATTATGCAGGCAGGTATGTCATCATATAACTATATATGTAGCTATATATGTATCTGTGTGTTTATATATGTATGTATGTGTGCGTGTGTGTATGTATATATATACGTGCATGTATATATGTACTGTATATGTATTTATACGCATGTAGACTGGAATGAATAGGTGGTGCCAAGGCGTGGGATCGTAAGGTTGTGTTGCTCTTATACCGGAAGATCCTCGGACTTTCGGCCATATGTATCCGAGTGTCTATAGATGGCGTTATACTCGTCAGTAATGTCTCGCTTCACTAGACATTAGAGTGTGGTCATGGTAGTCCTATACAAAGCTCTTTCTTCTTGTCTAGTCGTCAAGTAAACGCTCTGGCTACTGATGAATAGGTCAACGTTCTGCTGGGTTTTAACAGGTTTTCTGTCACAAGTGTCTGGTTCTAAGTCACAAAACCAGCTATAGGTGCAAGAATGTATACACGAAGAAGAATTCTTTAAAATAGCATAGTCCTCTCACTCATGTTAAGGCCAAATACATAAATTGTCTAGTAATATAGCGTATTCACTGTTGCCTATAGCCAGGTACTTAAAAGGAAGTTCTGCATCTATTGTCTGCCAATTAACCAGTGTTGTACCAGTCCATCATTATCAGATGTCTAATCAATTCTTCCTGTTTCCCGTTCTCTTTCTCTTCTTACTTTCTTTCTACTCATCCTCCTTATATTCGTCTTCCACTTCTTGCTCCTCTTCATCCTCCTTTTCTTCCTGCTCCTCTTATTCCTCTTCATCCTCTTTCTCTTCGTCCTCTGTTTCATCTTTCTCCTTCGCTTCCTCTTCGTCCTCCTCTTTCTCCTCTTCCTTCTGCTCCTCCTATTTGTTATCTTTCTCCTCCCTTTATCCTCTGTAACCTCTTCCTTCTCCCCGGTATCTTCATCCTCCTCTCATTATCTTCGTCCTCCTCGTTCTCCTCCTATTCCCTTCCTCTTCGTCCTACTCTTTCTCCTTCTCATGTTCTTCTTTTATAGTATCTGTTGTTGCCAGACATGGCCTTCAGAAGTGTACAACGATCGTTTCATCAACATCAGCATTCATTGCGTCTCACATGGTGCCTGCCGCTGAAACTTTGTGTCTGCGGTTTGTCTGGCCGCCCTGTCTGTCCATCTGTCTGTCTCTCTGTCCATCTGTATGTCTGTGTCTGTCTTTAGTCATCTCTCTGCATTCGCCTATTTATAAGAGTTCATGAGGTGTTTGTGTGTGCATGTTAGTGTGCTCTGCCTGTTTCTCTTAGTGTCTCTGATTATCTCTGTCTGTATGTTTATCTGTTTCTTTGAGTATATATCTATGTTCCGACTCTGTTCGCATGTTTCTCTCACTGTTTATGTTTCTGCCCTTTTATTTTTCTTGATCAATCGAAGAAACATTGTCTCTGTCTTGCTTAGGCCTCTTTCTCTTTCTGCCAGTTCCACTTCTTCCTTCTGTCTGAATAATGCGGCATAGTAAATAATTTATTATGGCTCAATTAATCGACGCCTCTTCTCTATAACAGCCAGTGCTTCTCACAGTCTTTTTCTGGTTTAATCTCTCACTTGATTTCCTTGCATGTCTTTCTGTCTCTCTCTGGCGCTATCTTTTACTGGGTCTGGCTCAGTCTCTGCCTTGATTTCGCTGCTGTTTAGTTTGTCTTCCTGCCTCTCTGCCTCTCTCTGGTTCAATCTCTTCGTTACTCCTTTTCGGTCTTAATCGGAATCACGTAAATTTCGAAGACCGTATGACCGGTTTCTGCAATCTTCTCTCACACTTGATTTTTCTATGTCCTGTTTTCTACTTCACCTGTCCTTCTGAGTCTCGGTGAATGTCTTTTGAGCCCCGGTCTGTCCATCGCGTCTTATTCCTTTGTACTCCTTTGTCGCCTACGATTCCTCGCCCAGTCGATGGACATATGGCGTGTTAACAAAGGCATTACTTACTTACCCAGCTTGTTAATTTTTGCCTGCTTTTCTGCCTACAAAGTAGCTTTTAGCTTTGAGTAATCTTTGTAATGTAAGCAAAAATCAATTCTTTACACCGTGCGCAACAAATACACTTCAGGGTAAAATGTAAATCAAGTTATGAAAATATTCGTAAAATACAGTACATGTATTTTCACCTATCTTGTCTTAAGTTCGGATCCTCTCTTCTTCAGCTGCTCCGAGCTAACAATGACTTCAACCGCGAAGGTCATTCAATTTTATCGACGACGGGATCTTCGGATGATTAGAACAGAACTGACAATCACCAACCAAACTTGAATTCTTGAAAAGTTGACCCTCACTCGCCACCGTAGTTGCTTGTCCGACTTTCGAACCTTAGTCCTTCGTTTCACTTACGTCGTTTGGCTGAAATTGTCGAATCCAGCGCTGAATCTTCTTTACCAGTCATTTCGTGACCCAGGGATTTGCGAATCCCGCCGCTCTGGTCAATGGCCACTAGAAAATATCGACGATGTTTCTGAGCTGATCAGGCTTCGAACCAACAACTTGCCCGTTTTGACTATCCATTCGTAATCGTAATCGTAATTCCGAGATTTCTACAGCGCCCAACGAAAGCCACGTCACGGGATCAGCTTATTCACAGGGCTCAGTCAAAACAAAATCGATAGGCAAAAGGGTTCTGTTCCAGGTCAAGATCCAAAAGTCAGGCAGAGAGACAGCGTGGCGGCTACCTGGATGGTGCTTGTGATTGGAGCGGAAAGAGTGATAAGAGGAAGAAGGGGAGTCAGGATAGGATCTGGGAAAGAGGAATGCTTTCGGTTTTGAGTGAAAGACCGATGCAGAAATTGCAAGCGATGAAGCATATATGAGTTTGTATGATGTATAAACTTGTTTAACACTTCTGCCACAACAGGTATGGGATATTGACACTCGAGAGCAAAACTGTTTATATAACGCACAAACAAGTCGCAACTACCGATCTTTCTTTTTACAATAACCAGCGGACTAGCCATGCAGTTGGTAACATGATCATGCTACGTCAGCGTGGATTTAATGCAAATCTCAGTCGTTCCTGAAACAACACAAACTCACTTATTTTATTATTTATTATTTATTATTTATTAAAGCACTTGTAACGCGCGCAGTGCCAGTACACCTGGATCTGTTTACGTTGTTCAGATTTGCACCTAAAACGAATCAAACGTTTTCCTTTAAATTTCCCAGAGTTGCTCTTAAAATTCTTTTTTGAAGATCACTTTCTCTAAATAGGTCTATGTAAATGAATTGTTACAAAATTTAATTTTTCAGCTCCTGCAAATGACGCTGAATCGATAATAATAGAATCGATGACCTCAATTGTAGCTTAGCTAACAAGACAGACAATAGTAGCACACGATTATATACTGAGGAATTAAACACGACACATTGTCTAGCATACGAAGATATAGTGCAATGTAGGGTCAAACATGGATCAAAATATTATTCATAGCCTGAGGGCTAAGAACGGATCAAATATGGGTGAAAGTTAAATATTAGTAAAACATAAGCTTAAGTCACATTCTGAAAACTAAATGTAGGTCAAATATAGGTCACAGCCCGAACTACCCCGAAGGTTAAATATGGGGAGGGAAATAATCGTCATAGCCAGAGCATTAACTGCAAGTCAGAATATGAGTAATAACCTGAGGGTCAAAGTTTATGCTGAAACAGGCCGACCAGTAACAGTTTTAGCGTTAAATAGAGGTAAAAAACGAGGAGTAGCCTCAGGGTTAAATCTGCGTTAAATACGAGGCTTCATTATCGCTCTGTTGATGCTCCTGATGCTTCTCGACCTGTTTTTTCAGCCATTTATATTGTCCAGTTTTTTAGGAATCTTATTCCTTTTTTGTCCTTTCTAAATTGCCATGACGGACTGACAGTAAACGGCGATGACCCGCATTTTAACACATATTTAAGTCTGATGCTACTTCTCGTATTTTGACCTATAAAAAGTAAAGTATCCCTTATCCCACAAGTGAGACCTAAGGGAGGCTCTCATCTTCCTTTCTTGGCCCTTGAGCCGGCAATGGACGAATCCCAAGGTCCTTGACACGGGGCCAGTGCATCGCAGGACTTGCCGTTTACATCCCAGCTTACGCCGATACCAAATTGTACTGCTTGGTGACTGAAGCACGGGGTGCGCAAATAACTTACAACTCCAGGGTCGTCACACGAAGTCGAACCCGCAACTTCATGATCATTGACCAAACGCGTTACCCATAGACCACCCTGCCGCACTATTTTGACCTATATCTAACGCTAAAGCTGTGATTCTTATTAGTGCAGCCTTTTCTCTACTGTCATGGCGGACTGACAGAAAATGACGATGACTCACATGTAACACATACATATATTACTGTACATACATATATACATACATCCATCCATATATACATACATACATACATACATACATACATACATACATATATACATACATACATACATACATACATACATACATACATACATATATACATACATGCATTCATACATATATATATGCATCCATTTGCTGATCCATCCATCCATCCATCCATCCATCCATCCATCCATCCATCCATCTATCCATCCATCCATCTATCCATCCATCCATCCATTCGTCCATCCATCCATTCGTCCGACTTTCCGTCCTTCCTTCTATATATCTTTCCATCTTTCCGTCCTTCTGTCTCTGCGTCCTTCAGTCTTTCCGACTTTCTTTAATTTTGTCTTCTTCCGTCCTTCTGTCCTTCCGTCCCTCTGTGTGTCAGTCCTTCTGCCATTTTGTCCTTCTTCCGTCCTTGAGTCCTTCCATCCTTCTGTCTTTCCGTCCTTTTGTCCTTGCGTCCTTAAGTCTTCCGTCTCATCTCTGGACGTCCGTTCGTTCGTCCTTGAATCCATGCACCAGGCCAGCTTCCAAGGATCCGCGTGCGTGGCCGCCTAAAGCTCTTAAGCTGCATCGTCGTCTCAGTGCTTGACTGCTGCAGCTGCGATGGCTGCTGAGACGTCGATGCTAGAGTTTGGTGTGTGTCTGTGTGTGTGTGCTAATGCAGGCCTGCTTCGGCTGCTGCTTCGGCTGCTGCTTCGGCTGCTGCGGCTGCTGCTCACGCTGTCTCCTCACTTGTGTACAGCATGTGTAAGGCAACGCTTCGCTTCTTAATTTCGCTTGAAATGCTCACCGACTGACACGCACACATACGCTATAGATATTTATATGCACTTTATATATTTTTATATATAGACACGCAGGGCACACACAACTTCATATATATATATATATACCACATATTTATGTATATATATATATTACATACTGATGTACAGGAATCGCACGTGTGCATATTATAGGTGCATACATTAATGCGTATATATGTATTTATATACAAAACATGATCGGTGTCGTCGGAGACATTGCGGTTAGGTCATTCGTATGCGTGTGTAGATCTGTGCGTTTGTCTACGTATCCACGTGTTTCTGTTTCGCTGTTTAGACCTACAGGCTTACATGTGTATGTATTCTTGCTCGTGTATAGTCATCTGTTTGTCTGCTTGTCCGTCTACCTATGTGCATGTTTGCATTACTTTTAAGGTAGCTGTGTTTGTCTTTTCGTGACTGCATGTCTGTCTGCGTATACTCGTGTGGGCGAGCATCTCTCAATCTGTCTGTGTGCATGTGTAGGCTTATTCTTCCGTCGGTTCGTTTGTCTGACTGCTCTGCACGGCACCGTGCCTGTGTGCCTGTGCGTGTCTATCTGTGTCTGTCTGTCTGGATATGTCTGTGTCTAAGCTGAGCCCGCATTTCCATTGACAACGAAGAATTTCAGGACGCCGTGCAAAGCATTCTAACAAACGACGCATGCAGCCCTAATCCGTCGGGTTTGGCTCTAGCTTCGGTCGGAGTTTATGCTACGGCTTGCGTGTATGACGGTCGGTCTGAGAAGGCGTTTGGGGTCCACCAGGGCCAAAGACAGACAGACAGAGTAAGGGACGGCGGAGGGACGGCCCGAGAGCGCGACATGTCCCCACCTAGAACAGCGAGTGACTATAGCAGCCGGCGCGCCGTGATACGGGAATCAGCGTTCGCACGGCTGCCTTCGCCGCCGCCGCCGCCTTTGCCGTTGGCTGCGTTGCGGCGCAGGGCTCCGTGCAGTCGTCCCATCTGCTCGGACTAGCGACACTGGCGCCTCCTATTGGAAAAGTGTTGTGCTGTACGATGGTCTGTCCGTATTGTAAGTTACTCTTGTCGGTGAATATGTGATTAGCTAAACAATATGTCATGTTGTGGCTGTCGAATGACAGCAATACAAGCTGTTCACGTCGTCGTCATCATCGTCCGCGATCGTCGTCGTCGTCGTCGTCGTCAGCGTCGTCTCGCGGCGTCTCGTACTTTCTCGGGGGAACAGCGTCATGGCGGACGCGGCGACAGCAGACGACGGTTTCTTCGGCGATAGGCGTTCTACCGTCGTCGACTGTGCTGGTGAGGACCCTCCTCTTCTGTTCTATCGTCGTGATGATCGTCCGATGTGAGCAGTCTCCCGCCGCCTCGTCCTTGGCCGCCGGTCGACCCAACGGGTCGGACTGGAAAAGTCTGATCCGGCACTCCTTTGTCAACCAGACTGGTTCGCGAGGTGGACGCTGGCATCCGCCGGCACGTCCGTCGCCGGCGTTAAGCCCACTGAGTTTGGGGCGGGCCAGACACCGACACCAGCCGTACTTGCCTTGGTTCGATTCTAGTCACACCTCACTAAACAGTCCGCATGGTTCACACGAGGATCGGCAGTTCGGACTGCTTGCCACTAGCGATGAGACGACTTCTGTGCTGAGAGATCCCCTAGCCAAAATCGTGCTTCCGCGACAGACAGTATCGAATCCTGGTGCTACGCGCGACTTGCCCCACAACGCAATTACACTCAACAGCCAGTCCGAAAATGACGGAGATCCCAAAGATACCGCTGACACGACCTCAATGAGCAGTCTTCGCTTAGCTGGCGCCAAAGTGGTTGCAGGCATGAATTTCACTCTGACAAGGAGGCTGCGTAAAAACGAATTTGTAGGAAATCTGGTGCGGGATAAAAACCTTTCAGCGCATCCATCTCAGACGTTGCTGCGACAACAAGAGTGCCTTATTCTCGATTCGTATGTTATTAGTCATGTCTGTTCGCAATCGCATTTGTCTGTCGATGGTTTGAATTTCCAGTTTTGCACGCATCTTCGAGTGGCAGGCGCCATAAATCCTGACTGGCCACGCCAGTTGAAAGATAATGTGACAGAAGAGGAGTGCCGACAAAATCTGACTGACCTCCATTACAAAGATGAAGAGGCACACTCCATGTACAAAAAGTTCGACGATGTTCTGTCTAAGTACGACTGTGAGGACCCCTATTCCACAGAGTGGAATTGCACAGATTGCAAGGTGGGTTATGTTTTTATGTTTAACATTTTGGAGATAAATGGAGTTACAATGGTCCTATTCCACTTAACACTCCAAACATGCTCAGAGTATATACTTAGAGTGTACTTCATTCAGGGCTTGGAAGAGGATCGAGTAGATTGAATGTGAGCTGATTACTTTGTTTATACTGTGAAAAATTAACTTCCGAAGTACTTTGTCTCTTATTATTGTGAAAATTGTGTTTTAATTGGCAAATATGACATGTTTCATATTCACCCATTTGTTTTCCAAATTGCTGTCATGGTCAAACTGATTATAACATGATAGCTTTCCCGTTAAACTGATATTAGTAATAATAATAGTAATAGTAATAATAGTAATAGTAATAATAGTAATAGTAACAATAGTAATAGTAATAATAATAATATGATTATAGAGTGCTATAGTACGGCCGACACTGATGTAATGCATATCAGATGTTAACAATTACCTGAGCTGGTGGACTGAATGTTTTATATTATGTGGATATCTTACCTTTAAGGTGCGTTCAGGACATTGAATTAATTATTTTCTATGAAGTGGAACTACGTTAAACCTGTAAAGATTCTGGTCGTAAGTCAGAGGGGTAAACTTGGCTCTGTGATACGAATCTGCACTGACATCAAGGGAAGATTTCGGGTCTGAATTAACCATTGTTTGAAAATAGTTTACTTTTGGCTATCTAACTTGAAGTTCAACGTAAAAGTAAATACGTTAGTAATGTAAAGTGACAGAATATTGTACTGAGTAACCTACTTTACAACCTGTCGTGCTGTTACACTTTAGGTTGAGAATGAACTGAAGTCGTGAGAAGTATTGATTTATGTGATGCCGAGGCTAATCTAACATCTGGCATGAGAGGCACTTTAGGGCCAACAGAACCCGACAGCTAATACCAGATATTGCATCGTACAAGGTGCTTCGAGGGCGCTACATAAATGTCTGGAATGTAACATTAACAATGAGTGGTGTACTTGTGGAGGCATAACAGAAATTCGCTTCCAATTCCCATTATGGTGCACTCGGGTTTATCTTTCAATCGTTATCAGATAAGGTCAGGTAGCCCCCTCGCCTGGTGCACTAAACCTGCTCCTTGCTTCTGACTTCGCTGGCTGTGTGTGTGTGTGTGAGTGTGTGTGTGTGTGTATTTTAGTGAGCCAGCTGTTGATTACATTCTTGCCCAGTCTGTCTCTAGTTCTGTGCTGGTTCCTTCCTATCAGGGGCTTATGGAGAAATGAGCAACAACAGTTGGACAGCATAACGAACTGTGGATCAATTGGGAATTAGGAATTGTCTGGGTTGATGACTGTCTCCTAGGGGTAACCTTAAGTGGGTAAATAGATGAATAGTCCGTCCGTTTAGAGTCTGACCAATAATCTGACCAGCTGGAGCTGACATTTTTATTCAGAACAGTCATGGCATTTCTGGTTGAACCACAGGTGGGTAATTAACTTAGGAGATTTGCTTAGGAGAGTCTGCTCTCAGACTCTTTCCTAGTGGTGTGGCTCTGGACCTGTGGCTCTGGACCTGTGGCTCTGGACCTGTGGCTCTGGACCGAGCTGTGATTAAGGAACTGTGGCTCTGGACCGAGCTGTGATTAAGGAAGAATGTCCATATTCCGGAACTGTACTTGTTGAAGTCCTTTTTAAAATAGTTTGATAAGTGCTGTTTCTGGTGAGACTGGATGAGATTTGTTGTTCTTTGTATGGGGTTGCACTGTGACTGATGATAACCTCGTGCCAAACGTCTGCCTTCACCAATAAGCATGTGTATTTAATCCGGAAAGATAAACAAAACTAGGGTTGTAGCCTAGTAAGTAACACAACAGAACACTAGTCAATGCACCTAAAGTATGTCTGATCCTTTGCTTTCCATATCAGATAGCCACATTCCGGCCTGGCGTAACATGTGATGTGCGTAATTAGGCCTGCTGTAATATGGGATCTTGTGTCTGGTGGCGGATTAAGGTTGGTTAGGCCTGAGGGCAGCACTCTGCCTATGGGAGTAGAAAATATACCTGCCACCTACAGCTGCTCTTCATTTAATCTGCGCTGAGGCGTTCTCCATCTTACTTGCGTGGCTTCCAAAAAGGTCATTTTTGAACGGGCAGCAAATGAGAAGAAGTATTGGGCAGCAGTGTTTAATGACAACTTGCATGTTCGATGTCTGAATTTGCAATGTTATTTGGAAGTGTATTAACTAAAGTTCAGTAATTCTGGATTTAATATTGGATAGGGGGTTAACTGTTTAAGTAAATAAGGTCTGAAAATGGTATAGATGAAATCCAAGTAGACTAATGTGGACAGTGCTGTGTTAAGTGAATGATAAGGATAATAATGATGATAAGATGATTTATATAGCCCCATAGCCCAGTTGAGGCTGAAAAATCAGGTGCTGTACAGTATATGAGTACTTCTAGGATCGGTATAGTTATTTACTGACTGAATACTTAAAAGCTAAGCCTATTCACTAGTGCTGTGTCAAGTCAGTGGGGTTGTCCAAAGATGCCATGTCAAGTACCAAGTCAGAGTGCCAAAAGACCAAAGATAGAAGGGGAAAGGAGCTGTTAGGATGGGTTTTGCTTAAGCTGAGCGAAATGGGGATGTTTGAGGTGCAGTTGAAAGCAATTCACAAAATGGCAACTAGAAGAGATGTTTTCCATTGACCTGCATCCAATGATCTTACCAAGACACCTCATGAGGCGAACAACGTCTTAGCTGGGGATTTCCAAAACGAGCTTCCAGTCTCAAGCACTTCCATGGGGCCAAGGGCCAGTTTGAAGTTCATGTTTTATGTGGCAGGGCAGTTTTAACTCATGCATGTGGAGACTGTAATTGTGTTTACATTAATTAATGTGAAATTAGATCTTACTCAGTGACTTTGTCAGATTAAGGTCTTACTTGGCAACCTTGTGAAATTTAGTTCTTACTGAATGATCTTTATCAGATATTGATCATGCTTGATGACCTTGATGACCTTGTGTGATTTTGATCTTGCTTGATGACATTGTGAAACTGGTGCCAGATATCTACATAGGCTTCCAAATTGGTCACCTATGCAAGTCCTTGGAAGTGACAGAAATGTATCGTTTACTCCATGTTCTAAAACTGCAAGAGTGATGAGCAGGTTAAAGTTGGAAGGTGTTTAATAGGTTGAATAGAATGAATTGGTTGGAGAGGTGGAATAAGGTGTGAGTTATATATAGATGGAATGGCTTGGAGAGATGGAATAGGCTTTAGCACTGGAACAGTTTGAAGAGGTCAGATCGGTTGGAGGGCTGGAATGGGTGGTAGACGTGAAATAGGTCATATAGAAAGTGCAATGGTTTGTGGAGGTGAAATGAGTTGAAGAAGTGGATAAGTGTGATTATTTTAAATGTGGAATTTGGTCAGGTAGTATAAAAACACATGTGCTAACATGGCATTTGTCTGTTGGCTGAGGGAGGAATTATAGGTAGTGGTATATAAGGAAACATGAGTACTGTAGAATGAGGTGGATTATGGTGGAATTTAGCATGGTACAGCTAAACATAATAAGGAAATTGAGTATTCTTTAGTGTATCTGTGGATTTGAGGATGTGTTTCGGGTGAAGAGGCAGGTGATGGTGGTTGTTGGCAGGTGATCATGTTAGTCACCATGAGTCAGATCAGCTCTCACCGACGGCACGGGTTCTTAGTGACATTTGACTGCCTGCTTATAATGAGCTTCAACTCTTCTTAACTGACATAATTTCTCAAAGGCAACAGATGTCTCCGCCTGATGCAGACCCTGGCTGCTGCTGCTGCTGCTGCTGTGGCTGTTGATTATACTGATGAGGATGAGTGGTGAGGGAGTGAGGCACTGCAACTGCCTTTAGTGATGACAGTAATATCTGAGCAACATTTGAAACCTTAGAGAAAACTATGATAATGATAAGAATGCACGAAGTACTAAATGCGAATTGTATTCACATACGTGTATATATATGTGTATCTGTCTTATGCATGTATGCATGCATGCATTGTGATGATGATGAGTTTTCTGCCCGAAGGCAGGTCCATTGGCTTTATGCCACCTGGGGATGAGATGAGTGAGATGGTTTCCCGTTGCCTTCCTCACAGACAATTGTGGGTGAGCAACTTTTCCAAGGTCGCTACCCAATGGCGTGAGGTAGATTCGAACCTGCGACCCTTCGGTTACGAGGCATCGAACATACCATTACACCACCACGTCCCACTTGCATTGCATTGTACTAGGCAGCAAATTTATATGATGATATTTATATGTTTATGTGATGATGTAAAGTAATCTGTGATTATAGGGTGTGATCTAAATAACACTGATGATGACATAGTGATACAGATGATGATGACGATGACCGACATGAATGTATGATGAACACCCTTATTTTTCAAGCAGTGACAGGAGAAAATGAGAACATTATAATGAAAAAGGCAGCACTGATTGTAACTACACGAACTGGTGTTGATGCCCAATATGTCAGTGAGGATGAAAACCTGAGTGCCATATGATATAGTAACGAGAGCGTAGCTTCTCGATAATGGTGATGCCAGCAACAGCAGTGTTGAGCCAAATGGATTACATTTTTTGATAATGATCAGTGCGTGTGTGGCAAAGTAAAAAGTACAGGCGTCAGACTTTTTACCCGTCTTGACAGAAATTCGTAGGGAGCATGGTCCCGATGTTGAAGGATATTTTGGCTGAGACACAACCCCAGCCATCAGAAATGAAAGACTTTTTGCTGTTGATAGCTCATATACAGGGTTTAGAAAACGATATGGTGATGATTGGTGCTAGATGAGCTGATGGGCTTTTGCTGCACAACTAAGTCAGTTTGCAAGTCAGACACGAAACAGAGTTAGGGGGTCTCGGAATCGTAATTGTAAACTCCAGTTTTGTAAAGTACTACTTAAAAGCTAAGCACAGGGCACCAGATTATTGACGAGTGCTGCGTCAAGTTAGTGGGGTTGTCCAAAGATACCATGTCAAGTAGCAAGTCTGGTTGCCAGAAGACCAGAGAGAAGGGGGAAAGGAGCTGTTAGGGTGGGTTTTGTTTAAGCTGAGCGAAATGGGATGTCTTAGGATGAAGGGCAGTCCAACTGAGTCTGTTGAACTCTTACAGGAAAATATTAATTCGCCAGATTTTTCCAGAGCAAAGTCGGACCCGCGTTCTCGTCTTGGACCCAAGAGGAAGAGTTGCAGCAGGGTGGGCAGTTCTTGTTTACATAATATCCGGGACTGCCGACAGGAAATTTGACTCTCGAACCGACTGAACTCAGGGTATTCTGAGTAATTACGTATAATGCATGTTGGTAGGCAATCAGTCGGCTGCTTTGGGTTGTTGGGCCCGTCAGTCCTCCGCAGGGCGGTCGGTCGGTCGGTCGGTCGGTCGGACTGTGTGACTGGGGCGGTTGTGCTGTATGCTGAGGCTGGCGGCGATCGGTCGCTCGGGCTGCATGTTGACTAATATTGATTCCTCTGCAGATGTTCGAAAGTTGTGGAAATTGAAGAAATCCCAGACTGTAAAGGGGTGATAGCATTGATGATTATGCTTGCTGTTTATTTCTGTTGTTGTTTTTGTGGTGGTGGTTGGGGTGATAGTGATGGTAGTTGTCATGTGTGGTGATCACGGAAATTATTGTTATTGTTATTATTATTATTATTATTATTATTATTTTTATTATTATTGTTATTATTATTATTATTATTATAATGAGATTTGTAAAGCGCCAGATAATGTAACTTGATACACCGCAAATGCCCTAATGATGTTGAGTTCAGTGTTTCCTTGTGTATTTTTTGGTTCTGTCAGTAACGTTTTGTATTCCTTGCTAAAGACTGACTGGTTCGCGCGAGAGGAGGCTCATGGTGCAGATGGCCTTATGTACACAACGCTGGGTAACCGAGAATTTGTTACAGTCAGCAATGAATGATGAGCTATGTTGCATTCCATTTGTATCTGTTGCATTTACATGTGCTAATCATCATCATCATCATCATCATCGTCATCATCATCATCACCGCCACCACCAATCATCATCATCGTCATCATGTTATCCACTATCTGTTTTATTTTCATCCTCATTTGCATAGTCAGTGTCATTCATTGTAATCTTCATCTTCATTGTCCTCATTTTGAGGATGGTAGGCCTACTTGTGCAGGCAATGGCTCATGCATTATTCACTTCTCATTTTGAGGGTGTTAGGCCTGTTTTCCTAGGCAATGGCTCGTGTATTATGCAAGAGGAATATGTACATCTGGACATTAATTTTATGTGAAGGACTGTTAAAGGTGCCTTTTAACAACTTCTCAAAGGCATGATCTCTGAGGTTGTAGGATCGTTTGGCTGGATCACAGACAGGACAGTACAGTTTAACAAGGAGACTAGTTATGCATATGTATTAAGACTCTTAATTAACATAACTAGTTATGCATATGTATTAAGACTCTTAATTAACATAACTAGTTATGCATATGTATTAAGACTCTTAATTAACATAACTAGTTATGCATATGTATTAAGACTCTTAATTAACATAACTAGTTATGCATATGTATTAAGACTCTTAATTAACATAACTAGTTATGCATATGTATTAAGACTCTTAATTAACATAACTAGTTATGCATATGTATTAAGACTCTTAATTAACATAACTAGTTATGCATATGTATTAAGACTCTTAATTAACATAACTAGTTATGCATATGTATTAAGACTCTTAATTAACATAACTAGTTATGCATATGTATTAAGACTCTTAATTAACATAACTAGTTATGCATATGTATTAAGACTCTTAATTAACATAACTAGTTATGCATATGTATTAAGACTCTTAATTAACATAACTAGTTATGCATATGTATTAAGACTCTTAATTAACATAACTAGTTATGCATATGTATTAAGACTCTTAATTAACATAACTAGTTATGCATATGTATTAAGACTCTTAATTAACATAACTAGTTATGCATATGTATTAAGACTCTTAATTAACATAACTAGTTATGCATATGTATTAAGACTCTTAATTAACATAACTAGTTATGCATATGTATTAAGACTCTTAATTAACATAACTAGTTATGCATATGTATTAAGACTCTTAATTAACATAGTGCCTTATAAGTATTTCACAAAGCGCTACCTATCCTAGCCCAAGTGATATTAAAATCCATTAAGAACAAAAAGTTTAGCTGTATACCACATAATGCAGAGGTAACTGTGATGGATTTGAGAATTGACTGAATCTCACTTGGAACACCTGACATTCAACTGCACACAGTCATAACTAGACAATGGTATTTGCTTTATCGAACTGAAAGGAGAAATCTGGAAAAGGCGAAGAGCTGGAAGGTAATAATTAGTATGGAGATAACAAATGAGTTGGACCGACATCTAAAAATACCCAGCTGACATGGGTGCTTCCAATGTTTGATTATGTTTCACTACTTGACTTTGAATTAAGTCAGATTGATTTCAGTTTCTTTGCATTGTTACAGTGAATTATGCTACATTATATTGAATTGTTGCATTACTTTTATTTATGTCACATTGTTTTCTATGGCCTATTACTTTACTTTTAATTATGGTACTTTACTGTGAAATATTATGCATTACTCTAAACTACTTCACATTACAGAGTGGTGGTATTGGTAATTGGTATTGTTGGTTGTGTGGTATGGTATTGATTTAGATCACTCGATATGCATGTGAATAGGTTATCCTAAAGCCCAAATACATGAGAAGTCAGAGTAAGTTAGCACCTGCAGGTTATGGCAACCAAACTGTTTAATTAGGGCCTCGTTAATTGTCAGATGGATTTGGTTTCATATGTTTCTTTTGCATGTTCCTGTGTCTGTGGTGTGGCATGTTGATGCTGTCTGGGTTGCTGAGGATATTGTTAATATCCCAAACACCATCACTTCACTTCTGTTCTCAAATCACTTAACTGGCATTAAATACTTGAATGCATACAGTACAAAGTCCTATCACTTACCTATAACACACTTCAATCCTCCCCACCTTCCTATCTTGGCCAGTTATTTGCAATCCAACCATTTCATTCAACCTGCTTCCCTACTGCCCTAACACTTTTCCGCCCTCCCGTCACCTCATTTTTAAAATTTGGAATTTGCTTCTTCGCCATAGATGTACCACCCCTCTGGAATAAACTCCAGCCAGAATCACGACAATTATCTGATCTTTCTTACGAACTCACCAATGCTTCGCCTCTTGCAATTCTATGAAGGCCTTCCACTTAGAACTGAAAACACTCCTCTTCTGCAGGTTCTGTGCTGATTCCTCTTCTTCCCTTATCTATCCCGCAGATCCAGTTACATACACCACCCACCGTAGCCGTCTGACTGCGTGGCTGCCTGATTCTTGGATCTTGACCTGGTACCAAACCCTTCTTGCCTGTCGATTTTGTTTTGACTGAACACCTGTGAACGAGCTGGTTCCCACGACTTAGTTTTTGTGGGGCGCTGTAGAATTCTCGAGATTACGATTATGATTATGATAATACTTCTGTATGGCCCATGGCTGTATCTGAATGGTTTTAGGCTAATTAATTATTATTTTTTCGGCCTCGGCCGTGTTACGGCGCTATATAAATTGTCTTATTATTATTATTATTATTGTTAAAAGAAAGTCTGATAATTCTGGTAATTATCACTGCTAGAGTATTGGTTATATGAAGCAGACTTTAAGCATAACTGGAAAGAACTTAAATGAGAATTTTTGGAGTGAATTAGAGTTGTGGTCAGTCAGCCAAGTCAGCCAGTCAATCAGTCAGTCAGTCAGTCAGTCCAATCATACAATCTATCAGGCCCAATCATACAATCAATCAGGCCCAATCATACAATCAATCAGGCCCAAGAAGATCTCAGTGTTTTGCAGTTACTACTGAATGCTTACGGAGCTCAACCTTAACGAACGCTGAGGATGAGCATCTGAATAAGTTACGGAATTTGGCAATCTTGATACTCGGCTTGTGTCCAGCTGTTTGTATTTTCTTACCTTCTCCAGCTAAAGCTTTTGCAACTGGCACCTGTTCAGTAAATCCACTGAATTCCGCAGCTATGATCTGTTGACGATGCTTTTAATCTCCTGAAGCACTTACATCAAAGCCAGTGCTTTGTAATAACTTTCGGTTGAAATGAAGAAACTTGCATGATTTTAGAATAACCTGGTAATAAAGTACTCATGCTACTGCTTTTGCATGCGGTTTTTAAATTATGCAAATAAATATGGTTATATTCCTCTTTGTGGAGTGTCACAAGTCTGCATTAATGACTGTTAAAGATTGATTAAAAATGAACAAGCTGTCTGTCTTTCAGGCGAGCCCAGTTTCCATGCTATATTTCTTGCTTGCAACATTTGTGTTTTACAAAATTCATGTCATTATATTATTTACCATGTAGATTAGGGGTCCTGTCAGTAGGTGAAAACTTCAGCTGACCTGTGGAGGTTTGACCCTATCTATGCAAATGTAATCGTTCCTCACATGTTGTAAGATGAGCTCATGGATTCCTGATCAGACATCTTCAGTATATTGAAAGTGCACTTTATGACCTTGTGTGGGTTCAACCATGGTGGAGATATGGGTTTTAACAGCCCATCCTGGTGGATGCCCTTACGGTTATTACTATGCTGCTCATGTTGGTCGAGAGACTGTTGCTGTATATTGGCATTGCAGCGTTAATGGTGCTGCAAAATTCCACAGAATCTGCGCGGCTCTTCAATTGTGCTTTATTATTCATAAGTAAAATATCAGCCTGGGAATTGCCGGCTCCAGTTCTCATGCATGGAAAATTGTCTCGGCATTAATGTTGTCAGCCTATAGAATAGCTCCATCACTTGTGGATTGTCCGGAAAAGTATGAGAGAGTTCTGGAGCCCTAGTGATTCTTGAGTTAAGACTTCTTCCACTGCTTAACTGGGGCCATTCACTTCAGTTTTTGTCTAAACTGTGATTCTGTTCGTTCTTACTTTGAACTTTTGTCGTAAGGAATAGGCTGTATAGTCAAAAGAAAGTGGCCTACTGAATTTTCTGTTATGGTTAGCATTCATAAATGTTCATCCACTTGAATACATAGAATTTGTGTAACTTATTTATTATTATTAAGCCATAAAAATAATGTTATGATTAATAATAATAATATAATTATTAACAATAATATAATCAACAACCATAACAAATAATAATGTTATGATTAATAATAATAATATAATTATTAACAATAATATAATCAACAATAGTAATATAATATAATAACATAATTAATAATAATAATAATATAAATAATAATATTTTTACCTGAAGTAGAAATGATCCTGCAGGAATGAAAAAAATTAGGTTAGGAGTATAAAATGATTGATCTCTGAGAAATCAGGCCTCGCCTCAGCAGTTTTCACATACTTGTGGAACTGTGCCTCTGAATGCAATGGCATGGTGCCGCTGGACACAGGTGGAAAAACGTTGGAAAGGAAGTGAGTTTTGTGTCCATTTCTGGAGTCTACGGAAATGCGACATCCCAATTCTGAGACAAATTCTGCACACTCAGCATTTATAGAACCAAGGGTCTTAAAGCTAGTGGAAACAAACATGTGGGCTGTAGGCAGCAGTGCATGTTTGGCAGAGCTGTTGCCTGTTCAGCTGCAGAACCTGCTGAAATTGCTGGGTAGGAGGTGGCACAAGTATGGATCACTGTATCATTGCAGGTCTTGTATTTACCAGTAGGCCATGGAAGAAGTGTAGCACTATCGGGCCGTTTGCCGTCAGTCTGCGGAAGACCAGTTGGCTCCTTTTTCCTTGGAACATCTGCACTCTGGAGTGAGTGCCATATGATATCGTTTATGGCATGATGGCGAATAGAGCATCCCTTAGATAGTTAACAGACTACCGCCTGTGATGACCATTTGGACCAACAGCATCTCCACATCAATATGCATGGGGGCGGCAAAGGACAAGGCCTAAATGAAAACCAACTGCCACACTCGCTACCTCATTATCTAAACAGAGGCCACTAGGTGGGATTGTGAGAGCTGTTAGCTAATCTCCAAAGTGAAGAGTACAGGCAGCAGCTAACGTAGCCCCGTTCTACTGGGTTTCTGGTGGCGGCCCAAATTGACAACTTATCCTTCTCTGCTGACGGCATGTCACATGTACCCTAGGACTGCTGGAAGAGTGTCTTGGCATGCTCCCAGCATAACCTCTAAGTAAATATCTTAGGCAGTGGTGCATTTGGTCAGAATAGTAGAATGAAGTTCCTGATTGGCTGCAGTTGAGGCCAAATAGGCTGAGGAAGCCACTGGTGACACTGGTCTGAAAACCCAGTCCACCAGTTTGAAGGGAGAGTCAAGCTTGCATCCATTGGTGGTCATTCAAACTGATGTTGATGATGCATTCATGCCCTTCCTCATTTTGTGGTCCGACCGTCCCAGTATAGGATGACCTTGGCAGAGGGAGCAGCTGAGAACATGGCTAAGCATAGGGACACCAAAGGAGGACGTAAAAAGGGTAAGGCTGTCTTGTGCTGGCAGTTGGCTCAGATTATAAGTGGCATTCTCAAGTGCCTCACAGTGTACCTGCAGTGTGTCCTCTAGTGCATAGTTTTAAAAAAGACAGGCTCCCAGAAGAGTGACCCACTTACATTTAACCCAGAAAGATGAGGGTTTTGAGAAGTCTGTGAGGGAGAAATGCAACGTAAGGAAAGAATTTAAGGAAGCTATTGAGACATTGTCCTTTTCAACAGTTTCTAGGCTGCACCCAATAAGAGGTCGTCCAGATAACCAAAGTGGTGGTCAGATAGCAGGGAGACTAGGACAGGTTGGAGGGAGGCAAAACAAAAGTGTATCCAATGGCTATTGGCCTTCATAAGTGCAATAAGGCTGCCATCAAAAAGGTATGTCGCACCTCGAGGTGGTAGGCAAGCATCACTGAGCAAGGTTGTTGATAAACCCGGTCATTTCCCTAAGTAAAAGCTAGGAAGATCACGGTCATTGATAAGCTCAAGGAGGTCTTGGGTCGGGATCTGGTCTCTGCAGATTCTGATGGAAAAGAGCATGGCAGCTTCTACATCTGAATGGTCAACTTGATATGGTATTGTAATGGTTGGGCTTGGAGGAACAGTGAGATCATCAGGCTTTTGGGTTGACATATTATTATTATTATTTCTTGTTTTTATGCCCAAGGTACCTATAATCCATTGAAACTTATAAAAAAGGATCCATAGAAATAAAATGTCTGGGTTGTTATTGCTATTATTGTTATTATTATTATTTATTAAACTGAAGATCAAATGCGAAATGCAGGGATAAAATTGAGAGACTTAACTGACATGGAGTGACTTGTTTTATTATTATTGCTATCATTATTAATATTTTCACCCAAGGTAGGAATGGTCCATCAGGAACAAAAACTAAGCTAAGAGTATGTAGAATGCAGAACTGGGAAAACTTCACAGTTTTGGAGCTATGCAAAAGGTGCATAACTATGACCAACCAGTATTTTATAAAGCTCCAGAAAAATGTTATTACTATTATGTGTATTAGTGTCGTATTATTATTAACATCTTAGTAACTAAGTTTCGATCAGTGCTACTAAGTAATTATGCATGAAAATTGTTATGTAACTTACCTGAGAATAATTATTTGTTACAATTTAGCTTAATTTAGCAGTATATAATATTTGCTGAAATTGAGTGTAGCACAGTTTACTGGTAGAATAGTTGGCAAAAGCGCTGAAGAAGCAGGTGAGATTAGGACTACATATCTGGAGAACACAGTTCAGAATGCAAGTCCTGTGCCAGATATTGTGCCAGGCAACGATGGTGGCATTTTTAATCTCTATGGAAATGCATTTTTAATCAGTGCTTGTGGTGCCAGTGCAAATGGTGGTACTTCTTACCATACATATCTTTGTTCTGTGTAATTTATTGATGAGTGCTGGGCTTACAATGTTGAGAATTTTAACAGGAAAAGTGTGAGGGCATAGTTGGCTTAACTTTCATATGGTCATTGTTGTTGTTGTTGATGATGATGATGATGATGATGATGAGATAAGCTCTGGTAGTTTTAACACCTTGTTGAACACTGTGAACCAAGTGTCTGTTGCAAATGCTGCCATACTTGTGAACTGATGTTCCAATCTGATGATGATGTCGATGGCAGTCGAAATTAAAGAGTGATAGGCAGTGGTGGTTCATATCAAAGATGGTAATTTTAATGATAATGTTGACAATGATGTTGTCTGTGACAGAGGTTATTAATGGTGGTTATGGGAGCCAGTGCATATGATCCCTTTAAAGGGAAAGATTTCAAATCGTTCAGTAGGTCATAATAAAGTCCGAAGCATAGAAAAGCTTCAGTCGAACTCTTCGAATCTGTTACCTAGTAGATGACTGTTACTTGAAATTGAAAATTTATTAGCAAACAATGTGCACATCCAGTTTTTTGTAGTTGTTGGATTGATTTTTTGAAACTGACCTTCTGCAACTGTGAAGATTATAGCTGAGGCATGGAATAAATGAGCTTTTTTACCTCAGACCTCCTATGAGATCATTGGAGTCTTCATGGACCTTGAGCAAGTCAGTTACACACAATTTCTTTCAACCATTGACGGGCACCTTATGAACGATTCATTTGTTTGTTTGTTTGTTTGTTCATGTGTGCAGCAAGATGGTCTACCAGTAATGCATTTGGTCAGTGTGGTTGTGGGTTCGACTCTGCGCAAGTCATTTGTGCATGCATGCCTCTGTCACCATCAGTATAATTTGGTACCAGCTTAAGTTAGGGAGTAAAAGGCAAGTTCTGCGATGCACTGGCCCCTGTGTCCAGGACCTTGGGATCCCTCCAGTGCCGCTGGCTCAAGGCCCTAAGAAAAGGAAATGAGTGCCTCCACTACGTCTTGTTTGTGGGATACTTTACTTACTTTTACCTCCAAGGTATCTACTGAGAATTGCTCCCAGTTGAGACTCATCACAGAGAACAGTTTTAAATTGTTAGTTTATGATGCATGTGACATTCCTGTTAGAAGGACACAGATAATTATAAGGTGGCACTATAAAATGCAGAAATAATTATGATTTACTTTACCTTATGTTACCTAGCTTTAAATTGTTCCTGGATGTTGTTGATATTTAGGATCAAACAACAATTATTGTTTTTCCAGATAGCAGAATGCTTAGTTTTATTGAATTACCTAGGATAGCTTGAAAGGAAAACTGTACTAGAAACTACAGGTTCTTGTCTCAAGTTCAATGTTACTTAATATCCCAATTAAGTTGATCTCTCTGCAGACTGGGGCCAGCCTTCCACAGGGAGGTACCGGGGACATAATCGTGTTGTGGGTTGCGGAGGGTTAACGGGCAAAGTAGTGAGTCTGGCAGCAGGAACTGAAGGGGAAAAACTAAGCCTGTTTAATCAAGTTCTATTTTGGTTACGTGTGTGCGTTTAAGAACAGTTGGTGTGACTGGTAGGAATTTACATCCCTAGCTAATAAAACATTACTTCCTATGTGGCTTCCCTTTCCTGTTTGTGTTCACTCCAGAAATTAGCATGACAATGTTTCATATTGACATTAACTGTTGTCATCTAATGGAAACACTGTGGCCTACACAGAGACAATTTTGTAAAATCACTTCAAAAGTTCATATAGAAAAGCAACAGAATTGCCTTCCGAAGAGCATGCAGGGTTTTGAACGAAGTAATAGTAGCATCTTGACAGCAGTTCTGCCATAACCAGATGGATATTGCTGAGACTGTTAAGGACCGATGGAACATTATAAAGAAACTGCTGCACTCTTCAAACGGTTCTTGTACAGAATCTAGTGAACTAGAGAACAGAAGCTCTGTCCAGGTTTTTAAAAATATTTTTGCTGCTAAAATTTATAATTTAAAAACTTCAATATCAAACGTAGGTCTGGGCTAGTCTAGGCAAAACTGTTTCCTGTTGTTTGACATAATGGCAACGAGTTCTGTATCTTACATCCACTTACAGTACAGGAAGTTGCTAGATTATTGGAAATGTTCCACCTAAGTTATCACAAATTGACTTAATTTCATCTACCCTTATTACAGCCTGTTCTAATGTGTTTTCCATCGTCATTGCTCTTCTGGCTCACCTGTCCTTTTTGCAAAGACCATTTTCCCTCTACTTTTAAAACTGCTTTTGTGACATGACACCTCTACTAGAAACCTGATCTAGCTAACGACTGTCCGGCTAATGACCGATCTATTTCAAATATGAATAATATCTTTAAAATGCTTGAACACCTAGTTATTGTATGTCTTCAAGGGCATATAACGTCTTGTCCAAAGTTTAGTCCTTTGCAGTCAGCTTATCGTAAACATCATTCAGCTGAGACTGCTATTTCATTCAGTGATTTCCGACAAAGCATCTCTACTTACATCTCTTGATTTGAGTGCTGCATTTGCTGCTGTAGGTCATGGCGTTTTATTGTCTCAACTCAATACATCTTTTGGAATTTCAGGTTCTACTCTTCTCTGGATATCTTTTTATCTTAACAGTAGTTCTCGGTGAGTTGCAACAAACACATCTTGCTCTGAAACAGTTGCCTGTCATTCAGGTGTACTTCAGGTTTCTGTTCTGGAGCCTTTTCTTTTTTCAATCTTTATTTTGCTCATTTGTCAAATTGCACGCATACATAATGCAGTGGTCCAGAAATATGCTGATGATACTCAACTTTACGTCACTCTTTCAGCCACAGAACCCTCAGCTGAAACTGAACTCGAACTCTGTCCTCTCTTTACATTAGGTTCTGCTTTATTGAACTTGCAATCAACTATGACAAGTCAGATGCAATTCTTTTACAACTCATCAGCATATGCAGTCTATCTCTGTTGACCTTGCAGTAACTAAAATCTTGTTATCAAACAAAATTAAAACTCTAGGCATCACCATTAATAACTCGCTCACTGTGAGTTAGTTCACTGTGGCTTCACACGTGTCTTCGCTTTGCAGGTCTTGTTTCTACCACGTCAGAGAATTTCATCACTTCGGCCATTCTCTAACTGACGATGTGGCTAAAACAATAGCTTGGCACTTTTTGCTTTTGGTTAGGCTATGCAAATGTGGTGTGATTTGGTATATCCTCTTTCAATGTAAAAAGTTCCAGTTGATTCAAAACTCTCTTTCTAGGGTTGCTACATCTTCTTCTCCTTCTGCAAATGCAATAGATCACCTTCATGAGCTTCACGGGCTCCCTGTTGAATGGCATGTTAAGGTTAAGATGGCATGCTTCACCTTTGAAACAGAGAAACCAGCTTTCTATCCTATCTTTATACTTTGCTATGAGCGTATCACCCTCTTAGACTGTTGGGTTCTTCTGCCCTTACTGATACTGGCTTGTTGCTAAAACCGAGATTCAGGACAAATGTAGGATCGTGTGTTTTCAGCTGCTGTGCTATTTGTATTTGGAATCATTTACCACAAAATGCTTGACTTGCCTACTCGCTTTCATCATTTAAATTACTTGTCAAAACTCATTATTTTACTCTGGCTTTCTGCATAACTCCATCATAGCTCCCTAGCGAGCATGCATCTGTGCCGATTCAGATTTATTGACTTTGGACGTGTTTTACTGACTGCTTGTAGGCCACAGTGGTATTCTAGCTACAGTAATGTAACGTCTTTGATTACGAGAGATCACCTAGAAACATATGCTGCTTTGGACATTCTTGCATCATGTTTTTCTAGTAAAGTTTGCATATTTGCCATTGTTTTTCTTCTCCTGCTTTGTGATTTTGATTTCTTCTGGCAAGAGGGTGCACAGTGGTCCAGTGGATAGCATGCTGAGCTGTCAAACAAGAGGTCAGAGGTTCAGATTCTCGACAGGGCAGAAATTTCTTTCAAGATTTTTGCTCCACTTGCACATATAGCCATCTCAGCTATAATGAGTACACTGTCATTGGTTAGATCAGGTGGCAAGGGAAGGGGCTGGCCACCCGCCTATGTATGCCAAAGCTAAGAAAATGAAGTCGCTAATACTTCATACCAATGGCTGCATCAGGGACTGCTTTTCTTCTTCTATTCTGTGTGTCCTTTCCCCTCACAAATAACTTATTGTCCTCTAATACAATGCAATTAAAACATATTTTCTACACACTCACTAAGTTCATCAAGTACTGCCTTCATCCTCCTCATTGTCTTTTGATTGTGTAGTGCAATTTATGAAGCACAATTCAATTTTCAATTTAGCCATTTATTGACTTCTCAACATCAACAGCAAATTAGAACCATCGTGTACAAAGAAACTAACAAAGTTGATGCAAAGGTCAAAAGTTCAGCCAAAAGGGTGCAGTTAACCCATATTATCATTACTACTAAATGCCGATTATACAAGGTCGATAACTGAAGTAACACAAGTAAAAAAATTTACAAACTTCATAGAGCAACATAGTAGTATAAGTAGATCACAGTTGACATTTTGAATATTAGTACATGCCAATTAAATAATTTTTAAAGTTAATCTTGAATTGGCTAAGAGTTAGAATATTAATCAACACAATAGAAAGAGTACACCGTAAGGAAGGGCCAGAACATTTGATGCTAAATTGTTTCAATCTGCAGGGTGTGTGCAGCATCACTCCAGTATTATGATGAAACTAGTGCCACATATGTGTACATCAGAACCCTGGTAAAAATAATTGAAATAGTTGAGGGGAAGCATTGTACATTCATAGCAAAACACAAACAAGCCAGTTTGAAATTTGATTATATCATATAACTGTAATATTTTATAGATTTTAAATACAGGTTTAGTACTGGTTAAACATTGCAAATTAAATATAATTCCAGTAGCATGTTTTTGTAAGATTACCAATATTATCCTTCTTGTTTCAAACAAGAAGGATAATTTTGGCCCCACGAAACATTACATTAAGACAAATAAGAAAAAATCAATGAATAATATAAATTTTTAGGATAGTTCTAGACAAACAATGACAAATGAGGCAGTGTAGTAATGTTTTTTGCTAACTTTTTTATATATAATTAATGTACTCTCTCCAAGTCAGATGCTGGTCCAAATATACTCCTAGGAACTTAGTTGAAGTCACATCAGTAATCTCACTGGCATCCATTTTAAGCTTATAATGATATAGAGGTAAAGATTTACGAGGTGAACGGAAAAGAATAAAATTGGTCTTATTAATATTAAGGAACAATTTATTGGCTCTAAATCACGATGATATAACTTCTAGTTCATGATTGGCTATATCGAATAGAGAGACTAAGGATTTATCTGGATAAACATGTTAATATCATCAGTAAATAATATAAAGTGAAGTACTTTAGACACTGATGAAAGATCATTTACATATATCAGAAAATGCAAAGGCCCCAGTACGGAGCCTTGAGGAACTCCACAAGTGATAGGTTTACTAGCAGACAAGTGCCTTTAAAATTTACATGCTGAGATCTATTCTTAAGATAATCAGAGAGCCAGCCTTGATTAATGCCTCTAATGCTGTAATGATCAAGTTTTTTAAGGAGGATTTTATGATCCATTGTATCGAAAGCTTTTGTTAGATCAAAAAAATTCCCAGAGAAACTTCATTATTATCTATGGAGTCGGAGATTTTGCGCTGAATGTCCAACAAAGCCATATAGATGGAGTGAGGTTTTCGAAAACCATATTGATTTGATGATAATAAACCAGTTTATGACAAGTATTCCATTAATCTAGCACCGGTATGCATAAATCTTTCAAAAACTTGGAGAAATAAGGGAGAACAGAGGTGGGTTTATAACTCCTTAGTTTGTTGCTTTTTTCAGATTTATAGTGGGGAATAATCTTTGCTACTTTTAAATTAGCAGGTACAATACCAGTGTGAAAGGAGCAATTTATAATATTTGCTAGTGGTTGTGCAATGGCATGAATTATGGCCATTGCAATGCTAGAATTGATATCATCTATACCACTACTGGAGGATGTATGTAATTGTTTAGCAACGTCAGCTGCTCCATAGTTGTAAGCTATGCTGATGAAGAACATGGTGAGTTCACTAGAAACTTTTCAAAGACAGGCCGATCATTGGGAATTTCAAAGTCAGGGTGGGACCAATATTGACAAAATACTCATTGAATCTTTTTGCAGTCTCCAGTTTACCAGCAATATCAAAATCATTAATTTTAAACTTATCTACAGTAAATAAATTTCTACCACAGTTCAACTGTAATCTTATGCTATTCCAAATCTTTTTAAGGTTATTTTCACATTTAAAATTTTTTTCAGAGTAATACATTTTTTCAGCTGGTTTTTTCAGTTTTTTAAATGTATTATGATATTTAAAAAAAAATTCTTATTTGTATCTGTTGGATGCTTTAAAAATTTAGTATAAAGATGAGATTTATTTTTGCAAGCTTTAATTAGTCCAATGGTCATCCAAGGCTGTTTAATGTTCCTTCATTTTTTATTATAACTTTTACAATTGGAAAAGCCTGATTATATAATTGCCTATAAACATCCTTGAAATGAGTATAAGCAATACATGGTTTATTATTGTTACAAAGTGCTATAATATCAGACCAATCCATTCCGGTTAATAAATTATTAAATTTAGCAACAGAGTCCTCATTTATTTTCTTACTTGGATACAATGGAATTATTGGTTAAATTACATTATTATATGTCATTTGACTATTAAATTTAGCATGAATGAGGTTTGTGCACAAAGTGGTGTCTTTTGTGATGGCTTCTGGTTGAGGGCATATTTTTGAACCTCTGTGTCAAATTTGATCTAAAACTGTAAGACATTTGTCATTGAATATATCTGGAATGTGTTTATCTCCACGGATCTTAGAAAACATATCAGGTATGTCTTTTTCTTGTTATGTCACTCTATCTGTGTCTGCTTACCCGTCTGTGCCTGTCTCTGCCATTGCCTTTGTCTCTGACCTGCCTTTGCCTTGGCAGCCGGTGACCCTGCATCTGTCTGTCCGTCTCTGTCTGTCCGTCTCTGTCTGCCTGCCTGCCTGGAGACATCTTATGACAGGACTTAGTGAAAAAGCATGGAATGATGCGGGCAAGCAAGCAATGCGTGCCTGCGTCATGCCATGCAATGATTTCATAAAGTCCTGTCCAGCTTGTAGCTGGCTCTAAGTCTTTTGCTTAAAACTCTATCCTGCACACTAGCTCCAAGTCTGAAAAGGAGATTGGTATGTGAACGTTTTGTTTGGCCTGTTTGCCACCTTTCTTGTGCTGTTATGAATATGGTCATTTATGTAATGCCTTTCAGAAAACTCTCAAATATGCTTTGTAGCTGTGTTTTTGAGAGATTCTTAAAAGGCACTATATTTATTAAGTGTCTTGATACTTTCCTACATATGGACATACATGTATACATACATAAAAATAGATACATACATGGGATACATACATACATACCACTGTACTGAAGGCTCTTTTCTGACAAATGTGACGCTGCTCCCTCTTTTGGATATGAGCACAGTGTTTGACACTGTGAACCACGACATCTGACTTAACACACCTTAGCATCTCCTATGGAATTGGTAGTTCACTTTTGAACTGGCTCCTGGTGAGCGGACTATGGGCTTTGATCACTCAGCTTGGGTTCCAGTTACATTTGGCATCCCACAAGGCTTGGTCATTGGGTCCCTTCTTTATATACTCTACATGGCTGATCTGACCAAGCTCAACACTGCTGGTGAAGTTCATTGTGACCAGTATGCTGACGATGTTCAACTTTGTTCAACCTGCCATCCATCTGACGCACATGCCTGTGTGTCGAGTAAACCAGCCATCATTTTGGGAATACGGGCATAGATGTCGTCAAATCGGCTTTGGGTGAGCCAGGCCAAAACGCAGCACATGTGGCTGGGCACAAACCATGTACGATTAAGATTGATGAAGACAACTAGAATACGAGAGCTCTTTGTTTGTGACTTGGGTGTGCTATTGGACAGGGAATTATCAATGGGTGATCATGTCATTGCCCCTTGACGTCATTTCTCCTTGCTGAACCTGTTTCTATCAGTTGCATCAGATCAAATCATAGGGCATAACCTTTTGTTGAATGCTGCTGTGACCAGTGATGGAAGCAAGACCAAAATTCCAAGACCAAGACCAATACCAATACCACAGGGTTCAAGACCAAGACCAGTACCAAGACCAGAGGGTTCAAGACCAAGACCAGAGGGTTCAAGACCAAGACCAAGACCAGAGGGTTCAAGACCAAGACCAGAGTGTTCAAGACCAAGACCAGAGGGTTCAAGACCAAGACCAGAGGGTTCAAGACCAAGACCAGAGGGTTCAAGACCAAGACCAAGACCAGAGGGTTCAAGACCAAGACCAGAGGGTTCAAGACCAAGACCAGAGGGTTCAAGACCAAGACCAGAGGGTTCAAGACCAAGACCAGAGGGTTCGAAACCAAGACCAAGCAAGATGAAGACCATAAACGTTTTGGAATTCACAGCAATATATTATTCTAAAGTTATGGCAATATAAAGTCATTCAAATCAATACAAAGTTAATAGAAAGTTGAACAGAAGTGCAAAACAAGGAAAATGTTAAGAATTTTAATTTTAACAAACTATATTTTTAACTTTCTAATTAAAATTTCATTTAAAATAACTTCAGTACAACAGAATTTAATTACAGTTTCTATAATGAAACACGAATAAAAATTCTGAATACATTTACTTAATATTCAGACTTACAGATAAGGGCTGCTTTTTCTTAACAATTCTTAAAGAAACTGTAGAGTCACTCATTCCTTAGTAATCTACAACGGAACCGAAGAGCGGAGAAAAAAGACGGAAGTTAACACGCCGGAACTCAATTAAAATCAAAGAACTTCAGGTCGATCTAATGATCGGAAATAACCAGTAAATAATTAAAAACGAATAATCCCATGAGTCGCCATCAAGACCACTCGCTGGAGACCAATACCAAGACCAGAGGGTTCAAGACCAAGATCAAGACCTAGACCGGCACATTCGAGACGAATACCAAGACCAAGACCGCATTTGTTGGTCTTGTCATGTATCAGAATATATGCAAGAAACGCTGCACTGGCTTCCTACATAGGAACGGAATCGATTAGATGATCTACGATGGCTGGCACTGTGCCAGCATATATCAAAAGGCTTTATGTTCCGGTTATGAGTCAGCCTGCTTGGTTGCACTATGGTCTGCTGCCCATGGAGATTTACGGGTTCCTCAGTTCCGCACATCAGGCTTTCTAGTGCATTGGTCCTTCTTCTTGGAACAGTCTTCCTTTAAATATGTGTACTGTTTCAATTGATCCAGCTCAGCACACATTTGCTGTTTACCTCAAGTCGCATTTCTTTAGATCAGTAAGATAGCCATGCGAGCAGCACTTTTGGGAAGTGCTTGAATGGTGCCATATAATTTTTTTACATTACATATGTACATACATGCATACATACATACATACATACATACGTATGTGCAGATACGCAAATCACTCGAAGGCATGGTCTGGATCGAATTATTATTCAGTTCTTTAGGTAGAGGGATTTGGCTTAGGAAGATTTATTTATTTTCTAAACTTCTGAAACATTACTTAAGAATCCCGTAGGACTCAGTGAAACCTGGCCTGGTTTGCTACATTGATTAAAAATACGTCAAGGCATATCTGTGAGAGAGGATGTCGGTTCGCATTCCGATCGTGTTTGTCCTGTCTTTAACCATCCTCCAGCCAATTGGCTGCACCACGGATAATTTTGTGCCATCTGCTTCTTTCCTCCGTCTGTTGTAATAACTGATCGAATGATAATTCAGTCCACAACTTATTGTTATTGATCCGTGGTATCTTGGGTCTTCACCGAACTCAGGATCCAGAAATTGTGCCTTGGATGATCTGTTTCTCTAAGCAGTCTCCACTCTTTCATAGCACATTCCCAAAGTATGCAAGCTTCATCTTTTTTTATTAATCTGAGCAGACTCCTCTATACTCCTGTCGTCTCTAGGACCCACTCATTTGTCTTCTTAGCAGCCCATGGTACTCTAAGAATCTGCTGTAGACACTTCATTTCAAATGTGTTGATTCTTGCCTCTTCATCTTTCTTTATGGTCCAGCTTTCACAGCCATTCTGTGCTACCGGCCATACAAGAGCTTTCAGAAGTAGTATCTTTGCTGCAATGTTCTGTGATTTTTCCATACATTCTTTAATGCTGCCTCAACACACTTTCTTTTTGCCAGTCTTGACAAGTCGCTTTGCTGCATTCAGAGTCTTCAGTTATAAGTGAGCCAAGATTTGGAAATGTGTCAGCCTGCTCCGATTGATTACCTTGTACTCTGATGCTGCAGCTTGTACCATTTGTTGCCATGATCTTGGTTTTGTCCACATTAATCAACAGACTCTGGTTGCTACTTGCCCAGTCAAGATGATCCACTATCTCCTGCAGCTCCACTTCCGAGGTTGCCAATAGAACAATGTCGTCAGCATATCGGAGATTTGTGACTCTTCTCCTTCCCATTTGAATTCCACCATCACAACCATCCAGCGCTTCCCTCATGACCATCTCTGCCGGGACTTGAGAGAGAGAGAGAGAGATATTTTTATTGACAACCAAAAAAATAATTAACAAGCACAATTAAAGTCTGTCACATACAGTGGTGCCAATGGGCTGACCTAAAAGGAACAAACAGTTCCGCTACTAAGGTCACCTATTTACATCATGGATTACAAAAAGGTGACAGTAAAATACTGAGTAAAACAATTAATAATCTAAAATATAAGTAATTATTATAATCAATGTCATTGCATAAACCTAAACAAAACAAAAAACACTTAACTAAGCACCAAAAAAATACTTAACTATGTGCATTGAGTATATGAGATTTTAGATTTGTTTTAAACTGGTATAATGTTGGCAAGCTAGTAATAACAGTTGGCAGAGAATTCCAGAATGACGGTCCACATATTATAATACTAAACTGCCTATTAGTAGTGTGAACAGAATGTTTATGATACATATGAGATGATCGTGTATAGTGACCATGCACTTCAAATGGGTATGGTGAGATCACACAGCCATGTCGAACCCCTTTCTTGACACGGAACCACATTTATAGTGGAGTTCAGCATAGAGTTGGGCAACACGAATGGGATAACCCATGTCTATCATGGCCAGACAGAGCTTCTCATGCGAGACACACTCTAAAGACATCTTAAAATCAACAAAGCACAAATACAGGGGCTTCTGATGCTCTCTAGTTTTCTGCTACATGATTGTAAGATTTGTGACTTGATCTCGTGTTCCCCTACCTCTGCAAAATCCAGCTTGTTCATCTGCCACCTCAGGTTCAGTTTTTGTCCTAATCCTTTCCAGGATGATCTTTAGGATGATTTTACTAGCATGTGAGACCAAGGCTATGGTACGATAATTTGTGCATTGTCTCTTATTGCCTTTCTTTGGAAGTGGAATGAAGATTGAGTGTGTCCAATCTGTTGACCATTCTCCAGTCTCTCGTAATGCCTCACATATTCGATGCATCCCTTCCACTGTTGTTTCTTCACCGTGCCTGAACAACTCGGCTGGTGCATAACCAATGCTCTTGCCACTAGATGTCTTAACAACTACATGAGCCACCTAAGATTTTAGTGGGCCTTGTTCACTTGGTTATATTTCAGACATTCGAATCTCAGGCTAGCATGGTCTGAACATAGACCATACTCCGGAATCTTAAATGGTGTGGCACCCATTCAAACAGGCAGTGGTGAAGGATCTAACCCAATTAAATCATTGAAAAATGAGCAAGGTCTAGAACATATGGTTGCAATAGAGAAAAACATGTACATATATCTTCTAGATCTGTTCAGTAGACATGTTTTGGTTGTAATTTACGTGGGGGCTGATGAGATGAAGACCGATGCACATAATGTAGGTACAGAGGTTGATTTTCTTCAGTGTAAGGAGTGAACACTTTTGACAACCTGTGATCCAGTGGATGGGAGAGCTGTACCTGTGCTGTATGATCCAGTTGGGTAAATTTTGTAATATAAAGTCATCCTTGATTAATTGTTGCTGTGGGCAGACTGAGGGATTTTTTTGATCCAAGTCCATTCTATGACAAGCTTTCATCAAGTAAGGGTTACGTGATCACCAGGAAATGAATTTCATAATAGGGCACACAGAATTCAGATTGACTGACTTACTGACCGACCGACCGACTGACCGACCGACCAACAGACTGACTGGTTGGATGACTGGCTTACGAAATAAATTTGCAATAGAGTTGCTATTTTTAACCATTATTTATTTATTCATTTATGAATCATTGATTCTTCGATTCTCTGATGCATTCATTGACTGAATCAATTCTTTGATCTACTTTTTTCTTGGTTAATGGATCCATTTTCATTTTATTTTACTAGTATATCTGTTTTATTTATTTATTTATTTGGTGAATATGCTTGGAATCATGTTTTTCGTAATTGCATGCAGCATTCCTTGTACTAAAGTGGATAAGCAGCTGGCTGATCTTATGGCTTCCACCCCAGACCTTGCTTCCACCCATGAAATGACTCCAGCCGGCCGGATGGATAGACGGACAGATGGACGGTCCTGTTTTAATGAGATATGTCCGGTTTCACAGAAACGCTCTGTTAATTAACAATTTTTTTGCTGTTAGAAACAGCTACTGTGGACAGAGGCAATATGTTAGTCTGAAAAGTGGGGCATACCATGCAGATTCTGTCGATGCCCCTTTCCTTCTCTGTAAAAGTGGTATACCAGTGAATATGGTTTAGGTCCAGGCCATTATTCTGGTCTTCTGGGTTTGACGCAAAGTGTCAGGCAGTAGAGTACAGAAACGTTGCTCATTTATCAGACAGCAGCGTCTACAGAGGCTGACTGGTTTACTTGACATTTACACAAAGTATGTTAATGAGCATTTGGGCCACAAATAGTTTTAAGGCTGTAGTAGCATAAGGTTTCTTGTTGGCAATATTGTTGTCTGAATGGCCTAAAAGGCCTTGTTAATTCATGTTGCACTCTATGTATGTATGTACATATATACAGTATATATATGTGTGTACAGTATGTGTGCGTGTGTGTATGTATAGGTATGTATTTGGATATTTGTAGAACATCGTCAAGAAGCTCTGTCTTGCATTAAGGCGCAGTGAGGTTTTCTTAGTTTATGTCCTGCAGCACTGGGTCAGCTGTACTGTTTGCTTTCAAGTTTAAAAAAGCAGGTAATTCATGGAGTCTGCAGGAAACAACTATGATAAAATAAACTTGTTGGTACATGAATTGTTTGATAGCATTAATGTGTTTTGATAGCATTAACATGCAGTATCAATTAATCTTTAAAGTGAGGACATTTGGATTTGATTAAAAAGTAATTGTGAGGTTCAGTATGAAGGATATGACTCTCAGAAGCCAAGCTAAATGACTACTGGTTAGTTTAGAAAATTTGGTCTTTCTTTCAGAAAACTTGAATAACATTGAGTAGTAAAGTCAAATGTGAGAAATTTAAAAGTCCACAAATTAATAATAATAATGTTGGGGGAAAATAAATAAATAAGTAAATAATAATAATAAAATGATTTATAAAGTGCCGTAGTACAGCTGAGGTCAAAAAAGGGTGCTGTACATGTACAGTTATTCAAATGATTCCTGAATGATTTTTTCAACCTTGAATTACAAAATAAACGACAAAACTATTACAGCTATTTTGAGTAAAAAATGTGTTTAATTCTTATTATTATTGCTCCTAGTAATCCTGTGATTACGGAAGAAATGGATGCTGACCATGGGCAAAATGGTGCTTGCAATACTGCTATCTCCAAATCGTGTGATTCCATACCAGTGCAAGCTGTGGAATAAACGGTGAATGTACCTTGGGCCCCTTGCCAGCTCACTATCCATGAAAAGATGTGATGGATTGGATCAGCTAGAGTCCTAGAAATTATGACCATGGAGTTTTTCATCTGTCAGCCTATGTGCAGAAAGGCTTGACACATGCTTTCTGTTGCTGTGTCCCTTGTATTTGGAACCAAAAGCCCAACTTGCCAAGTCACTATCATCATTTAAATTGCTTGTTAAGACCCACTGTGTTACTTTTGCCTTTGCTTGACTGCCATGGCCCTGAATGGACATTCTTCTGCAGATTTAGTGATTTTGTGTGCTTAATAATTGCTTCTGATAAATAAATAAATGAAATGTGTTCATGCATACTTTTTGATTCTTTTTCTGTCATGACGTGCTTCAGTGTTTGTCCTTTATGTGTCTTGGAGGATAAATGGTTTATCAACAAGAAAGCCTTCACTTATGTCCTACACTGCTGAACAACTAGTTGTCCATATCGTTTGATATGCCAGGGTTTGAACCTTGGACACAAGGGTGAAAGGCAAAATCAGTTACTGTTCCGAAGTTGAAGAAGCTGATCCAGTCCTAGGTAGTGAATGGAATTGGAGTTTATGAAGCGGATTAAATTACTTTGCAGCAGTTGTGCAGTGGGAAAACTCGGGAACTTTGCTGCAGCCAGGTTTGAATCAGAGGGCTTCCTTTGAACTTAGCAGTTTGTTACTGAGACGGGGATTCCTGAAAAAGATGTAGTTGAGATTGCTGTTGCCTTTCTACACTTCATCCGAAAGAGGTTTTCCTACATCAAGATCTCTTGTTAAGAAGCTACACTGTAAAACACTTTCCATAATTTTATGGGTAAACGAGTCATCAACAGAGTTGCCATGTCTTTTGTGATGAAATTATGGGCTTCCTGTTTTCTCATTTACAGACAGCCCGTTTTTATGGCTAGTCCTGTTTTATTTAACGAGGACTTGTGATCGTAATTTTACAGTGACTTTTTGCAGTTTTATGGGGATTCCCATTTGTTTTATGGCAAATTTGTATTTTTAAGACAAATGTCCATTTATTAGCGGTGATTAGCCTCAGTTTTATGGAGGCTATTCTTATCTTTATGTTGAATGAACTTGTATTAAAGGAGCTTTGACTTAAGTTTACGGCAAACAATTAATTTGTATTAATGGTGCAGTTTCTTAATTTTGTGATGAATGGCCTCTTAATAATAGCATTCTGCCTGAATTTTACAGCAGATGGCCTTTTTCTTTAAATATGTTAAATAATCGCTCCTGTTTACAGCATAACATCATTGCATCAAGGTATGATTAAAAATTGATGCCCACAGTTTAAGAGTATAGCAGTATTAATATTGATGCTACTTGATCCTACTTGACAGAAAGATTAAAAATTCCATTAGTTTATGTTGTAAAACTGTTCAGTTCCTAGTAAATAGTTTTGACACTACACAGAGCATTGGGTGGGACATTTCAACTTGTGTTCATAATCTCTGGTTTTATTCAGCACCTACAGAAGCTAAGCCATGGGAATCAGCTTATTCACTGCAGTTGCTCAGTCAAAACAAAAGTGGTGAGGCAGGTAAAGTCGGATTTGGTTTGAACTCTAGATCCAAAGATCTGGCAGGTTGACAGGCCAACAGCTATGGTAAATACCGCATAACAGCAGTGTCTTTTGAGCACACTGGTCTCTTGCAAATGAAAACCAGAATATGCCTACAATAGGGACTAGGATGCAAACTTACTAAGCACTATAACACAATTTTTTGGATGGTTGGTTTAGAATATCAAAGTACCTGAAAAATCGCTTTTCTCAGCTGGAATAAGAAGCTCACTGAAAGACACACAAGTTTTGTGCATAAAGTGTGCTTACTTTCATAGCTTGTTGCCAGCTGTCAATCAAACCAGACTTACAAGAGATCAGAAGTTCACAAGGATGCATAATGAAACTGAATCATTCATAACTATCACATTTCAAAATAGGCAATTTAATCTGTCAAATGTTTTTTGCTTGTATCCTGAAGTAGTGCACAAATGAAAACATGGATGAAAGTCATGGTTAAAGCCTAATCAGAACACATAGTCACTCAAGTAAGTGAGTAAATTTGTAAATAAGTAATGCATTTGTTAACGTGCCATATGTCCATCAGTTGAGCAAGGTATTGTAGGCATGGGTGGGGTACAGCAGTCAGGTGATAAAAGCACAGGTCTGAAGCTGCTTGGTAAATATATAAAGCGAAATGTGGTTATAAGTCTGTAAACAGGTAGGCTGTTCCAGATGTGTGGGGTTGAATTATCGAATTTGTGGCAGGAATAAAAATATTTGTAAATTTATTGTGTTAATCCATTAGCTGCAGTTACCATATGAAACAGACCAGTGTTTTCATTAAAAGAACAATCAAGTCAAAAATTATTGCCTTGTCCAGTAGAGTCTGTTGGATGACAACGAATAACAAGTATGAGACCTATTCAAACAGCAGTCCATAGACTGCTTTCTGATTTGATATTTTAAATGATGAATAGCCTGTTACATTACATTACTCATGGCAAAACAAAGTGCATATTTATATTACATTACCTTTGGCAGCGAAGTCTCCGTCCATGACATCGGCACATGGTGCGTTATATAATACTAAGTATTGTTGCTACCATTACTGTCGCATTCTGCTTCTCCAGCACTAAAACTAATATTGTCCATCAATGACTCCATCAAATTTGCCTCAGTTTTCTCACTTTTACAGCTTTTGGCAAACATACTCAGTGAGTAAAATTAAGTAGACCACGAGCAAGCAAGAATGTGCAAAAGAACTTACAGGATAGGCCAAAGAAATTCCACTCTCACAATATTCTGAAAACCAGGAAATGAGGGTGCACGATGCACCCTGGCATAATAGGGTTTCTAGCCTTTCCATGGATGTGACAACAAATTATTGGTTAACCTACTTAGTGACTTGTTAAAACCAAACAGCGAAGAGTTGCTTTAGATGCAAACTATCGTAGTATCCCAGTCGTGTAAATTTATGTTAGGAATGCTTTGTTTTTGATTTGATATGTTCTGTCAGAAATGGGCTTAGCACAAATGAAACCTGTGTCGCATAGCAGGGGTCTGAAACTCGAATCACGTTGAGGGCGAAATGAAGACTAGTGTTTTAGCTTGCAAGCTGCATCACTTAATCTTTCTTGTTTGACTATGCAAAAATTGCAGAAGTTAATCAAAAAGGAGAAATGAAGAGTAATGCACTATGCTTTTTAAAGTTAATTTATTATCTTTTTAAAACTTGTAATTTAATACCTATGTACTTATATTTTTAGTCAGTTCTTTTGGGCACTTACTTGTAACTGGCAGAGTTTTTCTTCAACAGGAGAAGAATCAGCATTAGGATCAAAATATCCTGAGATTGAACCAATCTAAGTGTTGCTTGTTCATGTTCATCAGTCAGCGATAACCTTAACATAGATTTACTAATCTTTTTCATCTGCAGAAAAACTTTTTGCTTATGTTTGTGCTTGCAAGCATTGCCATTGTCCTTGCTTTTGTGAATCTTACAACCTGCATCTGAAGCCATACTGCACAAGCATATGTATACTCATCAAAAGCAGTTGAAAATGGTTCAAAGCTGCTTGCCATTTGAATTGATTGTGTGTGCACATTATCTGCTAAATCTGTAGTCCTGCTGGCAACTGTAATGGCAGAGAAGAATAAGCCATCAAAAACTTTCTTCTTATCAGAACATAAATTTTTGTATGCCCTCACAAGATTTTCTTTTATGTACTGGCCTTTTGTAAAAGTCTGTGATGATTTGGCTATCGTTTTTCTTGTCGCAAAACATGCTCATACTGAACCTTCGCTAGACTTGTTAATGTTAAAAACAAATTTCTCTACTGGATAATCTTGGTTCAGCTTTAAGTTGCCAAACATTTTCCTCTCAGATTCTGCCTGTGATTGCCTCATATTTTTCGTGATGCAGTGTCATAGTGCCGACATGCATTGTACTCTGAGTACAGCAATCATTTGGTGACAAATATGGCACACTGAATTTTATCTCTTACCTCCATAAGAAATATAGATTTTCCCATTTCTCTTGGAAAACTCTTGTTCATCAACTACTTTTTTCTTTCACCTGGAAGTTATGTTTAGTAGGTTTTAATTTATTATTACAAATGCAAATGCTCAGTTAATCACTTCTAGTCAAGATGGCAGTGTGACCAGAAAGACCTGCAATCTTTATTGTTAGGTAAACAAAGAGTAAGTAAGTAAAAGCAGCGAGATTCATTATGAGAAAGACAAGAAGTCAGCGAGATTCATTATGAGAAAGACAAAGAGTAAGTAAAAATTTTTGTTGTCAAAAACTTGAGAAATTCTGAAGAGATCATGGACTGCAAAAAACATGGGACTGTGTGTTTGAAACCCCTGCCAGGTGGCATGCCATCTGTGACATAAAGACAGTGAATTTTCTTACTGAGGCTTGAATGCAGACACAGACTCCATGCTGCAATTAGAGTGCTCTAATCTCTGAGCAATTATGTGGTTCCTTTAAAAAATGCATCCATGCAGCACACAGCTAGTAGATACGTGCATAGCATATATAAGTACCAGCAACTTTAGAAGTGGCAGAGTGAATTGATTATTAATATTTGCTTCCATTATGCTGCAAAACATATTTACTTTGTTATCTCTAATTTATTTAAATTTGTAAGTAATTATATAAGGAATTCTTACTAATATTATTTTTCTTATTCTTCTTATTCTCATTATTATTAATTAGTAACTTCTATGGCAAAAATGCAAAATGTACAGGGCATGAAACGATGGCACACCAAAAGTAAGTAAATAAGTAAGCAAGCAAGAAAATGAGTTAAAGAATTTCTGAAACTTCTGAGGTGAAACCACATGAATGGATGTATCATAATAATCTTGATATATATGTATGTATCAGGATGCTTAATTTATATTTTAAGTGTCTGACAACATTAATATGAACATTTATATAGCACTTGTATGAGTAACTCTTTAAACGGACTACTTTGATGGGCACTTAATGATCAAAGTATTCAGTTTGAATGTCACCTTCATTTGTGACAAAACTGTTGTCTGTAAGGAAAGAAATGGCTATGTCATCAGGAGCATGCAGCATTAAAAATAAAAAGGAACTTAAAAAGAACTTCCATAGCCCTCAATGAAGCGTCAGTCACTGAAGGGTCCAGTGTAATACGGTCGATGTTGAAACCATGAAACGTTTACAATTCCTGGACAGTGTAATTTATTATGTTAAAAAGTCCATGTGGAAAGAAAGTATCACATTAAATACTTAATGTGATTAATTTAATCATTGTTAAAAGTTGTATGAAGGCCAGTGCACATATGGTGAAAACAATTAAACAGAACATTGCTTGCTGAATGACGGTATCTTGTTCAGAGGGATCCTGCACAAATAAGTTTCGGTTCTATTGCGGGACAGAGTTAATTATTGATCCCCTCATGAATCTGTTATGCTTCTCACAGAGTTGGGCAGGTAGAAAGCTTTTTTATGTGACTTTTTGTGCAGGATTAGATGTAGGTTTATTGAATAGGAAGATAATTGATTTTATGGAAGTGCTTTGGAGTTGATTGACCTTTTTACAATGAGCTTTCGACTCTCCCCGGTTAAATTTGCATAGGACGATTTCAGCATCTTCTTTGTATATGTTCATATATGTATGTATTAAGTACCTGACAAAGCACTGTGTTCATGGTTACTTCAAGTATGGTAAGTACCACATCAGATCTTCACATTGTATTCAAACACTTTATGAAGTTGTGGTACTAAAGTACTTTTTGAATTTTGGGACCATCCATGTTTCTGATATTTACAATTTTCTAATCACTATACTTATTTACAGAGTATTTAAATTTTATTTGTGTCGCTAGAAAAACTGCAGTAAACTTAATCTCTCTCCAAAGTTATATTCTCCATTGCAGACAATTTCTTAGAATGCCCCTTAAAGGTGTCTGTTATAGCTGCTGTAAATTGAATTTTATGAAATGAGCACCAGTTTAAAATTTTCCACCTGTTCTAAGTGGAATAATGCCATTGTGTTAAACCGATGCATGCGCACACACACAGACGAACACATGGAATCCCACTGATGAACTGATGAAACTTTCTGCAGTTATCAGACATAAAACAAAATTTCAATTTAGGCGTCGTTCGTTCGTATGTGGTGTTCAGATCTCATCCATGCTGCTGTGTCTTCTTGCGTTAGGCCATTATGATCGGATCTAATGAAGTTCCAACCACTGTCTTGTTTATGTTATGTTGGTTTGTTTTTGCTGAATTTCATTCCTGTCAGTTGGATTTAATCCAACAGCTGCCATTGGATTCCTTCTGGGAGCAGAATTAATGGATCATACCCACCATTCCTGACCTTTATTTTTTGCATCAGATTAATAACTCTCCTCTCTGTCCTGTTTACCATGCTGGTCACTTGGATCCTGTGCAATGGTTGCTCCATCTAATTAAATCCTCTTAATAATAGTTTGGGTCATACTAGCATCTGCTAGTACTAGAATTTTACTACATTACTACTATGTTTCCAGTGTTTTGGGTCTTTCAGCTTTCCGCCTGCATTTTGTAACGGCTGAGGTCATAGGCTTTTCTCTCCAGTCATGGTATGACAGATTGGGTCATTGCTATTTAGCTGCAGGACTGTTGTGATGGTTGCGGTCACTGGCATTTACCTTTCAATCCTAGAATGACAATTTGAGTAAGTGGCTAGTTTGATATTAATTAGTGAAATGACATTTGTCAGTGGAGGCCTGAGAGGATTTAAAGGAATCTAAGTTGAATCATTGTTTCATCATTGGGTAATAAAGTGTTCCTGTTTGATCATGTGTTTGAGATCAAGCATTACAGTCAGATTTTACTAAGGGTTTTGATTAAGCATGGAGAACAGTGATGAGATCTAGTGTTCAGATTTGGTAAAGTGTTCAGCTTAAGTGTTTTGATCAAAGATTAATACATTTTAAATATCTTGTCTCAGATATTGAGATTAGAACTTTGGATGGAGTGCTGAGATCTAATGGTCATATATGATCGAGTGTGGAGAGTGAGTTCCACAGATCTTCAGTACCCAAAAAGCTAAATGGAGAAAACCAGCTTTTTGAATGTTAACAGGAACTCGTTCGTGATCAAACTCAGGAGGAAGATTGAGTCAAGTTTAGTTCAGAGTGAGAATCCAGAGAACATCTCTGTGTTGTATGAGGTCAGCTTTGTGCAAACATCAACATTAAAGTCTACATGTGGTGCTGTTTGAGCAGATGAATAAAACAGGTGAAGTCAGTTGTCATATTAAGCATTCCGTGGAAGGAAAACAAACAAAAGCTTTTCAGTTGGGTGTCTTGTTTGCTCTGAATCATTTGTGACTGTCAATAATAATTTGTTTGCTGTTTTCTGTAATAAATTAAATGTTTTCCTCTGACATGTGACCACAAGAGCTTGGAAGCTGATTTTCAGTTTGTGAGGGTCAGTTACTTGAATATGTGGAAGTAAGTGCATGTACTCTTGGTCTCTGCTATTTGATCCTGATGGCATAGTGGTTATATGGAGGGCTTTCACTGCTACTACTGACTTAAAATCCTACAACGTAAGCAATTATTTTATTGTGTTCAGTGGTTATGATTGCTTGTCTTGCATTGCTAAAGATGACTTTCTTAGTTCCTTAGGTACTCAGCTTCTTAGTTTCTTAGGTATAGATTGCACTGAAATCTAGTAATTTGCATTTGCCGGTCTGTCAATCCAGCAGTAGAAGTTCTCAGCTGGGACAGAAATATATTTCCGTTACCCATTAATCCCCTAATGCATCCAGCTTTGTTGATGGGAAGGTCAGACAGTGAAAGATAGGGCTGGTCATCCACCCTCTTATGCCAAGGCTACCAGAATAAAGTTGCTAATACTTCATACTCATGGCTGTCATTCAGGGTTGTCTTAGTTACTTGCTGTGCTTCTAAGCAATGTAACCTGTAAAGAAAGGCAATTTATAAGTTGTTTGATTGCTGTTGCTCTGTTCTTATTTATAGACTTCTATAGTGCCTTCTTCATAATGCACAAGGGCAACATTTTGTAATACATATTGATTTATTATGGTGGTGCTGTAAATGTTTTCAGATTTTTATTATTAATTCTGCATTTATTAAGTGCCGCAATCTAATTGACTAAGCATCAATTAATGGCGCTAAGCAATTTGTGAACTTGCTCAAGGTCCCTCAACAGCAGCTGTCCAAGGGGAGGCTCGAAACTGTACACTCAGTGTTACTAGCCAAGCACTCTAACCAGTAGGCTACTGCGCTCAGATTGTATTATGGTATTGGCTAATCTGTTACCTGCTCTGAAAAGCTATAATCAAATGAACAGGAAGGATTTTCATTTGAGAGTTTGGCACCACAGCATTAAGTTCATCCATCCTTCAGTCCATATGTCTGACCTTTGGTCTGTCCATCCTTCAGTCCAGCTCTTCTTTTGGTCCATCCATTAGGCCTGTTTTCCCTCTTTCCTGCAATCGCTTTTTGGTCTGTCCTTCAGTACACCGGCTTTTGGTCCATCCTTTGGTCCATCCTTCAGTCTGTCTCTTTGTCCTTCAGTTCTTCTTCCAGTTCCTCCATAGTCCTATCCGTCCATCCATTTGTCCGCATGTCCATCTGTCTGTCCGTTCGTTTGTCCATCCGTTTGTCTATCCGTCCATATAGTGGATCGCAGTCATCACAAACAGTCAATAAAACATGAGCACCATTATTTTATCAGTTGTTTTCCAAGGCAACAATCAAACGTTTTCCAACTGTGTCCATAGAGATGAATCAAAAGTCAGCATGCGATGCATCCTGCTCCTCCTCCCGGTCCCACTGCTCCCCATGCAGTCTACTGCTCCATCTTGTTTTTCTAATAAGCTTCCAATCAACTGGACAATCAGACATCGAAGGAACTCACATTTTTAATGATGACATGGTCAAGGTCAACAGGTCATATACGGAAGGAATGCTCATTAACAAACTCTGCTCAGCAGAAAATGTTTGCTGACTGAAATTACTCATCAACAGAATCTGCTTAACAGAAGATGCTGGCTGACTTAAACTATCCTCAACAGAATATGCTTACACTACACAGAAACCGCTTACTGAATGAAACAACTCATCAACACAAACTGCTAAGCAGAAACTGCTGGCTGATTGAATTTATCATCAAAAGAACTTGCTTAACAGAAACTGCTTGCTGATTGAAACTATTTGTCAGCAGAAATTGCTTAACAGAAACTGATAATCAAATGAAATAATTTGCCAACTGAAGCTGATCAGCGGTACAAACTGCTCTGCATATATGGTGGGTCACTGACAGACATTAACTACAACCGAATTGTTCACTGTTAGAAACTGTTCATCATGAAGTACCGCTAATCAAGCAGAATGCTTCACAGGCTCTGTATCTTTCAAAGTCCCGAGACTCTAGTTTCACATTAGTCCCCTGTAGTGATTGGGAATTCAAACCCATTCTGACTCAAAGCAACCATGGTTGGAATTTTGGGTTAGAATCCCAGAATATCATGTGAAACAAGCAACTCCATGTTTGGCCATGCAGCTTCCATAGTAAAGTTTTTTGCCGAACTTAATGCTGTGGTGCCAAACTCCATCCTTTGAAGCACTCATGGAAAAGTACAGACTGAAGGGCAGAGGGAGAGACCAAAGAATGGAAGGACAGACCGAAGGCCAGATGGGCAGACCAAAGAATGAATGGACAGACCAAAGCTTGTCTGGATGGACCAAAGGACTGACAAAGGGAAGATGGACAGAGGGACAGACAGAAGGAAGACAGACCAAAGGAAGATGGATGGACAGATGGACAGAGAGAAGACAGACGAAACAATGAATGGACCAAGGGACGAATGGATGAACGGAACAACGGAACAACGGAAGAACTTGTCGAATGATAAGAGAAGCAGTGCTTGTTTGCTGGTCTGGATGATGGCATCACCTACTGCCACGGGCATTGGAAATCAGGCACCGTTAATGTAATGTAACGTATTTGAGCATTTTTATGGAGGCTGACTGCTAACAGAGCATACAGGTTTGACCCTTCTCTGAAATGGGGATGGGTACCTAAGCAGGAATCTTAATCAGGTTCTTAATGCTCAAGCCCTGAGCACCACTGATTGAGACATTCTTCGTTAGGTTGTGGCATTGTAATAAATATATGAGTACTGCTTAAGAAAAATTTCCAGCAGTGTTCAGGTCAGTTGTGTTTTCATCTTTATATCCTAGCTCTAAATCCAGGTGTAAATGCAAGGGGAAAATGAAAATGAAAATCTTTATTGAGCAGTACAACCCATAAAAAGATTGTCCATTTGTAGAATTGCTGTTGTGCTTAAAGCAAAAGATCTAACAAACCCTGGAATGTGCCTCTTAGGGCAATTCTAGCTGATTGAACTGTGGAACATTACTTTATTTTGCCATCAAATGTGTTATGATGCACGTATAAGTGTTGGATCAGCTCATCCTACCTAACCAAGTAATAAAACTGCACAGCTATCTGCTACCTTAACACCGTGCCAATTCCAAGCAGAGCTCTTTGACAGTCTTTAAAGTCTGAGAAGCAGCCAGTGCAACAGAACGTTTAATTTGGGTTATACTTATTAGAGATTTACCCTATATCAGTTTTTAAGTATTTGGCTGAATAAGAATACTCAGCTGCCAAATATGAATACAGATACTGACAACTTAAAAATTAAAACATTGTAAAAATTTCCAAACTCTGCTGCACTTATCCGTATTTCTTTGTTAATGCTTAAAGTTTATAGATTACTAAAATAAATATTATCAAATTTTATTCTATTATTGAAAAATCTTAAACTATGTGTACAAAATGAGCTGAAGCACATGTGAACTTTTCAATTTCTGGTTGCTGCTAATTTCATGACTGAGATATTAATTCAGTGCTGGTGTTGGGTGATCTTGTCTAAGTATTTGAGTTTTTACTATTAGAATTTTTTTTCATATATGAATATTTGAAATATTCAAATATGAATATGAATATTTGAATTTTGTCATTATTCGGCCAAACACGAATTCGAATTGAATATTCGGTACATCTCTAATACTTATATTTCTGATGCATTCAACGTTTACAGTCATGCGCCTTCTTGACGGTTTGTGGCCTGGATGCTTACTGCCATATATATTATGTGATTTAATACAATGTGGTCATTAAAAATTTATATGGCACCACCTGAAGGAAACTCCTTAGCAGCACTCTCACATCAAGAACAATAACGGCCATTGAACTGGGTAGTCTTCAGCCTTTGATGGAATGAATGTAGGGATGGCTCAGGAGTTGGCATAAACTAAGGCGAGACACCTGTCTTTTTAGATTTCCCAGGGATTAAGGTAAGGTACTGAATTCCTTTTCCTGTGTAATGCAGAATCTCCATATCTTGGACAGGAAACCAGTGCATCACAGACTTCCAAGCTCACACCTGTACCAAATTATTCAGCGTGGTGACAGAGGTGATCATGTGCTACAATTTGCCCAGGGTCATTATACATGAGTTTGCTCAGCATCTTTGCACTTATGATCGATAGATTGCCCATTGGGGTGCATTATAAATGCAATATGGTATTGTATTATGTTGTAATGCATTATCATGGTATTATTATTTCTTACATTTTTATGGTAACACTATGGCAAGCATCAATCAGGTGCTACGTAAGTAATCAAGTGTTGTTATTTTTATTACTATTAGTAGTATTATTATTACACACAGTCTTGTACCTTCGTACCTGGTTTGTGATTTTGAAGCTGTATTGTGACACTGTTTTTGACACAGTTTTTTAAAGTTACGTTATTATGAGCATGCATCCATTCCTGAGATTTACTGACTTTGCACGTTTTATAAGTGCCTCTAGCAAATAAATATATAAACGCATTCTTTGTTACTTGTTGATTTTTGACCTGAATTGAGGCGATACAAAATTCTAAGGAGTACTAGATGTCATTCAGACGATGTTTTTGACAAAAAACAAGTCTAAGAGTCTGAAGTGCAGACATGAAGCTTAGAATATAAAAATGATGAAAAATATTTGTAGCATTTGCATGGTTAGATGGTAAGCTGCCAAGGTCAAGTAATGTAGCCAGCAGTACTGATACCATACATTAAGTGTAACAAATGACAAATTACATTACTATCCATTTAATCGTGGTCCTGCTGCTGCACCATGATTAGCATTAACATTTAATTTGTACTCCTCCACAACCCACATGTGTCATTTTGTGTTACTGCATGTGCCTATTACTGCATTAGGCATGAATTCTTATACTGTGAAGTTTGTTTTTTCACTAGTTTACTGTCATAATTATTGTGTCATGAGTGTAGGACAGCATGGAAGACAAATGGGCTTGGATGCTTATCTAAGTTTCATATTTAAATTGTGCCTGGCTAGTTTTGTTTATATTTTGATTTAGATGAACTTTTATGTTTAAGAAATGCTTTGCATAAAAATCAAATTCGTTAAGAAGCTAAAAATTCAATTTCTGATAAATTTAAATAATGGACTCTGAGTGCCTATTTAATTTGATGTAAACCAATCATATCCAGTTTGTTTCTATTTGTGATTTTTCCAAACATAACTGTTAATACTGGAGTTGAAATTAGTCATTTTAGGGATTTCTAAATTATAGGTAGCCAAAAACACACTTTTATGCTTAAGGCATGTAATCATAGTTCTGCACTTTCCTACTATGATAGTGTTTAGCAGCAGTTTATTGACTGGTGGCATGCACCTTTAAATATTTGTGTTTCACTCACTTCTGTAACTGCTGCTGCATCAGACATAGTGTCGTTGAGTCAGTTTGTGGTATAAAATTTACTAAGTTTCACATGTAAATTCTCTCTTAAGGTTTATTACAGTAAGTGTATTCGTCCATTCGCATATGCATGCAAAACATTCACTGAGCCCTTCTTGATAGTATCCGTGATTTGTCTTTGTGGATATTTCAGTATGTCACTGGAATTATATATATTTATCTATCTATAGAATAATCTGTGAGGAAGGCAATGGGAAACCACCTCACTCATCTCATCCCCGGATGGCATAAAGCCAATGGACCTGCTTTCGGGCAGAGAACGCATCATCATCATCATCATCATCATCATCATAGCAATGCCTATGCCCTTCTGCAAATCCTGTCACAAGTAGGACGGTGTCATTGACTTATTTTGTGTATACATATAGCTTTACCAAGTTGTGTTAATTGTGTCACAAGACTAACAGGCCGATGCTGTTCACTGGTTTGTCATCGTGTGTTTAGCATTTGCTAAGTTGTTAGGCAAATCCTGTCGCAACGCGGATTATTGTACTGTTGTTGTGATGGTGTAATTCTGCACACATCGTGACCACGTTTTCGGCTTACGGACAGCGCTCCAGCCGATGGGGTTCATTTGCTGCCTTCTTTAATTCCCGCGTCTGCGTATACGAGCGCCGTCGGACAACACCGGCCGGCAATTCTTTGGCGCTGGTTGATATTGATCCGGTCGTCATGCTGCTCGGTCCTTTCGGCTGGGCCGCCTGGCCGTTGGCGGCGGCGGTGCTCCTGGTGCGAAATCGCTGCCGACCGAACCTCACAGGCAACGACGTCGGCGGCGTATCACACTCTGTCACTTTGATTACCATTAAGAAGGCGCCATCGGGAGTTGGTGGAACTGGGCGCATCCAGGCTCCCTCCTCAGGCGCTGCTAGCGCATAATGTTGTTTTTCCGAATGTTGTCCGTTAGTGTCAGAATTATGCCCGAGGTGTCTGTCACGTGGGTCGGCCGGGCTAAGATGGTTTTTGCATTCCCCTGCAGTCTGCACTTTTGGTACAAAAACCTCAAATTTTTTAGAGTGTTAAACCGTACTGTTGTGATAAGGTGCTTGTTCATTACAGCGACTTGAAAGAAACCTCAGTTAAACAAACTGCTCTGCTGAGCACAAACGAACTGCGCGAATGATTTTGTTAGCAGTCAGTATTGACTGATGTTTGGTGTCGTTGTGTGGCCCTGAAAACTGCAGAATTTAATTTTTTTTTCACACTGCAGCTTATTTCCAAGGTGTTTGTTTGTAAGCAGAAAACTGGCTTACTTACAAAGAATGTATTTAGAGTGCCTTACTTTTTTATAATATATACTGTCAATTTTGTCACAGGCTTATAATTTTTACTTCTCTTAGATTATTTCATGTTTATCTTGAAGTCTTCCTCTTTCTCTCATTCCTCTTTTTGCCATCATTCGTGCTTGATTATCACTCTACTAACGCCTGACTTCTTGTCTTCTTCATTTTCTCGTTATTTATCTTCTTTTTATTTTTTTCCAGGTTTTGAAGTTTGGAACATGAAATGATAGTGGAGCCTAGTGTAGTATGGAAAAATAATTAGAAAAACTATCCGTGAAGTTTACAGCGTGCAAGGATGCTGTGCTCTTCCCTGTGAATCTGCCACTGTTGTCATCAATCCTCCTCTACTTTTTGTACTTATTTTTTCTTAACAAATGCTTTTTCCTCCTCTTATTTCTTCTCGTTAATTATCTACTTCTCTTTTTTCTCTTTCTGTTTCTCTTTTTCATTCTTTTATACCTCTTGCTTTATCCATTTTCCAGTTTCTGTTCTTCCTTCTTCTTATCTATCTCCTTTTCTTCCATTCTCTTCCACCCTGTTGTGGTCTTCAAGCTGTTCGGTCTTCTGTCTTGATCTTCGTACTCTTTGGTCTCAGCACTCTCATATCTTGGTATTCGTGCTCATTGCGGTCCTGTCTTGATCTTAGTGCTCTTTAGTCTCATATCTTGGTCTTCATAGTTTTTGGTGTCATGTCTTGGTCTTCATGCTCTGAGATCTTTTCAGCCTTCATTGTTTTCAGCCTGCTGGTCATTCTGGGCATTGATTATGGATTTACAACATAGGGTGTAAGATTTCAATTGCGTTTTGCTACTGGCTATTTGAAAGTATTCTATTATCTTGCCTGAGACATGATAGGCTGGCTGCAGATCACAGTGCCCCACAGATAAGGGTGAATTGCCACAATCATGCAACATCGTGTCTTTTCTGTGTCGTGCCATCTGCCAGGAGTGTCTGTTTTCACTATATTCACCCTCTGACTGCAGCCAGAGCTTCTGCTACAATCTGCCTTGAATTGAAGATGTTCTGTGTCACCATGACTGGTCAGGAAGTGCTTCTGAGTAGATAGGTTAGAGGCACTGTATAAATTATGTATTATAATTATTACTTTACAAGCTTTTACTCCTTCTCTGACTCCACTTTCTCCTTCACTTTTTCTTCTTGTTCTTCTTGTCCACCTACTCTTCCTCCTCTACCTACTACACTATCGCTAGCTTTTGCTCCACCACTGCCTTCCTTTGCTACCGGTCAATCCTGCCCTTTCTAGTTCTGTTCATCCTGCTCCTATTCTGCCACCTTGGCCACCTTCTCCCAATCATTTCCTTCTCTGCTTCTTTCTGTGCTTTTCTTCTTGCCATTGTCATCTTTTACTTGTCTTACGTCTTTCCTCTATCTTCCTCTCTGTTTTAGTTGACTGACTTTCTGGATTTTTATCTGACTGCGACTTGAATTTGGTGCACCATCAGTTGATGCCTTGTGTATAACACTGGTGCGTTAGAAGTTTCTATTTAATAATAATATTAATTCAATTTCTCTTCTTTATAATAATAATAATTCTTTTTCTCTTCCTTACAGTACTGCACCACCTTCTTCGTGGACACCTCCTTGCTCCTTCTCTATCGCTGTTCTTCCTCCTGATCTTCCTCCTCCTGCTTCTCCTCCTGCTGTTCTAATCTTTGTCCTTCTCCTCCCTTTATTCCATCTCTTCTTCCTTCTGCTTCCCCACTTCCATCGTCCTCGTGGTCATCCTGCTGTTCTTAATCTACTGTCTCCTCTCTTCATAACTCCTCTTTGGCCATCCCTCCTCCACCGTCTGCTGCTCTTCATCCTGCTGCTTGTTATCATCATCGGTTGTTGATGTTGATCAAATGAGGCAACTGGCATCATCTGTGAGTCATCTCCATCTGTTTCTGGTCCTTAGTGGCTGTTGCATCAAGTGCGCTTCTGATGTTTCGGCGATTTCCTTGATTAAGCTTTCTATCGCGCATAATCCGAGTCCTCTTCCTCTTCTTCTGCATATCGCTTGCCATCATGTCTGGCCTGGGTCAAGTGCTGTGCTCATCCCACACAGCCTAACCATCTGATGAATATGGTGGTGTTCAATGAGCTTGTCTGCTCGACTTGTTTTCATTGGCGGGGCAAAGTAAGTTCAGATGATTGCACTTTTATTACATGACCCATATCAGCTCTGTTCCTTAGGGGATTGGTCATATGATCCTTTAGCATGCGATCCTTTGGCTTAAGTGCAGACGCCAGTGGGAATACTTGTAAGTTTTCAAGGCACTTCAGCGAACAGCCTGTTGTACAAGATTGACCGTGATTTGAATCCCAAACATTGTAGCTAAACCTGTTATAGCATTACCACTCACTAATGTATCATCTTATTTTTGTTAAAACTGCATCTCTCACATTAGAATTTAACTTCTGTGAAATCATATTGTTTTCTAACCTTATCCCACATGGCATGTTTAGTTTGCCTTGCAGTGCCTTACATTTGGTAAAGTAAGATAAATTCCATCTCCTGCTTCATTCACCATCTGGAGAGCTCTTCAGTAAGCAGATGTTCAATGCCATAAGGAGCCATCAGGCCTCCTTTCCACAAATGGAAAGCGAACTGAAAGTGCAAAGCTGATGCCATGGTCTTCTGGGGAAAAAATTGTCATCAGGGTTATGACTATTGTTCACACTTGTGCAGCATCATTTGCTCACTTGTTGTCTGTTTCATCTGGAACTGCAGCAGAACAAGCTGCACTTTGTAAAGACACTAAATATTGAGGTATCGTTCCATTGCATAGCCTCGTTCCCATTACATAAATTTGACACATGGAGATCAATGAATGTCACTGGTATTGAGTTTATCTCTGAATTTAGGCTGCCATGTAATTACTAGTTTCGGTGATCCACATGAGGCAGTCTTTCTTTTCCCAGTGCGTTTCAGACTGTACTTGGCATTACAATGCCACTGCATTCAGGGACACATTTACAGACTGCAGTCAGAACTAGGTCACAAGGACACTTAATTCCAGATATCTTTCTTGCATTAATGCATTAATTTCTTGTTCCTGAGGAATCAAGAATATATTCCTCATATACTACTAATACCTCATGTAAAAATAATGATAATTATGATAACAATAACTGATTAGCAGTAGATACAGCTTTTTATGCCTGCAAGAAGGCCGTATGGTACATAGCAAAGGGAGGCTTCAGAGGCCCTGACAATACAGTTAAGGGGTTGGGGAAAGGGAAGGCTCTTAGGGCCAATCTAAAGCCCCTTATCTTCAGTCGGGCTTTCAAGGTCTAGTCTAATCCATTTCTATGTAGTATGTTTTATACTTATTCGTTCATATCTAGTGGACTTGAGTGGGAGTTTAGCAGCTCTTTGTAGAACTGCTAAGTAGAAGCCTGAAGACATCATAACAGAAATCTAATCATTCTGTTTAGTGGCCACTTTCATATTCACAGTAACCTACAACTGCATTCAGATGTTTAGAAATCAGTGTTAGATAAGTAGTAAGTAATTCAGTGATGGTGCAGTAGGGAGACTTCTTTGGTCGTTTCCCTCAATCTTTGAAACTTGGATGTGCTAATGGTTTAATGTGGAGACTGTGTATGTATTGCCTAATGATCTTGCCTTTTCATTTGAATGTGATACTGAAAATGCATGTTATTCATAAACTGTATGTACTGCAAATGATTCCAGTTTAAGTTACAGTATAGTATGCATCAAAAGTGTTTCATATATTTCAGTGTTTACTTTACTAATTTTGGTAATCATGTGTACCCACTGTATCTTGATATACACGCTATACCAGGTGCTAGGTATTGCATGTACCATATATTCTTACTGGAATATAATATAACATGTATTCATACTGGAATATATGGTAAATGCAATACCTAATAACTTGTATAGCATGTACATCAAGATACAGTGGGTACACGTGATTATCAAAATTTGTAAGGTAAACACTAAAAACTAAGAAACACTTTTGATGCACACTGACCTTGTTCAATTCAGGCATGCTTTGGACTTTCTGTTTTCCCTCTGGGTTTTTATATTTGTCCGTTTTTACAGCAGGTCATTATCGTTCACTTTTACAGTTCATGTCGAAGGGACGACTGCATCTGGTGTTCAAACAAATCCCCTATTCGGCCCCAATTGCCTGTTTATTCAGTGATGACAAGATGGATTCTGGCTTGCCGTTAGCATTTGCCCTTTCTATAAGCATGTTGATCTAATGGCAAGTCGGCTGCTATGAAAGAACAGTCAGCAACGAGCATCGAAAAGATTCCATGTGAAGTCAGTCACACTGGCTGGACGAGCGGCCACTGCCATCTTGATCGATGGTGACAGCCGCTGTGATTTCTTGGTCAATGGTTGGCACGAGTGTCATAATTACCTTGCTGTAGCATGTTTTGTGCATGCCAGTAGTGATGCAATCAAGTAAAGAGCACGCCGGATATGGTAAATGCACGTGGTCGCACGTGCGCATATTGTTTCATTTGCACGCAACCACTTGTTTGCATCAGTTGTTCTTTTTGATGTGCTCTGTGTGCTTTGTGTACTTTGGCAGCCTGCTGCGCACGTCTGCTGTCCCGATTAACACATGGAATAGACGACGACTTCATAAAAGTCTCATCTAATTGTCCTGTTGCAGACTTGTAAAATAATTAAAGGTAATGAAACATAAATAACTCGTGTAGGTTCAGTCTTATCGCAGTCAAGCTGACGATAAACTATAAAGCACCCTAGAAGTAGGCAGGGTACATTTGTGGTTGCCTCAGTTGGGAAAAGACCTATAGATGTGTAGGAGCCAGATGTATAGGGAAAGTGTATCTGTAGTGAGTGGTAATGTAAGGGGTGAAGTTGCCCTCCTGTTCTGTAAATCACACCTTGGAAGTAGGCCTAATGCCCAAATTGTGATGCAGGTATAAATTGCCTGCTGCAGTGTATATTACATTGTTATGGCTACTGCTTGACTTAGGTGGACATGTGGGTGAATTTGCAACACTTAAAGTTGTGTTTTTACTGGAATCTGAAGCATGTGACATCGTTTTAACATTTTATTAAGCATTTCATAACATGACTTTTTATATTTATGTAGCACTACGATCTGATGCACTGGACATTGATCGACAGAACTAGGCATTTATATGTTGCTTATTTTACCTATTCAGTATTCACTGACCCTTTGATTCTTTCTCAGGTTAGGCATGCCTTGCTGTCTCCATTTGCAGGGTGATTGCTCAGCCGTTGCACCACTGGCTGATAATGAAATATAAGGGACAGAGAAGTTCTTCAGCCAACATCTGCTTGATTTTGCTGACATTTAATTCAGATTACATAACCGCCTCAACAGAACATATGCGAGCCTTTCAGAATTGTTGCTATTCTAACTGATGTGCCTTTTGGAGAAGCAGCTATGAGTGAACTGACACCGTAATTGGGCTCTCAGATCATGTTGTACATATAGAGCAGTGCTTTTGTGAGGTTCTTTGATGGTGCTATATAAATTTCCAGTTACATACATACATGCAATGCCATTTTTCCATTGCCTAGAAATGCTCTTTTCTGCCAGAGTTTGCTGGCTATACTTCTGATTTAACATCTTGAACAGGTGATCAAATGTATAAATGTGGTTTCTGATTGGACATTTTACCAGCAGATTTTTCCTTGTGAAACCCTTTTTTTGTGGTATTTGGTAAATTGGCCATGTTATACATTAAATGCATATGTAATATAATAATATAACAAAGCCATTAATTTGATTCAGCCAGGGCTATAACTGATTACATTAGTAACAAAACCTTTTGATTGCAGTAAATTAGAATGCTTGAACCATCTTCCGCTCTTTTGATGTCTTTCTCCAAACCAGTCGCTTCATCCCAAACATGTACGATGTTTACCCCAGCTTTCCTTGGTTCCATCTTTCAAATATCTTAGCTAAGACCATGTCTGTGTGAACAAGTGATTTCGCAAAACGTCATCTCTGTTTGGCGTCACGTATTGATCTGCCATTTTAGCTTCATTGCCGACGTTTTTGAAAACCTTGCACAGCAAGCAATCTATCTTTCCTTTGTGCTGTCGGAGACTAAGGCATCCCATCATGCAGCTGTGCAGTTCTTGAGAGTCACACATTTGCTGTATCTTGTATGTAATGAATTCACACAAATCATGCATGTTGCTGCAGAGCAAGACAGGCAAAGAGACAGAAAAACATATGGAGAGACAGATAGGAAGCCGATTGATAAAGAGAAAGATAGGAAGAGATTAAGGGGCAGGAACAGCTAATGAGGGAGAGAAGAGAATCGATCGTCATAACATTTATACCCAACCGGTCGAAATTAAACTGGACATAGCGTGATGATCGGCTGACGTCTTTCTTCAAACTGATGTTATTAATATTTTATTTATTTCTATCATGATCTGGTTGTAACGGACTTCAACTAACACTGAACCTTTGGTTATTGCACCAGCAAAGTCGCTTGTGACAAAGATTCGATTTTAGTGTCATAATTGATATAATGACATCTATAGTTTATCAGTGGCACACTAACGCTGTATCAGTAAAACCTGTGTATTTGACCAGATCAAGCCAATTTGTGGACAGAGTTCGGTTAGTTTCAGTCACTGTCCTGAAGATTCATTTAAGAGAGATTGATTCTATGGTTAAACATGTTGATGGTGAACACGTGTTTGCAGCAAGGTTTAATAAAACAGTTTGTGAAACAGTTTGACTCCCTTTGCGTGTCAGTCTAGTGTGCGTAACATCTCTTAAAGGCAGCATTATGTGGTTTGTGGCATCGCATAGCGTAACTGAATTACAGGGAGAACACAGTGTGCGTGTATGGTGCAGAACAGTAACTAAGCTTTCCAGGGTATAATCACAAATTCCAGCGAGATAAAGTCAAGTTATGCGAACAGTCATTGTTGCCTCCCTTTCTCGTGTCAAACTAGGTCAAACTGCGATAGCTGTAGTTGGCGACATCATGCTAACATCATCATCATCTTCTTCAGGAAGTTATTTTTTATCATTATTGTTGCAATCAGCGTCGCACCTCATCATTTTCACCATAACCATCATTATTATCACTACAACACCTGATCAGCTGGGGATGATGATGCTTGAGAAGAGATATCGTCATTTGCCCACGCATTAATCATCATGTTCATATCTTCATCATCATTGCCTTCACCGCTGACATAAAATCACGCATCTCAGTGCTCTGGGATTTGAGTTTCCACTTTCTAGGGTTTGCTGTAATTAACTTCTCAGCCTCTCTCCCCTGTCTTCCACAAGCGCTTGAAGACCTGCTTGTTCCCCAGTGGTTCTGGGTCGTTGGGCCGGGAGCGCCTCTGATGAGTATACCTTGAAGTGGCTTTATAAATTTTTGATTAACAAAAACTTTGTTGCCTTGAGAGAACTGGTTTGGCCATGTTTGCACCTCAACCAAATGATCCTTTGACCTGTGAGGCCACACTTCTCAGTTGTTTCTAGAGAGGCACATATATAAAGTTGTAGTCTTTACCTTTACAGTAAATACAAAACATGATTATATGTAATTTGTAATGTACTGTGTTATAATTGGAATTTATTCATCTTTATGTCTGTAGCATAAATTAACATTAACATATAGTGCTGGATTTATTAAGTGCAACTGTTTGATGACTAAGCATCAATCAATGACGCTGAGCAATTGAGTGAAGGACATGCTTAATGTCCCTACACAGTAACTGCCTCAGGGAAGGACTATACTCTCCGCAGAACAAGCTGAGCGCTCTAACCAATCGGCTAGTGTGCCCCATATGTATTTCACAAACCAAAAGCTTAGCTTCTTTGTAAGTATAGTGTGAATTTATTTTTTGATCTGCAAAAAGAACTTTAAACAAGAAGTACACCTGCTTTTAAGCTATATAAAACAAAAACAAGGTGTTATTCGTGTCATTGTAACTGTTTTATCAGAGTGTTAAAAAAGTAAAAAATAAGGCTGGGACATATTAATATCACCATCACAAGCTTTGCAGTTTAAATCATGTTTAGTAGCTTCTGTGCAAACATTTCAAGGTGAATCTGGAAAGACTTGTGCCAGTTTCAGTAATGAAATTCCTTTTAAGCCTTGTGTCATAGTTTCTTTTCAGGCATGGAATTTGTCCTACTGAATTTCTCTTTCAGCAGTGAAGGACAGGGTTTTTATGGAGAAAAAGGGAGTGGCAGAATGGTGACAGACTGTCACAGAACCCGTAATTGTGTTTTCCATGTTTCAGTCAACATCTGTGATCTGTGTATAATTTTATTAGACCTTCCTCTGTCTATCTGCGGTGGATCTGCTTCTTTTAGGAATAGAAAACCGTCCAGTGAAGAACTCCTCAGCCTTCTGGTGTTTCCAATTGCCTGTCATTTTCTTTTCTTTGTTGCTTATTTTTCTGTCAATTAGTTTAGGGATGTTGTCATTTTGATGAATAGATATCCCACCGTTATTAGTGTCTTTCTCTAAGTAATGTATTGTCTTCAGTCAGCAGAGGCCGGTCCCTGCAGATTATGTTTGCCTGTTTGTGTTTTTCTTTGGTTTAAGTTATTGCTACATGGTCCTTTATCTGAATACAAGGTGACATAATCGATAAATAGGTCTGTTGTGAATTGATTTCTAATGACTGATATTTTCTGAGTTACTGCAAGTTGGCAAGGTTATCTTAAGATGATAATTTTGTTCTAGCAGTTTGAGTATGGATTTAGAATGAAATCAATAGTTGTAAATATAATGTTTAAAGCTAAACTGCGAAATAAAGTTCTCAGCACCATGCAAGCATTACATTAGGGAGACCAACTTATAAATTAGTGCCTAGTCAAATCATTAAATCTATAGTGGCCAGGTTGTTGGAGGAGCAGTTTAAGTACCAATCGAAATCAGAAGTGGTCTAATTTTTGTCGGTTAAATTCTTTTATTTGAACAGGTGCATATACTGCAATAACTGAAATATTTGCTTAATCTAAACTGTTGTTTGAGGGAGGCATACAAGAAACACGGTGCAGCAAGTAATGGAAAGGAAACTAAATCTCTTAGAAAACATCTCCAGAATGGATAACACCAGGATGGTCAAACAGGTTGTGTTTGGAATGACGGATGGCGGAGGGATCAGAGGTAGACCGTGTAGGGAATGGCTGGATGACGTCAGGGAGTGGTACAGGATGGGCATGCACAGGCTGAGTCTGTTGGCACAGGACAGAGGACAGCAGAAATCTACAGTGAAGTGTGCAGTCAACACCAACTGGGGTTGATCTCTGGACTTACAGAAAAAGAAGAGTCTAGTGTGGAAACTTTTTAAAGCACTGTTGTCGTCATGCACAAGGCACGATGAGTCAACGGTCACTTCTAAGCAAAACTGAATTTCAAATCACAATCTTTGGATAGACCCAGTTGATATCTGAAGACAGTTTACGGAGGATAAGCAGTCCAAAGAAGATGAGGTTTGTTTGAGAATCTGGTGAGGGAGTGCAGTAAAAATTTCAGTGTACAGAGTTAGTGTGATGCTAAGGCAAGAAGTGTAGATTTCTACTGTCCTCTGTCCTCTGAGGTGGATCACGATAAGACAGGTTAGAGTGGTTTTAAGTTTTGTTATAAATGTGCTAGGAAAAATACCAGGAGGAGGGGAGAGTCAACAAACACTGCCTGATTCCAAGTATCTTGAACTGCCAGAGGAATTTGTGGAATCCAGTGTAGTGATATAGGTGGAATGGAAGTGACAAGAAGTTTTAGTTGAGGAGGGAAATCAAGATAAGACTGATTAATTGATTGATTGACTGATTTTGGTTTAAACTCCCAGGGAAAATGCTAGGAGGAGGGGAGATTCCATAAGAATCTTGAACTGTACAAAGCTGTGAAATCCAGTGTAATGATATAGGTGGAATGTAAAGCTTACTGTCAGTCTAAGGTCATTCAGTATTTCAATGCAACCAGTAAGGAACTATTTATTATTATAGCAGTTATTTATTACTAGTCTGTATATTATTATATCTGCCTGTGCTTCAGCTGAAATGTCTTTCAATCTGGGACCAGCTTCTGAGCAGAATCAGGCAGGTTTGTGCTTATTGTGTTGATAGCTCTAAATGGGAAACAAACCTGTGATTTTGCTTAATTTCTTATGTATTTTTGTGGCATCAGTATATGATGATACTAATGTTGTGTAAATACAGATAGATTTATCGATATCTAATGATGCAAGTGTTTGAATCTGACAAAAGGGAAGGATAAACATGTTCTGAAAAATTTGAAGCCCATTTTGCTAGTCTTACAATCTTTTCTGTTAACTAAACTGTCAATTTCACCTGGACATGTTGGATTTCAAACTCCAAGGTGAAAGGCGTGAATCCTAGGAATTTGTAATCTTTTCAGTTGGGTCAGATTTCCAATAGATGTATATTCTGAACACTTGCAGGATGAAAGTAGTGAATCATACAAATTCTTTCCCTTGCAATTGAATAAAACTGCCAATATCATAATGAAGAACTGTAGTTTCAGTAACTGATCAGAGTGAATTATGAATAATACATAATATAATGTAATATAATGAATAATGAATAATAATCTTTTCAGCTGGGCCGAACTGCCAACTGCATCTCAAAGACACTATCAACTTCAAACCCAGAGAGCAAAAGCTGCCAACTTGGCTACTGACACTAGCATCTTAAGAATGCCCAAGGAGGTATAGGATATCCAACTGGAGAGTTGGTTAATCTATACCTGGGAACATAACCCCGCTAAAAAAGGAAACGATACAAAAGTAAACTGTAGAAGTATCTCTTTTTAGGACACATGCAAGGACAAATAGAATTGATACAATGCAGTACAGTATCTACATAGCATTGAGGGTATAAGATATTCAACCAGAGAGTTGGTTAATCCATACTAAGGAAAGTAATATCACTGAAAAAAGGAACTGTACAGTTATATAGTATAAAAGATGGTAAATCTTTTTAGGTTATGTGCAAGGAGTAATAGGATTGACATAGTATACAAGATTCTACATAACAACATAATCCAACTTAAAAGTTTCAATTTATGTTACAAATATCCAAGTAGCAGTCCTTATCGTCATTCAGAGCTGTTGGTATAATGATGTGCTCAATAAAATTTAGAAATATTTTTCCTCGTAAGTGGTCTATGTCTTTTGGGAGGAGCGATACGGCATCTTGGGCCTGTCGGCCATCCCCCAGTATTCAGCCGGCTTCCCTCTTTCCTCCAGGCATGGTTGTTGCTTTCCTTCTTTGATCGATAACCGGCCAGATAAGTTGTCAAAGGTCCTTGGGATTGGACATACATAACCGCAGCTAATTCAGTGTTGTAAATTACAGTCGGCCATCCGTGGCTCAATAGCGACCAGCCCTGCTTTAATCTCCGGTTCTTGATATGGAATTTATATTTTGCTGACCGTAAATTTCTTCCTAGGTTATTGGCCCAATATTTGACTTGTGCATGCTGGTAATTAGCTCGGAATTGATCCGGGATTTTCCAGGATGCAAGCCGAGTTTGCACATTGGTGTTATCTCTGAATGGGAAGAATGGCAGTTTCCCCTGCGGAGTTTCAACACAGAAAGCGAGTGGTCCTGAAGCTGGCTGTTATTACTGCGTTCAGTTTTGAATCTTAGTGGATCTTGTGGAATTGGCCATCTGTTATTGAAGCATGCAATCCAAAAAGTGGGATAATCTGGATTTTTAATAGTGTTATCATGTTTTCATTCTTTTATTTATATAACTGCAATAAATATTGATAGTGCAAAGCAATTGTGAGTTGAGTTGTACGTCACTACACATTAACCATCTCAGGAGAAGTTTGAACCTGCAAACTTTGTTGGATTACAGGGCAAGTAACCAACAATGTCACACATCATATTATTCAGCTAAGGCACAAACCAAACTACCTTTGGGAACTTTGGTTGTAGGAAAACATGACAAATGAGCAAAAACCATTATTATGGGTTTGGGGATTTAGAAGAAATGACAATAACAGTACAGTAGTGGGTAAGTACTGCACTGTAATTCAGTGGTAGTGGGTAGAGAAGTTGTGGTAATACCACGGTAGTAGTAACAAAGTTAACAAGCTATTTATTTGATGAATTATTAATAAAAATTTATTTTAGCATTTTATGAAATCAGTTTTACTTACCAACTATCATGGCGTGATGTTGTGTCCCTCTTTGTCATATATTATCTTTGGTGATTTGTGATTGCTTTGCAAGACTACGTGGTCAAAAATGAGGAAGCGTGGTATCAAGGAATTAATTTCTACAAAAGTCAGATGTTTAGCAAATGCTGTTTGGCTGCATTTTTAAAAATTGAAGTTGAGGAAGAATTTTGTTGGCATGCCAGATTTACCTGCAGATGCTGAAGGTGAAATCTGGAGATGAGACCGGTAGGTTGAATGTACACTAGGTCATACCATGTGGCTTGAACCATGTGGCTTAAACCATGTGGCTTAACCCATGTGGCTTAAAACAGTGCCGCTGTTCAAAGTCCAAGTATAACCAGCATTTTCTACTCTGAATGTAAAGCAAAAAATTCTGCCTGTCAACAAAAAGCTGATTGAAGCTGTTGCAATGTGTGCCACAGATCCTCAGTAAGTAATGTTAATAATAAAAATGCTTTAAATAAGAAAATTGGCACAACTTAAGGCACTAGGACCTTAGGTCAAAATTGTGACCCAAAACTCCTCATTATAAACTGTATAAATAGTTTCAGTGATGTGCATGTATTTATGTTCATTCATAAATTCATTGTCATATGTGTCTGATAAAAACCAGTAATTAACAATTTTAAAATAAAAATTTCTGGTGGCTCTACTTACCCTTGGGCTTTGTGTGGCCTACCCATTTTTCCTGCTCTGGAAGTGTACTGATTACAAACTATGTACAGAAATTGTCAATAAAAGACAATTACATTTAAGACAACTGGAAACTGAGAGCATCCAAGAAATGATGGACAAAGTGCATTTAGTCAACATTAAAGAATAGTCAGACAGTACCACTGCAGGCATCACACCTTCAAAAAAAGCCAAAATAGAAAACAGCTCGTTCTTCTGAGACTTGTTCACCTCAATAGATTCTTACCTCAAAAGGTTCTGACATGGACAATAAGTTTGACGCTTACCTCTCCTGTTCCAAACCATCTGGTTTTCTGGAATCAGAAATCAACTGAGTGGCCAACAAGAGCTTCGATTGTGTGTATCATCCTGGCTATACGGGCAACAGAATCATCAGAATGGGTGTTTTCTTTGGCAGTGCAAACAGCTGAGGGTCCTGGAATGCAGCTAAGCACTGACACTATCAATGACATGCTTTTTTCCGTGGATTAAACAAATAAATATCTTTGCTACAGCATTTTAGTGTTTGGGTTTCAGAGTTTAATAATATGCTTTTAATGATAATGTCATATGTTGACTTGTTGCTTTTGTTTAAGTTGCAGGGACAGTATGGGAATATAAAATCCATCATGCTGGGATCATGAGGGTGTGGGGACGAAAGCTGCAGGGATGGTGAGAGAACAAGGACAAGTTTCTGCGGGGATTGGAGAGATGGGATAAAGTTAAGATGGGGACAAATTTCTATTCTCGCATCACTCTAATTCCGAACCACATCTTATCACATCTGCCCTTTTCAGGTGGCACTTCTCATTTGTAAAGCACAAGCAAATGTTGGAACATCCTACTGTCTTCCTTGATTGTATCTGTGGCTTTGTTGAAGTTCTTTATTCTCCATAGGATCAGTTTCTTCTGGAAACTATATTATCTTTTGTACAAATTTTTATTCATATTATAAGGTACAGCAAGTTATGTACCAATTATTATATGGGGATTGGATGATAAACAATTTGAGGAATGTTTACAGAAATACACATTCAAAAGTGGTAATTCAAAGTCGTGTTCCATTTTTCTATAGCAAATTTATTACACCATTTTGTGTCTGGTGTGTAGTCATTCTTTGAACTCTAGACATGCGCATCTTGGGACACATCCTTTAGCCAAGTGACCGAGTACCAGTTGGAACTTTGTATTGTATTACACTGTAATTTAATAGTATTGCATAAGCTGTATGTTTTACTGCATTGTCTCAAGAGTTAAAGTATGATCTCAGTCTGTCTTAGAGTAATAATTTCTTTGGAGGTCCACAGCCAGTTTCATTCTGAGGTTGTAAGTTCACTTGGCTGAACTGCAGACACAAATTCAAACACAGCCATTGGATAAGCTTCCTTTGTGTAACTGCCTTGTAATTTTCTTATGTCCTAATGAAACTTTGTAATCACTTCTATACATTGATGTATATATATATATATATATATATATATATATATATATATATATATTGTTACATATGGCATATAGTATGGGACAGAATAGGTTTGGCAGTTGTGTGTTGTATGCCTTCTGTACATTTTGGCAAGAAAGCCAACCTTATAAAATGTGTTGTATTTAAGTTTGGCTCAGACTAGATTTTGGTTTTGGTCCTGCATGACTGTTCGTCTTACAAGTCTCTTTCGGCTAATCGTGTTTAAGCCTCACTTCGTGGATGACTTGTTTGGGTCTTCTCTGCCGTTTTGTTGTTTCGGTTCTCTTTGAGTCATGTTTTCTCATTGCCTGTTGGTGAACAATGTGCTTTTTCTTCTTGAGAGGCTGTTTGCTGATTTTGCCACCACCTGAGGTCAACATCTTATTTCTATGTGAGTCGTGATATGCTCGTAAATAGCTTAGGAAATAAACTAAATGAATAAACAATTTAAAACTAAAATAGGTATATTCTTCCATATCCCTATAACATATGGTGACTTGTTCAAAAGTGTTGTAATGGGTTTAGCCATTGTTAAAACAGTCAGGGTTACCAGAGACTTGCTTTTTGAATTTTTTGTTTTTTTTTTCTGAAATTTTGAGGCAATATTATTGTTGTATGTTCAGGTTGTGTTTGACTGGTTAAACACTGAATAAGCGATTGCAGCCTTACAGGTAAGTTAGGTAACACTTGAGGATGGGCTAAGAGACTGAAAGGCTGAATAAATTACAGTGGTAGAACACTGTAGATAAGTTACTGTCACCCAAGAAAGTGTGTAGAACGGACTGCTGTTTGAAGGCTGAACAGTTGTAAATTAAGGCCAGAGGGAAATGGAAGAGGCTGCGAGACAGGGGAATGGAAGAGGCTGCAAGAGAGGGAGGAACAAGAATTTGAGCTGGCTAAACTTAAGTTACAGGCTGTGGCAGACGAAACAAAAACTTAAAAGCTGAAGCAGAGGAAAGAAAATTAAAGGTGTAAACTGAAGAGAGAATGCACCTTGAGGAAAGAAAGCAACAGCTGGAGCAGAGGAAATTACAGGCTGAATTGGAAGGGAAAGAAACAATATGAGTGGGAATTAAGACATCTAGAGGCAGGCAGGGCAGGCCCTGTTTGAGAAACTGAAACTTTCCGGGTAGTGTCAGTGGTCAGCTACTACTGAAATTTGACAACTCAGATGTCGAACACTACATTTTGCAATTTGAGCCCCAATATAGAGATATTTTGCGTCAATTTTGTTTCTTCTGTGTTGCCTGTGAATTTGATCTGCGAGTCTAATGCGTCTGTAGTCGAAGAAATGGATATTGCGGAAGCAGTTTTCACTTGCCATTTGGATTCAGTCTGGACTGATGAACTGTACAGTTGCTGCATTCTTTTGATCAGGTTTTTAGTGATGTGTCATGGTGCGATGTGAAAATGAATGTGATTTCACACTACATTGGCCTTGCACCAGTCTGCCAAATAAATGGCTTATCTGTTATATTCTGAGAAACTTGTGAAGGGAATCAGGAAATAGACGAACTTCTAAGGTCTGAAATCTAGGATTTGGAATGTCGACTGTGTACTGACTTCCAAAAATCAAACGCTGTCACAGTTCCACATCCAGTTTCCATGCCCAGAGTTGAAACTTTGATTGATAAGGTTGGGAAGGCAAAATTCCTTACAAAGCTGGACGTGACTTAGGGGTATTGGCAAATTCCCGTAGAAAAGGAATCAATTCCACTTAGGGATTTGTTAGGCTGCATGGACGTTTCCAGCGGAAATACATGCCTTTTAGATTCGGGAATGCTGCTGCAACATTTTCTCATTTGGTCCGAAAGTTGCTTCATGGTTTAGAAGTTTTCTGTGATGCATAGCTCGATGACGTGACCATTTACAGTGTTTCTTGGTCAGAACATATTTCTCATTTGAAACAAGTGTTACTGAGAATTGCTAACACTAAGTTAACACTTAATTTGAAGAAATGTTTTTGCAAATGGGGAATTGATTTTTTGGGTCATCATAATGGTTTGAATGCCATTCAGTCAAAGACGCAGAAGGTTCAAGTCGTGTAGAACTTTTCTTGGCCACAAAATGGAAAGCAGTTGCAGTCATTCTTGGGACTTCCTCGATACTACCTCACGTGTTTACCCCATTTTTCAGAGATTACTTTGGCCTTGACTGGATTGTTGAAAATGGGTCAGCCATTCCATTGGTCAGGATTTGTTGATTTAAAGTCGCGTTTTGGCACTGCGCCCTATTTTGCGACCGCCTGACTTTGACAAACCGTTTCATCTCAGTTTTGTGTTGGAGCCTGTCTTTTTCAGGTGATTGACAAGATCAAGCATCTCATGTGCTATCTCAGTCAAAATCTAAAGGCCCATGAAACACAGTATGTGACAATCGAAAAGGAGGCCTTGGCTCTGGTAATTATCGCCGCATCTATTTCAGTTCTGCACCTGTCACGGTGTGCACAGACCATAGTCCACTACAGTTCGTAAGCAAGATGGCCAGTTCTAAGCAAAAACTGTTATGCTGGATTTTGGAACTGCAACAATATTCCTTGGGCACCTCCTTCTGGGCATTCTTGTTGGGTGCTGTAGAAATCTCAAGCTTACAATTCTTAGTCGACCATCAACTTAAGCACTGTGTTGAACACTTTCTGATCAAATCTATGACTGTTATATTTCTTGGATATTCCTTTTATATTATTTTGGATTTTGTTACAGTTGGACATTTTGTGATCATGTATGTGACTGATATATTCTTGTATGGTACTTGCATTTTGTTACAATTTTTCAGTAACCTTACAGGTTCCCTCACTTTCTGGTTAGGGGTATGTTACATACAGAATATAGGAAGAGGACCAAACAGGCTGAGTAATCAAATCAAATTGTACACCTGTACAATTTGATGGGAAACCAACCTTATAAAAGATCTTCTGTTTAAGTTTGGCTCAGACTGGATTTTGGTTTTGCTCCTGTATGACTGTTTTTCTTACAAGTCTTTTTTGGCAAATCTTATTTAAGTCTCCCTGTGTGGATGACCTGTTTGGTTCTTTGAGCCGTTTTGCCGTTTTGATTCTCTTTAGGCCTTTTTTCATCACCATCTGTTGGTGGACTTTGTGATTTTTCTTCTTGAGAGGCTGTTTGGTGGTTTGTCACCACCTGAGGTCAACGTCTCATTTCTATGTGGGTCACGATATGCTTGTAAATAGCTTAGGAAATAAACCATTTTCAACCTGAAGTGGATATATTCTTCCATATCCCTCTACAACCTGTAACAATATACATACAACATATATGCATAATTATGTATTACATCAACTTTCACCTCTGTCTCTTGGGTTTGTCATTTGGTTTTCAGATGTGAGTGCCTCCTTACATCCAGTAAATACACACACACACACACACGTCATCCATGCACACACATACATAATGAGTTAGGGTGATTAACTTCAAGTCCAAAATAACACCAGGATTCAACACCTCAATATGACAGCAAAAGACTGCAATATCCCTGAGCCACCATGCAACTTGAATGAAAAAGATGTGCTACTGCAACTGCACAGCTGTCTCGTTTCTTTTAGTTGCTGATCAGCTCAGACTTTAAACGCAAAAGATATATAAATCTAGACATTTCTGCACATACGCAGATCAAAGCGAAAGACGGATGTTTTTGAAAAGTACATACATGTACAAAAATCTCTGCTGCAATTTATTTATGAAATTCTGCCAAAAAGGCAAGTGAACGCTTTTAATTGCACCTGTGGCCTGCAACAGGTAGCCAGACCTAACAATCGATTGTAAATCTGTAGTTGGGCAATAATATCCATCAGGTTTATGTTTGCTCTTGATTTATATTAACTGTTATAAATTTAAAGTAATCGAACATTTTATACTGTGTCCTGATTGTTACTTTCCTTTTGTGTCTCACGGACCCAACTGAGCCAGAAGGTTTCTGCAGACTAATTTGTTTTGGAACTCAGTTGGGATAGGGTTATGGCTCGCACAAATTTAGATGGAGGACTGAAATGGCTTTACAATGCCCTACCTGTCTAACAGCAAAATTAAGGCCTACTGAATTTTTGCAAGCCCTTCATGGCTATTTTGTTTTCTTCCATTCAGAGAAAGGTGGATTTAGGTGAGGCTGAAATAGCTTTACAGTACACAAACAGTGTGGCTAGTTTTATTGTGATCCCGTTGATTTTGGTTTTATGTTTTGAGTTCCAGTCCTGATGGTATTAGGTAATGTGAAAATGGATGCAAGAATAGGAAGAAGATCCTTTTATATTGCTATTCCAGATTTACATGTGTCTTGCTGTTACGTGATTGAAAAATCTGTAAAGTTCTTTAGGGGAATGGTCATTACTGATTGCAGAGGACAGAATGACTTTAACTCTCAGTTGTTTTCTGGCTTGAAATCATGGCTTGATTTAATGTTGCTGAAGATTAAGGCCGAAATGGAATCTAAAGCTTCTATTTGATCTCTCTTCTTAGTCAAGTGGTTCATGATTTTTAGACAGCTATCAGCAATTGCTTATGATTCTTTTTGTGAGACAGTGCAATCCAAGGGCACATTCCATGTTGGGCCGAATGTGCGCTTAAGTATGCTCAGAATATTCTTTGAGCTACTTCAGGAAGACGGTGTGTGCGTGTGTGTGCGCATGTGTGTGTGTGTGTGGGGTTAAGTCATTCAGAATATATGTACTCAATGCACAGTTGTGGCGGGCACCGAATGCACCCAACCCCCCTAAGTTCCTATTCAAACCGAAACTCAGTTTCTTGTACTACAAAAATGTGCATTCACAGTATTTATGGAAACAATTTGTGAAGCTGTAAAAAACTGCCCTAGCTGTATAATAACTGATGATCTAGAATTCTGCTGGACAGCAGTGTTTCTCTTTCAGGGGCACAACAGCCGATTGGTGAGAGCCCTTGGCTTGTAATGCGAAGAGTACGGGTTTGAGCATCCTCTGAGATGGTTACTGTGTAGGGACCTAGAGCAAATCCTTCACTCCCAATTGCTCAGCGCCATTAATTGGTTGGTCATTAGATAGTGGTGCTTAATTTTGCTGAAATAATAATAATGTAATTGTATGATTTGAACTGTCAGTAACAATTTAAATGTATTAATAGCTTTATTACTCATATTTATACATAATTATACTATAATTTGCATTATTTTTATGCAACTGAAACTTGTTTTTCTAGCGGTATTTCAGTTCTGGATTTTGAAAACCAAAATTTGCCTGTGAGGTACTAAAAGGTGCTATATTTACTGTCTTATACATACCTATGTACATACATGCATACATACACCACCAACCTGTTACAATGCAGAATTTGGGTTCATATCTGCTACAACGTTATATCGAATACCGCATTATAAAAATTTTGCATGCAAAATGAGTTACTGTTGTTTTAGTGTATACTTGCTGGTTTTGGGGATGTGAAAACACAACACACGGTCATCCTTCTGCACAGTGAAACTTCATACAATGCCAGAATTATTTTTCTTTCGCGGGTGGCGCCTTCTAGGGTAAAGCGTTTGCCCGTGTTTGTCAAATGAGTTGCCTCTGATGGCATAAAAAGTGTCTGATTTATTCTTAACAGAATGAGCTTTATGTAGACAAATATCATCAGATATCCTATTATCATGTTAGTGTCTTACGTCTGTATGATCTTGCCTGCAAGAAGACATTACATCATAGCTCCTATTATCAAATACGGAAATATTTTAGCAGATGTCCCAAATATTTTCCTTCACAAAAGTAGACATGACATGAAGATACTTGGTAACAGCATTTGAAAATTTCAACAAAGTTGTTCTCCAATTTTCAACTGAGAACTATTGAACGCTAGCATGTACTGTGGTAGAAATTAATGTTTGTCATAGAAAAAAATCGGAAGCCATGACTGCAGTTGCATTAAGACCGAATTCGCTTTGTATTGGAGTGCGCTATAACAGGTCTATGGTGTACATATATACGTGCATGTAAGTACGGGTAGCCACTGATCCAATATCTGTCTTCCTGTCTGCCTGGCCTTTAATGCTGGAGCTTTCGTGACTAGTCCTTGAGGAAGAAGTCTAAAACTGGAAGGATTTGAAGACGATTTTTCAGGCTGTGATTGAGCTGCATATGCTGAAAGCGGTTTCTAAAAGACTGCTTCTCATTCCATGGATATCAGAACTCACACGATGCTGTAGTTTGCCTCTTCATGTGCAATTTATGTCTGAAAACTGTAGCTTATTAGTCAGCGCTCAAGCAAGTCAAGTTTGTGGTTGTAATTCAATGCCAGATTGGTTTCCTGAGATACAGCATGACTGTGTTGCTGAGGCAGGGTACGTTTACAGTGATGTAATGAATTCTAATTATTCCGATCTTCTCTGTGTAATCAGAACCAGAAGAAATTTGCAGTAAATTATTTCTTATATGAAGTGCATCTATTTTGACTTATAGTTATACCAAACTTTGGGAAAAATGTCCTAAAATGATCTAAAAACACATTATAAAAAGACTTTTGCCAAAACAGGCAGAGGATGCTAATAACCATTGTGGGTGATTTTATAATTCAAAGTGCATAATACACCTATCTGTTTACTTGTCTTTGGTTCAGGATTCTTCCCATAAATTGCATGTATGCAGTTTTTGTGTCTTTTATGCTGCACACCTCAATGTTACTGGCAGCAAATCTGATTTTTCCAGTTACTGGCTTTGGTTTTTAAATTGAAAAGCTTTACAAGTTGGCTCAATTGGCACATGACTTTGCCACACCCAGGTGTAACGGAATACAACACAGTGTAGGTTGTTAAATCACAAGTAACGTTTTGGAAACTTGTTAAAAGATCTATGATAGACTGTACACTACAAATGGGCATTGCAGGAACTTCTGCTGCAGCCACATTTTTGGAATACTGACCTTTCTAATGGCATGTGTGAGGCGTTGTGGTAACATCTATGGCAGGCCTGGCAAAATTGGCCTGCAGGCCAAATTTGGTCCAAGGCATCATTTCAGTTGGCCTGTGAGTCATTTTGACTTTAAAATGCCTGAATTAGACAAATGACCAATTCATTTTCAGTTCCAGTGTTTGTTTGCATTTTCAGGTGTGATGCTGTTTTTGTTCTTTTGTAACTTTCTCTTCAATTTTTGTAGTATTAGTGGAATCACGGGCACACTGTGCTTTCTCTTTCAATTAACCATCCTTCTGAAACAGTCGTCCAATACAAATACACAATTCCATCAGAGAAGAAGCATTTTCAACCTCTCTTAAGTTCTTCCTTATTAGATCTGTTAGATTGCAATGTTCTGCACCCTTTTGAAATTCTGAAAAGTTCTGTATATAAGAGTAGCCAGTTTTTCAGTCAGTTATAACTGTTGATGATAGATCTCGAGATCTGCACAGCACCCAGAGTAACCTAAGTCACGAGATCCAGCTTATTCTTGGGGCCACGATACATTTAGTTGTTTTTCGGAAACCTCAGCTGATCCGGCTAAATTAAATCTACAACCACAAGTCCAGTTTGTTCACTTTATCTCACCAGGCTGATGTCCAGGAGAGACAACCTGTTTGATGCTTGATGTAATTAGGCCATCACAGATCACGACTGATTATTGAAAAATTCAAATTGCCATTTTACATTAATTTTGTGAATATTATAATAGATGTGGATAGTAAATGTGGACCTGTTCAGGTAATTATGTCAGTAGATGTCTAGACATACATATATAGATATGCATCTGTTAGGAAATTTCAGTGTAGGACCTAACTGTATGCACAATGTTTTATTTATAGGCCTGTGTATGTATAGGTGTGTGTGTGTGCGTGTGCATGCATGTGTGTTTGCGTATGCATATATATATATACACATGATAAAAACCTTTAGGAGCCTGTCAGAAGCTATTTAATATATGTAAACTACAGTGTTAGTGTTAGGTAGTTATGAATTGTATGCAAACGCGTACAAAAAAGGCAAATGCCTACATTGTTGTAGAATGATAATCTCAGAGCTGGACCAGTGAAACCCATCCTGCTTCTGACATCTGGCAAATCTAATTTAATAATTTCTACCCTCTACAGCACAGCTGTAATCAGGCACTGGTCATTCGATGGTTGCTGCTATGTGAAACTAATCTGTGGTTAAGTAGAAATCCAATAGAGCAACTGTGTGACATATTGTTATTTTTTATATTTATTTATTTAGTGCCACCATTTACTGAGGCTTGCTCAAGGTACCTACATAGTGACTAACTCAGGGAGGGCTTGAACCCAAGCATTCTTTGCTACAAAGCAAGTTTTCAACTAGCTGGCTTCTGTCACACAAATTGAGGATAGCAATAAGCATCTGGATGGAGCGCTGAAGTGCCAAGCTACCCCTGGATTGCCAGGATTCTTGTATATTTAACAAATATGAAAACTCAAAACAAAATTGATATAGAAATTGTTCTGCACGTTATTTGCACTGTAGATGTTTATCCTAAGTTACCCGTTGCTTGTGATGGTTTAGATTGGAGTGGTCTGTATGTTGTTACTACTTCTCCACCTCACCACCCCTCCCAGACAAATTCCAAAGGAAGATGAGTGTTATCTGACTTGCTTTGCATCTGTTTGTGGAGGTATCTCTAGCCAACCCTTTATCACCGAGCCTCGAGTGCAAACTTTCTCATATCGGCCTTACTTGTAAAATGCAGTTGTTTCTGAAACATGGCCAGTTTGCATACCTACATCATGTAGGTGGCAAACTTACATGCCAAAGAACAGCCAGGTAGTAATTTCCTGTTTTCACACATGCCTTTCGGCTGCTCAACCCTAGACAAAGGCAACTTGGTGCATGTGAATCAATATTGAACTCTCGTAAGTCACTCGATCATATTACTGTACATATTATTATTATTAATTAGTGACTTCTGTCACGCTGGTATCTAATGCACAAGCCATCAACCGATGGCACACCAAAGCCAAGCTGTAATCTGGTCAATGTCCAGAAGGTCAGTCCATTAAGACTGAGAGGCAACCTGTGGTGGTAATAAAATCTGCAAAAGGTAAGTCTTAAGTTGAGAACGAAATGACATCACAAGCTATTGAGCGGATTCAGGGAGAGATTTGGAAAATCTAGGCCCAGCAGACAAAATAGCTTCATCACCAAGAACTCTTCTAGTCTTGGGTATGACCAGAGAAAGACAGTCAGATGACCTAGTCGAATAATGATAAGTGGTGCTATAGAAGTCTTTAAATTAGATTAGATTTCCTTATTTTAATTCATGGACTATGTGGAATTGACCTAATTATGTTTCTGTTGACTTTGAGTTTAGAAATACTAATTCAAGAAATAGAAATAAATTAGCATACAAATGATTTATGAAAAGAAATAGAAATAAATTAGTATAAAAATTGATTCAAGAAAATATCTTACTTCACAGATTTCCTTATTTTAATTCATGGATTATATGGAATTGACCTAATTATGTTTCTGTCGACTTTGAGTTTAGCAATACTAATTCAAGAAATAGAAATAAATTAGCATACAAATGATCTATGAAAAGAAATAGAAATAAATAAGTATAAAAATTGATTCAAGAAAATATCTTACTTCACCTGCATTGATTGGCTTTTCTGTGACTTGATGAGTTTACAACTTGTCGACATCCAGTCAGGCTACCTGTCAATCAATCCAATAATCACTTATTAGTATGTCTGTCTGTGTTTGTTTCTATATATGCATTTGTGTTTATCTGTCTATCTACTTTCTTGTTTGACTGCCTGTTTGCCGTTATGTCTGTCTGATTAGCAAGATGTTTAATTATGTAGTAGTGTTTCTATCATTCATTGGCTTAATGTTGTAAAGTGAAGTACAGGCCTGCAGTGGATAAGATGAACATTTCTTGACCATTTCAGCATAAGAACAATGTTGTCATCTGGTTTTGTTGCATCTGTTGCTTTGGAGCCTTGCATCAATATTCTGATAAATGAGACAAGAGAGCGCTCATCTGTTGCGACTAGAGAAGTGTGACTTTCCGTCCCTGAGGAATCAATTGGCCACTCTGACTGATGTGTGGAAAAATTCTGTTGATTTCCTGCATATCTGCTTCATTTTCTATGTTCTCCACTGAAGTGGATAAGTGTGTTTCCTTCTTGTTTGCAGTCGCCGTTTCTTATGATGACTTCAGGCCGTTTTTTGCCAGCCCCAGGCTCTGCTATTATTCGTAATGATGCTGTGTCTGCCTTCCAGCACTTTCAGAATTACTTCTTTAAGAAGATATTCGGTATTACATGGTTTGGGTATCGCTTTTTAACACTCTGCCCGATGCAGATCAGTGTAACCTTGTTCCTGTGCAATTCTCCTAGGCTTCTCTTTAATGTTATATTACCTCTCAGAGCAATATAACATGAAGTGTGATGTGTTATACAATGAAACACAATCTGATGTAGTGTACCTGTACATATGTGCAGTACATTTTAATTACGCATACTGGATTAGCACCACTTCATTCATATTGGTATTGGCAGTTGTGGTGGTAGTGGTTGTCATAGCAGTTGTGGCTAGAATTTCAACTGTGCTTTCATGGCATTTTCGTTCCACAAATTTACCCTTTGTTAACAGGTATTTGTGATTGCATGCAAAACAGTTAGTCTCTTCGCATGTCATTCTGAAAATGTCCAGTTGTCGGACAAATCGTATCTATTAGTATTCTAGTCACATGGGCATATTTTGTTAATGTTAAACTCATGTTAAACTGATGCACACTTTTAACCATTATTTGGTCAGTGGTATTACCACTCCCAAGAATGAATTACCATGTCTGCAGGTTGTGGTAGAAAAATAGTGAGAGTTTGAGCTCATGGCCTTGTAACTGGTCAAGTAAAGTCATAACACATTTTTATGTGTGTGCAATGATCACAGTCATCAGAAGTGTGGTACCAGATACTTTTGTCATGTTAGCAGCCATGTGCTTTTTGGTGGACTTCTAGATAATAATACCGGGACCAACATCGACTGTTTTGTAAGAGTAATTGGAGCAAAAGTCCGTATCTCCTCAACTGTAGACTTCTGTTTAGCAGCAACTGAACGTTAAAATAAGGTACAGCATGTGGGTAGTCTGTGATACACGTGGTGAATGGATCTAGCCACAGCAAACCATGTGCGTTGAATGTTATTATATTGCACTCTAGTTTTGCATTCAACTGCTGTTGCATAGAAGTCAACGGTTTCTGACAGCATTGTCTGGTCTGTAAACAGCTAATGAGCTGGTTCATTGGTATGCCTTCCGCTGTAAATTGCACGATGCGGAAATGCCTGATTCTGATCCATTGTCTGTCCTCTTCTGTGTTTACAGCTCGCCTACAAACACTGGGTATGTTCCGCCACAATTCCACATTACTCTAACAAGGAAGCTGCTGATCCGTGTAGTCATTATAGCGAAATGGTGGAGAACCGGTGTCCCTATCTGTCGCCGCATTCGCAGTATCAGTATGCAGGAGAACCAGTCTTCTTAAGTACACGTAAGTCATTAAAATGTTTTTAGGTTCGGCCTCGATACAGTGCTCAGTCTTCTTGGCTTTTGTTCAGAATTATTGTTGATTTGTTTCAGGTAGTTAGAAAACATTTTTGTGAAATAAGTTTTGCAAACAATGTTCCCTTTAAAAAAGGAACCAGCCCTTTAGCGTACATGTAAGTTGGCAGAATCCATTCATTAAAGCATGCTGTTGTAAGCCATCCTTTTGGAATGGTCTTCCTCATCACGTATGTACAGTTTCATTTTACTCTGCTGCAATATATGTAGCTTATGGGTGTGGTTGATCATAATAAAATTAGACATTGGCTAATTTAATAAGTTTAAGTAGCTTTACTAAGACGGCTAGGTCTAAAGTCAAACGTTGGCTGCAACTACAAGAATACTACTACAAATGAAAGTCTTTCCGAGAACACCGCTAGTGGTCAGACTCAGTGTCCAGTGTGTATGCATGTCAGTGTCACTTTTATGTAGTGCATTATTACACAACAGTTATATAGCGCATTTATAAACTACAGTTATTAGCAGGTATATATGTGACAACATACATTTTTAATCTATCTTACATTTTTAATCTATCTTAAAGAACAGAACATTATGTGTATCACCTTTTGAAGTGTTCAACAATGCACCATATAAGTGTCTTGACATACACGTACATTAAATCATGATGCTATCTGTCAATTTCTTTCACTCTTCTGTAGAAACAATAAACGAGCTACTGTAGTAGCTCACTTACTGCTTCATAACATTGTTCTGTATTCCCTCGATATGTAGTCACGTGCATCAGTGTAGAAATTAAAATACCCAGAGCCATGTTTGCGTGCTGCACCAACCTGTTGTTACTTATAGTGAATTCTGACTACCCCTCTGAATACCTAGCTTACAATGTTAGGATTGCAACAAAACTCTTACAGATTCAGTTGCTTCCAGTTTCTAAGCACAGCAGTAGGCAGATAATTAAATTTAATTTCTTTACTGAAATTAACATCAATTCAATACTTGATTCTTTAGACGCAATTTGAGTAATAGCCATTATTGTTCCACTAAAGTATGCTCAGTAGGAATTTAGCATCTTTTTCCTACCTGTCATATAGGATTCAGTGGAAGTATGCTGCTTATTTCAGTCCTTGCTTCAGCCTTGTAAGTAATTATACCTTTCTAGTTCAAGGAAAGATTCCACTGTGAGCAAGAGCAGTTAGCTAAAACAACAAAAATCATGTCAGAGGACATTGTAAAGAGGCAGACTTCCTGTTCAGGCCAGCTTAAGGTTAAGTATCATACTTAGCACTTTGTCATCTCTCTTTCGGGATACATTTTACATGATTATCTTGGTTAGAAGATATTGAGCTCAGGAGGATTCTGTCCTATGGATGGCTGTCGTCGTCGTCGGGTCTCTTAGCATGACCCCCCCTTTTCAGAAACATTGTTGCTCTTAAATAATTTAACACTTTTTAGCGAGCAATGACAGGCAAGGCAAATTTGCAAGTGAGAAATTGCAGCCGTTAGTTCTACTAGATGTATCTTGACCAAAAAGCCGTTTGGAGAGTCAGTCATCACTTGGAATAATTGTAATTTCAATCCAGAGTGAAGAAACAATGAAAGGCATCAGTGTCTGTGCCTATCAAAGAAAGTTATAGGGCTTTAAATTCTGTGCTTAGCTACCCCTTAAAAGGGCGAAAGACAGTCATTTCAGAAGCAGTTTTAATTAGGGGCATTATGCTGTTATAAAGGCTTAGAAACAAAAATAATTATAATTTAAATTCCACAAAAGGTTATGTCAGGATACTAACCAATTCCCTGCTGTTGGGGGTAAATTAAAGCTGTTTTTTTTTTGGATTCATCTAAAATTTTAGACGATACATATTCTAATTCTGGACATGGCATGTCTCCAAAATAGCTTGAGGGCATGACTGTTGGTTGTAGCAATATATAAATGCACCTTGTGAGAAGACTCAATCGAACGGTCTTTATCTGATTTCTTTCTACATATGCTTTTCTGCATTGTCGCCCAGTGCCACCAAATCCTTTATAATTGATTTTGTGTAAATCTGTTTCACGTAAATGGAGTAAAGACTGCTTTAAGTATTTACCATGCTAAAATTTATTGCTTGTTTATTCTAAGAGTCATGATATTTAGAGTTGGAGGAGGAAGAGGCAAGGAATATAATGTATAATGTACATCATTTTATGTGTACACTAAACCATTTTTCCAAGGCCAATGCCAGAATACTACCTCATTTATATCAAAGAACTTATTCCATATTGGCGTGCTGGTACTATATCACAAGGTCAGGGAGACCATAGGCTTTACACTTTGAGGTCAAGTACATAAAAATTCAACATCAGAGCCAAGGACTTGCCCTCAATGACTGTGTCCTCTGATTCAAGTAAAAGATTTTGGTTCAAACTCAGAAAAATGACCAAACATATAAGAGGAAGTGAGCCATAAGTTTATATATAGAAGGCTGACAAAAGATCAGTATTCTGACTGCACATGCTATCTGTATCCTCTTTCCTCAACCATGTGCTAATCTTTTCATCTGCTTCCTTTTCAGGTATTTGCCATTTTCCTTTCCTTCCTTTTTCCTAAATACTGACAATGAAAACACATGAAATGCTCTGACAAAATGAGTCTTAAATCACACCACAAAAAAATTCCAGAATGGGTTAGACATGTGTTTTGGGTTGAAATAATTCATATTTACCCTGCCATGTGTTGATAAAATATAGCCTAATCTATATGTTTACAATTAAGTCTAACATTTTTTGTGCTAATAAGTGCATAAATCTAATGACTTCTGTGTAGTAACTGTGATAAATGGAGCTGAAAAATCCTATTTTTAGGTTGAATTTTAGCAGACATATGCCAAATAACATCGTATCATACATTGTTTGAAATTCATTATCTGCCCATTTAAAATATTCAGCTGGCACAATTATTTTCCCAGGCACTAGAATGAGAAGTCTTTATTCAAGGGTTACTGACTGCTAAAGAGATAACATGTCCCACTCTTCCACTGTCAATCACATTATTCTCGAAATCAGAAATTTGGAACTACTTGGAATATTTATATAAATATGTTATTTGAAACAGAACTGAATGTCCTATTTCGTTAGGTAAAAATCCTAAAATGTTAAAAATCTCACATAAGACTCGTTTTTGTCAGAGCCAATCACAGAGGTGTAGAGAAGTCTGTCAAGACAAAAATACAAGTAGCTTAAAAACTGCTACCTACAACCAGCATGTCCGTATTCTCCTTCTTCAGCCTTTTGCTAATCTTATCTCCATATATTTCCATTTAAGATTTTTGCCAGTATCCTTTCCTCTTTTAAAAATGTTCAAGATGAATATACATGTAGTTTGAAACAGTCAGGATGAATATACTGGATACGAGTAGCTTCAAAACTGCTTTCCACGGGCATCGTTTGCTACTCTATCCTTTCTTCAACTTGCTTATCTTTTCTACCAGCGCTTCCTTTCAGATTTAGGTCAGTTTCCTTTTCTTCCCCTTTTTCAAACCTCAATACAAGTATACATGTAGTTTGAAACAGTCTAGATGATTATGGATGTAGCTTCTTAAAAGGTGCTGCCCACTTTGAAAAATTTATAAATTGAAATGTAAAAATTGTATAATGTAGTATTCCACTTTATTTTCTTACATAATGCCACTTAATTTAACATAAAGAAATACAAACACTGTTATTAAATAATTAAGAAAATACTTTCAGTTTTTATATACTGCTTTATGGGTAATCTATTGTTTGTGGGTCACAAAAGTTGTCTAAGGTTTATCAGCTTTAACACACTAGAAACACTGAGAATTTTAAATATGGCTTACTGGTAAATGGTACGAGTGCCAATCCCTTTCAGTAAGGTATAAAAAAGAATCGGGGACAACAGTATTCGACTCTTGAACAGCACAACCCAGTTTTCCAGCCTAACTTCCTAGCAGTGTACATGTAACAAGTGAGGATGTGGTCCTTTATTACACAATTTCTTCACTTCTGACAAGGTGAAGTTTCCAGTAACAGTAACATGCTGTTAATGAAAAATTAAGGTTTTTGTTAATGATAGCTATAACTGAAACTTGGGCAGTGACGGTAACAAAATAAAATTAAAACTCAAGAGGCAAAACTATAACTAAAACTATTACGAAAACTTACTATACTAATAATAGTGAAAAGACAATGCAAAACCCAACGAAAACAAACAATAAAAACCATTGTTACCTAGCTTGTCTCCTTTTTAGGCTGTTTCTGTCCCCTTGGATTTTCCTCTTGACTTTTAACCAGACTTACCCTGGAATTTGGTATGCAACCTAACCTTGTATGAGCCCTGTGGGCCTCAATGAGCAAGCCTCCACCCAGATTGGAAAAGATCAGTTGTTAATCTAGGACTATGTGGATTAGAGTAGTGGAGAAGGATCTTGCAGATCTGAACTTCAGCCTTCGTACAGCATGGAGGAAGGCCCGGGACAGAACAGTATAGCGCTGCATCATGAAGTGAATGCACTCAGCTGAGTTCACCAATAGAGAGAGAGAGTCCCCAACTTTGCTTCGTAGCAACCATCGACTGATGCCTTGAACATTATTACAGTGGCACTATAGAAATTTTTGGATTATGATTATTATTTTTTGCCAGTTTACTTACTTACTCTACATTATGCCATAGGTTTGGTAGTTCTAGTGCATTTATGCCTATGCCAATGTTTATGGTCCTTTTGGGTGGCTTAATTTTGGCATTTGTTGAACTAATTCTTTAAGTTTAACTGGTGTCACTAGCATACATGAAATTTACAGGTAGTCTTAGAATATGTTGTTTTAGTGAGTATTTCAAATGCAAAATAAACAATATTAGCAAATACATTTTTGAGAAATCTGATAAGCCATTTCTCAGTTTTACAAACCTATTAAGTCATTAGAAAAACTGATTAATGGGCAGACCGGACAAACATTAAAGGCTTTAAGAATAATGGCATATGTTGCAGAATGCTGCAAAAATGCCACTGGAGATATTCGTCTTTAACTAGGCGAGAAAACAGTTCATACCTTTTGGCCAAACTTTAATACGCATTTCATTCTGAACAGCACAAGCATGTCCACGCCCTTTATGGGCAGCTGAAACATTCATCTGAATTTTGGCTTGCCTTGATGCAGAACGGTTCCACAATTTTAGAAGACTTGTGGATCAAATGGCTGTCCACTTCATATTATATCAGTATTATTATTTCCTAATTTACTATAAATTTAATGTTAGCATTCAAAACACCCTAATCGTAATCGTAAACTCTAAATTTATAAAGCGCCACTTAAAAGCTAAGCACAGGGCACTAGCTTGTTCACGAGTGCTGCATCAAGTCAGTGGGTTGTGCTATAGTGCTACTTGGACCACTTGATGGTAAACCTCTATCAAATGTCCTCTTCGTAGCTACATTTTGGTTGTGCTAGTTTAAAACATACTTATATATACTTTGAAAGAATATTCTCCATATATGGAGACTTTATCTTGGATGACTGAAAACCAAATCTGACCGCCCCATCATCACCAATTTCCTTTATTAAGCACCTGGGAATAAGCAGTCCCCATGATTTAGCTTTGTTAGGTGCAGAATAAATTTGGAGTTTACTCTTATGATTATCACTAAAATGTAATTGTACCTTCAAAGCCCTCGAAATGAATGCATTCTTAAAATGAATTTGAAGCTATTTTATAAATACCCTAAGAAAAAACCTTGAACAGCTAACCGAAAAATAACTAAGTCTGAATATAAACCTAAAGTTAGAGGTGTTAGGAAGAAAGCCATAAACTGAAAAACTCGAGACATTTGAAATGTGGGTATGGAGAAGACTGGCCAGACTCAGCTAAAAGGATTATAAAGCAAACAAAGAGGTGTCATACGTGGTACAGGAAGAAAGACACTGATCAAATATGAGTAGGAGACAAATGAATTGGACTAGTTACATACTGCATGGAAATTCTCTCCTCAGGACACCGACTGAAGGAAGAATTGAGGGGAAGAAGGTTCCAGGATGAACAAAGAATATGCTGTTGGACTGGATGATGGATAAAAAAAGAAGATTGGGCTACAAAGAAGTTAAGGAAAGGGCAAAGAACAGACAACAGTGGCATTGGATTCCTGGACCTGCCTAAGGTCTGAAGAAGAAGAAAACCTTGAGTTAATACTTACAACTAAAACACGATGCAAAAAATATATAATAAATATAACTAAAACTGAATGGATAACTAAAGCATCACTACTCTTACATGTACACTGACAGGAATTGTCAGGATTGTATGCAATACCCATGTAATCCTGTTACTGGTTTGAGCTGCTTCCTAACAGCACATTTCCAAGGGTCTGCATTGTCTTAAGGTAATATTGCAAAAGGATTACAAATTCAGGCAGTAGTACTTTGGAGGCAGTTTAAGGAACTTTCATCTGATATGCAAAACCAACATAGTCTTGTCTTGAAATTAACATGCCAATATCTTGCACCTAAATATAATCAATTGATGACATTTGCCTGTTGTCGTTCAGAGTTGAGTTAAACTTCTAATCTGGAATTTTTCTGGCATTTCAGAGAGTCGCACAAGTTCCAAAGAAATGAAGCTCAGGTCGTGTCATTTTCTCTGTCAAGATCGTTCAGTCAATCCTCAAACGGAAAATAGTTACGCAAGTTACAGCCAGTTTCCAGGTGATTGTAACACCGCTGATCTCTGCTTCTTACAAGAAGAAGATGATGGGCAGATGGAGCTGATGCAAGCAAACGAATCCAACTTCTCCCCAACATTTCCATTAGAAGTCTCTACGGAGAGAGATCGACAGACTGGCCCACCAGATGAAACTTTGCAGCCAGCTGATAACAGTAGGACATTTTTCAAACCAGAGATCGGAAGTGAAGAGAGCCAAACTGGAGTTATTACATCATTGATGAGAAACAGTTCTCCACCCGAATCGAAACTAACATCCTTGGGCATCCTGTGCATACACCTGCTAGTCAATCACATTGTACTGCTGTAAATCCACAAGGTGGAATTCAAAATGGATGTTGTTGTTATTATTAAGTTTTGCATTTCATCTGTAAGGAAACTGAAAAGAATGGAAATAATCCATGCACAACTGTGCTACTGGACTTGATTGAGCCAGTTTTGCTAGTACTTGATCCGCATCCTGACAGTTTTACGTCAGACGTATGCGCCGCCACAAACTAAGCGAGATGATATTGAACCAAGAAAAACAAATGCTGGACCAGCATCAGCTTGGACTTTAGACTTTTCATAGGATTGGTTTAGTCACAACTTTTGTGGTTCGCTGAAGTAGGTAAACAGTTCTGAGCTACCACTGTTAACAATGACATCAGTCACCACTGTTAACAATGACATCAGTCACTTGTTTGTCATGTAATAGTCTACAGTTATGGCCACAGGGTTGCTACAGAACCTACAAAACCAAGATAGGTAAGCAGAGGAAGGATTACTCATTCTTTGTCACATCAGTCAATGATGTTAGAAGTCATATGAAAGTATTTAAACAAACAAAGCCAAGATAGGTAAGCAGAGGAAGGATTACTCATTCTCTGTCACATCAGTCAATGATGTTAGAAGTCATATGAAACTATTTAAACAAACAAGTGATATGATTGTGTGTCAACATTTCTGGAAACATGCGGTTACTTAAGAGCTCTGCTGGCTCTTGGTCATATACACAAGGAGAGTCAGCAGAAACCAGTACATGTCATTTAGCCAAATGATTTGATTTTTCCCTGTTTTTTATTGAGAAACGCAAAAACTCATTGTGCAAAGTTTTGTGGTTTTATCTATAAAATTGCAGGCTGTTTGATAAAGGAATTAAAGGCCGTGTAGCCACAGCGGTTCAACAGAAAGCAACCAATTTTCAATCACTGTACTTCATTTGTTTTGAAGTCTAACTGGATATTGCCATGCTACATTTGAACAGATTACGTGGATTCAGTCTCTCTCCACACAGACTTCTAATGGAAATGTTGAACAGATTACAATAGATGCAATCCTGGATATTGTTTGGTTCAGTCTTTTCGGCTGGATCAAAACTGGATAAACGGTTCACCGTTCGTTTGGCTGGCCAACGTCTTCATGTTGTCTACACTTGAAATTAATGTCTGTTGCAAAAATCGTTCTCTGTCCATGTCGAAAGCAACAACGAACTTAGATGCACGAGGAAAGTGAGAGTTAATCTTCAGAAATGAGAAACAAAGTCACTACCTGATGACATGGTCTTTCTTTAATACCATTTGACAAAAACATCTGTTCCAAAGTCTGGCATCAGTGTTTAGAAGTGCAACTTTGCCAAATCTGCACAGAATGCTGTCAGACTGTTTTTACAATGCTGAACATCACTTGATGAAATAAAAGTGGCATGGAAAACCTGGATAAGTATTTAAAGACCAATGATAATAGAGAGAAGTATTTTTGCAAGGCATCTTGTGTGCTACCAAAAAGGCTTCATGTTTCCTCCTGTTCACAGGATAGGGTCATCTTCAAATTGGGACAGAAAAGAAAATTGGTGCATAGGAATTACCAGATAGGTTCCACTACCTAAAGCTAAAGAAAATTTTTTAAAACTGAAACTCGACCATTTCTGTGTTTGCTCTAAAACTGTGTGCATCATTTGGAAATATTAGTAGTAATAATAAACTTAGTAAGGCTTTTCTTTGTTGCTGAAAATATTGTTCAAGCTGTTTTGATGCCCTACAGATAATTGTCTGCTATAGTTTCGATGCCTGTAAAGCACTACTTTCAATGGCCTGCATGCTTGCAAAGCCTATGAAAGAATACTAAACGTCAGCGGTGGCAGCTCCAACATTTAAAGCACATAAGTTCAGCATGTTATTACTTATTTAACCAAATCGTTCATTTGAAAAGATGAAATATGATGTAGGTTTTCAGAGTGTAAATGTGTGTTTTAGGACTTTCAATTACCTTTGATAGACTAGAAGTGTTGCACCTCCAAATTCAAGAACAACTGTGCACTGGATATGCACTGCTTGGTACTACTTTATGGAACTCTTCCGGTTTCTGGACATTTGGCTGAATCCTCTCAGGTCAAGAATCACAACCTAGGTTTTCCTGGTTGCTCAGTCTGTCATTGTCTACCGATGGCTTCTTCAGTAAAGGGTAAACAGGTGCAAAGGAAGACATGAAATAAGTGTTCAGACAACAGAAAGCTTAACAAATGAATTGATGCAAGATCCAAGTTCGCAGAACAATCGCACTTGTTATTTATGAGGACAAAATGCATCAGGAAGGCACTGTTTACTCGGCGCTTGCATTTCCTCACCTCACAGGTTTAAGAATCAAGAAAAACAGCCTACCCAGACTGTTACCCTAACTAGCAGGGTTAAGGAAGAGGCCCCAATTGATGCCATGCTGTGAGGAATTTTCTTAAATTGTGCTTCCTGCATAAAGGCTACCACAAGATTTGAACAAACATTTTACAGGATTCTGATCTAATATGATCTCGCATACGGAGTGCCATAACTGTCAGAAAGCTCAGCAGTTGCTGGCTTTAAAAACAAGAACTGGTCCCATCATCAGTATTAAAAACCAAGCAATTCTAACAAGGGCTACCTTCCCAGAAGGCAGCTTTTGAGCAGTTTGCTTTTCTTCTACCTAAAAGGCTGAATTATCTTTAGGAATTGATGGTAACAATGATAATGAAAAGCTGGACTTTACTAGATGACATGCATTATGCATTATGCATATGCACACATTATCTTCTTCGGTCATATTTTACATATTAATAAATTTGCCTGCTGTATTACATTTATCATGTACAGTCCCTCGGTAAGTAGTGGATGTAGAATAGGAAGATATTGTTAAAACTGGAAGTAATGCGCTTATATAAAGAAGCTTTTCTGTGTTTCATTTTTGTTAAAACATCATTGCTCCATATCCATGGATTTATTCACATCTCGTAACGTTAACACCTCCTAAATCACGGGTGACAGCTTTTGAAAATGGATTAACTTTAGATGTGCTGCATACTCCTGTATGCTTTTAAAACAGTCGAGACAAATCCAGTTTAAAACACAGTTGACAAAATAAAAGATAATTTTGTGATCTGTTCAGGTGTCAGAGTGAACTCAGTGTATGTGACATAAATGATGACTAGAACTCACAAATAACTGACAAGTACCAAAGATTAGAACTTTGAGTTTCGCATTGTGATTGTGATTATTGCAAAGTTTGCTACCAACCCATATGTGATATGAAGTTATCTGAGTCAGTAGCAGGTTGTTACGACACTTGGCATCTATCAAACTGCAATATTCTGGTATGGCTGTAAATCATGAATGCACTCATGATTTTGAGACCGAAATGAACTCTGCAATTCTGGTTTGTATTCTCACCGTTCAGCTATTTCGCTGGAGTTGGAGATTTAAACTTAAGCTGCCTACGATTCCTCGCTCAGCCAATGGACACATGGCATGTTAACAAATGTCTTACTTACTTAGTTTAGTGTCACATTAACCATATTTAACTTGACTGAACCTCTGTCGGCCTTTACCAGGAATTAATGAGTGCTCAAAGGTAAGATAAGATAGGTAACTTATATGGCAACCTTTAAGGATATCAGGCTCAGCATAGAGAATGTTTTGAAGAAGAATGAGAAGTGACGTCAGCCCTGTAATAATTAAAAGATGAAGATCAGATGACGGTAATTGCAGACAGTGATATGTGAAAGGCATTGCAGAAATTCTAGCAAAATAAACCAGTTCTGTTAAAATTAGAATTTCTCTCGCAGTGGAATTGGAGGTATCTACACATTTGATGAAATGCTAGCACTGTTTAATTCTTACCTGCGTCCAGTACCAGTCCGATGGTGAAATGTAACTGGAAGTTTTATAGCTCATATCAAAAGCACTTTAGTGATACATTTGTGACGAAAATTGCATATCATATAAATTTAACGACCTAATCTTTATAAACTGTCGACGGGATGGTTCGCTTTAAACACGTTTCAGAATTTTCGTGTTCAGCTTGCCGATTCGTTTGTTACTGGAAGCACGAGGATTATAAACGGGAGAACCCGACTATCGTGTGAAGCTATCGATGTATGATAATTTTCTGAAGACAAGCGATGCGCTTAACCCTCCTGTCCCAGTGGAGATTTGATCGCCGGCCAGCTGGCGTTGCCCTTTGCGACGAACAAAACCTTTTGTCCAATGCACGTCTGGTGCTATATAATCGTTTTCCGTGGCAATTTGCCAAACGGATATCGGGCTGAAATTACTTCGTCTACGGGTGGAGAATGTCGGCCGATCTGTGCTGAATTTAAGGCCCTAGGGTCATTCTACGTTCCAGGGCACTCGATCCGTATGCGCTACGCAAGCGAACGACTACGTCAAATGACATACACCCATCAGTGCCATCACAAGTACGCAGGCAGGAAATTTCTACAATGTTTGTTTCAGTAGTGTACCTCGGCCAAAACATAAGTGTTGCTACTGTAATTTTTGTGGGTTGGCTCTGTAACAATCGAAGTAGGCCTTAGATGTGACACAGCAGCAATGAAATTGGTTTAAAGATACAGTATTCTGGTGGCTGATGTAGTATGAAAGGACACAGGGCACAGCGAACATTAGCATAATTAGAAGTATTAGTGCTGTTTATGGAAAGGGAAGACTTAAATTAAGGTGAGTTGAGTTTATCTGAAAAGAAGAAGCATAATTAGTGGAAGTATTGCTGAAAAGCGTTTGCAAGGTTTAGTGAAGGAATACTTCAGGCCTATTATAATAAACATTGGAAGACAACAACTAGAGGATCTCATAAACAAACGAGGAGTGGGTTTTCTCAGTTCAGTATTCACTTTCAGATTTAGTGGTAGCTAAACAGAATCAGAGCATTATTTGTGGCTGATCTAAAAGAAAGGGTCTCGGTGCAAAGTGCCATGCATTCACTCAAAAATCTGGGAGCCGGAGAGCACCTATGGCTCCCAGTTTTCTTATTGGGGGCATGCACCCCTCCCTAGCCCTCAACTTTTGACCCTAAAGGTTACAGATCAAGGCGTGGCTGATGCTGGGTTTGGCTAAAGCATTGAATGCCTGCTGGGATCGAGAGTTATTGAATAGGTGGAAGTCAAAGGGTTCCGAACGGCTGCGGAGGTCATTGTAAATCTAAGACGGTGTTCCAAGTTATAATGAAACACGCCTTAATCCAGTTTCGTTCCTTCCATGTGCCCCTATTGTATCATGAGTGGCTAGCACATAGGCCAATAGGGACACTGATATTAGGGTTGGACATATAAGCCACGCCCTGTACATGGGTGCGCAACCCTCACTGATGCAAGGCCATCAGTCTGATAATATACATGTAGCTGAACACACGTGTCATAGTGTCTATACCTATAGGCCAACCTGATATATGGTGTCAGAAGTGGGATATTACTAATCAACAATATGGCGACGACGACTTTACAAATTCCATTACCGGCGCCTCTGAAAGTAACGAATCTGGCTTTAGACTGGAAGCGTTTCAGAGGCCAGTGGTCCAATTATGTCAAAGCGGCAAAGCTAGATCGCGAAGACGGAGACCGACAGGCAGCTATCTTTCTAGCGTGCATTGGCTCCGACGCATATGAAATCTTTACTACGATGGAATTCGCTCGAGAGCAGGACAAAGAAGACCCGGCAAAGCTCCTTGAAGCCTTCGAAACCTACTGCGTCGGCGAAATCAATGAAGTATACGAACGTTATATTTTTCACCGCCGACAACAGGAGCCCGGTGAGACTTTTGATTCGTTCCTTGGTGACCTGCGTCGACTCGTCAGAACTTGTGATTACGGGACAGTCGAAGAATCTACGATCCGCGATCGAATTGTCCTGGGCGTTAAGGATGACGCCACGCGAAAGAAACTACTCCAGACGCGGAAACTCGACCTACCTCAGGCAATCGACATATGTCGCGCGTCGGAGGCGACTATGCGGCAGCTGAAGAGCATTACTACGCCAGACGAAGTCCAGGCCACGACACAACAACCACGCCGACGCCCACCAGGTTCTTACGCACAACGGCAGACACGAAATTGGGAAAGCCCGGACAAGCAAAAGGCGCATAACAACCACCCAAAGGATTCCCCGGGTCACTCCTGTCAATATTGTGGAGGCCTGCACAACCCGTCAAAGAGTGCGTGTCCGGCTTATGGTAAAACCTGCAATTTTTGTCTGAAGCTGGGGCACTATAGTAGCGTCTGTAGGTCACGGCGAACCACAACTGATGTCCGAGAACTGCAAGAAGGGGAAGAAACGTTATACGCGCTAGACAACGCTGACAACCCCAGAGTCTACTCACACATCCTTGTCAACGGACATAAGGTGAGATTCTTATTAGACTGTGGTTCCTCCGTCAACATCTTGCCGGTAGCCCTCTTTACCAAAATCACAACCAATACCCTTCGCCCGCCTAGAGCAACTTTACGCATGTTTGACCGGCAGGAGCTTAAAACCCTCGGAATGCTCACTGCCACAGTGAAGCACCCACACACACGCACGGAATTCGATGTAGATTTCTATGTTACACAGCGCGACAACCCTATCCTTGGCATCGACGCCTGCCGCCGTCTTGATCTGTTGCGCATAGTTGAAGAAAACATATGCGAAATACGGGAAGCCAGCACATCGGTGCCCCGTTGCGCGCAGGCATCATCTCGCCTTGCAGAAGCTGAGATATTTGGCCGGTACGCCGATCTGTTCAACGGATCACTGGGCATGCTAAAAGGGAATGTAAGATTGGAAGTGGATACCTTTGTCCCCCCAGTACGAATGCCACTGCGACGCCTTCCAGTAGCAGTACGGGATAAGGTCGAGATAGAACTGCAACGCATGGCAGCGGACAACATCATCACACCAGTAACTGAGCCAACCCCGTGGGTTTCCGCCCTATTGGTGGTGACAAAGCCGGGTGGCGGTCTAAGAATATGTATCGACCCAAAACCATTGAATAAAGCTCTTAAAAGATGCACATATTATATGCCAACGATCGACGACATCCTTCCCAAGTTGGCGGGAGTCAAAGTTTTTAGCACGGTTGACATAAAGCACGCTTTCTGGCACCTGAAACTTGACGACGCCTCAAGTCGTCTAACCACGTTCGAGACCCCATTTGGAAGATACCGATGGCTACGGCTACCATTTGGAATTAGTCCCGCTCCAGAAATATGGCAATCCAGGGTCCATGCTGCAATTTCCGGTCTAAAGGGCGTTCACTGCATTGCTGACGACATTCTCGTCACGGGTTCTGGTGACACCGCAGCAGCAGCCGAGTGCGACCACGACACTAATCTGATCGCACTACTCGACCGCTGCCGAGAGAAGGGCCTTAAATTGAACAAAGAGAAGTTTCGACTAAATCGTTCTATTCTCACATTTATGGGGCACGAATTGACGAATGCAGGCTTACGGCCCGACCCAATGAAAGTTACCGCCATACAACAGATGCCGTATCCGGACGACAAAGCAGCCCTGCAACGCGCATTAGGAATGGCCACATACCTGGCACGTTTCTGTCCGCATTTCAGCGAAATCACAGCGCCACTAAGGGAACTACTTTCGACGGAAAATGAATTCAGATTTGACCAACGACATGTCGAGGCTTTTGATCAGTTGAAAGCAGTGCTCGCTTCGGCTCCAATACTTCGTTATTTTGCCCCAGACCAGCCTATCGTTATTCAGGCAGATGCCTCACAAGCTGGCCTCGGTGCTGTATTGATGCAAAAAGGACAGGTCGTAGAGTACGCATCGAGGGCGATGACGAAAACAGAACAGGATTTCGCTCAAATCGAAAAGGAGCTACTGGCCATTGTATTTGCATTGGAACGCTTTGATACGTATGTCTACGCACGACAAGTGATAATTGAAACTGACCACAAACCTCTGCTGGCGATAAACAAGAAAGCCTTGGCCTCCGCCCCGAAGCGTCTTCAGCGGATGCTGCTCCGACTTCAAAGGTACTCGTACGAGCTTATCTATAAGCGAGGCACTGACATGCTATTAGCAGACACTCTCTCGCGTGCATTCCCTAGCGGCGCTACGGAGCCGACTGCGTTTGGAGAGGTGGTCGCCCTGCTAGATCGAGTAGATGAGGAACAGATGGACGAACTGCGAACGATAGCTTCTGCAGACACTATAGCGCGGCTGACTGATGCAGCGAAGGACGAGGACTACGCTCAATTAATACAGCAGATCGCGATAGGCTGGCCGGAAACGCCGACCAACCTGTCGACAAATTTACGACCATACCATACGTTTGCAGATGAATTGAGCGTCAGCTGCGGTCTGGTCTTCAAAGGCGACCGCCTTGTCATCCCTCCTCCAATGCGTGCCCACATCCTTGAACGGCTCCACAGCGCGCATACGGGTGTCAATTCCATCATTCGCCGAGCACGGGAAACGGTATTTTGGCCGGGACTCACGGCCGACATCAAACGCGTATCTGAGACTTGCGAAATCTGTGCCCGTTATCATCTATCAATGCAGAAGGAACCCCTGATGTGTCATCCGGTGCCAAGTCGGCCCTGGGAGAGAGTCGGGATAGACATCTTCACGTTTCACGACAGGGAATATTTAATCTCAGTCGATTATTTATCCGGGTTCTTCGAGATCGACCGTTTACCATCAAAAAAGATATCGGATATCGTCTACTGCTTACGTCCACACTTTGCCAGGCACGGTCTTCCATCATTCGTAATTACAGATAATAGCCCTTTCTGTTCCCAAGAGTTCAAACGTTTCGCCGACAAGTATGAGTTCCAGCATATTACAAGTTCTCCTAGATACCCACAATCAAACGGAAGGGTCGAAAACGCTGTGAAGACTGCTAAAAGAATCATGACCAAAGCCAGGGAGGCGAACTCTGACCCATTTCTGGCATTATTAGAATGGAGGAGTACGCCTTCTGAGCAACTGACTCTGTCGCCGGCTGAAATTATGTTTGGCCGTCGACTGAGAACGCGCCTTCCCGTTTCAAATAGGCTCCTCGATACAGCTACTTCAAAAGCCACCACGATCGCCCTATCAGAGGCCAAGGCCCGGCAAGCCTTCTATTATAACAGAAGCGCAAAAGCGAGGCCATCATTACCAGTCGGGCAGACAGTCCGAGTGAAGTACGACGAACGCCCAGAATGGCGCAAGGCTCAGATAACGGCAGTCCTCCCCCACAGATCGTACGCCGTTCGTTTTGAGGATGGAACCACTCGCAGGAGAACTTCGCGCCACGTGACACCAAGCTCAGAGCCCCCCATCATGGAGGAAGACGGCGAGAGCCCGACAGACCGTAACATTCAACGAGCTAACCCCGCAGCTGAATCACCTCCGGTAGCCCTCTCCCCACCTCCTCCATCAGCCGCCCACGGTGGTCCGGCGCCGGTGATTACACGCTCTGGGCGAGTGGTGATACCCCCAGCTCGCTATTCGGACTGAGGCACTGCAAAAGAAAAAGCCTAAAGAACTAGACAGTAGGACTCCATAGATTTAGACTAGATAATAGGACTCCGTAGATTTAACTAGATAATAGGACTCCGTAGATTTAGACTTTTTTTTAAAAAAAAAGACTTTCTTTCTCAACGTATATTTCGACGCAGATGGTACTTTCAACTTGCGATTTTCTGTGGAAAGGATGTATCATGAGTGGCTAGCACATAGGCCAATAGGGACACTGATATTAGGGTTGGACATATAAGCCACGCCCTGTACATGGGTGCGCAACCCTCACTGATGCAAGGCCATCAGTCTGATAATATACATGTAGCTGAACACACGTGTCATAGTGTCTATACCTATAGGCCAACCTGATATACCTATCCCCTTGATGCATCTCACAATTATTGTTGAACTTTTCAGCATCTATTTAGCATAGATCTTAATGCACGGCAGATCTTTTTAAATTTTAGTACATTTAGTTTCTGGGCACCACTCAACATCTGGTCACAAGTTGCACACGAACTGAATATATTTCAATAAGTGAAATTAATTAACTAACCAACACTTAGGCCTAGTTAATTAGGCCGAATTTATTCTTTTGGCAATGCTTATCTTCTTTGATACAAAGGTATCATTAAATAAACCAATAACAATATCTTGTTAAGTTTGCAGGGCGCTGTAGTGAAACAACGTTTAAGATGATTTCTGATTTTTCTCGGAAGGCAACTTCGAGTGGCCTGTTCGGCAAAATAAGTCTAAGATTGGCGTACGTCACTGAATTCACAGCAAAATTATCGGCACATTCAATGTAGCACATTCCGGTCTACAGTGCTCTTCAGACTTCTCTACCATACACTCAGGATGTTAACATTAGGCCTACATCACCAGCTGAAAGGCCTACAAACCTGCGATCGTGCTGACAAGGCCAACGCGGAACTCGGAGTAGGGCTACACTGCAATTGTAGTCTACGACAGTGCATCTAAGTGTTAACTACGTCATTTCTTGAGTAGTGGCCTACAGGAAACTGATTTTTATACCATCTGTAGCATAAATCTGAAACTTCTGATCCGACTGAAAGTTTTATAGGGGTGATTAAGTTGCAGACTTGTTGGCCCAGAAGCAAAAACATTACAAAATACTTAATACAAAATAATAACACTATAATTAAAATCAAATCCCGTAGTTGTAGTCTTCTGCCAAAGCCCCAGTTTCTGAGGCACTCAAAGACAGAATTAGATTTTATTTGTAAGACAAGGCTAGTAGGCCTAATACTAATAATAATGCAGGCCACTACGCCATGTTTTAATGCTCCTCTAAACGAAATGTTTCACCCAGTCTCCTGTTCACAGATGACACCGAACTGCACAAGATTTGCTGCAGATGATGCGATCGCCACCTCATCCTAAAATTGAATAGGACACGGTGACAATCAATGTTGTCTGCAAGTTCCCCCACTTCAAATGATGGATCCAAGCAGACATATCACACGAGACCAGTGATGCTTTGCATGTAACTCAAAATTTGAAAGGGTTTTCAGATACAACCCCAAAGCTCGCTCAATTCTGTCCTCTTCCTACAGCCTATACATCGACCTGCATTAGGCAATCCCTTTGGAAATTGTTAGCAAAGATGTTAGAGTCTTTGTTGTTAGTGTAGGCCTACCTCTGTCCAAGAACATTAAGTCCATCTCCAAGGGCCGAGACGAGACTCGAGACGTCGTTCCCATAAATGGAATCGATACCGAGACGTTCAATGCACCTAGAAATCCGATACGAGATTTTTGGTCTCCAAGTTGAAACCGTAAGGCTGAGTAACCTCATCATAATTAAGATTTATTCACAGGTCTGCCGCACGGTCGTAATCGTAATCTCGAAATTTCTGAAAAGCTACGCAGGGAACCAACATATTTACTAGCGCTGCGTCAAGTTCGTGGTATTGTCCGAAGATGCCATATCAGAAACCAAGTCCGGTTGCCAGGAGACCTGAAATAGGAGGGGAAAGTAGGCTAGGTTGGGTAGAGTGCAAATTAAATAGAGTAAAAATTAAATCAAATGTCATATAATTTGTAATTAAGAAACGACATTTGCAGCACACATAAAATATGATACTTTCCAATGGCAAACTTTAACTCTTAAAATATATAATAATTCGTTGATTTTCTTTTCATCAACAATAGCCACATCGCCGTGCGTCACCCCATCCTTAAAATTTGGCAATCCCTCCCACTCTGGATTAAACTTGCCCAAAACAGCGATAATAATCTGACCATCATACAAACCCATGCTCCACCGCTTGCAATTGTTGCATTGGTCTTTCATTCAAAACTGAAAACATTCCTCTTTCACAGATCCTATTCTGAGTCCCCTTTTTCCACTTATCCCTCTTTCCGCTCCAATCTCAAGCATCACACACCGTAGCTAAGTAAGTAAGTAAGTAAATATTCTTTTATTAGCATGAGTCAAACGCACACACTTTACCACAACAATGCACACAGCAATATAATAAATGACATGAACAATGTAAAATAGGGTCTGAATTGCAACTTAATAAAAAATTATGTTTAAATAGTTCAGAATACAGAGCCACAACTGTTAGGACAATCTAGCAGAATTGATAAATTGATCTACTGAAAAAGTTACAATTTTCTATATTTATACAGTGATCGAAGGACTAAGGATCTTTTATGGAGCAATGTGTGAAAGTTTGGCAATTCAAAATTATGTCCCCTCTCCCGCAAGGTGAAACCGTGTGAGAGCTTAGCTGGAAGTAACTGGTGAAGGCAGTGGTTAGGCTCCTGAATGCTTTTAAAAAATTTCAATTCAATTTTCTCACAATAATTTTCTAATTTTATACTATCACCATTCAAAAGGCCACTGCGCACAGCGCGGCGTAAAAATGAGTCGATTCTCCCAATTAATTCGTTTGACAGGAAACAAACCCAGGATGGGAGAGCATAGGCAAGCCTGGAGACTACAAGAGATTGGAAAATGCTTTGTAATTTATTGGAAGGCATTCCCTGCGATCGAAGGACTTTTATTGGGTAAAGGCGTTGACTGCAATTAGTCAACATAAAAGACACATGGTCGTCAAATATCAGATCTTCTCTAAACAAAACACCGAACAGTTTAACAAGTTTAAAGCTGTCTCTCTGCCTGAATCTTGGATCTTGACCTGGAACCGAACACTTTTGCCTATCGATTTTGTGTTGACTGAGCGCCTGTGAATAAGCTGGTCCTCGTGACGTGGCTTTCGTTGGGCGCTGTAGAAATCTTGAGATTACCATTACGATTACGAATTCGTGATACTTGCTAGCCGCAAGAGGCGCTGCGGTGCATATGTGCTAAATACGTCACAGCATATCTGTAGTGTATCAAAAAGTTGAAGTGCAATGTTTGTCCTTGCTCGTTGATAACCAGTGATCTGTACGCCATTTTATTCAGTATAATAATAATTTCGGTTTTTTCAGTTTGCTCAGATTTCATAGTAAAATGACGCCTAAACTCGGCGCGGGCGATAATTACAATCGCGTTTTTATTCTTGGTGGAAAAGGATGTTCAGAAGAAGAAATGAGAGAGATATTTGGCAAGTTTGGCGACATCAAAGACGTCCACATCATCAAAGACAAGAAGACTGCTGAAAATAAAGGTAGGAATCTTTCAAACAACACCTTTCGGGGAACTTTATCGTTTTGCAACTGGAGTGAAATATAACTTCCACTGGAAGTTGTATTATAATCAGTGCGTTTATTTATTTATGTGTTTTCCTTTAATTGAACTTTTTATGGTTAGTTTCTTTTTATTTCACACTTCTATTCCTGGATGTGACAACTGTGAAGGTACAAAGGTAAATGATTATATTACTCGGGAGGCTAATACGATATTTGTTAATCGCGTTAATAATTGGGGATGCTAAAGTGATGAATTACCTTTGGTAGAATTGCGGTTTTGCCTGCCTGCGGCTGATCACTTATTAGCAACATGGGGCCACAGAGTACGATAGGACACTACAATCTCCGCGTATCGTTTTTTCAATAAATAAAGAATCAGTGAGTAAGGAACAGGGTCACAGCATTTTGTGTGTGTGCCTCATCGTCTGAATCTACGAAGTTCTGTTCAAGCACAACAACAGAATGTATAAAAGTGCTGTTTTCCAAATTTTCCAGATTGGAATCAGCTTCCAGGAACTCGTGTCATATCCTGAGGATATGACACGAGTTCCCAGAAGGATGTTGTAACATTATCCCTTCCAGTGTTTCTGCAGTGTAATCGCTTTAAGACGAACATTTTCCAGATCGTTTTTCATTGCAGCTGAAGACCCAGCATAAGTTGATATTATTTGTTTCATGTAATAAACATTTTTTCACAAATGTGCCTCATCACATTTGTTACTCATTGATTACTTATTTATTGCAGAATTCTATTCTCTTGCAGTCTGGATGGCCATATTGTTCGTACACGATTGGCCGCAGGCAGGCTAAACTGCAGTTCTACCTACCTTCTTTCTTCTTTCCATGTAGTTAAACAACAGGTGCATTCCACTGCTGCTGGGAAAATACCTAGATGTGGAACAAGAGCAGACAGGACAAGCATCAAATAAAATGCCCTAATTAAATTGAACTACTTCTGTCTAATAGTTTTTACTTTGTAAACAAACCCCTTGCATTCATGACTTTATTTTGCTTACTGTCTTCTCCGTTTAGGTCTTTTATTGTTGATCACATCAATGGCATAAAAATTAAGTTATTGCTCCTGTTCACTTTATTTCTATGATTTCGTGACTTAACACTTGATTTCTTAGGCGCTTCACATGGAAGTAAACTTAAATGGAGGAAACACTGTAATTATTATTGTTTCCACTTATGAGCAGTTGGTATTAGTTTTTCACCGATGAGCTATTACTGGAAATAACTGTTACAGCGATAATTATTGATGTCCTGCAGATCAAAACTGTTTGGGTGCATTTTTTGTAAAAGTTGATGAAAACCGTACTTCATAACTTCATAGTTCAACATTGACAAAAACTACTTTACTACTGTTTAATTTGTTAATAGGTATCATTTACGTGACGTACAGCAAGGCTTCCGAAGCTGCTCTTGCAATTGAGGAAATGAATGGCAAGTCCATGGGAGACAATCCCAGACCAATGAAGGTTTGTTTAAATCATTTCTTTAATGGGCATTTAATTACACTGGACCCTTGCTGTGGTGTGGGATTTTGGTACAAGTAGTACTGCATTATGGCGAGGGCAGCATTAAGCTGAAATGGTGTTTTTCAACCATATACATGTCTATGTAGCTGTGTATTTGCAGGTTATAGTGGGCAAAAGAAGCATTAGAACGTGGTATGGTTACAAAAACAAGTCTACAAGATACTTGCCATGGGTGTCATTGGACTTGTAAGGGCTGCCAGTAAATTCTGTTTAATTCGAAATTGCATTTTGGAATGGAAGTGATTTTTAAATCATTTCAAGTGAATGCTTTGTGTTCTTTGCCATTAATTACTTAAAATCAATAAAGTACATAATGCTACACCTTAAAATAAGCTTTAATTTGATATAAACAATACACAATAAAGAATTTCTTGCTTTATATGGATATTTTATCAAGCTGATACCCAAAGCTAGTTTAAGTTTGTTAAAAAAGTTGAGTTGTGTTTGCTTCTCAATGCTGTGCTGCTTCCACTTAGCAAAGTGCAACAGTCTGGTACTGAATTGGTTTTAGTTATGGCATTTGTAGTGCAAAGTAGTTTTCAGCTTTTGCCAACAGTGAACATTAGGTTTACTTGTACAGGTTATACTGGCAAACGATCGAAGTGAGGGTAGTGTTCGTGATCCAAAGGAAGATGAAAAGATGTTGCGTCTGTTTATCATTGTGCCATCTGGATTCACCCAAGAGGACATTGAAAAAGACTTCAGAGTAATATATATTTTTTACGATACAGATGTGTGGCATTTAGGTGATTGCTATTATGCAATTATACAAATTAATTTTAATGCACTATATTGGAAAATGGTTTAAATCGCATTTTAGAAAAGTAATTAATCCTTATTTATTTAAACTTAATGAATAGTTTGTGTTAAAACATTTAGCCAATCCTTTTATAAAAACATTTTTATTAGAAAAATTTTATACTGCCACTTATTATGTCATTTACATTTGTGCCTTCATTGAAACATGACACAACATTTTCATAAGCAAGAATATAATCAAAAACCGATTTTGTTTTTCATTTTTCAGAAATATGGTGACATTGAATATGTTCGCATTGTGAAGGACCGTGGAACAAAAGAGATGCGTCTAGCTTACGTCAAATTCTATCGAGCCTACCATGCTGCTCTTGCTCTGGAGAACTGCGATGCCCGTATGTCTTGATATTCTGTAGTAACATTATAATTTTGATGCTGATGTAGCATCTTTCAGACATGATTTATCATAGAGGACGACTGTGCAAAGTTTTCATTCCTTCGATACATTGGATTGACTTTCTGTTCAGCTGAAAGGTGTAATCTAATGTAGCTCTATAAGCTAATGTACATATAAGTAAACAACGGGTGTTGCAGGTCCTAGTGAAGCATCTGAGTCTGTGAAGTATGTGTGGACATGATGTTTGGGTAACACCTTTCTAAGCGCTTCTGAATAGTGTAGCTCTAAGACATGGTGCATGATCATAAAAGACGAGTTTTTATTTTGAATTTAGAATTCATTTGAAAATGAATTTTTTACATGTTGTATTAAAACAGTCTGACAATGTTTCTTAGATTACAAGCCTGTTTTTGCTGCCACTCCATCGACAAAGGGTGCAAGATCCCGATCACCAGAACGTTCTCACAGCTTTGACTTTGGAGATGGATATAGCACAGGTCGACACAGCAAATACTCAGACTACACACCAAGGACTCCAGACGCAAGATACAGTGCAACTGCAGCCTATACAGATGTTTCAGGTTTTATGATCTCCTTTCCTTTTCTGAATGTAGTTTGTTTTTCTAGACGTCAGGTCCATCAAACCACTAGGCTTTTTTTGTATTTTGGCGGGTATACTGTAATTTATTTGTAATTTAATATAGTGTATTAAGGATAATGTAATATAATAGCGAATAAGGACTCCTCAAAATATATTTGCTCATAAGTGCTTTTGGGAGAGCTTAGTCAGAATAGTTTATTTGAAGAAGAAATATGATTTGACTGATTGCTCCTTAAAAACAACCGCTGATTGATCATAATTGTAACTATAAGAACACATCTTTATAGTGCTTTTTCAAAGAGAAACTTCTCAGACATGCATATTTGATTTTATTAAGTCGGCCTCAATATTGTCTTTTAGAAAGCTCCTGTCGGCATTGCTGGGAATATCCTTGTTTTGCCGGTTTTTACTTTGTGCAGTACATGGAGTGGTTTTATAATTGTTCTGCTGTTTTAGTGGGTGTTGGGGACATGCTTCGTGCGTATCCGAACCAGGGTGAAGTGATGCTACAGGCAGTTCTTATTAATTCTTTGAGTCAAGAATTGGTTGGAAAACTCTTTGACCTTATTCCGGGAATGGAATACTGTCATTACGACCCTACGTCAGGTTTGTACATGTGTGTGTGTGTGTGTGTGTGTGTGTGCGCTTATGTATGTTTGTATTTGATTGGACATTTGTATGGTGCATTTCAGGAACTTCCCACAAGTGCTACTTGGATTAAGCTGAGCATGGTAATACTTTGTTTAATTTTGTAGTTGCACAGGTCAGTGGATAAATGGGTAGAATAGTTGTCTTAAATTTAACTACTTTGTTAAGCCCATCTGTGTGGAATATCCTTCCTCTGGGTATGCCTCTAATGCTAAACAAACCTGCACGTTTTGTTAATATTTGAAAACGGACGTTTTTCACCAGGATGAAATGGATGAATGGACAGATGAATCATTGGGTGGATCATAGGATGATGATCCATTAGCATGACCATTTACACAAAACTGACTGACATTCAGACTGAAAGTTGGCTTGTCTTGGGATATCTTAATTTTGTTCAGAATGTCAATGATAAATTTACTTTCCTCAGGCAATCAGATTACATTTAAGAAGAAGACAATCAATCAAAAACTGCTTAATTAGTTTTGGAATCGTTTTAGTTAATTCTTGGTTAATTTCTTTAGTTAAGATCTCTGCTTGTAGTTAAAAGATTTTTCCGAGTATGTTTTTAATTTTAGAAGGGTGCTAATTGATTAGGTATCTCTCAAAAAATCCTTACTTATTAGGAATGAAGGTGCAGACAATAATGGCATTACATATCTTCTGTAAATTCCATGTCTCTTGACAGGGTCAGCTGTGATTAAGTATACCAGCCCACAGTGTGCTGCTTATGCGAGAGATCGTCTGGATGGATTTGAATATCCTCCTGCATATCGAATGGCTGTGCGCTACTATAATGACAGGACAGTAGACATGCTTGGCAGGTCTGTAGTAGAGGCTCTGAACCACTTTCAGTAGAAGATTGTGATGTGAAGCTTCTGAATTTTGATTGTGTTGGGAATACCATGACATTTAAACTGAAAAAATCACAAGGCACATTTTCCTAATTAGTTTTCATTCTAATATGTGTGTAAATGTTGTCTTTGTGATGCATTTGTTTCCATTTGTTTGTGAATAGTCTCAATTCCAGGCTCTTGTTATCCAACATTATGTGTTTTAGTTGTTACTTCATCGATAATTTAGACGTGCTTAAAAGGTCCTATCTAAAGTTTCATCTTTAGTACTAAAAATCATTTGATATTAGGTAACTTGCTTTTTATGACTGATTTGTTTTTGGTTTATGTATTAATTTATTCGTAGGATTTGTTTACAACATATGACTGTCCACGCATAAGGCAACGGCGGTTTTTGAGGCCAGAAAGGTTAAATCTATCTCCCCATGGTTAAGGCAAGGTTATTTATTGATAGCCATAACAGTGGATGTTGTTAGCATTTGCTTGCTGCTCTTACCATGGCTGTCTTAGATTGGCTGAGTTAGTCAACATTGTCAGTGATTTGAATTTAATACAGGTATGATTCATACAGTCAGGAATCGATCACTGACAGCATACATGCTATGAGGCAGAGTATGAATGCAGTCTCCCAAGAGCCAGATGTCCATACTAACATACAAGTTCTCGTTCAGACTATAGAAAAGGTTTGTGTTTGTGCTTGGTGATACACTCTTATGTGCATTATTGATCTGTTATAGCACTCTTTTTTGTATTTTGGCGGGCATACTGTAATTTATTTGTAATTTTATATAGTGTATTAAGGATTAAAGATAATGTGATATAATAGCGATTAAGCACTCTCTGATAAAACGTATATTTGGTTAAAATTTTTCTATAAGAATTGTTAATTTCTACCAGAGCAAGTGCTGCTTTTCAGTTGTTCTTGCGATAGTAATACACTTGGAGAGTGACTGGTGACATTTTGAGATGCTGTTATCAAGTATTGTCCTGTTCTTTCTGTGTTTTATGAACAATAATACAAGCTGTTAGATTTTGGCATTTGATAATCGGACGCTATGATGCTATTGTATTTTGCAGGTAAGACAGTAAGGATGTAAAACATGATATAAGTACCGTATTTTCCGGAATATACGACGCGGTTTTTTTTACACAAACTTCTAGTAGTGCGTCTTATTTAACGGTGCGACTTATGTGCGGATAGGCTTTAAATATTTCGAGGTAGCTATATATAGTCGGCAAAGACCGATAACGATTTAAATTAAAATAAATTAAATCACATTTATCAAACGCGGAATATACTTAGTGGAAGCATCAATAGGCTTGCAGAGGGCGTCCACACCGAACCGATATAGCCCCTGGCTGATAGCCCGCCGCTTCCTGCGACCCTCCGCCCCTGCCGCGTCCAACGACTTACGCCTCTGCCGCGTCATGCGACCTCCCACGGCGGACCCGAGAGAAGCGCGGTGTGGGGGCGCCCTGGCAAACCTACATGGCAGCTTTCTTGGAAAGGGTGATAAAAGAGCGGCATCAGCGGGCCAGGGAGAAGCGGAGTGTAGGGGCGCCCTGCCAAGTTTACTTGGCGGTTTTCTTTAAAAGGGCGACATAAGAGGGAATCAGCAAGCTGCGCGGGGAGCTTTGAGGAGGGTGAAATTTTGTTGGTATTTATTTTTCCGTCTCTATACTACTGCCTTACTATCATTATATTATCATTGGATGCCTTCAGCTGGCTGGATTTACTTATAGAACCAAGTAATTACTATCATATCACAAACAACAACAAATGTTGGAAATCTTTAATTCAAAAGTGCAAAAATAATTTTATTTCTACAACGTTTTGTTTGAGCAATTATTTGCTAATGATGACCATGTATTTACGGCCGTCGTTAGCAAACGCGATGATACGCATTGTGACTGGAAATCTGTGTACGGGTGTGTCTTATATACCAGTGCGACCTATGTATTGATTTATAAAAATTTTGCCGTTTTTTTCGACACCGCGTCTTATACTAAGGTGCGACTTATAGTCCGGAAAGTACGGTATCTCTGATAGATCTCGTATACATAAAGCTCATTCTGTTAAGAATAAATCTGGTGCTATTTTATGCCAGTGACAGGTGTATGAGTCGAACAGCATTTAGCAGTGGTTTAGGGACAGCAAAGTAAAATTGCAAGACTATTGACAGCCATGGGGCGACTCGTTACCTTAGGTGATGCTGCAGTCGCTAAAGGGCCAGACAATCAATGCAGTAAAAAAATCTTAAGCATAGAAATGTGTTACAGTTTGGTTAATGACACTAACAAAGTATAAAGAAGCAAAAAACTGATAGATATCTTTAATAAATGGCATAACGTGGTGCATGTGGCTTAGTGCATTGAGCATCATCAATTATTATGTGTAACAACTTCAGTGATAGGATTTCCAGTAAATTCATAAATATTTCAATGCGCACTTGAATGTGTATCTGTTCATGATTGTATTAACGCTTTTAGGACTGTTTGAGAGACAATATTTGAGAATTTTTGTTTCAGGCATCGGCCATGCTTCAGCAGTCGGGTATGGGAGGATTCGTAACTCCAGCTGCCCCTGCACTTGGAAGCCCCACCGGAGACAAACAGTACGTCCGCTACACGAAAGTGGCCCTGCCAAGCGTCAAGCCTCTTGCTCCAAAGGACAGTCCAGTCAAGGAGCGCCTGTTCATTGTTATTGCGCCAGAAACTGTTCCGGATCATGTTCTCGAGGACTGCTTCTGTCGCTTTGGCAACATGATCAGCGCCTACTTCATGCCAGGTCATTTGCTTTGCAATGCAAAATTTCACAATCCAATTCTTTTTAGATATAGTTTATACAGCCTTCCTCATCGTAGTAGCAGTACAGAGGTATGACTTGACTTTTTTGTCGCACTCATTTACACTACATCATATTGTATTGTAATGAGTGTTGTGTAATGTAGCTCATATGGATTTATGTTTGTTTGCACTTAGGCATATGATTTCCGACCTGTATTATTTTGACGATGTTGCATCGATTTAGGTGGACAGCGACCTTAACTAAGCATGTTTGCAATTACAGTACTACATCTACATTTGTATATCGTTAAAGGAGGTGCTGTATAGGTTAACATCGCAACGGGAGTTTATTGTCGCTTTTCGCAGGAAGGAAATACGGCTACGTCAAGTACGCTGATGCTGAATCGGCCCGAAAGGCAATCGAGTGTCTGCATGGTCAGACAATCTGTGGCAATTACCTGAAGGTGATTTTGGCTGATCCTCCAAAGAGCGACCACTCAGGCAAAAGAGAACGGAGCAGCGATTACACAATGGCTGATGACGATGACCATGATCGAAGCAAAATGGCTAAAGTGGATTAGGTGCCACTCTAAGGATTTCCTTTAGGTAAGGTTTCTGCTTTCAAGTTACATTTCTCTTTGTTTAGCATTTTAAATCGTGCACAGTAATTAGAGGGCTGGCAACGTGTTGTGGGAACAGAAACACTCTAGAAAATGGCATACTACAGATGATGATTATAATAGATTAAGAAAACTTTATTTAAATTAAAAAGTGACATTTCTCTCTCGAATGACAAAATACACTTTTATTACTTTTTCATGTATTGTTAAAATTTGCTATTTCATTATCCTTGGGCTTTGGTATTTCTTGGGCTTTTTATTTTCATCCTACTGGCCTAACAGTTTCTTCAGTAAGAAGTTCTATAACAAATACTTTAGTGTTCCAGCAGCTTCTGGAGTTGTATTGCACAGCATCAGCCTGGGTGAAGTTGTTAAGATTTAAGTGTGGGAAAACTGGTGTAGAGCTTGCATGCAAGTAAACAAGTTTGTACTTTTATTTGACTGCTTGACTAGAGTTTTGACATGTCATCTAACAACCGTTTTGTCATTTGCGTCGAAACAGATGTGACACTGCTACTACTGACATCTGACAACTGTCAACAGCTGACTGTTACATCTGACAACAACTTAAACTGTGGATGAGACAAGACCACCAGACGCAAGATTTGCGATAAACATTTTTCAATAAATTTTCGGGGTACTTGGGTCCGGGACCTGGACAAACGCTGTTGATAGTTATTAGTGACAGAAAAACTTCACAAAACATTTGAATGATCTTTTTGCTGTTAAAAGAACAGCTTATGACTAATTTGTTATAAAATAGTAAAGTGTTTGACATGCAACTGCCTGATGAAATGTTTCTTGGTATTAGACAAAATTATGCAGGAGTTGTGGCAGCTTGGTACAAATTAGGTACACACTGATTAGTTTGGACAAACAAGCTAGCTTGATTTGATTGTTTACCCTTATCTTATTTGAATAACACTGCAACATAGCAGTAAGTTTTCCATTCAACCAGTTTTAGCTCAGAAGTCTTTAGAGAGAGAGAGCACTGTGGCTAAAGTTAAGTTTCAGCATATACTTAGAGTTTTTCTTGAAGCTTTGTAATTACCAGAGTCTCCAACATTGAGGTGGTAAAGTAACAAAAGTTAACATAGATTTTTACACAGATTGAAAAATCTAATAGAATCAGAAAACTGAGAAATAAGTTAGTAAAAAAAACAACACCAAGTTATGTTGCAGTGTGTATGCATCTGTATTAAAATCATGATGTAATGACATGCTTTCATGAACATTGCAGACCTGTACAACACTTCATAAGAGCAATTTTTTTTCTCGAAAAAAAATTATAATAGCTTCCATATATGCCAGTTAATGCAGATGGAAGTCCATGGAAACATTACACATGGCCAGAGTTGTACCTTGTGCTGAATATCCCTATATAGTCGTATATCCTCATCAGCCATGGTTCTGAAAAGCTGAACCTTTAAGTGCATTTGACTGAAGTGCAGATGACCTTTGGGCATGCATAGCCTAGCACCAGGCTGCCAATTTCATACACATGATGGGGCAAAAAGTTGCTCTGACTGCATGGTATTTGTGATTTGGGAGCAGTTTGGTGTGGTTAAGTACTGACTAAGACATATACATTCGCACAACAAAGTGCACTTGAATGAAAGCAAATTCTTGCCAGTCAATTGGACCCTGGAAAACCTTAAATTTGTGCTATTTGGTACGCGCGAGACAAACATCAACCACTCTTCTACGCGTCAAGGAGTACCTTGCTACAGAGCTTCGGGACATATGTTTGACTCGGTGCAAAGATTCATTAGAATTGCAATCAGTTTCTCGTCATCTTCCTGACCAGACTGGACATAGACAGCATTTCACGGATGAATGACGGGACGACTTGATCATCAGCTAAAGGTGATCGACGGCTTATGACTCTCGGTAATGAGGTGAAAAATTTTGTTAGATTTATCTGTTGTCTGACGTTTGGACTTACTTGGTTCATAGACTATTACATTGCAGGAATTGTTTGGTGGTAGAAACAATTAAAACTGACTGGTTTATTCAAACTATGTGTATTTAGTCTTTCCAGATGGCCAGTCCTAGTCAGAATGCTAGAAAACTGGTTTGTAATAATGTGCAGAAAATCTGCACACCATGGAGGACAGAATTTCTGATACACAGTGTTTTGTCATCAGTTTTACGCAATTTGTGCCACAGCTTGCTCTATCAAATTCTAGGCTAACAGTGGTGCAGATATTTAGCAACATTCATTAGACAAATGTGGTTGTGTCAAAAAATGCATTGCAAGATGTTAAGACCTTTGAGGCCAAACAAGGTTTGCAACCTGCACTTTTTGGCAATACTTGAAAACTGTCCTTTTTCCACCTTTTTCATGGGCTAGGAATGCTTCTGAGTAGTTGTCTTAAAGAAGTGCTTCTGCTGCTCTAGAAACCTGAAGTTTTATGTTTAATTTATAATTTCTTTTATGGCATTGTAATTAATAAATTTTGCTTTGTTTTTCAGGTTAATTTCCAACATGAAGATGTAATAGCTTCTTGGCAGGAAGAAACTAGCACGAAGCGTGTGCAGAAAAGATATTGAAAGTATGTTTGATCCTATTTCATGATGTTGCTGACACTTGTGAATGCAGAAAGTGACCATAATCTAAAAATGATAATTAAATTTTAGATTTGGGTTTAATTAAATTGGTAGCAGCGATACAAAGCATAGTAAACTAACTGGTGCTTTTCAAGTATTAGTTTTCCACAGTCTATGTGTAATTGATTTCCTAAAACACTGTATAAACTTGAGTATAAGTTGCAAAATTTTGGACATTTTTTTTATTTGAAGTTGGGGTTACAACATATATGCGGGCCAAGGCTAGATATCTTGTATTTCCACCAACGACGTAAACAATTAGCCCAACATCATTGTTAACCCTTAGCCCACCATAGGCACAAAATTGAGACTATGTGAAACTTTCTGCGCATACCACAGGTGCAGAATTGCCCTAGAGCAGAAAGAAAGTGATAAATTCGTATTCTGTGTCCGTTTTGGTTATTCGAGAGCTAAAGTAGCAATGCCAGATGTAAACAAAATGTCCCGATTAGTTTCAGGGGTGATCTCAGCCAGCACTTTCTTGTTATGAAACTGTGAAAATATACCAGATGCTGATGAATTTATCTTATCACCAGGCGAGCCAACCCTTTTTGTAAAATTTTTCTGCCAACCTTTAACTGATGCTGGTGGAAACTCTAGACTAAGTGATGCGGCATTGCCTGCAATCACTTTGATATCGATTCATTATTGTTTGAAGAGTTCTAAAAAATCATTTGTACGAATGCTGTTTTGAGTATGATTGGTCCTGTGACATTCTTTAAAATTAACTTTTCAGCTCTCTCCAGATTAACGAAAATCATACGCCTTATTTTGTCTTCATTCACCAGTTGTGAAATGCTATTGCAATGCTAATGCTTTTTCTGACCTTTAGATCTAAATATGTATGAAGAGCCGACAAGAAATTGTAGTTTATTTGTTACATTAACGATTAACGTAGAATGAATGCTGGTTCCCTAAATTCCAACCGCTTTAGTATGCCATGTTTGCTGTCGAAATTTTGCAGCACTGGCACGCGTGGAAAGTTTTTTGATGTTGAACTTTGTACCAGTGTCATGCAAGAGGTTAGTTTCAGCATATTAAATTTAATTGCAACTTCATGTTATTTTATTCCAGGATGCAACTTCAGTTCTGAAAGCAACTCATCTTTCTGATCAGCATGCAGTGCAGTTGAATTTTCAAGTTCACTTAATCTGCAGACTGGCAAAATGTAAGTTTTTTAGTTCAAAAGTAATGTTTAGAATTTGAAGAAAACTCTAGGAGTGGTATTAGAATTTGCTGTTATAGGGAGATAGAGTGTAGTCTGAGTTTTAATTATAAAGCAGTTAAGCAGAGCATCAGTGGGCCAAGTTTTAAGGAGTCTTTTGACCGTCATGTTCCTGAATCAGCCACACAGGAACATGCTTGAAAATTGTCAAAAATAGACTGAAAGATGAGTGTAATATACAGAGATATATCAAATAAACAGCGCAAAGAAGTTCTTCAGGATTAGTTCTTACTGATATTTGTCTGGCTTCCACTCAGCAATCAACCTGTGAAGTTTGGACTTACTAAAAAGGTCTCTAGAATATAAAACGGTATGACCACAAGATTCGTTCAGTCTGCCCATCTAGGTGTAGACGTTAGAATTCTGAGCTTTAAAAAAAGAAATGCTAACAGATGGAATGCAATCATTAGCTGTCTTTGAAGTTTTTGTAAACTTTAATGTTCATAGATTTATTGAAAAATTACATTGGCAGTGAAGTTCTTATTTTCCATTATGGTTGAACATTTGGTTGTGTAAAGTCGAACTGTAGCTTTTATTTAATTCCCACACAGCATGTATACCCTTTCTTATTTGCTTTTGTAGTTGCAAGAAGTTGAGCTGTACGGGAACATGCTTTGTTGTGCAGTAGGAATCGAATATTCTGAAAAATTGACAGTAGAACAGTAACTTAAGAACAACTGACAGCCACAATGACACTTAGCTGAAGCATTTACTGTTTTTATGCAGAGATACAAATTGTAAATGTACTGAACGTCAGTGATATGAGTGTCAGAACTTCAGTGAAGTGCTTTGTGGACCGCTCTATGACGTGGACATCTGGGTGCACTAATATCACTATGTAACACTCTACACTGCTTGTACTGTGGTCTCTGTTGCCCCTTAACACAAGGTGCTAAGAAGGTAACTGTTTTGTATACTGGTTTGCCCTTCCCTTGAGCTGCACCAATGGCACTGTTGACCCCCTATTAACGACGCTCCCCCCTGCGGTTTGTGGTTATCCATAAGGGCATCCACAAAAAATGACCTCCTTTGGACTCCTTCCTCCTCTTTTCCGCATTTGGCTCTACCCTTCCCATCCCCTTTGCAGATGTCTGCACTGCAGTAAAGTATGAAGGCCTGAATTAGGCTACCCTGCTGCTTGTGCAGGCTGCCTGTGCTGTGGGATGGGGTACTTTGGTACTGCTGCATCTAGCAAAGGGACTTTAATTAGTTCCAACACCGAACAGACTGCTGTCTGGCTGAAATCAGTGTTTCAGGCACAGGCTGTTCAAAAATAACTGTACCAAATTTAGCTGTAGACGTCAGCATTGGGCACAATCTCCCTACCCCTTGTCCACATTTGGGACCCTGCCTTCCCTTCTGCGGTCTCCCCACTTTGTGGAAGTCCTTAAAGGACAACTCCTTTGGTTGACGAATGGAAGTTTTTGTGTGTTGATGGGTGATGAGTAATGATTTCTGTAGGCTGCAGATATCGGTCAAACTGTCTTATGAAATATTTGTTCACTTGGAATAGACATAGGCTTCTATAGGCAAATAGGCTACAGTCTCATCTACCCCCAAATAATTTAAGGTTTTCCTAAAAGGAAAAAGGGGTCGTCCATAAAGGACGTCCACAAAAAATGACCTACTTTGGACCCCTCCCTCCCCCTTGTCCGCATTTGGCCTTCCCCTCCCCCTTCCTCCTTTGCAGACGTCCGCACTACAAAGCCAGTAAACAGTGAAGTCCAGCATCGTGAAAAACGTCATTAATAAACTACTAATTCTATCTTATTTAAAAGAACCTCACAATGGCACCATACATGGAGCTACCTAACAGATCTAAATAGATGCGACTTATGATAGGTTGAAAACTTGAAATGTTTTTTAGCTGTCTGCAACAGAACATTATTTATTATTGATGAACCAGTGCAGTGTGGAGTGTCTGCCATCTGACTGAAGTTGTTCTTTAAAGCACAGGTTGTACTTAAAGCTTTGTACATGTACCAAATTTACATGCGGACGTCCGCATAGGCCATGGCCCTCCCTCCCCCTTCTCTGCAATTGTCCGCATTTGCATGACCCCTCCCTCCTACGCTCTTTGCGGACGTCCTTTATGGACGAACCCTAAGGCGTAAAATAATTATATGAACAACGAACTAAAATATTGTAGAATTAAATTAGTATAGAGGACATAATTAATATTTTATAAAACAGCGTGGTGTTAACGAAACTTAGTTGTAGAGACAAGCAGGATAGAAACATTACGACAAACTCATCTATGCTCCACCGCTTTCAATTTCTGCATTTGGCCTTTCACTCAAAAACTGAAATCATCCTTTTTCGCAGGTCATATCTTGACCTGGAGCCGAACCCTTTTTGCCTATAGATATTCTTTTGACTGAGAGCCTGTAAATAAGCTGAACCCGTGACTTGGCTTTCGGTGGGCTCTGTAGAAATCACTTGAGGTTACGATTACGACAAGTAGGCATGGCTCATGCAACGAGGAAAGGACGATGCAAATGGGAAAGCAGACAAAGGGAATGAGGTAGACAGAGGCACACAGATATGAAGACACGGCAGGGCAAAGTGTGATTCCAAAGACAACGCGTTCACGCGAGGGAGGGAGCTCGAAAGAAGGGTGAGGCTCGTATGACAGACGGCGAAGCACAGGAATGTGAGGGGTGGATGATTGTACGATATATGGTGAGAGAAGATGAAATGCTTTTGAAGTCTGCTGCAACGCGTTCACGCGAGGGAGAGAGCCAGAAGCAAGAGCGAGATCCTTAGGACAGGGCGGAGTACAGTACTGCGAGAGGAGGATGCTGCGATGGAAGACGATAGGCCCACAGAGAGAGAGAGAGAGAGAGAGAGAGAGAGAGAGAGAGAGAGAGAGAGAGAAGGCAAAGCGATTACAGGACAATAACCCCCCTCCCGGTAAATAACCCCCGGACAATAACCTCCTGGACAATAACCCCCTTACTGATACAGTACATACAGTAAAGACTAGACATGAAAGAATGACCAAATATCCAAGATCTAATTATTAGACAGTTATTAGACAATTGAGCACAGAGTAGACATGAAAGAATTTCCATACATAAAAAAGTAATTATTAGACAATTATTAAACAGTTGGACACAGATTAGACATGAAATCCTTACCATACATCAAAAACTAATTATTAGACAATTATTAGACAATTGGGCTCACTCACTCACTCAATTTCTGACTGGTCACCCATCACAACATCCAAGGAAGAAGTATGCCGACTCCAATGCACGGATTCTGGCCGTCATTAGCAACTACAATGAGCGCAATGTTCTTGACTATCTACGTGGAATAGCTCACAAGCTTTCTTTTTAAGTTGAATAAACTAATTAACAATAAACAGCATGTTCTGTTACACATTTAATTTCATACTGTGACTTGCATAGTTCTCTATTATATGTCTACTAAATTAATATATAAACTGTATGATCAATATACATTATTTGTATATTTATGTAATTAATATATCAGTATAGGGGGCTATTATCCGGGTTTTTTGCATAGGGGTTATTGTCCGAGGGTTATTGTCCGGGGGTTATTTATCACGGTTTTTGTCCTATAAGCAAGCAAAGCAGGTGGCAAGGCAGTGAATAAAGATCACCATAAAAGGAAAATATCCAGGACAAGAAACGAAGATAAAATGGCAAAGAACAAGGGAGTGAGGATTCACCCTCAGCGAGTCGCGACAGAGGAATCCGCTCTCCAGACGACAGGCTTCGATAGACTGCAAACAATCCCCAGGAGGCTGTAAAGGAGGTCGATGGCCGCGATGAGTGAAAACTAGAAGATATGTATAAGGACATCTTAGCTGTTGTTGCTGTACATACGTCGTAAATAGAGATGTTGTAAATAAAAGCATCAATTGAACAATCTTCGTCAATGAACCGGACGCAGAGAAAACCCCGAAGAGACGCATAGCAACTAGTAACATCGCTACCACCAACAAATGTTTTACATCGACCGCCAAGAGACCTTTAAAACAATTCATCTAAAACATTACAATAATATTTAAAAAGTCCACGCTCAAATGTGGCCATAAATTTGTTAAATAATATTGTAGAAAGTAAACAAAACTACCGAAAGTGACGTGTGAATAGGGAAGACCATAGGAGACATGCGATTATATTTATTTATCTATTGCGCACTAGATTCTATCTAGTGGTGAGACACTATCTAGCGATGAGCTACGATCTAGTGCGCACTGGATATTATCTAGTGATGAGATACTATCTGGTGGCCACTGAGTAATGTCTAGTGTGCACAAGAAACATAAAAATAAACGGATGTACCATATGGGCCTCTGTATGCATCAGCCCAATCAAGGTAATGAAACATGATTGATTTATCTAGACGTAAATTTAAACAAGCTGGCTAAATTTGAGTTAGGGCTTGAACGTAGGGTCCCACGTGTTTACGACTGCTGAGTTAATTAAGGCATTATTTTGTTGCGAGGGCACATGTATAAGGGAAGGTTGGATAGATCGGAAGGTGACGCGTGCCCTGCAACAGTCTTTTCACGTGCTGATGCACCTCTCTGTTGAAGGGGAAAAGGTCAACAGGATAGGTTGCTTGGGTCTTATGATGGCCTGCCCATGGATCTGTCTTTTGAAGGAGTGTTTGAAGGTGTGTTTGGAGGGAATTTAAGACTATATAAATGGGGGGTTTTACGCTGATGTGGGTTATGAGGGTGTAACGAGTTGGGACCTCTCGAAGCGAGTTTCTTAATAAGCGTGTGAACTGAGTTGTCGCTGAGGCACGTATTCCGACTCGTAACATAATTGGGGGACAAGCCGAAGAGAAAACCGTCCACCAAGCCGATGAGAAAATCGTTTCGTCCGGAGAACATAATTGAGCGCCAAGCTGGTGAGAAAATCGTTATGTTACGAGTCACTAAACCCCATGACCTACTTTCCACTTTGGTTTTTCACCGACACGCTGGATACTAGCATTCACTCTGATTGTGCACAAGAAACAAAAATAAACGGATGTACCATATGGGCCTCTGTATGCATCAGCCCAATCAAGGTAATGAAAAATGATTGATTTATCTAGACGTAAATTTAAACAAGCTGACTAAATTTGAGTTAGGGGGTGAACGTAGGGTCGCATGTGTTTACGACTGCTGAGTTAATTAAGGCATGTTTATTGTTGCGAGGGCACGTGTATAAGGGAAGGTTGGATAGATCGGAAGGTGACACGTGCCCTGCAACAGTCTTTTCACGTGCTGATGCACCTCTCTGTTGAAGGGGAAAAGGTCAAGAGGATAGGTTGCTTCGACAAACTGCAAACAGGCCCCAAGATGCTGTAATAATAATAATAATAATAATAATAATAAGAAGAAGAATTTATATAGCGCCATAGCAGAGCCGAGGCTGTAAAGGAGGTCGATAGCCGCGGAGAGTGAGAATTGCAAAACATATAGAAGGACATCTTGACTGCTGTTGCTGTACATACGTTATAAATAGAGTTGTTGTAAATAAACGCATCCTTTGTACAATCTTCGTCAACGAACCAGACGCATAGCAACTGGAAAAACCGCTACCACCAACAAATGTTTTACATCGACCGCCAAAAGACATTTAAAACATTACATCTAAACTATTACAATACAATTTAAAAAGTCCATGCTCAAATGTAGCCATAGATTTTCTAAATTATATTGTAGAAAGTCGACAAAACTACTGAAACTGAACTGTGAATGGGGAAGACCATAGGGAACACGCGATTATGTTTATTTTATCTAATGCGCACTAGATTCTATCTAGTGATGAGATATTATCTAGTGATGAGATACTATCTCGTGAACACCGGATAATATCTAGTGTGCATTAGAAATATGATAGCGTTGGTTTCTTGCATCACTAGTTTCACGTCGGGGTCGCAGTGTGCGATTTTCAATCTTTTATTTGAGATTGTCTTTCAATCACACGAATACAATATATGATCTGTTGTAACGCGAGTGAGATTCTAGTTCAGTTGTGGAGCAAGCGACTTAGTCTACGACAAACTTTTAGATTACTCTATCCATATAGATTACTGTAGCGCCAGAAGACGCTAGTCTGTCTATCTTCTCGACATTGTGCTACGGCCTTTCTACATGACGTCTGAACTCCGATTGCTTCTCGATGTGCGAATCTCTGTCTGACGAGACTCACGTGCAGTTCTCCCAGCCTGCATCTTCATCTTGGTCAAACGGCCGAGCAGTCCCCTTCTGTGCATTCTGCGAGATATTTGTATCCGAATCCTCTGGACTGTGGGCGAATTCCTTCTGGGCCGGTCAGTACCCAAGACCCGAGCTGACATCAGCTTTCGTGTGCCTTTTGTTTCTGATTCTCCGAAGTCAATTGTATACCTGTGGACATCCATCTGGCTATCACGTGGACCTCTCGTGCTTAGTTGTAAAGCCCTCTGATGTGCCTGGAGATTGCTACCTGTGGATTGCTCAGCTTACCCCAGCGGAATCCTTTTGACTAAGCTACACTCCTGCATTCCATAGCACACCTGTACTGCTACCAACAATAGCCCTTCCACGCTGTATAACTTGCACCCCGTCCGTTTCTAAGAATTTGACCGCTGTAGCTTGAGGCTACTGGCTAGCTCTGTTGCTGCTCTGAACTAAGGTCCTAATAAATCATTCGCCTCACTGCCTACGCGTTGGCCTACTTATCTTCAGCAACGGCTATAGAGTAAGTCTGGTAATCTACTGACGACTACTACTACTTTACATACTTGCAAACGTACTTCAACAATCTCGGTTATAGGAACATAAAAATACACGTATGTACCATGTGGGCTTCCGTATGTATCAGCCCAGTCAAGATAATGAAAAATTATTGATTTATCTAGAGGTAAATTAAAACAAGCTGCCTAAATGTGTGTCAGGGCGTGAACGTAAGGTGCCATGTGTTTACGACTGCTGAGTAAATCAAGTCATGTATATCTATAAAGGCCGTTGACGTACTTGGTTCGTTTAAGTCGCAACATTGGGAAGACATCAGCTCGCAACAACTATCGCAACTCCGATACGTAAATAGTAAGTATATTCGACTGTCGCAATGTATGCATTTTGCAGATTTATCAGTAGGGACTGCATAGCCTAGACCTTGATCATTTTCAGTGAATTTAAACTATCCGAGGGTGGCCATGGTTAGATCAGCCATTAGAAGTTTCTGTTCGTTTCTGTTCAGTTCACATCCATTAGGCTAGTGTAATGAGTACCCCTGACAAGTTTCTCTCAAAACGGCGCTATATAAATTTCAAATTTCACTTGAATTATAATTAAATGGACGATACGATATTTTCCCGTTTGAAAATGTGTTTTTGTCGAAAGCCATCCAAACCGTGTTTACAGGCTCTGCATGTAATTACCGCTAAACCCCATGACCTACTTTCCACTTAATGGTTTGAAAGACACGACAGTCAAACGTAACACGCATGTTCATATATCCCCAGAAAGATCTACTCATCATGAAACTAACTTTAAGTGAGCTGTCGGGTGAGACTCGAACACTACAACAGCAAAATATGACATCATGGGGGTCGTCCATAAAGGACGTCCACAAAAAATGACCTACTTTGGACCCCTCCCTCCCTCTGTCCGCATCTGTCCGCATTTGGCCTTACCCTCCCCCTTCCCCCTTTGCAGACGCCCGCACTACAAAGCCAGTAAACAATGAAGTCCAGCATCGTGAAAAACGTCATTAATAAACTACTCATTCTATCTTATTTAAAAGAACCTCACAATGGCACCATACATGGAGCTACCTAACAGATCTAAATAGATGCGACTTATGATAGGTTGAAAACTTGAAATGTTTTTTAGCTGTCTGCAAGAGAACATTATTTATTATTGATGAACCAGTGCAGTGTGGATTGTCTGCCATCTGACTGAAGTTGGTGTTTAAAGCACAGGTTGTACTAAATCTTTGTGCATGTACCAAATTTATATGTGGACGTCCGCATAGGCCATAGCCCTCCCTCCCCCTTGTCCGCAATTGTCCGCATTTGCATGACCCTCCCACCCTCCCTCTTTGCGGACGTCCTTTATGGACGAACCCATGCCACAATTTCAGCCTCTAAAATTACTTGAGCACTGACTAACCACCCAACGATGGAAGGCCGAGTTGTCTCAGATGGCTTGGAATCCAGGGACGGGTTACTCGTCCTAGTAATAACGGGTTCCATGTTGCTTTGCTGTGCTTGCCAGTGTCATATTATAAAATCTTTTTTTTTTCACTTAATTGCCGACACGTATGCATGTTAGTATGTGTCTAGAGAATTAATATTGGGCCTTTTCAATACATTATAGAAGCGGTGTCTGAGTTCTTCGCTGCCTAAATTCTTTAGAGCCATTACGAAACGAAAGTTTATCAATAAGAAAACAGTGCTTAAATAGCTGTAAGAGTCACCATTTGCCGACACTCGGCCACAGGCAGAACGGAAAGAATCCTAATCCAGAGTTGACAGATGGCACCATGTTCTGCATGAGCTTGAGCCGCTGCCTTGCTTTTTAATTAAGGTCTTTGTGGAAGATTTCCGTTTTTACAGTTTACATGCTTTGGGTGAGAGTTCGCCTCCCGCTTTCAGAAACCGGCTTTTGCTTTGTCTTCCCTTAAATGCTGCGGTATTGGCGCCTATAAAATGACAAATTATAGGCCTTTTCTAAAAATTTTGTTATGAAAGATAGTTGAGTAATATGTGTCGATGCAATATCTAGAGGCCTTCGACTCATTTCACCACGGCATTCTTTTAGAGCACCTTGAAAAGTCTTTCGATGTTTCAGTATTGAACGGGACAATCGTCCATCAAGCTGAATTCTATTACCCAGCTATTCTTTTCATTTGACAGACTCACGTCTAATCCTGCCCTATCGAACTACAGGCTTCTGCTTTCGGCGACATTCACACTTGGATCGCTAATGAAAACCTTCTCCTGAATCTTTCTAAGACAGAATTCCTTGTCTTACGCACAAGTCAACTATTCCAAAAATGTGCTTGACTTACATCTTTTCAGTTGGGTGGACTGCTAAATGATCGCACTAGATGTACTTGCAGTATGGGCATAATCGTCGATTCCACAATACTATTTTCTAACAATTTTCTGAAAATATACAAATCAATCTACGTTTACATACAGGATATTCGTCAAAGCACATCTCAAATGCTTCTAACTGTCTAGGAGACTTTAATGCTGTATCCCACTTCTAATTGGCCTAGCTAAGAGATTCGTACAAAGCACATCGATTTATTGGCCCGAGCCATAGCATTAGACCACCGAGTAAAAGCATTTGGTATCCATTACCCAGGCTGCCCACCGAGTAAAAATCCGTAGAATGGAGACTGAAATCTGTCTTATAGTTCACAAGATATTAACTTTAAAGAAGATATAGGTCTATCTTTGCAACTTGCTCACCCTTCATTCCAGAAAGTATTGCACTCGGTCAGACTCTGCTCTGTTGTGCCTTGCGCCAGAAAACTGTTGGCTCTTGGGTGTTCTCGTTGGCTTATCCACCACAACATGACTTTTTTCACATCTGACACATCGGCTTTCGACCGGGCGTTTACAAAGGATTACAATTTTTTGCTACATCTTCCTCTAAGCGATCATCTAGTTTGTGCATCATGACAGTGTCGCTATAGAAGTCATTAGATTACACTAGATGTTAGTTAAATATCTACATCGACTTTTTGAATATTTCAAATATGACATGAAAGCCACTTTCAGTCATTATATGATATTCTTGTATTGATGGCCCCTGCGTTTTCTGTTACTGTTGCTATAATAATACTATTAGTAATGTTATTATTAATGATTTTAGTCGTTGGCTTGGTTATTTATATTGTAATGATAACAAAATTGCCTTCAATAAGTGGGCTTCCATTATTTTATATTTGAATTGATATTCAGCTACTGAAAACAAGTAAACTCATATTTCCCAAAAATAACACTGGTTGCCTGCAATTAGAGCCACTCGGATCGTAAGTGTTTTATGTGTTTTGTTGGGAAGTTATCGCCTCTTGCAATAACTCAAACATCAATTTTTGCAAAGCATGTATGCTCAAGTTCCATTTTTAGGAATATTAACTGCGAAATGGTGACAATTGTTTGCAGTAACATCATTCTCTGTATTACAGAACTGGTCATTCGTCGAAATCTCAGAATGAGCGACTTTTGGATCCGGAAGATAAGAACCTACTTTCGTATAATTGATTTAGACAGCGATGGTGTGGTTAGTCGGGAAGAATTTGTAAATATAGCAGAGAGATTGTGTGATGTGGAGAAAGCCGATCCAGTTCAGAAAGAGACAGCCAGACAGCTAGTCAGTGATGTGAGTAGTCAACACGACGAGTTCATTCTACCTCTCATTAATTCATTGAAGCAATAATTAACAGTATATCGTGATGTCTAGGATCTGTTTTTAGGTTCTGGCAATGGCAGTCATGTGTGCAGGCTTCATCAGCGTAGTTTCACACGGAAGCCTTCGGCTGACTTTCCGTCAAGAGTTTATAAATTCTGCCCATTTTCTCAAGTTTCATCTTTAGGAATATTAACTTCGAAATAAACCAAAACCATTTCTCATTGGCATAACTAAGAGTGATTCGTACAAAGCACAAATCGCTTTATTGGCCCGAGCCATAGCAATAGACCACTGAATATAAGCATTTGGTATCCATTACCCAGGCTGCCCACCGAGTAAAAATCCGTAGAATGGAGACCAAACCATTTTCCTTAGGAACCCCTAAAATATCTATCATATCCTGAGAAACCCCTATTGAAAAGTCAACTTTAAGATGCCTTGCCAGCAGAGACTGGTGTTCAAGAAAATCCAAGCGTTGAGCAATCATCATATGGGTTAATCCAGCAATGCTCTTAGGGAAGCGACGTACTGCTTCATCTTCTGTCCACCACTGCCTTTAGTAGGATGGTGCCAGTTCGAAGCCTGGATTAAGGAGGAGGGCGACGTCAACAGCCTTTGATGCCATAAAATGTCGTTAAACAACGGAACTACTACTACTGCTACTTCAAATTTTCTGGATTAGTGGCTGATTGTGGTGACCAGACAGTTGTACAGCATCGAAATTTGGTCAAAGGCCCAAGTGAGAACTGATGGGTTCTTTGAAATAAAAATTTACATTGCCAGTTTCTCAGTCGGCCAATTGGGCAGCGTGAACATTTCAATCTGATCGGATAGGTTCGGTGTACGATTTTCAGTCGGCCGTTTTGTGCCAGTTTCCTGTGAAAATAGCTGCTTCTGTGAGCACCGTTATATTCATGTGACGTCACGAATTGCTTAAAACTGCAGGTCGTGACATCACCAGGTTATGACGGTGCTTATACACGCCAACTTGTAATGAAGTCATTCGGAGTCAGTCGACCGACTGGGTATGGTACACTGAACTGATCTGATCAGATCCGATCCGACTGAAAGACTCCAATTGACACTGATCGTTTAGGATTGGATTTTTATGCTTTGACCGATTCGCCAGCGGTGGTGAAGGATCTCATCGAATTAATTGATTGAAAATGAGCAGGGTCGAGGCCATACAATCGCTACAGAAAAACGTGTACATTTATTTATTACTGCAGTGTATATACATTTGTTATCGCAGAAGTGTCTACACGCCAGGCATTAATTGTAGCCGGTACTCGAAATCGTATTTTGTTTTAAAGACTCACACCGCATCACTTTGCACTTGTAGGTCTTCTCACATTATATAAAGGCTGCAGGAACAGATGGTGATGTATTGCTGACCGAAGATCTATTAATTGCATCTCTGAAGATGCAAAGAGATGATCCTGCATTTGAGAAAGCAGTCGGCGATGCCGTGCTTAGCGTATTCGCTGTTATGAATGTGAAACGTGACGGCTATCTCGAGTTCCAAGAAATTCCCAAGTTGTTCAGAAATGCAGGCTTGGTCGTCCCCAAATTCACAAAGCAGGCTTTCGAGGCGATCGACGTTAATCACGACGGAAAAGTGAGCGTTGAAGAGTTCATAAAAGCTGCTAACGACTACTTGTGTTCAGATGATGAAAACACTGAAGCGCTGTTTGGGCTTCTGGTTTAAAATATGCCACCCTGAGTCAAGTTGCATGAACATGTACTTGCTTATTCCTTCTTTTCGCTGCTTTACAGTAATGACATTTCTTCTTATGGTATATTTTTAACATTTTGTTTTATTTGCTGCTAATTCATATGTTTTTCAAATGTTGTCTTTACTACAGTACTATTTGATTATGCACTAAATATTGAATTTGAGAAACTTGCACTCTGCTTAATTGCAAATGAATTTTCGTTGAAAACAATTTATATGTTTTTTTCTTGTTCTCGAGAGTGCATTTTCTCTGCTGGTTCTTCCACTTTGAAAATCGAACGGCTTGTTATTAATTGAATTCAGTCGAATCAATTCTTAGGAGTCCTCATGGGCGTGTTTCTGACTATCCTCAAGCTGCACTGGAGGTTCCAAACTATGAGCAGTTTCCTTAATAACTTGAAAATGCCTAATACAATTAGACGATTTTAAAGGTGAATATAAAAAGCGCAAGATATCGAGTTACTAGTCGCAAATGAAAATGTAGCACATCTAGAATATTGATAGCAACTTGTTTTGTGTAACTTGGAATGCTTATAGCTGTCAGTTTCATTTGTACTGGTTGAGAGGCACGATAAGATCATCGGAGTTTCTTCTCTTCGCACGAACATTTGTGTTAAAAATGATAATAAGGCTTTATGTATAGAAAGCTGTATGTACTTAATAACTCTACGGCTGTAATTTGAAAGTTTTCTGTGCGAATATTCTAATAAATGGATTTGGGATTTGGAACAATCCTCCAGTTTTCGATTCCTTATAGTTCTGCACGATCCTACAGTGCGCTGACCTCTCACTCCCTAAACTTCCTCCTCTTTACTGTCTTCATACTGTCTCTCAGGAATCTAGAGTTAAGCCTATGCTTAACACGACCCTCTCTCTAAAACCTGAACCAACTGCAACTTTTCGAACGTCCTTGTTGAACCTCAGATTTCTCTCTACACTAGATATAGCATCGCTGAAAACAATGAGCACAGCCTTCTTTGTCAAAAGTCCACCAGTGCAATTTTATAATCTGTTTTCTAACTCACTTCACACCAGCTACGTCTTCACTGACTCGATGTAATGTCCGCTTTTTCACTTCTTCACTCGATAACCAGGGCATTTCGTATTATTATAATTATAATTATTATTATTTGCTGTTATGTCAAACTTGAATGCCTGGTGTAAGTCTGGTGTTCGTTAAGTGTGTTACACCGTAATTGTGCGAAATTTTTTCCTCTGCTGCTAAATTGTATTGCGAGGGCCTGTGTGGCTCCGTATGGGGATAAGCGAAGTAAAATCTACCACAAGGGTTTATGTAATATAGATTGGATGACCCGCGCACGTTACCGTTCGAAAGAATGGTAGGGAAGATCGTTGCAACTTCATCAGTTTTTCAATTCGTGGGACTCTCTAGCCAACGATGGTAGATTCAACTTCAGTTTTAAGTGTAAAGTGAAGGACAATGTTGAAGTGATATAAACTAAGCAACTTAACTGTTTTCCAGCAATAATGTAAGTAATAACGGTGACAATGACTAAGGCTACACATGTAACAGATCAAAGTACCCTGTATCCCACCTAACGGCACCGTGATCTTGATAATGACTGTTCAGCAAGAAAATTGCGATTTTGACAACAATAAAAACAACAAAATTTACAAATAACAGTTATTTTTAGTCTTATTGTTATTATTATTATCATTTTTATTATGATCATTATTATTATTATAACTACTTCTACTTCTATTTCAATCACAATCATCATCATTGTTAGTATCCGTACTTGCAGTATTATAAGCAGTAGTAGTAATTAGTAATTAGTAGTATGGCTGTTCAAGTAGCAGCAGCAACTGTAGTATAGCCATCACCTTCATCATCAACATCGGTCATTTGATTGACCATTTCTAACTGGGATAAAAATTCATCTTTACTGTTACTCTTTTCAGGAACAAAAATTACACTAGGAGCTGTTAATTTAAAGGGTATCTGGAAATTCAGGCCTCATCCTCAGCCACATCGGAATTTTTTCCGGGGTAGGAGAGAAGTAATTCTTTTAATAAGGGAATTATAGTCTGCGATACTACTACAGTTACTAGTAGGTATTCCAGTGTTTTTGCAGGAACGTAGGCACCGCTTTGGCCTGCTTTTTTATTTCCTGTTTCCCACACATTCCACCTTGAAATCCCTAAACGGTAACAGTCACAAACATTGTTAGTATTATTCATTTTTGTCGCTACATGATCTAATATATCCGACTGCCACACAAAGTCCTTGTTTAGTACCTCTTATTCGAACATAATTAAAATGAATAAATTCTTGTAACCGAGAAAAGCTGCCGAAGACGGCGCATAGACCTCATATTTCATCATTCTATACGCCCAGTCTATCATGTGTGACCCTATCTGATGAATTTGGCAACAATATTAATGACAACAAACACGTCTGTAAGGAGTTTTTGCTCATAGCACCTGCCTTAAATGGCGTGGCGCTCTTTCAAACGATCAGCACTGGTGAACGATCTCACCCGATTAATTGTCCGACAGATGAAGAGGATCGCGCCATATGATCGCTGTAGAAAATTATGCAATTTACATTTAAATATCAAATTTGCCATCGGTTATTTGAAATAATTATAAGTAATCCATGGGACGATGATGCGATATACGGCCATAATATAAAGCATAAAATAATTGTATGAACAACGAACTAAAATATTGAAGAATTAAATTAGTATACAGGACATAATTAATATTTTATAAAAACAGCGTGATGTTAACGAAGAAGCAGGACAGAAACATTACGACAAACTCATCTATGCTCCACCGCTTTCAATTTCTGCATTGGCCTTTCACTCAAAAACTGAAATCACTCCTCTTTCACAGATCCTATCCTGATTCCTGCTCCTCTTCTTAGGCCTATCTCTCTTTCCGCTCTAATCCCAAACATCACTCACCGTAGCTGCCAAGCTGTCTATCTGCCTGACATTTGCATCTTGACCTGGAACCGAACCCTTTTTGCCTATCGATATTCTTTTGACTGAGCGCCTGTAAATAAGCTGAACCCCGTGACTTGGCTTTCGGTGGGCTCTGTAGAAATCACGAGGTTACGATTACGACAAGTAGGCATGACTCATGCAACGAGGAAAGGACGATCCAAACGGGGCATCAGGCAAATGAAATGAGGTAGACAGAGGCACACAGATATGAAGACACGGCAGGGCAAAGTGTGATTCCAAAGACAACGCGTTCACGCGAGGGAGGAAGTTCGAAAGAAGGGTGCGGTTCGTAGGACAGACGGCGGAGCCCAGGAATGTGAGGGGTGGATGATTGTGCGATATATGGTGAGAGAAGATGAAATGCTTTTGAAGTCTGCCGCAACGCGTTCACGCGAGAGAGAGAGCCAGAAGCAAGAGCGCGATCCTTAGGACAGAGGGCGGAGTACAGGAATGTGAGAGGAGGATGCTGCGATGGAAGACGATAGGCCCACAGAGAGAGAGAGAGAAGGCAAAGCGATAACAGGACAATAACCCTTCTCCCAGTAAATAACCCCCGGACAATAACCTCCTGGACAATAACTCCCTATACTGATACAGTACATACAGTAAAGGGTAGACATGAAAGAATGACCAAATATCCAAAACTAATTATTAGACAGTTATTAGACAATTGAGCACAGAGTAGACATGAAAGAATTTCCATACATAAAAAACTAATTATTACACAATTATTAAACAGTTGGACACAGAGTAGACATGAAATCCTTACCATACATCAAAAACTAATTACTGGACAATTATTAGACAATTATTAGACAATTGGGCTCACTCACTCAATCAATTTCTGACTGGTCACCCATCACAACATCCAAGGAAGAAGTATGCCGACTCCAATGCACGGATTCTGGCCGTTATTAGCAACTTCAATGAGCGCAATGTTCTTGACTATCTGCGTGGAATAGCTCACAGCCTTTATTTTTAAGTTGAATAAACTAATTAACAATAAACAGCATTTTCTGTTACACATTTAATTTCATACTGTGACGTTGCATAGTTCTCTATTATGTGTCTAATAAATTAATACATACACTGTATGATCAATATACATTATTTGTATATTTATGTAATTAATATATCAGTATAGGGGGCTATTGTCCGGGGTTTTTGCATAGGGGTTATTGTCCGAGGGTTATTGTCCGGGGGTTATTTATCACGGTTTTTGTCCTATAAGCAAGCAAAGCAGGTGGCAAGGCAGTGAATAAAGATCACCATAAAATGAAAATATCCAGGACAAGAAGCGAAGATAAAATGGCAAAGATCAAGGGAGTGAGGATTCACTCTCAGCGAGTCGCGACAGAGGAATCCGCTCTCCAGACGACAGGCTTCGATAGACTGCAAACAATCCCCAAGAGGCTGTAAAGGAGGTCGATGGCCGCGATGAGTGAAAACTAGAAGATATGTAGAAGGACATCTTGGCTGTTGTTGCTGTACATACGTTGTAAATAGAGATGTTGTAAATAAAAGCATCAATTGAATAATCTTCGTCAATGAACCGGACGCAGAGAAAACCCCGAAGAGACGCATAGCAACTAGTAACATCGCTACCACCAACAAATGTTTTACATCGACCGCCAAAAGGCATTTAAAACAATACATCTAAAACATTACAATAATATTTTAAAAGTCACGCTCATTTATTAAATAATATTGTAGAAAGTGGACAAAACTACCGAAAGTGACGTGTGAATAGGGAAGACCATAGAGTTAAGCGATTATATTTATTTGTCTAGTGTGCACTAGATTCTAACTAGTGGTGAGACACTATCCAGCGGTGAGATACGATACCAAACAGAACAAGTTTGTTATAAAAATTTCAAGTCATTCGACACCGAAGAAGCTCCTTTTGTACGATTTCCGAGTGTGGCATCTGCCGGAACAATCGCGCATAATATTCCAGCAATAGTCTGCCATCATGTGTGCATCCCATCTTCCTTGATATCGATTTTCCATTGTTTTGATGTCTTCGTGAAATCTTTCACCTTGCTCTTCGCTGAAGTCACCAAGATTCTCTGGAAAGCGATCTAAGTGACTGTGGAGATAATGGACTTTAATGCTCATGTTGCAGCCAAGCTTGTTGAAATGAAGAAGCATATCCTCTACTAGTTGTGCATAATTGTCTGCCTTCTTGTTGCCAAGAAAATTTTTAGTTACAAGAACAAAGGAAGACCAGGCACAAGATTCGATTTCATTCATTGATGGTATGAAAAGTGGGTCATTCATAAGTTGCCTGATCTCTGGACCATCAAAGATTCCAGCCTTCAATTTTTCCATTGTAATTCCTGGTAACTTGTGTACTATGTATTCGAAGCATGAACCTTCTTTATTCAAAGCCCTGACAAATTGTTTCATCAGGCCTAGCTTTATATGTAGTGGTGGCAGTATGATCCTATCTCGTGCCACCAAAGATTCCTTGATTACATTTTGAGCTCCAACCACCATGTCTTTCCTCGAAGGCCAATCTTTTCTTGTCCAATGTTCATGCTTGGCTCTACTGTCCCAAAGACACAAAAAGCAGGGATACTTTGTGTAGCCACTTTGTTGACCAAGGGGGAAATTTACCATCTTCAAGTCTACACAAATTACCCATTGGTGTTCTTTGTATTTTATCTTTTCCAGTACTAAAGAGATGGCATTGTACTCTTCTTTCATCCTGGTGGAGTGACCGATTGGAATAGAACCAAATTTGTTGCCGTTATTTAAAAGCACACATTTCAGACTACGTTTTGAACTGTCGATAAAAAGACGCCACTCATCTGGGCTGTAATCCGACAGACCAATTTTCTTCAATAAGTTGCTGATGTCATTACAGAATACTAGGTTGTTGTCTTCGGTAAAGAATGGCAGCAAATCCTTTTCTCTGTTTCTATAAATTGTAATTTTCGTTCCAGGCTGAAGTGCATTCTTTTCCTTTAGTCTGGACGCAAGCAATTCAGAGGACTCTTTGGAAAGATTTAAGTCCCTGATCAGATCACTCAACTCTTTTTGGTCAAAACGTTCACTGTGTGAAGTTGATTGGAAATCACTGTCACTGCCCCCACTTTCTTCACTTTCGTCATCTTGTCCGATATTGGACATGCAAGTGTCATCGTCTGAGAGCTGAGGTAGTTCGCGAAAAGGTGGAACTGGTACAATATCCGAATGCGGAACAGGTCTCCTGGCTGAAGGTATATCAGGGTAAGACAACTTGTGACGATTATTTCGATTGATGCCTATGATATTAACCATACAAAAGTAACAGTCGTTGAAGTGGTTTATCTGTTCCCTCCAAACCATCGGTACACCAGATTTCAGGCAGCTTCTCTTTCCAATTGTCCAGTGGCGCAATTGTTCAATACAAGTTTTGCATACTGTATGAGGAGCCCATTGCTTATCTTGATCTCCAAGTTTGACACCAAAATAACCTACATAGGCTATGCTCTTTTTACAAACTCAGAAATCGGTTTCCTGTTTGCTTTTAGTGTGTATTCCCCACAAATGTAGCAGAATATGTCTGGATGGTTAATGCAGCTCCGTCTGGAAGTAGCCATAACCTTAAGGATGTTCGCATCTGAGGAATTAAATGACTAACCTAAAAAATAGTAAGAACATGTAGTTATTTAATGCTCACATTCACAGATTGTTCTTGCGACCAACTCTTAATATGCCCTAAGACGACTGCGGCTGCTCTAGCTTTCAGGAGGCGGTTTATATAGGCTATAAATGCTGACTTCAGCATAATCTATTTACATAGTTCGAAACCATGAAACGCTGTATAAGCACAAATAAATTCTAAATGAGGCCATGAATTTAGTGCTGAGTAAGCTGTAGGCTACGGAATAGTTATTTCGTTGAATCAGCAATATCTCAGCACGCGGCAAGATATGCTGATTTTACATTATAAGGATGTAGGCATTATATGAATCAGCAAGAATTATAATTAGCCATAAATAAAGCTTATTATGACATTTTAGTTTTGCCAAAGACATCGTTTAAAGAGTGGACTGGGTTTTCTTTACAAAATCGACGATATCTCAGAAACTAGACCTGATGCACTCAATCCAATGACATTTTCTGAATCAGCGCCCAAAATTACACCAAGAACAGGTCTAAAACCGAAGGCAACAAGAAAAAAATTTTTTTCAGTTGGCCAGTGTTATATTTATTTATCTAGTGCGCACTAGATTCTAACTAGTGGTGAGACACTATCCAGCGATGAGATACGATCTAGTGCGCACTGGATATTATCTAGTGATGAGATACTCTCTGGTGACCACTGGGTAATATCTAGTGTGCACAAGAAACATAAAAATAAACAGATGTACCACATGGGCTTCTGTATGCATCAGCCCAATCAAGGTAATGTAAAATGATTGATTTATCTAGACGTAAATTTAAACAAGCTGCCTAAATTTGAGTTAGGGCTTGAACGTAGGGTCCCATGTGTTTATGACTGCTGAGTTAATCAAGGCATTTTTTTGTTGCGAGGGCACATGTATAAGGGAAGGTTGGATAGATCAAAAGGTGACACGTGCCCTGCAGCAGTCTTTTCACGTGCTCATGCACCTGTCTGTTGAAGGGGAAAAGGTCAAGAGGATAGGTTGCTTGGGTCTTATGATGGCCTGCCCATGCACCTGTCTTTTGAAGGAGTGTTTGAAGGTCTGTTTGGAGGGCATTTAAGACTATATAAATGGGAGGTTTTACGCTGATGTGGGTTATGAGTGCGTTACGAGTTGGGACCTCTCGAAGCGAGTTTCTTAATAAGCGTGTGAACTGAGTTGTCGCTGAGGCACGTATTCCGACTCGTAAAATAATTGGGGGCCAAGCCGAAGAGAAAACCGTCCACCAAGCCGATGAGAAAATCGCTTCGTCCGGAGAACATAATTGAGCGCCAAGCCGGTGAGAAAATCGTTATGTTACGAGTCACTAAACCCCATGACCTACTTTCCACTTTGGTTTTTCACCGACACGCTGGATACTAGCATTCACTCTGATTGTGCTTAGCGGCGACCATCGACTGATGCCTTGAGCCTTATTATAGTGGCTCAATAGAAATTTAAGATATTATTGTAATTGTTGTTGTTGTTGTTAATAATAATAATAATAATAATAATAATAATAATTTTTCTTCTGCATAAATTTGTAACTTCACAAGGAATCATAAATACCTCGGGACTAAAAGAATAATAATATTAATAAAATAATAATAATGATAATAACATTAATAATATTATTATTGTTGTTGTTGTTCGTGTTATTGTTGGTGTTGTTGTTGTTACATCATCATAATCCATATTTTTATGCATTCAAGGGCTATAAACGTTTTGCAGAGCAACAAAAATATATAATATTGTTTATTTGCTCGAAATAAATATGATCATTATTTACTTTAATTATTAATATCCATTGTTGTTGTTGTTATTATTATTAGTCTTATTATTATTCTTGCAACCCGACGTAAATAGACTCCATCAGCAAGAAAAAGTTGAAATTAGACGTCGAAAATGATTTATTTTTGAAATATTAGGTCTCGTCACAATAGACCTTTATTATTCTAATAATATCGTCGTCGATGTTTTCCGCCGTTATTGATGTGGTTATTGTAAAATTTATAATCTTGTGTTCGAGTTTCTTGTATCCTTCGATTATCTGATACGTGCCACGATGAAAGACCACATTCAAGCGTAATTAATCATACTGAAAATAATGATTTCTAAATATATTGCTGTTTTTTGTTATTAATTATTATAATATTCGTTGTCCTTTTTTTCGCAATATTAATAACATTCTCATCGATGTTTGGCAGTCTTCGATGATTTCATGAGTCAAAATGATATTGGCCTTTTATGATGTTAGCCATATAGGCCTAATGATAGTCATGTTTCCAAAATTGAAAAGTAAACATATTTCCCAAAATTAACAGTGGTTGCATACAAATAAAGCAATATATGTTTTGTTGAGAAGTTATCGCCTCTTGCAATGACTCAAACATCAAGTTTTGCAAAACATGTAAGCTCACGTTTCATCTTTAGGAATATTAACTGCGAAATGGTGTAAATTGTTTACAGTAACATCATTATCTATATCACAGAACTGGTCAATCGTCGAAATCTCAGAATGAGCGACATTTGGATCCGGAAGATAAGAACCTACTTTCGTATAATTGATTTAGACAGCGATGGTGTGATTAGTCGGAAAGATTTTGAAAATATAGCAGAGAGCTTATGTGATCTGGAAAAGGCCGATCCAGTTCAGAAAGAGGCAGCCATACAGGGTTTTAGTGACGCAAGTAGTTAATACAGCGTATCCATTCTATCTCTCGTTAAGCGTTTGAAGCAGAAATTCACAGTATATCATGATGTCTAGGATCCGTTTTGAGGTTCCGACAATGACAGTCATATGTGCAGGCTTCATCAGCCTTAATGCATGAATTGACTTTGGCTGACTTTTCGTCGAGGATTTATAATTTCTGCCTATTCCAGTGTTCCCAACTCCTTTTCCTCTAAAATATCTATCATATCAAAAGAAGCCACACCTTTGGAAAAGTCTACTTTAAGATGCCTTGCCTGCAGAGACTCATGTTCAGGAATATCCAAGCATTGAGCAATCTATCATATGGGTTAATCCAGCAATGCGCTTAGGGAAGCGACGTACTGCTTCAGCATAACTCCGCCACTGCCTTTAGTCCGATGGTTTCAGTCCGAAGCCTGGATATGGAGGGCGACGCCGGCAGCCTTCGTTGCCAGAAGATGTCGTAAACATTGGAATCTACTACTGCTGACGTTTGTGCCAGTCTGCTGCGAAAACAGCTGCCTATCTGAGCACACTTATAATCGTGTGACGTCGCCAATTGCTTATAGCTGCAGGTCGTGACATCACCAGATTATGACGGTGCTTAGACACGCCAACTTGTATCGAGGTCAGTCGGAGTCAGTCGACCGACTGGGTATGGTATACACTGAAATGAACTGATCTGATCTGATCAGATTGAAAGTCTCTGAACATGTTCCAATTAACACCGTACGTTTAGGATTGGATTTTTGTGCTTTGGCCGATTCGCCGAATCGGGTCATTTTGAATCTGTTCGATGTACAATATGTTCTGAGTGTTATTCTGGCCAGTAAAGGAACAAAACGTGCGCGATTGCATAGCCATACTCGATCACTCACTATATACATGGCTGCCAGATACGAAAAATACTAAAAGTCAATAGTGCCAAGTTGAACAATTCATGTTTATTCATTGTCGCACATTTTAAGCTACGGTGATCAAAGTTTTCTTGCAGCTCTTGGAGACACCCACTCATAGGCCTCTGAGCTTGAGGGTAAAAGTTCACATCTCAGTCGTGTCTTATATCAGAGATTTGAATCTCTGTATAGCACGGTTCGCACACGGTAACCTTAAATGGCGTGGCGCCCAATCAAACGGGCAGCGGTGGTGAAGGATCTCACCCAATTAATTGATTGAAAATTGAGCATGGTCGAGGTCATACGGTCGCTACAGAAAAACTTGTACATTTATTTATTACTGGGTATATACATTTATTATCGCATAAGTGTCTATACGCGAAGCATTAATTGTGACCCGTACTCGAAATCGTATTTTGTTTTAAAGACTCACACCGCATCACTTTGCACTTGTAGATCTTCTCACATTATATAAAGGCTGCAGGAACAGATGGTGACGTATTGCTGACCGAAGATCTATTAATTGAATCACTGAAGATGCAAAGAGATGATCCTGCATTTAAGAAAGCAGTCGGCGATGGCGTGCTTAGCGTATTCGCTGTTATGAATGTGAAACATGACGGCTATCTCGAGTTCGAAGAAATTCGCAAGTTGTTTAAAAATGCAGTCGTGGTCAACTCAAAATTCACGAAGAATGCTTTCGATGCAGTCGACGTTAATCACGACGGGAAAGTGAGCTTTGAAAAGATCATAAACTCTACTAATGACTACTTGTGTTCAGATGATGAAAACACTGAAGCGCTGTTTGGGCTTCTGGTTTAAAATATGCCACCCTGAGTCAAGTTGCATGAGCATGTGCTTGCTTATTCGTCTTTTTAGTGACATTACTTCCAATGGTGTATTGTTAACATTTTGTTTCATTTGCTGCTAATACTAGTGTTTTTAAAATGTTGTCTTGACTCTAGTACTATTTGATTATGGACTAAATACTGAATTTGAAAAACTTGCACTCTGGTTAATTGCAAATTTATTGTCCGTTGAAGACACTTGATAAGTTTTTTGCTTGTTCTTGAAAGCACATTTTCTCTGCTAGTTCTTCCATTTTAAAAATCGAACGACTTGTTATTGATTGAATTTAGTCCAGTAAATTCTTATGAGTTCTTATGGGCGAGTTTACGACTATTCTCAATCTGTACTAGAGGTACCAAAAATATAAACAGTTTCTCAATAACTTGAAAATATCTAATAAATAATGATAATAATGTTTTATATATACATTAAATTGTTATTTGCTTAATAAGTCTGCGGCTTTCGTTGAAAGTTTTTGTGTGTACGGATATTCTAATAAATAGAATTGGAATTGGATTGGGAACAATCCTTTAGTTTTCTGCTCTCGATTCAGCATCGCTGAAAATACCGAAGACAGCCTCATTCGGCAAATCTCGACAAATGCAATTCTGTAATCGACTTCTGCCCTTACTTATGCCACACTACTTCCTCTGACAAAAGTTATTGGCCAGGCTTCAATTATTCTGTCTTACCGGGATCGCTTACCGAGATCCTGTCAAACGTGTTCTTCGTTTTCTACTCTTGTTTCCTTTGTCTAAGCGAATCTATATGGCACTTCTTGTTTACATTCGACCTGCATAATATTATCATCCCCAGTCATTCTCTGTTGCTCTGTTAAAACGCGATCCTCTGTTCGATCAGCATCTTCTGGAAGTAAGTCGTTCATGGTACACATCTTGTCTTTGGTCGGCGCTCAGTTTCAGTCGCTGGTTGTTCCATCTGGAACACTCTACCTCCACATGTTCAAGACTCTGTTACTAAGACTATCTTTTCTTTGTAACTCTTCCATTATGTTAACGGTTCCTAATATATGGTGTTGCGCTGGTTCAATGTGCTCTTCGGAACTTTGTAAGGAGGCATTATAAAACATCAGTTGTATTGTATTATAATTTACATACATTATACCACACAATATGTAAATGCTGAAGATGGTGTAGCAGAAAATGCAGCCAAAACATATTGGGTAAATCTGCATCGATGTCTTTGTGCTATGGGTGTAACTCTGTGCAAGCCCTAAGCACGAGTAAATTGTATCAGAATTATTGGCAATTAGTATGGTTTCCAAAATTATATCCTACCTGCATGCACTAACTTCATAACTCAAAGTAGGCCTAACTTTGAGTTATGATTGAGCTAATCTTAGCTGTGATGTTCCACGGGATCCGGTGCCGTTCCTCTTTCCATTTATGTAACAGATTACTTTAATGGCAACTCAGAAAACGAAGTTGCAATTTAACATAGCATAACATAACATTCTTTTTATTGATCCAAAAAGAGAAATATAACAGCGAAAAGCATAATATTCACAATTGTTTTAGGAAACAAAAGGAGAACCCAGAAGGGACCAAAGTCCCGCTTATTAGGGTCCCCTCTGTACCAACAGCTATTGCTAAATGACGAATGATTGACAGCATCATTAACTGAAAAAAACATAGTAGAATCTGAACGAGTTATAATACAAAAAAATGAACCAAACAAGAATAAACCTTAACTAGTGAAAAACTAAAAAACAAAAACATATTTTTTATTTATTTAGATCATTAAGGTACGCGCGCATTGCTTTCTTGAACAATATCAAATTAGGCTCAGAACGAATATCGTGCGATATATTATTCCAAACAGAAGGACCAGCACATTTGATAGAAAACAGTCGAGTATTGGTACGGGCAAAACTTGCACGGAAATCACCCCGAGATCTAGTAAGATGTGCATGGAGCTCAGATGTACTGGAGAAGTAACCAATGAAAGCAGAGGGAAATAGGTTATGAGCAAAACGATACATAAATTCACCCATTTGCAGTATATTAATCTGCTCAATTTGTAAAATATTGTAGTCGTAAAAGAGTTTATTAGAAGAAGAATATGGTGGGTTTCCTGTGATGATGCGAATAGCTCTTTTTTGAAGTACAATTAATCTCCTAAGCCGGGAATGGTAAGTTGATGCCCAAACAATATTACAGTATGCCAGTTATGGGTAAATAAATGAATAATACAGATTAATAAGAATATAACGAGGTAATAAATAACTAATACGAGACAATATTCCTATATTTTTAGCAATTTTAGTAGATATGTTCTTAATATGATCTTTCCATGTCAAGTGCTCATCAACATAAACACCAAGAAATTTAGAAGTTTTAACTTGCGAAAGTGTTAAGTTATCGATAGAGACTACTAGATTCTGATTGAGAATTAATTTTTTATGAGAACGAAACAGGATATAATTAGTTTTCGACAAATTAAGCGATAATTTATTAGCCTTAAACCAGTCAGCAACAGCTATAAGTTCGGTATTCACATGCTCTAACAATGAATCCAAAGATTTATGAGAAAAAAACATTCGTATCATCAGCAAATAAAATAAAGTGCAGTGAAGATGATGAATTTGGAAGGTCATTGATGTAAAGTAAAAACAGCAAGGGTCCCAGATTGGAACCCTGAGGAACACCACATCGACTAGTTCTTATCTGGGATAAGGTACTATTACACATAACCAGTTGTTGTCTATTACCGAGATAATTGGTAAACCAGCGAAGTGTAATATCACGTATACCATAATTTTCAAGTTTTCCCAACAGAATTTGATGATCAACAGTATCAAACGCTTTAGCCAAATCAAAAAAAATGCCAATAGAGAATTCATTATGATCAATAGCATACGAAATTTTGTCATGCATATTTAGTAATGACATTGATGTAGAATGACCGGATTGAAACCCATGCTGTAGAGGGTACAGAATATTCATACTACAAACATAATTATACAGTCTCTCATACATCAGTTTTTCCAATACTTTAGAAAAAAATGGTAAGATAGAAATTGGCCTGTAGTTAGTGACATCTTCTTTATTTCCTTGTTTGAATATAGGCACAACTTTAGCAATTTTTAAGGCAGATGGTACAATTCCGGTTGAAAACGAACAGTTAATGATCTCCGATAAGGGAACAGCCACAGAGCACAATGCAGGATTAGCTATACAAGGATCAATATCATTTATATTTGTTTCTCGTTGTGTCTCATCTTTACAATCGTCATAATTTCATCTGACTCCTGAGACTTTCTTCTTGCTCCGTGTTTAGGCCTAATCAATCAAATAAGTAGTAGGTAAGTAAGTGTGGCAGCCTCCAAGTTTATTTTTGTGTTAGGTGTGAGGATTTTTTTTGAGATTACAGTGGTATTAGGCTAGATTTTTTACGTTGATTTATCAGTCTTTCCAAATTTGTGCTGAAATTCTATATCTCTAAAATTTAGATAAACATATTTTAAAGCTTTATTATGTCTTATATTTCATTAACTTTTAGTGCCAAGTTTAGGGTTAACCACTATTAGAAAGTTTTAACCGCAATTGGCGAACTTATTTATATAAGTAAAATTTGAGAGTGCCCTCTTACATAATTCAGAAGCGTAAAACTTGTAACTTCAAATAGATACGATTACCTATGCTTCTTAAATAAATTTGTCATAGGCGAATATAATGAGATGATTTTTATTCCATAATGAGGAAAGCACAGCGAGGACATTGTTGTAAGGTATAAGGTAATCACCTATGTGTTGCATGTCTCCATCTACCCTTGTCTTCAGAGATTTGGTTCTGGGGTTGAGGGAGTCTTAATCAGCTGAAGCGCGAACAAAGCAACTGTCAAACAACTGAATAATTTTTCACACCGGTGACAAGACTTGACAACAATTTGTCAAAGTTTACATCAGTCGGGAGTCGAACCTCAAACACAGGGATGAAATGCACATTTTTAGCGATCTGTCACATGCCACCCTATGTTCTTGATGATCTCGTCGACTGTGGCTTCAATGATCAGAGTCTATCGATCTCTTATAATCTTAAAACTTATAATCTTGCCATCGAGTTTCTTGTGTCCTTCGATTATCTGACAAGTGCCACGATAAAAGACCATGTTCAAACGTAATTAATCGTACTGATAATAGTGATTTCTAAATATATTGCTGTTTTTTGCCACCAATTAATTCAGGTGATTGGGCCGTTCGGGTCGCTGGCCATGGTGCATAGAACGGTTTTCCAGTATCAATTGAGGAGACCAGCAATGTTCACGCTTTTACAAAAAAGTAATTAAAATCCTTTACTAGTAACCCTAACAGTTGTGCAAAAAAATGAACTATTGACATTGTAAAGCACCATAGAAGTAATTGTAATTGTGAACTTGTATAGCGCTTCTTCAAGAGGACCAATCAGATGTCCTCTCTGCGCTGGCCTTAACAATGTGAAATGTCATTAAGAACGGAACGTCATTCTTTAGTAAAACTTGCTAGGATGGCTAGAAGGATCACCAGTGGCAAACAAGAAGCAGATCGATAATTATGATGCTATATAAGTTGTCCTAATTAGACCTACAATTACAATTATTTCCTTGTACTTAACAGAAAACAGGCTACAGTGTTTTATAGGCGAAAATTGCAGACAATGGCAGGCGCCATAGTATTATCTTCGCTGGGAGAATATTTCGCCTTTCTTCAGCTACATCTGTCAGAATTGAAACTACTCTGATTCACAAGGCCCAATATCTGTAATGATGACCTACACACACATGATTACATAACAATCACTTTGTGTTGCTGTGCAATTCCAGTTTGGCTTTTTTACCGCACCTCGCATCAGGATTGCAACTAATCGCAACCACGTTCATTTTATCTCGTGGCAACCAATGACCCCTTTTTGAAGCATCTATGACTGAACCATAAATCACAAACCATACTAATAACAATTTTCCAGACAATTTTTTAATTACTGAGGGACCATATATACCTTGGTTAAAAATAATAATAATAGTAACATTGTTAATAATAACATCATAGTAATAATAAAATAATAATTATTGTTATTGTTATTATTGATATAATTATTGTTATCCTTCTGGATGTTGACCTGATTGCGGCTTGGGTCTTTTCCGCCATCGGTTGATGCCTTGTACATTAGACACCGGCGCATTTGAAGTTACTTATTATCATTATTATTACTACTATTATTTTTATTATTATTATTGTTATTATTATTGTTATCATTATTGTTATGCCACAACTAATATTATTATTATTATTGTTGTTGTTGTTGTTGTTGTTATTATTATTATGAGGAACCTAGGATAACTGTCCCGTTGCATCAGTGTGTATATTTGGACCTCTTGTTGTTGTTTTTATTATTGTTATTTGTTGCCCGAGGTACGTATGATCCCTCAGGACTTATAAAAAAAACGCTCCTGATAAAAAAGCTGTCTGGGTTGGCTAAATCTCGTCAAGTTTTGACAGAGAGAAGGTGCTTCGGAAGGCGACAGCATTAAATCGTTGGATGGCAACTAACAGACGCTGAAACAGTTATTATTATTATTATTTATTATTATTAATATTATTATTATTATTATTATTATTATTATTATTAGATTGATAGGCGTTTTTTTACCGGTTCTTACTGGTAACCTAGAATGTCAAAAGTATGGATACATCTGAGAGGTCACCACAACCAACCCCTATCATGTCTCTGTCATTAAGTCACGGCCTTTCAAACGTTTTTAAAACCTACTTACAACGTTACTTAAAACCTGCATGATAAATAACACTATGAACACTCTTGGTGGGGGCGTGAAAACAATGGGCAAGAGGCCGACGCTTAGGGAACAATACCTGCAGATCAAGGGATTAAATGACGAGTTGTTTTTTATGGCGAAAACGCGACGAAAGAGAACAATAGAGATGACAAATGAGGCGCGTGCAAGAGGCGGGTACCCCGAGAAATAAAACGAATATGCATGTCTGTGATATGTATAAATATATATGCGTGTGTGTCATCTGTGGAACGAATAAGAGCTATTCATGCAGAGCCTTCATATTAGACAACTTCTATGGTAGGATATATATAATGTTTATACACATATATGCATGGAATTATAGTCTACACACATGCTTTATGCTTTACATGAGGAGCTGCGAAATAACCTTCAGAATTCATTTCCTTGAGAAGCTTAATTCTTCCTCGTGCCACTTTCTGTGCAATACAGAATTATGTACTACACCGTGTGCATTTACAATATGGTCTGTTGGGCTTTGGTTCTCTCTCTCACACACGCGCGCACATGTGTACATATATATATATATATATATATATATATATATATATATATATATATATATATATATATATAGAGAGAGAGAGAGAGAGAGAGAGAGAGAGAGAGAGAGAGAGAGAGAGAGAGAGAGAGAGAGAGAGGAGAGAGAGAGAGAGAGAGAGAGAGAGAGAGACTAGATTTCTTGTTGTTATTGAGGCCATGTTTGTATGTGCAAATGAGGGTTAATGAAAGATTATAGATTATTTGACCTAATAAATAACTTGGGCTGGCTGACCGACTAATTGCCGAGACTTGGCTTTGCAAACAAGAATTCTGATTTTCTGCCTTAAATTGTCGATATATATATATATATATATATAGAAAGAGAGAAACTATATCTTGTTGGCGTAGATTGTATTTGAAAGTTAGGTCATGTTTGTATGTGTGCATTATCTTTACAATTATTGACACCACTTTTATGAAGGTGACGAATAGTGGTGATGATGATGACGACGACTATGCTGACGACAAGGATGAGGAATCGAGGATGAAGGTGAGAAGGTTAACTCCGACATCGAAGTCGGGAATGAAAGTAGAGCTAGTGACGGTAACGACAACAACGACGACAAAAACCCTTCATCATCATCATCGATGATAATGACGACGACGGTAGTAATAAATATTTCTGTATCTATAGTGTCTGAATGCTTATCCTTTGCAGCCAGAGCTTTAAACCCTTCTCAGCCTCCAGTTCTCATCCGTATGTGGAAATAAGAAACTGACATACAGGTGGAAGAGAGCAGCGAAAACAACGGAGGGATGATGGAGAGAACAAATGAGAATGTGGAGAATGTGGCAACGATGGACGTGGAGAGGGAATTAGGAAGGGAAATAGGAAGGAAAGTAGGGAGAGAATAAGGGAGGGAGGAAGGGAGGAAGGAAGGAAAGTAGGGAGAGAATAAGGGAGGGAGGGAGGAAGGAAGGAAAGTAGGGAGAGAATAAGGGAGGGAGGGAGGAAGGAAGGAAAGTAGGGAGAGAATAAGGGAGGGAGGGAGGAAGGAAGGAAAGTAGGGAGAGAATAAGGGAGGGAGGGAGGAAGGAAGGAAAGTAGGGAGAGAATAAGGGAGGGAGGGAGGAAGGAAGGAAAGTAGGGAGAGAATAAGGGAGGGAGGGAGGAAGGAAGGAAAGTAGGGAGAGAATAAGGGAGGGAGGGAGGAAGGAAGGAAAGTAGGGAGAGAATAAGGGAGGGAGGGAGGAAGGAAGGAAAGTAGGGAGAGAATAAGGGAGGTAGGGAGGGAGGAAGGAAGGAAAGTAGGGAGAAAATAAGGGAGGGAGGAAGGAAGGAAGGAAAGTAGGGAGAGAATAAGGGAGGGAGGAAGGAAGGAAAGTAGGGAGAGAATAAGGGAGGGAGGGAGGAAGGAAGGAAAGTAGGGAGAGAATAAGGGAGGGAGGAAGGAAGGAAGGAAAGTAGGAAGAGAATAAGGGAGGGAGGAAGGAAGGAAGGAAAGTAGGGAGAGAATAAGGGAGGGAGGAAGGAAGGAAGGAAAGTAGGGAGAAAAAAAGGGAGGAGGGAGGAAGGAAGGAAAGTAGGGAGAGAATAAGGGAGGGAGGAAGGAAGGAAAGTAGGGAGAGAATAAGGGAGGAAGGAAGGAAGGAAAGTAGGGAGAGAATAAGGGAGGGAGGAAGGAAGGAAGGAAAGTAGGGAGAAAAAAAGGAGGAGGGAGGAAGGAAGGAAAGTAGGGAGAGAATAAGGGAGGGAGGAAGGAAGGAAAGTAGGGAGAGAATAAGGGAGGAAGGAAGGAAGGAAAGTAGGAGAGAATAAGGGAGGGAGGAAGGAAGGAAGGAAAGTAGGGAGAAAAAAAGGGAGGAGGGAGGAAGGAAGGAAAGTAGGGAGAGAATGAGAGAGGGAGGGATTAAGGAAGGAAAGTAGGGAGAGAATGAGGGAGGGAGGGAGGAAGGAAGGAAAGTAGGGAGGGAAGGAGGCAGGATGGAAGAAAGCAATGGCAGAGTCAGGCAGATAGGTAATGAGAGAGGAATGGAGGGGGCGTTGGGAGCAATTAGAGGAGGCGGAGGCGACGAATGTAATTTTTTCCTCGGATGTATTCGGAGAATTCAGTCCGTCTGTCTGTCTGTCTGCTTGTCTGTTCCACTGTGGAGCATCGTATCAAATCCTATCAATTTAATGTAATGACCAATGCGAAACACGAGACAATAGATCGTCTTTGGACAAAGAGATGCGTGCTATCGCCCACGCAGGCAGAGGCAGACAGACAGACAGAAAATTTTCCTGTGCTATAGCGTGCATGTCTGCGCAGAAAAAGACTAATGCATAATTAAACAGGCTGGCAGACGAGTGGACGTTCTCTGTATGCCCGACTTTCTTACAGACAGACAGACAGACAGACAGACAGACAGACAGACAGACAGACAGACAGACAGACAGATGGGTGGATGCACCGACAGACGAACTCGTGATTTTCACTGTTGCATGTTAGCTCTTTCATGCAAAGTGAACCGCCTAATATATGTTGGTCTAGTGTTGTGTGCCCTCCTTCCAAAGTAAGACGCTTTTGTGCTTTCTGTCCACATTAGCCATCTCTTTTGAATTCATTGCCCCATATTCTATGGCTTCACACGACCCCATCTCCTTCTCTTTCCTCATTTTGAAAACAATATTGAAGACTCGTGTTTTCAATTACCGACTCTTTGATCTTTTCATGTTTGAATAATAACAATAACAACACAAATATTAGCAGTAATAATAATAATTATTATTATTATTATCATTATTAATAAATTATTATATTATTATTATTATTATTATTTATTATTATTATTATTATTTTAATAATAATAATAAAGTATTATTATATTATTATTATTAATATAATAATAATAATAAATAATAATATAATAATAATATAATAATAATAATAAATAATAATATAATAATAATATAATAATAATAATTTATTAATAATAATAATAATTATTATTATTATTAATAAATTATTATTATTATATTAGTATTAATAACTGCAATAATAAATTACACTGGTCAACATAGAAATCGTTACTGACTGGAAAAGGCCCTAATGTGTAGCATCTTGGTGTGCTGAACACGAATATAACCATAAAAAATTTTATTGGCTCTCGTTTTGAAAATATTTCATATAGTTCATTTTTTATGTTTCACCATGTAAATTTATGCAGTAGGACTGCGACAATATCCTAAATAAGTCTAGAATGATGTAATATTCCACCTCATTGCATAATCCCATCATGGACACATCATGCACAGTTGATTACGTCATTTTCTGATGCAATGTAAAACTACAGCCAGTCGGCTGCTGACGTAAGATGACGTCAGCAGTGTGCTATATAAAGCGAGTCGGAACGGTTGAGCATTTACAATATTACAGACTTTGTGCGAGACAGTTTAAGTTACTGTTTTATAAAACTATTATTACTTTATTCATTTAGATACAATACAGAACAGTAATGCCTCGGAAGTGCGTAAATACTGTGGACAACTTTTGTTACATTTGTGGGGAAGTGACATTTGCCAACCAGAAGAAAAGTATCACTTATCAAGTCAAGAAGGCATATCATGCTTACTTCGAATGCAAGGTTGGTGACCAAGACAAGCCATGGGCCCCGCATATATGCTGTGCTACATGTACAACACAGCTTTCACAGTGGTTGAATGGCAAAAGACCATCAATGCCGTTTGCAGTTCCCATGGTGTGGAGAGAGCAAAGCAACCACGTAGATGACTGTTACTTCTGCTTGGTTCCTCCTCTTTCTGGTGGAATAACGAAGCAAAAGAAGTCGACAATAGTCTACCCAAACATTCCGTCAGCATTGAGACCAGTTCCACATGGTGATGGACTTCCTATTCCAGAACCTCCAGCAGAATATATTTTCCTTGATTCATCTGATGAGGACAAGGGTGAGCCGACATGTTCTTCTCCTGGTCCGTCAGCGTGCAGTGATCCCGATTTTCACTGTGGTGCATCATCAACCCCACACAGAATAACACAGGAAGAACTAAATGACCTTGTTCGTGATTTGGACTTATCCAAAAACAAGGCAGAATTGCTAGGATCAAGACTCCAACAATGAGAAGATGTCACAATTACTTCATATAGAAAGCGCCATCAGCAGTTGGAACCTTTCTTTATGAAGGAAGGTAATCTGGTATTCTGTTCCAATATTGACGACCTCATGAATGCCTTACAGATCACTCATGACCCACAAGAATGGAGACTCTTTGTAGACTCTTCAACACTGAGTCTTAAGGCTGTGCTTTTGCACAATGGAAACCGTCTTCCATCTATTCCATTAGCGCATGCTGTCCACATGAAAGAGACATACGATAACCTAAAACAGCTACTGCATTCCATTGACTATAACAGGTACAAATGGCACCTGTGTGGTGATTTGAAGGTAGTTGCGATTTTAATGGGACTGCAGCAAGGATATACAAAATATATGTGTTTCTTGTGTGAGTGGGATAGCCGAGCAAGAGAGTTGCACTACGTGCGGAAGGAATGGACTCCCAGACAAAACATGGCAGTTGGACAGAAGAATATCCAGCACCCAGCTCTGGTCGAGGCTCACAAAATCCTACTACCACCCCTTCACATCAAACTAGGTTTGGTGAAGAACTTCGTGAAAGCCATGGACCGCACTTCGCCAGCTTTCCGATACCTGCATGAAAAATTCCCTCGACTCAGCGAAGCAAAGATTAAAGAGGGAGTTTTTGTGGGTCCTCAGATTAGAGAACTCTTCAAAGATGACCGCTTCAACAACTTGCTGGAGGGTGATGCGAAACAAGCATGGAATGCTTTTCGTCTAGTGTCTACAGACTTTCTGGGGAATGTTAGGGCAGAAAACTACAAGGAACTAGTAGAAGACATGCTCAAGCAGTACCAGAAATTTCGCTGCAATATGTCTCTGAAGATGCATTTCCTTCATTCCCATCTGGATTTCTTCCCTGACAACTGTGGTATGGTTAGTGACGAACATGGCGAACGTTTTCATCAAGATATCGCAACAATGGAGCAAAGGTACCAGGGAAAATGGTCCACTACAATGTTGGCTGACTACTGCTGGACACTCCGCAGAGATGCTCCCGAACAGCTGTACAAGAGACAGGCAAAAAAATCTAAGAACTAGTCTATGACCTGGTTTTTACAAATATTAACTGTCAGTGTATCACTATTGGCATGCATTGTGCGATATAAAATTACTTCATTTCAGATTACAAAAAAACTAGAGCCAATTCGGCATTTTCACTGTCATATTCGTGTTCAGCACATACAAATTGATAAGAACTGACTAATTTCATTTCAGTAACATAACTTTTGTAAAAATTTGTTGTCCAGTGTTATTGCAGTTATTAATACTAATATAATAATAATAATTTAATATTATTATTATTGTTGCTGTTATTAATAATATATTAATAATAGCAATAATTTATTTTTATTATTATTAATATAATAATAATAATAATAATTTATTGATATTATTATTACTATTAATATTATTATTATTATTATTATTATTAATAATATTATTGCTGCTTTTGGTGTTGGTGGAATAACAGTGTTGTTATTGTTATTTTTTCAGACATGAAACAAGTAATAAATTATTATTATTATTATTATTAAATACATTTGCATCATAAGCCAAAACAACGCAAACAGCTTGTACGAAAAATTCATTGCAAATAAAAACGTGGATTGCAGCCTGGAGATCTATGTAGGCCTAAAGCTTAGGCTCTGCGTGTGCGTGCAACCAGTCAAAAGCCTCTAATATTCAAGGTCTATCCATGCGAAAGCTTTCGTGGCTCTAAGTGCGTCCCTCTCTGCATTACTATTATTATGACTGTTTTCCCTTTTCTTGTAAAAGCAATCCACATGCGTCGAAAACACAGCTCCGACTCTACGTGGGCGTTTTCGACAAACAGACCGTGGGCGTTGCCTCACGAGAATATCCTCTGTCTGTATGTCTGCCTGCCTGTCTGTCTGTCTGTCTGTCTGTCTGAGCGGGAGAAATAGACTGAGGGAGTGATTAAGAAGGTGAGAACGAGTGAGCTAGAGAAAGAGTAGTAAGTAACTAAGAGAAAGACAAGGAGGCAGATAGACACACCGACACCGACAGAAAGACAGACAGACACATCCAGTCGACATATCCAGTCTGATAGACAGAGCGAGATATATTTCTCAGAAGAATCGAGTAATACTTAAATACAGACATGCCCAGTGACAGAGACAGAGCCAGTGACTGAACGGAGAAACGCAGACACGAAACACACAATCCACAAGTCTAAGAGAGAAAGAGAGACAGAGAGACAGAGAAACAGAGGCAGAGACAGACAGACAGAGACAGACAGACAGACACAGACAGAGAGAGACAAAGAGAAAGAGAGACAGAGACAGAGACTAGACATACATACATGCAGACAGAAAGACAGAGTATATTAGAGAGAGACATAAATAGATAGAACAAACAGAAACATATTAACAAATACGAACGCAGTGTTTTGCAAAGAGCCGTTTTCGCTTGTGTTTATTTAAACGTGTCTTAGAGAAAAAGATAGAAACGTAAAGACAGACATTCACAGATATAAACACAGTGTTTTTTCAAAGAGACAGACACAGAGAGATACATATCGACGGATGCAAAGACGGTGTTTTGCAAAGTGTCGTTTCACGCTTACGTTCATTCAAGCCTGTTTGTGGGCCTCCTGGTAGCATCAGCGATTACCGCTTAGATGTTGCTGCTGCTGCTGCTGCTGTGCTGAGGACCTAAATACAGCACTGATGGAATCCCAATTGATGTTTAGGTCCGGAGTTCAATGAACGCCAGTAAACGGAACTGAGTTTCACATGCGACCGCTCCACAGGAGACCCGGCTTATTTTAACATCCTCTAATGTCCCCTGTGTACTTGCGCATCCAAAACTATTTACCAGATACAGTAGATATGCCATGTATTATACACGTCTCATTTTATTCACAAAACAAGATGTACGGACAATATCTAGGCCTTTAGCACTACGCACCTAGGTAGCAATTAGGCCCTGTTGATGTTTCGCTGGCACGCACTGTGAAGTTAAGCAACATCAAGTGCGGTTAGTACCGTACGTGAAAAAACACCACTTTATGCCATCTCAATCTAGAACCGAACCTTTTTGCCTATCGATTTGGTTTTGACTGAGCACCTGTGAATAAGCTGGTTCCCGCGACTTAGCTCTCGATAGGCGCTGTAGATACTCGAGATTACAATTACGATTACGATCTATAGGTGTCAGGGTCCATGTTGCCTGTTGTTGATGTGTCTTTGTGTGAATCATTGTGTCTCGTTCATTTTGACAGATCATTTGCGGAATTTCTTCGAAAATAATACTCCTATGTTCAAACATTTAGATGTCGACTGTTATTTCTAAGTCGACTTTCGGTTTCCTGCCTTTTTTACGCTATTTAAGCACCTGGCAGCCGTGGTGAAGGATCTCACCCGATAACTTTATTGAAAAATTAGCAGGGTCGAGGCCATACGGTCGCTATAGAAGACGTGTGCATTTACATGATTATTTCTGCATTTAATAAGCGCCACTATCTAATGTCTTAGCATCAATCGATGACGCCGAGCAATTGTGAGTGAAGGACTTGTTCAAGGTCCCTACACAGAAACCGTCTCGGAGGAGGCTCGAACCTGTATCCTCCGAGTTACCAGCCAAGCAATCTATCCAAAATGTTACCGTGCTGCTAACATCTACGCCCGACCGCCATTTTGAATTGGTCGATATAATCTGTATGATTGGTTCCTGTTTGGACAGTGTTGGCCCAAAACTTACATTGCAGAGTTGGACTAGGAAATGACAAATTCGGTGATGCAGTGGTTCTTTGGAGTGGAGTCGACCGTCCACGAATGAGAGGTTCTACGCCCAAACGGTCTGTGTGGTGCTAAATAAGTTCCGGTGCAAGGTTCATTCCGAGAAATTGTCTGATTGATTAGATTATTAATTAAAGCTCATTTCAAGAGAGCATAAAAACTGATGCCGTGTGCGCTATGGTAACGGCGCTATAGAAGTCATTAGATTGAATTGGAGTGAGCGTGACATGTGACGTCATGTAACGCAACCCTCAACTCGCTTTTAAAATCGAATTGTGTTCCGTAAGTGAGCATTTCAGCAAGTAAATAAGTCAATAAGTCAATACTCGAATAAATCTGAAACAAACTTTTGCGCTCCTTTCGAACAAGAAATTTTGTGATTAGGCTCTAGTATGCACAGGGTAGGTATCCAGCCAACAGATTTATACATCGTGTATACTAATGCTAAAACAACGCCGCTATTATAAAGTTTACTATATTTATACAGATAATGCACCCGATAGATAGGCTAGATATATATTTATTTATACAGACACTCATTTGATATGTATAGCTTCAATCTGTCCTGGACTCCGCTGCTCGTCTCACTGGGGCATTCCCAGATACGGTCATATCTTGAGACGCTCTTCATTGGCTTCCCATCCAGCAGTGTGTCCATTTTAAGATTCTTACTCTTTTGCGCAAATGTGTTGCTGGCTCAGCTCCTCTTTACCACATGGACTTTTGCAATTCAGTCTCCTCGTTCCCGGGCTGTGGCACCCTCCGTTCGGCCACTTATGATCTCTTGTTTATCCCTCGCATGCGAACTGCTGCCGCCCAGTCCAAAAGCTTTGCATATGTCGGTCCCACCTGCTGGAACCGTCTCTCTGGAGACCTGCGACTCGAGCTCCTCTCTTTTCCCCTCTCAGGGTTTCGCAGGCGCCTGAACACTGTACTGTTTAACAGTGATTTTACTTGTTCGGGACGGGAGTCCCTCTGTTGAGTTTATTCTCTAGAGGCTCTTTTATAAATCTCAAATTGCAATAACAATTACAAATAGCCACCCATATTTCACTTTCGCTTCATTTTATTCATTTACAGACCCCATCCAGAATATCATATAACCTGACTTATAAATATGCTTCTGGAATATAAAGGGCATTCAACCCAGACAGGACCAAAGTCCCGCTTAGTAGGATCGCTCATGTGACAAACACCAAATTCGTCTGAAATGACGAATGATCATAATATCAGTCGAATTGGACCTATATACAGTAAACACAAACAGAAACAGAACGAACAGTACCAAAACAGCTTAATAACAAGAAGATTGATTCATTTTATATTTATTTGTATCGTTCGTTTAAATAAGCGCGCAAAGATTTTTAAAATATTGTGTTGGCCAAAGCATACACACACACACACATACATACATACATACATGTATACATACATACATAGATACATATATACATAAATACATACACATATGCATAAATACATACACATATACACATTCATAATACATAAATACCTACATACACCCATGTTTATATATATACATAAATACATACATAAATACATTCATAAATATGTACATAAACACATATATAAATACATACATGCAGACATACACATACATACGCAACGCAACGTACACAATATACATACATGCGCACATGCACACTCATAATGGTAATCGTAATTCCGAGATTTCTACAGCGCCCAACGAAAGCTGCGCCGCGGGGACCAGCTTATTCACAGGCGCTCAGTCAAAACAAAATCGATAGGCAAAAGGGTCCGGTTCCAGGTCAAGATCCAAAAGTCAGACGGAGAGACAGAGTGGCAGCTACATATATACGTTGCACCCAGCTAAAGTTATGCTAAATTTACAGAGTCTGAATACTCGATCGTTCGTTTTGTCCTATACGGATGCATCCACACTCTGCATATGTATATGTATATATATATATATATATGTGTGTGTGTGTGTGTGTGGGTGTGTGTGTGGGTGTGTGTGTGTGGGTGGGTGTCAAACCTATATCGACAACAGGGTCGCGACACTTGATTGATGCGACAACTATTACAGAAATCTGTCAGGTTGGGCTGATAGTGTAATAGAGAACGATTGTCCATGACAATCAAACATGACAACAGCCCGATGTCATACCAGTCTAAAGACTAAAGCTCATCCAGTTCACCAGTTTCTTCCTCTCGCTGCAACAACTCCTCCCACTCGCTTCCTCCATCCGCCACCCCGCATTCTGCCAGCCCCACTTCCATTACGCACGCCCCCGCATTCCCGCCGATAAGGTCACCGCGCGCTCCGTCCTGGGCCCCAAGTCGCCGCGACCATAGCAACGGAATTCATTAACATTAAGATAGCCATCGACAGCGCAGCAGCAACAGTCGCTGCATTCGACGCTCGAGGCCGCTGAGAGTCGTTCTTAAAGGAAGGAAGAACTGCAAAGTAAGCCACGGGTGAATACAAGGCGAGAGGGTGAAGCTCAATAGCTAGAAGAGTGTTGGTCCCTCGTCGGAATCGTGGGCTCATTAGGTGACGAAATTGCTGAATATTTCAGTCTCCTGTCGCTCAGGTCTGCCTATACCTGAACTACCTGATCCTATTTCCCTCAGTCTTGGCCTCTGCCCCTCCAACAGCAAACTTTCGTCACCGAGACAAAATACCGATTACCTGCTTTCGGTCTGAGGCGTGTCTTCTTCGAAAGGTAATTTTCCTAACATTAAACAGCAGAAGGTAACGGATGCCAGAGACAAATGCCTTCCACCCACTTCGGTTGTGGAAGAACGAAAGTGAAATGATTGCCCGGCGCTCCTAGATCTGTCCTCACTTTACCGCTGCACGCAAGCAAGCGCAAGCAGAAAGAACTGATTGCAAATACACCGGCGCTACATAAATGTGACGGGCGACGACTAAGAGGACATACGAGGCAGTTGTCGCTCACGACGCAGACCCATAAATAGAAGAGCAACGCTCAGACTGTTGCCCTCAAACAGGAAATTGGTCTCTCATCTTCTGAGGACTCAATGGCTTCAGACGCGTTAAACGCCGAAACTACGTCATCTGTTACGTCATCATCGGCGTCATCAAGTAAGTTACTATGCTAATATATTACATCATTATGACGTCAGTGGGGTAAATTCCTGTTCGTGAGTTCCCTGTTTATATATATATATATATATATATAGGACAGTGTGACTTACAACCAGACAATAATTAACACGTGACATTATGTAGTTACAACAGGCCGGAGGAAACTCCCCGCGGGCCAAATTTGGCCCCCAGCGACATTTCAAGTGACGCGGGGGTTAACCTGACTTCAAAAAGTATGCATTCGACAATAGATCAATTTGTATTTGTTTACATTCTCAGGACATGAAGTTATTCGTTTTTATTTATTGTTTGTCAAATTGCTCTTCAGTTAATTATTAAACTGTGAGTGGTCCTCCCAGTCTTACATAAACAGAATCAAGTTTGTTAAACCAAAGTTGAAAGATGATGGCAGTCATTTAAATAAGAAGTAACATTTCTGAGTAACATTTCTTCGCGATGATGAGTGGAAAGCCCCCTGTACAAGGAGTCCGTGACTGCAGTAAACCTAACAGTTCTGGACATAAAACTGTTCAAAACTGCTAATTTTAGACCTACCTTTGTATTTCCTTAATATCTTAGATTTGTACTTTCGATTTGTCTTACCTTTGTTATTCCTTAGTATATTGCTTCATCTCGTAGACCTTTCGTACTCTGTTTAACGCCTCATTTAACCATTAAAGTTTAACACAGTTGTTCTTTCCATATTACAGCCCATGTGTCCAGCCTGAAGAACATTTAATCAACCGCAGGCTGCCTTACACACCCACACACCCACACACACACACACACACACACACATACACACACAAGTTGATGTTTGGCAACGCTTTCATGTCTGCCGCAATGGGACTCACTGCCTTCTTCTTGCCATGCCAATCGCTGAACTTTTACTTTTACAGTTCGCGGATATTTCTGCATGATCGTTTGCTTCAAACCCAACTGTCTTCAGCCATTTGTAAAGTAGTGTAATCGCTTATTTCTTTATGATCGGGTCTTGAAGAATCTGTCGGCTGAAGTGAACGCTATACAGCAGTAAAGTGACTACAAGAAACCCTTAAAGGGATCTCAGAGACCGTCGACTGATGCGTTGTGCATTATGATAACGGCGCTATAGAAATCATTAGCACAGATAAGACCAGGTTACATTAGATGTCTAAAACGGTACGGTGACACTTCGTCTACAGACTTTTCGTCTACGACAATTCGTCTACAGACTTTTCGTCTACGACAATTCGTCTACAGACATTTGCCGTTATCTTTATAATTTTATAAAGAAGTAAAAACTGAAAGTGAATTAAACTATGAAGATGGCGAACGGAAGTTAACGAAATAGTGACGTCGTACGTCATACGTTGAATTACTGATTAAGGACAATTTTCAGTTTAAGAAATCGCCGAAAACATAATTTGCTAAACATTACACAAGATTTCACGAAGCGGTCCCACTTTTACTGCGCCATCCTGTACTTTTCACCGGAAATACATCTGTCCACGCGCGTTCTTCTACCAAAGAAATAACATTTACTGTTAAAAATAAGGAGTTAGTCCCGTAGACGAAAAGTCAGTAGAAGAATTGTTGTGAAACCGTCTAAAACCAGACATGAGTTGATCACATTTCGACCCAGACAAACACACGCCGAAGCATTCACAGCATCCAGAGCCATCGACTGATCTTCTTGTATGAGAAATCAGCAGAGTAGAAGTCATAAAATGGACTGGTGCTTTCTTTTAGTCCAGTGGTATGTCGGTAGCCTTCTTATCGTCGTCGGTCTCGGGTTTGTTGCCGGACTCAGCGTTTGCGTCTACCGCTGCTATCGCCGACGAAGGTCACCGCCAGATGTGGCTAGTTCGTGCAACGGTCGACAGAGGACGTCTTTCCTACAGAGTGTCGTCACTTCCGGAGTAGACTCAGATTCGATTACATCCGGGTCTGTATCGCAACCAGATTCGGTCAAGGACTCATCGCGCATGCGTATTATGCCGCCGGAAGTGTTTAAGACTGCCGTCGCCGCACGACTTCCGGTCAAAGCTCAGCTGGAGTTGTCGGCAAAACCGGAAGTGAAGATACCGTTCACAGAGCTCTCTGGGAAACTCGGTGTTCGAGACTGCGACCAGAAGAAGGTGTGCCACGACGCGAACCTTAACGTCATCGATTCGAATTGTGGAAAGCTGGAGTTCTCCGTTAGCTATGATCGAAACAGTTCAGCGCTCAGCGTGACGATCATCGGTGCACACCACCTGGCGAGCACTGGCCGAACGAACTTCGACACGTCATCACCGGCCGATCCCTACGTCAAGCTCCAGCTTTTGCCCGACCGACGGCTGAAGGCGAAGACTCGAATCGCCAAGAAGACTCTGGAACCGGTTTTCGACGAGACGTTCACCTTCTACGGACTGACGTATGAAGCCGTGTCGAACGTCACCATCCACATGGCAGTGCTCGGATTCGATCGGTTCTCTAGGGATGACGTCATCGGTGACGTGCTTTTCCCGCTGCATAAATTAGACCTGGACGGAAAGACGCTGTCGTTTGTTCGAACGCTCAACAGACGCGATCATTCAGTAAGGGCACATATTAATCCTTAAAATTCTTATATATTATATACACACAAACATATAATGTATAAAATCTGTAACACACATGAATATATATATATGCATTATTAATGCATATATATGTACTATATTTATGCAAATATCATAGATAGAGCTCTTTATTTCATATATATATATATAGATACTGTATATATATACTGTATATATATATCATGTTTATAAACTCAATGGCATGCAGGTTCATAATGAGAGGAAAAAAGTAGGCCTACGCTAGATTTATCAGGATTAACTGAAGTGTTTGATAAAACCAGCACTATCGAGGATAGTGCTACATGATTAATGTCTGATAACCAAGCACGTCCTCTGCTTGTGTGTGCATGCATGCATATGGACATTTATGTAGCGTATTTAAGACCTATAAAAGGCGCATGTGACCTGTAATCTGATTATTCTTATACACCGATTGACTACATAAATCTTCTTGCTTTCGAACGCATTGGTTGTGTTTGGTCACCAGACATTTATCGAGAGGGATATGGCTTAGCAGAGAAACAACGTCTGCGCAAATGCATCAGAGGGCAAAGGTCTCAAAACAGGGCTGTAAAATATTAAACTTGGCACCTTATGGGATATGGGATCAGCTTTGATGCCACGCATGTAAACAACGGTGTGATGTGGGTTGTTTAGATCGACCTCAGTCAGAACAGAGGTGAACTGCTCGTCTCCTTGTGCCATCAACCGGGTGAGGGTAAACTGACTGCGACGATCCTCAAGGGACGAAACCTGCCGAAAATCACCATAACTGGGCTGGCAGGTCAGTATTCATCTAAGGATGTGCTCTTTGAGTTAGTAATACCTGCGTCATTATTAAATAACGCCTTAATTCTTCAGAAGGTCTTCAAAATATTTCGAAGGTGCTTTTAAAGAAAGCATAGTGTGGTGAAAATCCTTGTGCATGTATAAACAGAAATATCTCTTCCTTGATACTCGACTACTTTTTAAAATGTATATCGATATATATAAATTTATTATTATAAAAAAGTAAATTTATATAAATTTAGCCATTTATATTTAATAATTAGTGCGGATCTATAACGCTATTAACCTTGAAGAGGATGAAGTGACATCATTGAACCGTTACCAGATTAAACTAGTCGAGATATTGATACTGTGGATACTGTTCGTTAATGAGGAGCTGCAGATAACGCCACACGAAATGTCCGGCTGTGGGACACACTAACTGTCGTTTATTGTGAGACAATTTCTACCTATACGTCTTCTAACTCTATTATTTCCTGTCTTAGGCAGATATTGCTTTCCAGAGTATAGTTTCTCCGCAAGAGGTGCCATATAAAGCATCCCGGTTGAATGCCATTATCTCCCATTAAAACATCTTGTAGTCTGCTCTGTGAGTGTTTCTGGTTCATTTACCGGGCCAAAAATCTCTTAGGACCGAAACGCTGGCGATCTGATGGTTTCCCTTAGAGCCAGTTATAGAGATATTTGCTAACAACAGACATTCGAGTGCCTTGGACAGTTTTAGGCAGAAGTAACTGTAAAATATAAATTACAGACCCTGTTGCCTAAACTACACAGTATGAATCACAAAGAACAGTTACTGTTAAAATGTTTACATTTCTCAAAGCGACACAAAACCTGCGTAAGAGTTACCAGCTTATGCGCTGGTGATGACAATTCTTAGATACGAAGATATCGTTACAGAAAATAGAATGAAATAATAATAGCAAATATTATTATTTTATTATATTTATTCTTGGACAGCCCAATCCTCCAGGATCTAGCAATCCTCAAAACCTCAGTAATATCTGAGTATCAGTGAGCCAGATTTAAGGCAATTTCTTTACCACACTCTGGCGACTGGCTCTTGGCATCGCCTGAAAGTGCCTGCGGTTTGAAGCTGGACGAAGAAGCTGTCCGCATGCGAGAGGCCTGAGACTGAGTTGATTTGTGTGTTATTGGGCGCGCATGGCTGCTATGCATCGAACACGTGCTGGTTGTTGGTGTGACGTCAGCTGACGCGTATTTTATCAGGCGGGCGCTTGCGCTGGAAAGGACGTTGCGATGAGTCATATAACCGTCTGAACTGATCTGCTGTTGTGCTGGAAAAGAGCTTATGAAATGCAGTCGCAAATGCTTTGTCGGGATAGCGCGAATAATATTTTGTAGCGATACTCTATCGTTTGCTCGGTTTATAGTTTGAGTTACAGATGTTGAAAGATTCGTGCAATTAGCAACTGTATGTTGACGTTTAAAGCATTATTGTCATTGACCTGTTCGTCTTTTAATTATAATATATACGAACGTCAAAGACTGTGTATTGTGTTTTCTCGAGCTATCGCTGCCCTACAAATTGGGCGAGTCGATAGTTCGCTGCCAGATCGATTGACACTTGGAAAGATCGTGGACAGTCTCTAAATGTTTTGACCATACTACTTTTAAGCCTCATTCATCTGCAAGAGAGTTTCCTTTGGTCAACAGAACGATGATCATCAACAGTTCGCCGATTGCTGTGTATAAACAGAAAAAGCTTGTAAAGGAATACTGCTCATCGTGCCCTACAACCAGATAGTAATGTGACAGCTATTGATTTACTCGCTTTAGACGAATGTTTGCTGATGATAGCAATGACTATTTTCACAGACTCCCATCGTCCGGAGCAGAGCTTGATTACGATTCAGCAGGGCACTCCAACTGGCTGCTAAGAGCACGCAGCACGTCTTGGAGAGAGCTTTGGATATGTTCTTAGACGGGCGCAATATAAATGCTTACATACATACATGTATACATATATACCTGCATAGATACATGCATTCATGAATACTTACCTTCTTACATACATGCATACACACTTGCATACATACGCACTTACTTACATACACACATACATCTCTGATGTATGTGTGTATGTTGTATGTATCCCTGATGTATGTATATATGGATCTCTAATGTACACCTACTCGGGTGTACATCAGGGATCCTGCCTGAGTCCTCTGCTGATCGTCATAGTAATGGATGCCATATCGGAAAATGTGAGAAGAGAAGCACCATGGGATATGTTGTATGCTGATGACCTCATAGTGGCAGACGACGCAGCGACAAAGATACAAGGACGTTTCACTGATTGGCAGAGGGCACTGGAGAGCAAGGCTCTTAAAATAAATATCAATTAACAGAGACCATGGTATGTTGCAAAATGGAAAAGACACTTGCGGTCAAGGACACCGCAGGAAATGCATTGAAACAAGTAGAAACCTTTAAATGTCTTGGGTCGATAGTGAATGCTAAGGGAGGAAATATGGAAGGACCTATCGGGTGTAAAATGGCGTTTCAACTCGAAGGAAAGGTATACAAAACAACGATAAGACCAGTGATGATATATGGAGCAGAAGCATGGACATTGACAAAAGCGGACGAGGAGCTGCTGGAGAGAACAGAAATTAGAATGCTGCGATGGATACTTGGAATCTCACTGAAAGACAAGAAAAGGAATGAGTATGTCAGACATACATTGGGAGTGGCATGTATATCTGACAAGGTAAGAGAAGCCAGGCTGAGATGGTATGGTCGTGTGATGAGGAGAGAGCAGGAAACCTGCATTAAAAGAATTACGACAGCAGAGGTTTACAGACGACGCCGTCGGAGACGACAAAAGAAGAGATGATGAAGACATAATTCAGCAAGACCTACAGCTCCTCAGACGAAAGAAAGAAGATACTGGAGATAGAAACAATGGAAAAGAAGGATCCATGTGGCTGACCCCTCCCCTAGGATGGATTAATTCCAGCCAGAAGGAAAGAAGATACATACATGCATACTTAACTACTTACATACATACATACATAGATACATACATACATACATACATGCATGCATGCATGCATACATACATACATACAATCATACATACACACATACATACATATATCTTTTGTGTGATTTAGCTTTTGGTGTACAAGTCAGACAGAGATATCTAACTGTTAGCTTCGACCTTTGGTCTGTATTGCCAGACACTTATGTCTAAACTGTATGGCAGCAGCAGCGCCAGTCAGGCAGACACATGCCTGCAGTTGCTAACAACTAGAACCAAATTTCAACTCAGACCTAAACAAACCAGCATAGACACAAAACAATAAAAACAACAGTTAAACTAGTGTACAGACAACATATATCAATGTACAAAGTGTTCGGGTGGACATTTCTCGTCGGTTATAAAGCACAATACGAGTGGCCAAATGCCGGACAACGATCTGTTTGTATTTTCTCCGGATAAGTTATCTACAAATTTCCATATACATGTACCCCTGTTGATTTACGGTTTCAAATGTATTGCTGAAATTTTACATATATGTTCTGTCCCAACATTAATGTTCGTTGTTATTAGACTTTACTTTCAATAGCTCAGACTTAGTTCTAATAAGAACCATCTTCGTCAGAGGATAAGTAGAAGCCGCCTTAAAAATTTCCTGGAAGAAATTCCTCGACGCAGCGTTTTCCGCAAGACAGCAAATACTCCAAGTCAGTCCCAGGACGTAAATTTGAATTTGGTGAAGCACTCTGGACGGCCGTACAAGTCCCTAAAGAGCCCTTGGTCAACCCCTCTACATCCTTTCCTCCTCCCCCCACTGATGCCCCAGCAGGGCCCATCAGCTGCATTCTAACTGCTCCACAATAACCGGGATTAGTTTCCTGGAACAGCGCATCTTCGATCCATCCATCCATCCCAATCCATGTCCATTGTGAGGTCGCCTCCGATAACGCTGTTCTCTGAATTAACGTTCACTGGAAAAATCCGACAGAGACACAGGATCAATATTCCTTCGGCCCGTCACCAGACGCAAACATACATACAGTAGCTATATATAGTGATATTCGTGTCCATAGTTATACATATTCATACACAAATAATAGACATATACATCTTAATATGCCTGCACACGCATAGGCTTACATCTAGACACTTATATGGAGAGAATATAACCGGCTAGATTTGCATTTATGTATATGCTCTAAATATATCTTGATTTTCGGTCTACTAAAAGCAAAAGCATGAAGAAGGAATATATAGATATAGTCTTAATTTCAGCAAAATATCTGCCTCGTTGTGGTTGTGATGCTAGGTCGCGTATTGAATGTGACATATTGCATTGTTTCCTAATCGCATTGATGTAGCTCATTTTTTGTTTTCGAACAATGTTTTCAGATCCATATGTGAAGGTTTACATGACGTACCGAGGTCAGCGAATAGCCAAGAAGAGAACCCGGGTCGTCAAGTGCACGCTGAACCCCATCTTCAATGAATCCTTCGTCTTCAACATGGTCCGCGATCAGACCCTGAAGGACACGCAACTCGAGTTCTACATACTCGACTGGGATCGAGTCACAAAGAACGAGGTTCTCGGAAGACTAAGACTGGGTTTGGACGGCCAGACGGACGCAGGAGTGGCAGAGTGGAAACACTGGCAGGAACTGATCCAGGCCCCACGCAGACAGGTCGCTGTATGGCACAAGCTTAAAGCATAGACGAAGCAAAGTAGCGTAAGAGTAGGTATGTACGTGCGCATACATCTGAAAATTTATTTAGCGCTTTTAAAGACCTTTTACATATAAGATCAGGTTAAATAAAGGCCACATGACACACGGCAAAGGCTAATTAAAATACGCTAAGGTAAAGTAAGGTAATATAAGGTAATTTTAGATAAGACAAGATATCGTAAGGTTAAGTAGGAATAAGATAACTGTTCGCTTACTGCAATCGATCAGGCGACCATCGACTGATGCCTTGGGCATTATGATAACGGCGCTATAGAAGTCTTTGGATTATGATCGCTTATTAGCAAAAGTCGAGAGATGCGTGGCTGAAGAGTGGAATGACCTTTTGGCTGAAGCTCCTTTAGTCGATAAGATGCCTTTTGATTCGATGCTACGACAAACAATGGAAGTCTGATAACAAACAAGACCAACTTACCAGACAGATTGCGAAAGTTGAAAGTCTCCCTCTTGATCACGAGATGGCGTTGGTGCTGTGCCGAAACCACACTTTAAAGATACTGTGGCTCAGATACCAATTGTCTGTTGATTCTGTCTCTAATATTGGTTAGCAGTAATGCATATAAACATTATGTTCGGAGTTTGGAGCCCGGTGTAAAAGATGAGAGACATTTAGCGAGTCAGAACTGTTTTATGACCACTGTTCGAGTAATTGTGTAATTGTATTGTAAATGTATTGAAAACGCTGCTTTGTGAAACTAGCAGACGATGAGATCGCGTAGTTACAAAATGAGATCGAATAGTTACAAAATGACTGAGCTAACTGTGAAAATGTTTTCGCATGTTAGGCCTATATATTTTTCTTATACTTTTTCTTATACTTAAGATGCGTTGGCTTATGTTGTTTTCGTGCATCTTACGGCCCTGGCGGATCCAGAAGCTGAAAAATCAAAGGGGACAAATTTTGCATGGTTACAGTGTGTTAAAGTGGATCCGCCCTTGTCTTGCTTGATTGCTGATGTTGGTTTTGTAATGGTAGGTTTTTCATGAGATGTGTTCAATGTATTAGTGGACAAAATGAAACGATTGGCGACATTTATTAATATAAACAGTTGTTGTACTCTTTGATATTTTCAATCGTTTTAAGATAATTTCCTAGGTTACTTTTTGAAAACGGTATGGTATTTTTAGTTAATAAAATGCGTTATGTTGACGAAATTCGTTGGCCCTGCAAAATATGTTACTGGCCCAAGACTTAGGGCGGTTGTTAAAATTTAAAAAAAAATAAATTTAGAAAAAATCATGCATTACTGTTAGAAAAAGTCGGCTATAAATATGTAACAGTTAGTATACTACGCAAAAATCGAGACAAGATTTTTAAAAGTAATTATAATATTTTTAACATTTATACCAACTCCTCAGAGCTAAGTGTGGCTAAGTAGATAATAAAAGATAATATCACATTTACTGAACATCTTCATCAAAGGAAATCCTATAGAGCTACACTGTAGGTGCTTTTAGCTAAAATTAGATAGGCCTAACATAAGCTAATCAGTCATTTTCTAAACCTGTTTATCAACAGAAGTCCTCATATTATCTAAACTTACCTTGTTAGATAAGTTTAGACAATAGAAGTTAATCAGTCATTTTTTAGTGGAACGTCTCTGTCAACAGAAGTCCTTAGACTTGAGGTATTGAGATCATTTGGCTCAAGCGCAACAGCAACTCCAGCGATGCAGTAACTTGCTAGTCTGTGCCAACCGGTGGAGTGACTCAGAAATTATTTGCAAATTTCTCACTAAATGCATTAAGTCTCTACCCTATAGACTGGACTTTCGGTTCATTAACGTCTATTCGTACTGCTTCTACCTGACTCACACTAACTAATAGTCGTAGCCGAACGTCAAACGACCTATTGTATATAGTTCCTTTGCTGACTAATATCAGAGATAACCCTACAGCGCCAATACCTGGTCTCAGCACTGTTTCCATACACTGTGACTTGTACTATAAAATCTAATCAATAGTCGCATATAATAACTCGCAACTTCAACTTCTTTAGATGTATAGAGTGTTTAATCTCGGTTTGACAACCAGTTCTCAAAAACAAAAACCACTTCAAACTTCTCAACTATACAAAAGTCACAACTCAGTATATCTCTGCAATGTCAGCACTTTCAAAATTTCAAATCTTGATGTACACTTCTCTCCTACAACTACACAACTGTATATACATCAAACTATATGCATACTAATTAAACATTTACTCATTATATATGCAAAACGAATCCTCCCAGGCTCAAGAAATCTTCAAGCTCCAACCAATCATGAAGCACAGCCTATACTCTTGGCTCCACCCCTCTTTCTGTACAAAAGCTCTAGGCAGCAGTTAGTCCAATGTAAGCTACATACACATCCTCACCCTGTCAAACAAACGCGCTAAAAGTCTGAACACTAACTCCGCCCCTTTTAAAACACTATAATACACGGTGGGTTCAAATAAAAAGACCCTCTTTTAAAAGGTAGGTATACCATTAAGTGTGACTGAAATATTTTTGGCATATCCACACGATGATGATGATGATGATGATGATGATGATGATGATGATGATGATAACGACGAAAACGATGACAGGGTGCTGATGATGATATTGATGTCTAAGATGATGACGAGGATTATATGATGAGGATTACAGTAAAGATGACTTTGGTGATTATGATGATGACGGCGATGATTATCATGACGATAACACACTGCATCAACATCCGAGGTAGTGAACGAAAGACAATATTACGTCACCTGACGATTACACTAACATCAAATCACGATAACATAATTTGTTGTCCAACATACCTGCTTGCTTATAGTTGCTCTCCGCATGATCTAACTCCGCCTGACCTTTGCTATTCATGTGAAGTAAATGCTGAAAAAAGTACACATATGCTTGAAAAAACTTAGTACTTGCGTGTTTATTTCATATTTTATTTTCATCAAAGTATATAAAACCGATGCCAATAGCAGGAATCAACACAAAATATTGATGGTAGTGATGATGCTGGTAAAAACAACCAAAATTCTGCATCTAAGAAATAAGGAAAAAACTCTGCATAGATTTTAGGCCATTCTTATGGGTTCTTCCAAATGTCGTTAATGCCCAATGCCATCGATCTTCTTTGCTTTCATGCAGGTGAAAACTACCTTTCGGATTTGGCATACATATTAGGCCTACAATTATGCATTGTTAGGTATGCATATATACATTATGTATGCATAAATACATTTATCATATGCTATACATGCATATGTATGTGTATGTAGTGCATGTACGTGTGTGTAAATATGCATGCATACATGTATGTATGTATGTAAATATGTATGTATGAATGAATATGTGCATATGTGCATGTATGTATGCATGTAAGTATGTATGTATGTGTGTACATGTATGTATGTATCCATGTATGTAAATATGTATGTATGAATGAATGTGCGCATATGTGCATGCATGTATGCATGTATGTATGTATGTGTGTATGTATTTGTGTACATGTATGTATGTATGTACGTAAGTATGTATGTATGAATGTATGTATGTACGTATGCATGCATGTGTGTACATGTATGTATGTATGTGTGTATGTATGTATGTATGTGTGTATGTATGTATGTATGTGTGTATGTAGGTATATGTGTATATATATATATATAGAATGATAATTGAATAAGAATTGATATTTGTGCGTAAGATATGTTGCCAAGATACGTTTTGTTCGGAGATTGATGGCGGAGATATTAGGCCGAGAGATGGCGGAGATATTAGGCCGAGAGCCGCCATTGTCTGTTGTTGTAGCTGTTGTTTTAAAATGAGGGCTCGACGTGTTGTGTGATGCGATCGTCAGTGACTGGTGTAGGATTGTCAGTCGATCGATCGACTTGGAATGGTTTCGAGTTGCTGACGAGAGGCAACTCAGCTGCAGTGCCCGCGTGTATCTGCGATGCATCGCCACACCTCAATCATCATCACCACCACCACCACCTCCTCCTCCAACGGCAGCAACAGCAGCAGCAACAGCAGCAGCAGCAACGGCCCCGGCAGCAGCATCAGCTGAAAGGAAGGTATTTATTAGCGAATCAGGTCGGAGCTGAGCGTGATGTAATTTCAAGTAATTTTTCGTGTGTACCATACTGGCTCTGGCTACGGTTTCGGTGCAGCATCTGTGGTGAGCTAGTTGGGATCTCTGTGACGCCCACATCTCGATCGCTATTCGACTGACAAAGAAGCCACACTGGCGCTCGAGAGACGAACTCTTTCGCGGAACTGAGATTTCGTCTGAAGGGTATTCATCCCCGAATAATTTAAGTCTCTCTCTCGATTCTATTCGTCTCTGCGCCACACACCTACTCCAACCGTTTGAAGTCTAGGAAAGACATTTGACGCTCAGTTGTTCATCTTTTCGTTCCCATGCAACCCATTCTCGGGTCTCGCACTCACGCAGGCCGACCGACAGACCGACCGACCGACCGACCGATCGTAGCAGCTGCCTTGCCCTGGCCAGACACCGACAGCCTCCTGCAGGAAGCCGCACGCCCGTTCACTGATTGACGCCCGTGCCTGATTTCACCACCCAGCGGGCTCACACGCGTTCGCAGAGAAAGACGCGCGGCAGACACGTAGACAGCGAGTCAAGCACAAAGACAGGCAGGCGTATACGGTAGACAGACAGGTAGGCAGGTAGGCATTTGGATAAGTTCGTAACACGCAACAGTCATGTCGATTAGTAATATTTAGTGGCACCCCACTAAGAGTCTTCAAGTGAAACCGTTCATTGAAACGGTCGGTCAAACGCCATTTCGAGTATAACGACTTCGTTAAGTACCAAACGGAGTACTGAGAAGGTCGTGAGATAAACGGATTCAGAGTGAAACGACTTAACACGTGGACGCAGCCAGTTCAGAAAACAATTGTAAGCAAAAAGCTATAGTGAAACGTCGGTGAAAGTAAAATACAAATTAAGTCAAAAACGTCTCGTTGTTTCGAACAATACACTCCGCCGCGAAGCCGGATATCCGGTCTAAACAACGACCGGAAGGAATAGATTGTTGGTCTTCGTCGTGACGCCAAAGCTCCAGCCATGCTGTCCTTAGCCAAGGACCTGCTTCGAAAGACGCAGGATAAGGAAGCGCTAGAAGTAAAGCCACTGACCGTCTGCTTCTGGTCGGACTTCATGACGAATCCTTCCGTTATGTACGGACTCTTCTCACCGAACCCAAGAAAACTCAGCTACGACCCGGACAAGGTCAAGGTTATGGGCACCAAGGATGGAATGGTCAAGTAAGTTCCTACAAATTATGATCATTTCTTATCTAGATTATGATTCATAGAAGCAAAAATAGAGCAGAACTTTGTTTTATCACTGAATGGCAAACAATACTAAATAATTCAGGGTCAGGCAGCGATAGCAATTACATACATACATATATACATGCATATTATTATTATTATTATTATTATTATTATTATTATTATTATTATTAAACATTTATAACGTGCGCAATTAATAACAGCCTCAAAGGCGCGTGCAATATCCTAAAAAGGCCTACCGAGTAATATCGAGTAATATCATGGTTCAATAGGAATGCACAGAAATCTAGGCAGACCTATTAAACGTGTAAGTTGTAACCTTCTTTTTAAAACTTGTTATTGGAAGAGTGTTATCTTTGATGCTAGGCGGTGAGGCATTCCACACTGCGGGGCAAGAGTAACAAAATCCACGAGAGCCAAATGCAGTGTAAATCTCTGGAACTATGAGATTTCATACGCACATACATACACACATACATACATATCGGGAACTTACTTTGAAGGAGTATGTGAATAATATCTGTCGAATGTGTTTCAACCATCTGCGTCAACTGCGCACTATCCGCCACTCTCTCACGACCCAGGCTGCTACCATTCTGGTCCATGCGTTTATTTGTTCCAGGATTGACTATGACTATGTCTTTGCTGGCTTGAGTCTCTCCTGCATCTCGCAACTACAATATATCTTGCGCGCTGCTGCTCGTCTGATCGGAGGTATCCATAAGTTTGGCCACATCTCTTCTTACATTTCAGGGGAGCTTCACTGGCTGCCTGTCCAGGAGCGTATAAAATTTAAAATCCTGAGTCTTGTACGTAATTGCCTCTTAGGTTGCGCCCAATTTTATCTCAGGGAGCTCTGTGTTTTGGCCTCCTCCATTCCGGGCCGCAGACTACTTCGTTTGGCGGTACGGGGTGACTTGCTTGTCCCATCGGTCCGAACAACTACGGCCCAGCGCAGAAGTTTTGCTGTAGTTGGTCCCGCTTTCTGGAATGGGCTTCCTAATGATCTATGCCAGGAACTTCTTAGTCTATCTCCTCCTCTTTTCCGCAAGCGCTTGAAGACCTTCTTATTCCCCAGTGCTTCTGGGTTGTTGGGCCGGGAGCGCCTCTGAGGAGTTTACCTCGAAGTGGTGCTTTATAAATTTTTGATTACATTACATACATACATACATACGCCTGTGTATGCGTGCGTTCGTGCGTACATACACAGGGACTTATAGAAAAAGTGCATACATACCTATCCAGTTATCATATATGCTTTTGATGGAAAAATCAGCCCGCAGAAAGACTGACGAATATTCTAATTATTTTCCACGAATGATAATGACGCTGCAACGCTATTACGGGAAAGCCAATCAGATAAGCATTTGTCCATACTGACAGCAGTAGCAACACCTTGCTTGTTTTGATCACGGTAGAGTCGGCTGAGTTGCTGAGCTGTGGCCTAAATTAGGACAATATTTACTGCCTTTTCAGTTCAGACAAAGTTTGGGAATTCTGTGTAATAATTTCCTCTCCGACCTCAATCAGAGCGATTAATCACATGTAATGTTTTCCTCTTCCGACCTTAATTAAGTCTACTAGTTACAGACTATTCAATATTCCAAGCAAATATGGAGTCTACATGGAATGTGTGTGGTCTCTTTCTGTATTGTGTAGTCGCCATAAACTCATGTGATTTGCCTCTAAAGCAGCTATGCAAATATTTTATTGGTGTTGCAAACTAAGGCGAATTTGGTTCCGAAACCCAAAACCGCGATTCCAATTTATTCCAGAATATCTACAAAGTTCAACTGCTTCATGTAAGCAAAAAGAAATATTTAAATCTCGCAAAGTAATGTTCGATTTTAGCGTTAAAATAGATCGTTTTTTCTTACTAAACATTATGTTTTGTTACTTTTCAAATCTGAAGCCGGAGTAAGTCAGACCATTTTAGTTTAGAAGCTACTTTGGACTTATTGCACAAAAACTTAGGCTCACCTACATTAGGTAAAGGTTTATTCGTCAGTATTCGAGAAACAAAGCAGCTTTATTTGAAATACAATGATGATTCGATTAAACTTTACGTACTTCCACGGTATTGTGTTTAATTCTTATTGTTATAATAAAATTTGGCTTTTAAATTTTTAATTACAAGAATTTCTCTTAATGACTATAGTACCAACCATTGTTTTCTATCAGTTAACCAAATATTTTCTATGTTTTTAGCAACTCATGTTATCCCTTCCAGAACCTCCTGCAGAAATTTAAACCTAGATACAACAATCACGTCAAAGGGCTTCTTTCCTTTATTTCTGCAAATTATTTTTGCTTTTGTGATCAAAGCAGTGCCTTACAGATAGGTCTAATATTTGGGCTATATTCATTTAAGTTTCCTGTTGCAAAGTAAAAATTATTAAAGCTCGCTTAACCGAGACTGAAAATGTTAGCTTTCTCAAGGAGCTTAATTTCATAATTTCATTTTAAGCAACCACTTAGCCGCGGGATGCTTTTGTTTATCCGGATCCAAAGTCTCGCTACGGCTCGGCGCAAAGCAGAACAGAGAGTATGTACGCATACATGGAAAAACGACGATTCGCATTTTTGGTTTGGCTAATGTACATTAATCGAATTCCTCAGATGCTAATCGTTGAGAAAAGACTCAAACTATGAATACATGTACATACAAATACATACATACATTTATTTCCCTTGCGTATATAAGCCTATATATGTGTGTAGACTACACATTCACAATCATTGAACACACACACACATATATATGTTATATATATAGGCTGTGTGTATGTGTATTGGCGTGTATGCTGCCGGGCACTTCACCTGATACGTTGCTGTAAACAGATAACAAATTGAGCATTACAGAGACAATGACGTTTTTCCAGCTGCAGATTCGTGTTACAACTCATGAACCGATGTGGAGTGGATCGACGCATCGTAAAATATAGACTCTCGTTCTGTCTGTCTGTCTCTGTCTCTGTCTCTGTCTCTCTGTCTCTGTCTCTGTCTCTGTCTCTCTCTCTCTCTCTCTCTCTCTTTGTGGTGTATACTAGCGCCGTTGACCTACATTGTGAGTTTCTTGAGTACTCATTCGTTCATGACGATTTCGCTTTCAAAAGCTGTTGTTTTCATAGATAATCTGTTTTCAAGATAGCTGCTTTCAAGCTGCTTTCAAGATAGCTGTTTTCAAGATAGCTGTTTTCAAGATAGCTGCTTTGAAGATAGCTGTTTTCAAGCTGTTTTGTTTCAAAGCAGCTGTGTTTTCAGATAGAAAATGCTAGGAAGAAAATATGCTTCCAAAGACAGCTTAAAGGGAATTTGCTTATTTATGTGTATATGTTTTCCAGTTGGATCTGATGTGAAATGAAATCGAGAGGAGAAAGAGACAGACAGACAGACAGAGACAGACAGAGAGAGAGAGAGGGAGGGAAAGAGGGAGGAAGAGAGAGGGGAGAAAGAGAGAAAGAAAAAGAGAGCAAGAAGCTATGGTGGATGAAGAAAGAAAGGGAAAAGGGAAAGAAGGGGAATAAGAAAGCAGGCAGTGAGGTAGGAAAGAAGGGAGGCAGGGAGAATGGCAGGAAAGTAGAGAGGGATGCAAGCGCAAATGAAGAAGCAGAGAGATATCACAGACAAAGGCAGACAGGGACAGACAGAAATAGACAGAGACGGAAGCAACCAGATAACTTGAAAAGAAATACCAAACACAGACTACTGTTCATCGCATTTCTCAAACATTTTCTCAAAAACATTTTCTCACAAGCATTTTCTTGCAAATATTTTCGCAGCGCAACATGAACCTGCGTGTAGGGCACTCGGTGTAGTCAGAGGCGTCGAAGTCAGAAAGTGCAAATATTATGGTTCAGTTCTTCGTCAGTTTTTATGTCCAGGCGTTTTTGTCCAAGGCAACCTGTGCGATCCTGACATGGTGTAGGTACTTGCACGCAAAGAGGAAAAGAAATAGTGTTTTTTTGTGTGTGTGTGTGTGTATGAGAGAGAGAGAGAGAGAGAAAGAAAGAATGAGAGAGAGAAAGAGAAAAAGAGAGAGAAAGAGAGAGAGAGGGAGTGAGAGAGAGAGAAAGAGTGAGAAGAAAATTGAAAAGGAAGGAATGTGGGGAGTGGTATACGTTTACGTGATGTATTTTGATGTAATACAAAGAAATGCAATTAGCGTTTTATGAGCTTCTTAAGACCGAATTTATTATTTTCCATATGCAAACAGCTACAGATAATTATTTCTATCCGAAGTTAATCGCTCGGTATCAGCATGCAGGTTAGGAGTAAATGTTTGACTCTGCAATATCCTATTCTGACAATGTTCAAGTATCTTGGATCTTGACCTGGAACCGAACCATTTTGCCTATCGATTTGGTTTGACTGAGCGCCTGTGAATAAGCTGGTTCCAGTGACGTAGCTTTCGTTGGACGCTGCAGAAATCTCGGGATTACGATTACGATAATATGTGAAATAGTTCATTTCGACATACGTGATATTCTACAACCTGTTTTGTTACACAGCTTACGCCCTGGTTTGCAGTAACCTTAAGCACAATAGCGCGTTTCTCACGGTTATGCCAAAGCTTTAACTGATCCAGGACTCAATGGCCAAGGTTGTAATAAGAACTCATAAATATCTATATATCACCTCTGTATTCCAAAATTTACACAATGGCTCTCCGTCGAACACACAATAAGGTTAAATTTGTCTTACAGAATTCGAAGTAATGCATTTGAACCAGCCGATCCATCGTGTTCCATGCTCATCAATCATACCCAAAAATGTTATTCTCGATTATATGCTCGACTGGGAAATTTGCCTCTGGCTATATGATGGGAGGATCGAAATATGAGAATTGCCTGTCGAATTCTTTCAGTTCTGTCTGTTCATTGATGTCTGTCAGGCAGATACAAATCAGAAACTCGGCCTTGCTTTGCCCTGACGCTTGCCTTTTGGTCTTTCTCTCTCTGTATATATATATATGTGTGTGTATGCGCATGTGTATATGTGTGTGGGTCCTGCAATATTAACTAGAACTGTCTATCGGATGGAATTACTCTCTGCAGTATGCTTAGCTGCCACCATTAATTGATATCTCGTTTGTTATGATAACAGTGCTATGTAAGTCTCCAGATTGGATTAAATTATGATGAGATTAAATTAGACTATTATTATTAATTAATGAACTTATTAATCAGGTATATATAATATATTCGAGCTAATTTATTAATTCGCCTCATAAGCGCGTGTCAATTGAGCAAAGATGTCTTCAACGGTAAAGATTAGATTCAATTCTAAAGATAAGATTAGTTTACATACATGACATATACAAATCAGTTATTATACTCTCTGCGAATCCTACAGTTCCCATAATTTTATAATGTACGAATCCTACAGTTCCCATAATTCTATAATGTACGAATCCTACAGTTCCCATAATTCTATAATGTACGAATCCTACAGTTCCCATAATTCTATAATGTACGAATCCTACAGTTCCCATAATTCTATAATGTACGAATCCTACAGTTCCCATAATTCTATAATGTACGAATCCTACAGTTCCCATAATTTTATAATGTACGAATCCTACAGTTCCCATAATTCTATAATGTACGAATCCTACAGTTCCCATAATTCTATAGGTACGCATAGCCTTCTCGCTCAGATTGACTACTCTTGTTTATCTTAAGCTTTCCCCTATTTTATGTTTTCGTCTAGTGTTCATAACCTGGACGTTATACTTGACTGTAACCTTACCTTCGCAAACCATGTCTCTAGTTTGACTCGGTCTTGTTACTACCAATTAAGGCGCTTAAGAGTTGTTCGTCGTTCTGTTTCTTCCTGTGTCTTTACTACTATGATTCATGCCATGGTATGCTGTTGCATTGACTATTGCAACTCTGTACTTGCTGGTTTGCCTAAGTATCGACTGTCTTCCCTTCAATCAGTACTAAATTCTGCGGCCAGGTTAATATCACGTCTTCCTCGTTCTCTCATATCTCTGATTACATCATTCAGCAACTTCATTGGCTCCCTATTCAATCTCGTATTCAGTTTAAACTATTATCACTGGTAATAAGAGCTCGCATGGGCCAGGCTCCAAAATATCTTTGTGATCTTATTCGGCCTTCACACTCTAGTACCTCATCCCGCCCTTTACGTTCTTTAGATCGTATGGATCTATTTGTTCCTTGTGTTAAGTCCTCCCTTGCTCAGCAGAGGGCTTTTGCTGTTGTTGGCCCATCTCTATGGAATGAACTTCCGCTATCGCTTCGTTCTAGGGTCACTGTTGTTAATAGAGGTCAGTCAGCTCGTTGTTTAAAGACGTTCTTATTTCCCACAGGCTCTCACGCTGGAAGCGCCTCTGAGTAGTTTGTTCTGTAAGAAGCGCTATATAAGTTATCAAATACAATACAATGTGATGACTACTTTATTAATGAGAGTGGAACGGGTAGGTGGGGGCGTTGTACTAAGGATTTAATGGACCTCGGGCTCCAAGTGCTGCAAGTAGAGCCACTAGGGTTAACGAAAGCGTCTGCAATAGCATTTCAAAACGACTGGAAACCTATTTCAATTGAGTGGCACTTAAGCAGACGTACCAATTCGTGCCAGTGCATTAACTGGTGGCGAAGGATTTCCATAAGTACCACTTACATCCATTCAGACGACAGCGATACTAATCAGATCCGAACAAACGCTTGACTGATCTGTTATCCCTTGCAGGAAGAAACCGCAACATGCTCTGGAAACACGTACAGTACTGCTGACTGACCGACCGACAATCCGACTGCTGACTGACTGACTGACTGACTGACTGACTGATTGACTGACTGACTGACTGACTGTCTGATTGACTGACTGACCGACCGACCGACCGACCGAATGCTGACTGACTGACTGATTGACTGACTGACTGACTGACTGACTGACTGACTGACTGACTGACTGACTGACTGATTGAATGATTGACCGACCGACCGACTGCTGACTGACTGACTGACTGACTCTGACTCACCCACTCACCCACTCACTCAACCACCCACCCATTCCATGATTCTTGGCATAGAAACTGCAGTATATGAGCATTGTCTTTAAAATGCACACAGATTATAGCAATGAGTTCTTCAGTGGCGTCGCTAGGTATTTGGCCTCCGACCTCCAATAGCAATTTTGAATTTTAACTGAAAACAGAAATTTAAAGAAACTTCACGCGTTGAACAGTGATCGATGACAATAACTACTGAGACTTCCGAAAGAGTCAAACACTTCATCCTGCTTCTGCGTTCTGCGTAGCAGTTAAAGCCGAGTTAACGTCTTATTGAATAGTTTCATAACTTACATTTGCATTTCCAGGAAGTTGTGTTACTTCTCATTTTAATTTAATTCCATCGGATCATCAAACCCTTCAGCTATAGTCACTGACTGATGAAACTGCTGTAGCATTCTGCATTCACTGTCTAGGTCATCCGAAATTGTTAAAGAATTATTACCTCTCAAAAAGCTGCCATGAACTCCAAATAATTGTTGCAGCTGTTTTCTCTTGCAATATCCTAAGCTGAGTTCCTCTTAGTTGCTGTCGCTTTATTTGTTTGATAAAGACAAGCGACTTGCACAAAGCGATGAACAAAAATACTAAATCGGATATGACACCTTTAAAATATTCCCCGACTTTACGAACCAGTGCCACTGCCTATGTCACTGCCTGGCTGAAATCCCCAAAGACCGGCCCTGACCTTAAGGAAAGGTTACCGAGGCGACTACATAGAATCTCGTGCTTTGTACTAGAACCCGATGATTTGAGTCTGAAAACTATAACAGGAGTAAATTGGTCGTTGAAAGATATATTTTCTTCTTTATTAAACCAGAAAGGGAAAAGGATTTGACCTGACACGTGCAAGACAGAGACAGAGAGAGAGAGAGAGGAGATGAATGGTGAGAGCACGGTTAGGTAGAGAGGTGAAAGAGGGATATTTTGACACCGGTAACCTATAAGCTTAAATATATAAATGGACGAGGGGACTTCAAAGAGAGTGAGACTGGGTCAGTTCAACTCCAGAGTTGAAAATCGGTGGTTCTACTGTACAAATGCGTATAGCAGGCCTATCGTTTCGTCCGATTGCGTTTCTTTTTCGATTGCGTCTCATGTCATCTTGTCATCAGATTAATGTGTTTCTAAATCTTCTTCCGTTTCTTAACCACAGTTTTCATTAGGATGTCGAGATAAATAGATGGCTGAATTGTCTTTTGTCGAAATAGATTCGACCGGTAAACTGTATGGGAGCAAACGTATTGTCCATCTTTCTAGTCTAATTGGCAGTTTTTATCTTGGATGGCTCATAATCTTTTTCAGCGGTTTAATTTTAGGGTGATCAGTCTAGATGGTGCTCCTCAAGATAGATACGGAAATGTTCACTTCCATAAACGACACCAAGCATTTCTTTCTCAATCTGCGAATATCTCTTCTATGTCTCTGTCAAAGCTCTAATTGCATAAACAATTATTCTTCTCGTGCTGTTGTGGGCCTATTGATGATGCTCATTCGAAGCTAGAGAAATGAACAGGAGAGAGGAAGACAAAGACAATGAAAAGGACAGAGACAGAGAACGAAAGGGAGATGCAGAAAAGCGAGACATACAGAAAAGCGAAATTAAGAAAGAAAAATGAGATAGAAAAAGAGAAGGAAAAGAAGACAGAAAGAGAAAGAAAGAAAGAGAAGGAAATAAAGAAAAAGAAAGAATAAGCAAAATATAGAAAGCCATGGCTTTCTGAGTAGTGATACAGCGTTGAGTACACGCAGCACTGAGGCAGGTTCTAGGCCTATAGAGATACGAAATGTTAAGTCGATTATAACCGACTGCAATGCAGACTTCAGATTTTCCTGGATCGTGCAAGTCCAGTACAAACCCATTAAGTGGCATCGCATCGAGCGTCTTCCTGGAACGGATGCACTTCAAGAAGTGCATCCATATCTCGGGATGCTGCTTGGGATGCCGCGGCAGTTGGTGCTCTTGCAAGCTGCTGCTGAGCTTGAAGAGCGATACAGGAAGCTCTTAAATGCTGTCATTTTCTACTCTTGACTTGCGCCAAGTACACTTAGTTTTTCGAGTTCATACCTGTTAGTCTAAATTCTTTCCAGTAGCTTACATGTTTGTATTTAATTAAACATGTATTCATGTTCACTAGCCGATACCTATGTTCATTATGCGTGCTCAAAAGCCTAAGTGTATAATGTGCTCATTGGTATTATACAGTAGGTAATCATAATCGTAAATTCGAAATTTCTAAAGTGCTACTTAAAAGCTAGGCTTATTCGTGAGCGCTGTGTCAAGTCAATGGGGTTGTTCAAAGATGCCATGGCAAGAACTAAGAGTTTAGATGCAGTGTAGTGCATGGATCGGTTAGAAACCTTAAGACGTGTAATTACAGAGGGACGGGCAAGAATGAGGTAAGAGGATGAGCGAGTAGAGCAGTATGTTTGGATGGCAAAGAGTTTGCGAAGATAAGTAGGTTGGGAATATTGGAGAGAGTTAAAGGTTTTGAAGAGAACTTTGAAATGAATGCGTTCCGGGATTTTCAGTCAGTGGAGTGACTTCAGGAGAGGAGTGATATGGTGATGTTTGTGTGTCCTGGTGACAGCTCGGGTAAATGAATTTCGGATGAGTTGGAGACGGTTAATTTGACTGGATTCAAGGTTGAGGAAAAAAGATTTACAGTAGTCAAGCTTGGAGTGAACAATATAGGTAGCAATGGTAGAGGCAGCTTTAAAATTGAGCATGGAACGAAAGCGCGAAGGTCGCGAATGTGAATGAAGCAGGTGCGAGAGAGGCTGAAGATGTGATTTGAAACTGAGAGATGTGGGTCGAAGATGATGCCAAGATTGCATACAGGCGAATTAGAGGTGAATTTGAGAGAAGATGAATTAGATGGTAGGTGGATAGAAGAGAAAGGGATTTCAAAAATCTGATCCTGTAAACCTAACACAATAAATTCAGTTTTGGCAGATTTTGAGGCAGAGGAGGTTGGAGGATATCCATTTTAAGAGTTGTTTGACTACAACAAGCAACTGAGTGACGGATGAGGAAAAGGAAGTTTGAGAGAAGGATATGAAGAGTTGAGCATCATCAGCATAAAGATGGTGGTCGACTGAAGAGGATTCTATAAGATTTTATTTATTTATTTTATTTATTTTATTTTATTTATTTTATTTATTTTATTTATTTTATTTATTTTATTTATTTTATTTATTTTATTTATTTTATTTATTTTATTTATTTTATTTATTTATACAGAACACTTATATAGCGCCCCTTCAAGAAAACTACTCAGAAGCGCTCCCAAACCAACCTCGGCGAAAAAGAACAGTCTTAAGAGAAGAATAGAAGATAGAAGTAAAATCCCGGGGTAGAAGACGTAGAGTAACAGGAAGTCCATTCCAGAGGGTTGGGCCAGCAACAGAGAAAGCACGACGCTGCATGGTCGAGGTGCGAGCGCGAGGCACTAATAGATTACCATTAGATGGCTCAGCGGCGCAGTGTACAAATTGAAGAGAAGTGGCCCCAGGGCGGGACCTTGAGGGACACCACAAGACAGTGGAGGGGTTGCGAACAATGACTTGCAGCTTTACAGAAAAGGAGCTGGAAGACTAATAAGACCGGAACCAAAGAAGGGCAATATCGGAGATGCCAAACCAGGAAGATAGTCGTTGGAGAAGTAAGTCATGATCGATGGTGTCGAAAGCACCAGAAACATTGAGAAGACAGAGACAGGAGGCTTGCTGATGACTATTGGCAGAGACTAATTAATGGTATAGAGAGACAAGCAGTTTCCGTGGAGTGATGTTTAGTAAATCCAGATTGGTAGAGATTGAGAATGAGTTAAAAGAAAGGTAATCATTCAGCCGGGCAAGGACGATGCATCAGTTAGCTTAGACAATGAAGAATGATTGGAGATAGGACGGTAATTAAAGTGTTTTTTTCTTTGTCAAGATTTGCTTTTTTGAGAGGGGAGTGACAAGAGAGTATTTGAAAGCCAAGCAAAAGCATGATACATATATTCTATGCTGACAAAATGTTATTCACTTAGTTTAGTATATTTTGCCAAACAAACTTGTCAGTTTAAACGCATCGTAAGCATGCAGTGGGTATAAAGGGTTGCTCCTGTCTAAGGTGATGGCCATAGAGGTTTTTCAGTTCTGTATAATCAAGATAGGTTTTGTGTCTTAAGCAATTGATTGATTTCACTGGCCAACACATAATTTGTTGCCTCAAATGTTAGAACTGTTTCTGGGTATATTTGACCTGCTGATTCCAGAAAAGGCACCAGTTTTCTCCCAGCAGGTCTAGTTTTCGAGATATAGAACATTATGCCATATACCAGTCCTTGCCTCTGCTCGCCCATTAAACATAAGGCTATAGCTACAATTATGTAGTGCTCAATTTATTATGTGATACACTAAATAAACATAATAATACAAATACTTAAAAGAAAATGGTAGTATAGTACCTGAAACTGTACTTATATGATACCAAACAGAACAAGTTTGTTATAAAAATTTCAAGTCATTCGACACCGAAGAAGCTCCTTTTGTACGATTTCCGAGTGTGGCATCTGCCGGAACAATCGCGCATAATATTCCAGCAATAGTCTGCCATCATGTGTGCATCCCATCTTCCTTGATATCGATTTTCCATTGTTTTGATGTCTTGGTGAAATCTTTCACCTTGCTCTTCGCTGAAGTCACCAAGATTCTCTGGAAAGCGATCTAAGTGACTGTGGAGATAATGGACTTTAATGCTCATGTTGCAGCCAAGCTTGTTGAAATGAAGAAGCATATCCTCTACTAGTTGTGCATAATTGTCTGCCTTCTTGTTGCCAAGAAAATTTTTAGTTACAAGAACAAAGGAAGACCAGGCACAAGATTCGATTTCATTCATTGATGGTATGAAAAGTGGGTCATTCATAAGTTGCCTGATCTGTGGACCATCGAAGATTCCAGCCTTCAATTTTTCCATTGTAATTCCTGGTAACTTGTGTACTATGTATTCGAAGCACGAACCTTCTTTATTCAAAGCCCTGACAAATTGTTTCATCAGGCCTAGCTTTATATGTAGTGGTGGCAGTATGATCCTATCTCGTGCCACCAAAGATTCCTTGATTACATTTTGAGCTCCAACCACCATGTCTTTCCTCGAAGGCCAATCTTTTCTTGTCCAATGTTCATGCTTGGCTCTACTGTCCCAAAGACACAAAAAGCAGGGATACTTTGTGTAGCCACTTTGTTGACCAAGGAGGAAATTGACCATCTTCAAGTCTACACAAATTACCCATTGATGTTCTTTGTATTTTATCTTTTCCAGTACTAAAGAGATGGCATTGTACTCTTCTTTCATCCTGGTGGAGTGACCGATTGGAATAGAACCAAATTTGTTGCCGTTATTTAAAAGCACACATTTCAGACTACGTTTTGAACTGTCGATAAAAAGACGCCACTCATCTGGGCTGTAATCCGACAGACCAATTTTCTTCAATAAGTTGCTGATGTCATTACAGAATACTAGGTTGTTGTCTTCGGTAAAGAATGGCAGCAAATCCTTTTCTCTGTTTCTATAAATTGTAATTTTCGTTCCAGGCTGAAGTGCATTCTTTTCCTTTAGTCTGGACGCAAGCAATTCAGAGGACTCTTTGGAAAGATTTAAGTCCCTGATCAGATCACTCAACTCTTTTTGGTCAAAACGTTCACTGTGTGAAGTTGATTGGAAATCACTGTCACTGCCCCCACTTTCTTCACTTTCGTCATCTTGTCCGATATTGGACATGCAAGTGTCATCGTCTGAGAGGTGAGGTAGTTCGCGAAAAGGTGGAACTGGTACAATATCCGAATGCGGAACAGGTCTCCTGGCTGAAGGTATATCAGGGTAAGACAACTTGTGACGATTATTTCGATTGATGCCTATGATATTAATCATACAAAAGTAACAGTCGTCGAAGTGGTTTATCTGTTCCCTCCAAACCATCGGTACACCAAATTTCAGGCAGCTTCTCTTTCCAATTGTCCAGTGGCGCAATTGTTCAATACAAGTTTTGCATACTGTATGAGGAGCCCATTGCTTATCTTGATCTCCAAGTTTGACACCAAAATAACCTACATATGCTCTTTTTACAAACTCAGAAATCGGTTTCCTGTTTGCTTTTAGTGTGCATTCCCCACAAATGTAGCAGAATATGTCTGGATGGTTAATGCAGCTCCGTCTGGAAGTAGCCATAACCTTAAGGATGTTTGCATCTGAGGAATTAAATGACTAACCTAAAAAATAGTAAGAACATGTAGTTATTTAATGCTCACATTCACAGATTGTTCTTGCGACCAACTCTTAATATGCCCTAAGACGACTGCGGCTGCTCTAGCTTTCAGGAGGCGGTTTATATAGGCTATAAATGCTGACTTCAGCATAATCTATTTACATAGTTCGAAACCATGAAACGCTGTATAAGCACAAATAAATTCTAAATGAAGCCATGAATTTAGTGCTGAGTAAGCTGTAGGCTACAGAATAGTTATTTCGTTGAATCAGCAATATCTCAGCACGCGGCAAGATATGCTGATTTTACATTATAAGGATGTAGGCATTATATGAATCAGCAAGAATTATAATTAGCCATAAATAAAGCTTATTATGACATTTTAGTTTTGCCAAAGACATCGTTTAAAGAGTGGACTGGGTTTTCTTTACAAAATCGACATCTCAGAAACTAGACCTGATGCACTCAATCCAATGACATTTTCTGAATCAGCGCCCAAAATTACCCCAAGAACAGGTCTAAAACCGAAGGCAACAAGAAAAAATTTTTTTTCTGTTGGCCAGTGTTTTCTTAAGTGGCTAAAAAGATTTAGTTTCAAAACTTGCGTCCTGGACACTGAAATTCCGCTTTCCCGTTTCCATTAAATTTGATTATAATTTATTTTCGAACGTGTTTTGCTTATTTCTTTTGTTTATAAACGTCTGTGTAAGTTTTCAATAACAACTTCTATTGTTCTTAGAACCATGTTGATTGTTGGGGCTATCACTTTTAAGAAATACGGAGCTTGCTGTAAACTTCTGTGGAAATTTACAGAACAAGTGCATTGCTGTTGGGTTGGACTGATGCCTTGGGCAGTATGATCACGGCACTATAGAAGTCTTTAGATTAGACTAGATTAGATTAGATTACAGGACCACAATGACTGCTGAGCCTGCTATTCTCATGAAAACGTAGATAGCTGTAAACTTCTATAGAACTTTTAAGGAACAATTTCTGCGGATCTTAGGACATATTGGCTGCTGAACCTTTTGTTGTCAAGGAAACCTTGGTTGCTGTTGACCTATTGACCTCAGCGCAGTAGAAAACGCGTGGATTGGGCAACGCCATTGAGAACGTTGATAAAGTTCTTTCACAGGAATGTATAAAATGCGCACGTAGGAACGATAGGACTTACATACACGAATTATGTGTGCGAGTGAGTGAGCGGGGGTGTGCTTTGGCTGTGTTGTTATGACTTTGGAGCCAAGGATCTGCATACAGCAGAAACACTACACAGAATGTAGGCCGACTCAATCGCCTCTCTTGCAAGTCACATGTGAAGCCCACGGTGCAGTCTTGTGCCATTACAAGCGAATCACATTAGGCGCCAGTGACTCAGCACTTCCGTACATTGTATACGAAACAGTTTCTATACATGCACATACATGAAATCTAATTATGTAGAGATAAAGGTGGAATGTTGTAAAAGTACGATCCAAAAATATGCCTAATCGAATCGCGACAGGCACTTGGTAGATCCGACTGAAGATAGGCCTAATTGTTGCTGTGTTCAATTTGCTCTCTGCAGATATCTCGGCCCAGGCCTAAAAACATGCAGATTTGGAACGACTCTGGATGTGCGTACGTCAGTGAGAATTAGGATAAGAAAACAATAACAGCTACTACAACCACAACTGCGGGTGAGAGTATTGGTCCCCGTGCAATTAGTAATGGAAGTAGTAGCACTGTGGTTGTAGAAGCAATCTATCATATGTTAAGCTGCCACCAGAACAACAAACCAGGCCACTGAGCTGCGGAGAAAAGACAGCAGATGTCACTGAGAAGTAATATAATGTATTGTAAATGCTGCCTCTTCAGTTAAGTTACATTTGAATGCATAGTTTCATCAGGAGAAGGGTTGCCAGCCATGCAGTTACGCATGTGCATTAAGGTTTTGAGATCAATGCGTCTTAGCATGTATGCAGTGCATGTATGCAACAAATCATTTATTTGACTATTCTAATGTCTTGGCTCGTTTATAGACAATCAAAGAATAGAATCTTGATGATATGTTATCAAGTTATTCTCCACAAGAAAAGCATTTACAATAATATAGTTCCAAAAGATGTCTAATCTTCCCTATCTATGGCCAGCTAATTATTTAACTTAGAAATAATTTATTGACTTCCCTCCCTCTTGAAGAAAATCTTTGGAACATGACTCCTTTCCCTGTCCATTAGATGAACGTCAACAATTTGGTTTCTGATGAGTGACCGTGCCCTTTGTTCTTTTCCTTCGATTTGCTTTCGAATTGGCATCTTCACCAGCCGACGTTGATTTGCATGTAGAAAATCGTTGATCGATTTGCGATTTCTTCGAAACAATTTTACGATGATCAGTTCACCGATCTCCAACTTATTTCGATGACAGTTCTACCGAAAACGACAGCTGACCTTTCGACAAGTAAAAGCGGATTTAGTTTGACAACTTTGCGTTGCGATAACGATTCACTCTACCTTCAGCCACGTCTTGCCATGGCTACGGATTTCTTTTTACAGTCCGTTTAAATACCGAATCAATTATCTTTAATTCTGTGGGTCTTTCAGCTACCTCCGCCGAAATATAACTCAACTACTTGTATGTTTTACGGTAATTAGTCACATTTAAATCACCGAAACTTAACTTTCACTCAAAAAATGTGAAAGTAATCGATACGGCTTTATCGTCACGTGTAACCAAAGCAAATTGAGGAGGTCGATTTTTAGCGTTCTGTCGCTGAAATAGGCCTACATCTCGCAGATTGTCTGCCAAACCGTGAAGTAAGCACTAAACTCAGCGAAGACGCGATCACCCGACCCGTTCCCATGGTAAAATGTCATATGTAAAATCTATGGCGTCTTTCGATTCTGCTGATTCACCGTTCATAATATTTCCATTAGACGCTTGATTTGCACTGAAAACGCTTAGTCAAGACAGTAGTAACCCCCGTTTAAACTAACTCAATCTAATTAACTACCTAAGCTGGCCATTAGTAATATTAAAGCCCTACTTACTCTATAACTGACCGGCTAAGATTAAGCTAAAATCTTAATTAACTGCCGTAACTAATCCGTACACTGAAACTCGACCCTAATGAGTATGTACATGAAAAGCATAAGAACCCAAATCAAATGCGGATGAAAAGGAGGTTCGCTACATGAATGAATGTATGTATGTATGTATGTATGTATGCACGAGCATACTTATGTATGTATGTATATATGTATGTATGTATGCATGTATGTATGTGTATATATATGTGTGTATGTATGTGTGTAAGTATGTATGTGTGTAAGTGTGTATGAACATACAGCTGTCAGTTATATATATAATCGTGAAGTGTCAGGTGAAGTGCGGTGGATGTCAATGACCTTTGAAGAAATGCGATGTCGTCGTTAAACACCATCCGTCTCACATCGTCTGCATCAGACATTTCTTTTGGGTAAGCAGAATTACTGCAGTCGTGGACGAAACCTTATGCAGATATGTCCTGCATATGTGTGATCCGCTCTCAGTGCCTGGACGGCGTCGATAAAAGTACAATGAAAACATATCTACAGTGTAAAACAACTGGTTGTTTAGATCCAGGCGTCGTTGCCTAAGCCGGAAATAGCAGGACTAGACCATTGGCAAGATTACCTTTTACCTGGAGATTATATGCAAGATTACATTTTGCGTGCAATGTGTTCAAGGTATTTGCAATTACTAAATGCCGATAAAGAATGCATGTACTGTGGCCTAGGATGCAGAATATTTATGCGTTTGCCTTTCACCTTGCGTCCGCAATTTGAATCTTGTTCTTGGCGTCTCTGTGAAGTTTTTAAATGCGCTGCAAAAATAGCCAGATACACATATACATACAATGATTCATATATACATACATACATGCATACATATATACAATCATACATACATACAATCATTCATTCATATATACATACATGCAATCATTAATTCATACATACATACAATCATTCATTTATGCATACATCCATACTACATACATGCAATCATTCATCATGGATGCATAAATACATGCATACATGCATACAAACATACATACATACATATAATATTTGAAACTGACAGTTCTTTATCAAGCTATGTAATTTGTAAGAACAGATTGTCCGTTTACCCAATTGCTGTTTGGGCCTGAAACCCAGGACTACGGCTATGAGGACTAATGTTTACAGAAGCATGCAATAAAAGAGCTATCTTACCTTATCTTACCTTACATTGTCAGATATACAAAACCACCTTCTTTACTATAAAGCTGGATAGGCTGTAGACCAGTTCGTTACTGGTCTGACTTCCAGCAACTTGCAACATTGGTAATTACTACTAATTTTTTAGTCCAAAGAGTCGCAGGTGATATCTTCTTAATCAGGTGAAACTCCAATTCTTGCATGCAATGCGTCTGCTTAATCTCTTAATTCTACTTTCAATTGTAATTCCACCTGCTCCATTCTACAGTTCGTATACATCCCTTTGAAGTTGGAGTAAGCTCATGGAATAATAAGCCCTGCCAAAGAGAAATATATCCATGGTATGAGAGAAATAAGCCAATCGAACAAGAAAATTCCATTTTTAGTTTGCTTATAGCTGCCGTCTATCATTAACAAATGCTAACCTCGTTTGCCAAGCTAAACATAGGGGCTGGTTCTGTCACGAGCTTTAGCTTTTATACGGCTCCTTAGCACTGTATCAGCTTTTTTCTCTTGACTGTAATGTGGCTTTATGCAATACAAAGTTCGAATTAGATGACATCAGAATAAAAACATATGCGCTACAAAGGTGATATAAGCCTATGAAACGAGAAATAAGCCTAAAGGAAAATCTTATTATAGAAACAGAAATAAGCTCCTTTTACGAGAAGTAGCCCTTCAAAGGATGCAAGCCAAATGGTAAGGTAATTAGACTAATTATAGGTGAAATTACCCTATAGAAAGGATAAATAGAATCATCGAAATCGTAATCGTATAGTAAACGTAAACTCAAGATTTCTACAGAGCCCAACGAAAGCCAAGTCGCGGGAACCAGCTTATTCACAGGCGCTCAGCCAAAACAAAATCGATAGGCAAGAACGGATCAGTTCCAGGTCAAGATCCAAGAGTCAGGCATGCAGTCAGACGGCTACGGTGGGTGTTGTTTGGACCTGGATTTAGAAAGATAAAATAAGACTGTCATATGAGAAATAAGCCCCCAGAGAAGAATAAGCTAGTCGAATCGAGAAATAGAACATGTGAGAAGAAGCCTGAAGATCCTAGATTTTAAAAGTAGTTCAAAACGACTTAGAGACTAATCTTAATCTCAGACCACTTATTTCGAACCAGTTTTAATCTAAGACCGCTTAGGCCTACATGTATTTCGAACCAGTTTTAATCTCACATCACTTATTTCGAACCATTCTTAATCTCATCGACATCATTGATATCAAAGGCAAAAATCTCTTGGTGAATCGCTAAGTGTCTAAAGCCGTGTCAAAGCAAGAAGTTATTCTTATTAAAGGTTAACCGAAGCTACATATCATCTGCCCATTATTGTTATAATATTCACACAGTTACCTATTCGGCTGATTTTATTAGTAGAGACCTCGAATTAACAAATATTATTGAGATAAAATACCAGTGTTTCCGTCTGATTTTGGGTCCAGAGTATGAATACATGTCACACCAAAATTATCAATCGAGATCGCGGTATTGTCGAAACGATAGCTACGTAAACCCCGGGGCTATGCAAACATATTTGAATTCATACTCAGAGATATACGAAGCCCTATATGTAGTCCACATATATGTATAGGCTTATATACTGTGTGTAGTGTATGTTTGCATGTATGTGTGTGTGTGTCAGTGTGTATGTGTCTACATATAGTTCATAAGGTGCTCTATCTAAATAGGTAGCAAACTGCTTTTACTCGGCTACAGGAAAATGCAATTAGCCACAGAGATATATAGACCTCGTTTTCCATAGTTTCCTCATACATCGATTATAACGATATATATATATATATCAGACTGCAACGTCATAGATACGTGTGATTGCAAATGTTACATATATATTACATGCACGCATATAATATACATATAATATACTATATATGCGCATATTTGTGAGAACTGTCATGTTATATTTATGTAGCTACAGCTGCTTGAGAACAGGTGCAAATGTACCTGCTAGGACATGGTAGTTTCGCTGTTGCCTATTGTTATATATTGCCTGCTGTTATGTTATAGCTAATTATTGTCATAGTCATTGACAAATGGCGGCAGCTGCGTAATCAGACGTAGGTTGATAATCGCATTATGTTGCGTCCTTTGAAAAGTAGATCCTTTAATTCTGAACTAAAAGTAGTCCAACCCATCCTATGTACACGGTGATTTGTGAAAATAGGTGAGCGGCACAATTCGAGTATAAATGCCATAATTTCGCTAGCCCATTTAGCTTTGTATCTTTCTTTGTGTAGGCCTATGTGTATGTATATATATATATATGTGTGTGTGTGTGTGTTTCTGTCTCCTTGCCTTTCTTTCCTCGGACCCTTGATATTTCGCCTGTTGATCTTCGGCTGCTATGACTACGACGCGGGTTTGATTAGCACCACATGGATTAGTTACAAGCGCTCTATGAATCACCCGAGTAGATTATATAAGATTTTAGATAAGATAAGATTTTCTTGGCTAAAGCGATGGCCATCGTTGTTTGTTTAGCTCTGAGTTACGGTATTCATGTGAAATTGGGTTCAAGATCTGATGACTGATTTGTCCTAGGCAAGAGACTGTACGTTGTCGACGGTTATGCTTCATGCATAAGGCCTTTATCTTGGCTGCCCTATTATGAATATTAATTAGGCAATATACAATCCTAAAGGAATGACATTTCAGAAAATTACGCACTTTCTAATAGGGTGGAGTCGAGATTCGCAATGAGTCGACTGCTGAACGCGTGCAGACCAGCAGCTAACTTTCTCCTCACCTGGTTGTGGGATTATCATTAACCTACATGTATATTGCAAAATTGGAGGTAACGATAGTGTATGGATATTTTGATTTTGGGGTTCATTTATTATACGATTTAAAAATGTTTTCACCACCTTAGTCAGTATTAAATTCATAACATAGCTATTGTCATTTTCAAATTTAAAAAATTCGTCACGCAATGCTTCACTTAAAAAGTTGAGTGCATATAGTTTCAGGATAAGAGCAGAAATTCCCAATATTTGTTAATAAACTAGATTTAGGCACATAAAAAGAAACATCTCTAAACATTTTGACGCTAGAAATGTTTTTCTAGCTTAAATATTGGCAGAGATAAAAAAAGTGCAACATGCTGATGTCGCTCCGCAAATATGTAAAATATTTCAGACTTCTGACGTCATGATAACATAAGATTAAACTGGACTTCACAGGTTGGGCTTTAAAATTAATTCAGACTCGTAATCGTAAACTCGAGCTTTCTGTAGCGCTCAACGAAAGCTAAGTCGCGGGAACCAGCTTATTCACCGGCGCTTAGTCGAAACAACATCGTTAGTAGCAGGAGAGTCAGAAACGGTTCCAAGTTAATATCCAATAGGATCAAACTCGATAGGCGAACGCTCAGTCAATCAGCCACATTGTTAATCTAATCTAATCTAATATTTTTGTTTACGGAAGCCTAGCAAATAATAGACATCACTCTTCACACTTGGGTTATTCGGGACTTTCGCTGCAGTGCAAATAAGGCCGCCATAGGTGGCAACTTCGAATCTATAATCTATAGCTATAGAAATGTAGGCCTATCAAGGCGTTTGCTGAATTAGGAGTGAAAATTGCAAACGTTAGACCTAACTCAGACATAGTATGCATTCATTGTGATATGTTGCAATGAGCACATAAAGAAACCAAAATTTCACAACAGTGCTACAAACACATTGTCAAGCCCACAAACTACCAAAATTGGAGTCTAATGCAATAATGTAAGTCTATTAGTTTTCGATAACTTGTTTAAAAACCATCGCTTGGGTACCGTGTTAAGGAAACATGCTTGACATCGAAATAAATCCCATGGTTTCTGAACCAATGTAACTGGTGCTTGGTGTACATCCTTTAAACGCCTTGAAAAGTGAATAATGGCGACCCTTGAACGCGCATTCACACTGGCGGCCGAATCGAATAAAGATTACCACAAGCAATAAACAGTTCGGCACCTGACACTCAGCAGATATATCTTTACATTCGGCCTCTAGAAATCTAGTCTTATCCGACTGACATGACGTATAGATTTACGTCACTGCTATTGCAGACGGGTAGTATCATCGTTAAATGCCTGCATGAGACTTCACATCGTTTCCGATCTGTGACATATGCTGCTATAAATACGGCTTCTGCCACAACGCAGCCGGCTACTCTTGCATTTATTACGTTACTACGAAACCGCAGTCAGATAATTTTGCATTTATTACCGTCGAAGACTTCCGAAGTTATCAGACGACCACGCTTCGAACCACTGACTCGCCCTAGCTGCATCGTAGCGTTAACTCGAGGAAAGATACACAGTCTTTGATTTTCGTATGAGTAATAAAATAAAGAGCAGTTCAATAACACAAGCCTATTCTGGTCTAGGCCGGTCCATGACTCATCGCAACGTATGTTGTTTCCCGCGCGAAGGCCCGTGTGATAAATTAAGTCGTCACACGAACGCCCCAGCACGTCCTCACTGCGTGGCCGCTAGACGCATCCTACAATTCAAGGCACGTGATCACAGCTTGTCAACAAGATGCAGCCAGTAACAGCAAGCACGTGATCAGCGAGTGCACAAGCAAGTCAATAACTCAATGACGTCACGAACAAATTCCGCCTTAGCGCGAGAACACCACCAACCAGTCGCAAACAAGTTAACAAGACGATGACTCATCAACGTTGGATCGTGGAAATTCCTGTACAAACGCGCGCTATAAATTTGCGTACGTAACAGCTGAAAGTTAGGTCCACAATTACCTTACTGCAACACTGCTGCCAACTGCGTTTACAATTATTACCTTACTGCCATACCACACCCGATTATTACCTTACTTAAACGTTTATACCAGTAATAATAGCGCTTCTGGGGTGTGTATGAGCGTGTCATTATGCATTTTAGCAAGAGTCTACACTAAATAGACCTAATTTACGACTACATGCAGTGGCTTCGACTAATCATTTGAACACCTGTGCTCAAAAATGCGAAGCGCCAAGTGCTGCAAAGCAACAATTCGTCTACCTAAACGTTTGGATCGGGGTAGTAGGCTATCTGCTCGGCTGATGATACGCTGCCGAAGCGGTCGGTGGGTCAAAGGGAAAAAAGTTTCCTCGAGTTCGGGCTGGCCCTGCACAGAAGGAACGCCAATCAACGAAACGAACGATGGGCGCCGCGGAATACTTCTGGATGTCGTTTCTGACATTTTCGTTATGCGTTTTTTTCTCGTAGGAGCTGGAATAACTATCTCCAGTCGACGAGTAGTGTGCGGTTTATTTGAAACATGGAATGACTTATGACGCTGTTATGTATAGTCGCGTAGAACGCGGTCTGAACGAAGACAAACGAGACAACGTGGAACCCAGCTACATCTGCTAGGAGTGACGTCTGGCCCGGCGGAAGAATCACGATTACCTGCTGAGGCAGAGAGGCAGAGAGGGCAGCAGTGAGGCACAGAGGCAGAGAGGCAGAAAGAGGAGCAGTGAGGCAGAGAAGCACAGAAGCAGAGAAGCATGGAAGCACTGATGCAGAGAAGTAGGAAAGCAGAGAGGCATGAAAGCAGGGATGCACAGAGGCAGGGAGACAGGGAGAGGCAGCAGGGCAGATACTGCAACGATACGGCCCCTGCGGTTTAGACAGGACGTTGCTGTTCACTTTTAAATGCCTTGAGTCGAGTGTTTTTTTTTGTAGCTCTGATGGGGTTGAACGGGGTTAGCGCGCATGGCAGGTGTTCAGAGCGAAGGGTAAACGGGATCGGACTCATTAAAAATGAAGATCTGAATCGAATCTTTCTAATAACGATGATTTGTGTAACCATTTCTTCGTCGGTCACCATCGACACCGCCACACAAGGACTTTGTACTGGCTGCTGCTACTGCTGCTGAATCTGCTATCAGTTCATTTATCTTCACCATATACACTTTTCTTTCTATTTCTTTATTTCTAGCAAACGCTGTCGTATACCATATCACCACGACCCCCTCACCTATCACCACAACATCCACCGCCGACACCACTACCACTACACCACCACTAACACTAGCAAAACCACCATCACTATCACTACACACAATCACCACCACAACCACCACAACAACCACCACAACAACCACCACCACAACCACCACCACAACCACCACCACAATCACCATCAGTGGAGATCAAGAGGTAGACTGAGCGTAATTTTTCTGATGATGATTCAGCATGTTTCAAGCGCGCACATGTATTGGAAGTTTCCACGACGCCATGCCGATGAGACATAACGTTGTTGACTTGTTTGAGATTGGCTGGCGAAATCGCCATGGAAATTTCCACGACATCGGCGGGCGTGTATTTATCACGTGGGCGCTCGCGCGAGAAACTGACCGGCCTAAACCAATCTGAACTGGTCCGCTGTCGCAGCGGGAAGAAAGCCTATATAAAGCGATATCGGGTGCAATACTAAGAGGACGTAAAGAAGATTTGGGATCAGTAGACTGTTGTATGCATAGCTGGCGTCTAGAGTTTAAAATGTCGTTCAATGATTCGTGTATTTAGAACTGTATATTCAACCTCTGAAGTATTTCTGTGATTGAACTGTTCGTTTTACTAATTACATACGCGAAAATAAAAGACTTTATCTTTTCTCGAGTTAACTCTATGCTAAAAATGGAGCGAGTCCATATTTCGAAGTCCAATCAAATGACAGTTCGAAAGATAAACGTTTTCACAAAAGAAACACGCTCCTCCATGATATCTGTGCGAACAAAATAGATGGTCATTTAACGTCTGGCCATGGAATCCAGGTACCTGCGGCCGGCAATACCGGACAAAGGAGAGCAAAGTTGCTGAAGGTAATCCGAGACCAAGTCCAGCTGACATCTCCAGGCAGACATTTACAACCTCAAGCTCAGCGCGTTGACGGATCGGAAGCCAGTGAGGAGTATGAAGCATGTAAACAGAGCTAATAACCTGAGAGCCGTGGTTCCTGGTCTACTTAATACCTCAAGGAAAGGCGACATATATCGCCGGCACACTTTCGCAAATACACTGAAAACAAAATATATGGCGACAACAGGAGATTTGTCGAATCCCCTTCAGCGAGATAGATTCTGTTTTAGGAGCACGGACGATCGGAAGACTTCCAAGGACAGTGCAGTCATAAGCATACTGCACAAAATCAATTGCCTCAGCTGATATCTTGTAATGCAAATATGCCTGTGGGTCGCTAGTATAAAGTTGACACTGAACATAGCAGGTGTAAAGTAAATGTAAAATGTAAATGTACACGTTTTTCTCTAGCGACCGTATGGGCTCGGCCCTGCTCATTTTTCAATGAATTAATTGGATGAGAGATCCTTCACCGCTGCTGCCCGTTTGAATGGGCGCCACACCATTTAAGGTCCCCGTGTTCGGACCGTGTTAGCCCGTATGTAAGCCTACAACAAGTGGTCGGGAACCAAACCGTGAAGCAAATCATGAAGAACAGAGACCCACCAGGAACGAGAATACCCTGAGTTACGGGCATTAGATTCAGGGGGAGGTTTCTTACATGTACACATTGCAAAATGTCGTTCTTGGCCTCCAAACAGCAAGTAAAAGAACGCTGTTTGGTCTTGTTTTATTGTACTTCTAAGCAGCATCGTATCAATGATTTATGACACATTATACGAAGAACTAACTGCTGTTAGGTTTTTTACTCGTTGAAATACACCCATAAAACATCCGAGTGGAGGTTTAATGTGAGGCATCTATACTAGTGCTGGATAGGTATCGGTTTTTTAAGTCGATATCGGTTTCCCACGTTTTTCCAGGTATTTTTTCAAAGTCCGTTTGGTTTCGGTTTTTCTGTATATAACGATATCGCTCTTGGTTTTCGGTTTTTCTGTGTTCTTTATAGGCCGACTTTGGTGCTGTGCGCTGTAAAGATTGCAACCGTACAGTAAGCAGTGTTGGTTTACTGTAACAAAATTATGTGTCAAAATTTAAAATTGTTTTTTATGTTCAACCGTGATGATCAGTTCCTAAGAAATGTGTAGTTCTGTACATGACGCCTCAGAAGGAATAAAGCAACATATGAAGTGTCACCTTAAGACTAAGAATAGGCATACAGCAAAGTTGGCTGTCTAGTATTTGCCCAAGAAGTTCAGTCTTAGTTTTTTCATCATCCGGCAATGTTGGCGTTAGAAATACTAATTGTTAAATTTACTGTGGGCTGAGCAATGAGCGTCTTCTAGAGCACTCAAACCCACATCTGGAAAACACTCTCACTCTCCACAGATGTGGCTGGAATTTCCAAACACGACCTCGCTACCAGGGACACATTAAGGAAATTCGTCTGGTTGGAGTTTCGTATTCCTAAAATAGAAATCAAGGCGTGCATGATAAAGTAGAGGAATTTTAAAGGTATCAATCAGGTATGTTGGTGTGTACAGGCATATTAGGCGCAGAGAGACTTGTACACCACATAAATAGGTTCTAGGTGTTTTTGAAAAGCCGAGCCGAGTTATCTGTGAATTCTGAAATAATCTAAAACTTCTTAAATATTGCACTAGATGTGTTGCGATGAAGAGTTTTAAACGGTATGCAACCATGCCTTTACGCGAGTACTTCAGAAAGAGAGATTAATACAAACATCTTGGAAACAGAACGCTCGGAGAGGAGGAGGAGGAGAAGGAGGAGGAAGAGTGCATGGGAGTGCAACCTAATGCGAAACAGACCATGTTTTTGCGCGGAAGCAGAGAGCTGCAGAGTCTTAAACGTGGAACAACCAGACCAACGAATAAACAACAAGCGTTGAACCGAGAAACGCAAACGCCAAAATAATTGTCCGAAGACTCATCTAGCGCCTTATAAGACCAACACATTAGTGTATGCCACCGCAGAATACAATATAGTATATAGTACTTTACAGAACAGTATAATGCAGTACAGTAAATATCGCAGCAGTTCAATACTTTGCAAACATATGTAGTAAGCTTACAGCACCAAAAGTGCCTTGCCGTATAGTACAATGCAGCCAATTTATGTATGTATGTATACATCCATGTATGTACGCATGCATTCATGTATATATGTGTGTATGTATGCGTGTATTTATATATATGTATGTATGTGTGTATGTACGTATGCATGTGTGTATCTAAGTATGTATGTTTGTATGCCTGCATGTATGTATGTGTGTGTATTTATATGTATATACGTATGCATGTGTACATGTATTGTATGTATGTATGTATGTATGCATGTATGTATATAAATATGTTTGTGTGTATGTACGCATGAATGTATGTATGTATGTACGTATGCATGTACGTATGCATGTACGCATGTATGCATGTATATACATATACATGTATGCATTTGTATATATGTACGTATGGGTGTATGTATGTATGCATGCATGTATGCATGAATGTACGTATATATGTATACCTTCACTATTTCAGAGGCGCACTTTGAAACCACGAGAAAAGCTTATATAGGTTTCCACAATGTTCACCTCTCTGCCACAGAACATAAGAATTTATGGTTTATTGAAAGTTACACTGCGTGTTACAAGTTGATTTAGATGGATGTTTCTAGTGCACCTTTTCATATATGTATGTATGCATGTATATATGTATGTATGTATGCATGTATATATATGTGTATGCTTGGGGTTCTCAAAAGTACTTGTCGGCTAGCGATGCATTGCCTGCCTGCGCGTAATTACGGGGAAGGAGTCTCACGGGCATAAAGAGGAAAAAATATGGAGGCTAATGAAAGAGTAGTCTGGTTCTGTAGAATTCAGACTGTAATAGTTTCTGCCGATGGAAACATGACCAACGATTCCCAGCCCATATCGAATTTACGTTTTCACTGAAGGATAGGTTAGAATCAATTACAACATCCAAACTGTCAGCCGAACAGCTGCGTTGTGTAACAGAATTGCCCAATTGCACAGAATTCAGCAAATTAAACTGGTAAGTTGCTGTGTAGTACCAAAAAGTAGGAAGTCGGTTTAAGATGGATATAAGCGCAGTCCATTTTTCTGCCAATTAGCATTGCATTAGGTTAAAGAACTCAGATGATAGAGTAAACCAACTCGAAGATGAACGCCGGTATAAAGTTCATTATTTTAAAATTATATATACGCATATATATATATATATTTATATTATACAGTGTTGTATTTTCTTAATAATATAATTGACGTTTTACTTCATAAAACACAATTTGACACCAACGGCCCCGAATATGAACTGTTCAATTTGCACAATAAACATGTATACGTTCACACAACGCATACACAAACACATGCATATATATATATATGTATATAATATATATAACTAATTTGAGTCGAATCTAATTGCTGCACAAATACTTAACGCCGAAATCCATAATTTGTTGAAGAATGATATGCAGAACATAAGTCCATTACGCCTTGGTGCCACTCATAGTGAAACTAGAAACTTCGTTACGTGGGTTTCTGTGTACAAATATTAGGGCGCTTTATAAAATTATCTGTATAGCTCAGGTTTTTCGTCTTAACGGAGAGAGTAGCAGTGGCCAGAATATCAGTGTTCATCTGTACCGTAGGAGTTGTTTTTTTCGCCTGTAGCTGGCGTCTGTATTTTCAAGTCACTACTAGTGTTTGCTTTTACTCGTTGTATTATCTGATGTATACATCAGTAGGCCCCTACACGTCTGATGTTGAATCTAGTCCACGATTGATGTCTTAGACTAGACTAAGATCTCTTAAGAACTTCTCTAAGGCTATCCCAATGCTGTTAACGTCGTATTTGGTGTTAATCAGACGCTGTGTTTCATTCGTACAACATTCCATTCAATTCCATACTACTGCGTTGCATTAAATCACATTACATTATAGGGCTTATACCACTAGGTTTTCATTTGACTGGCTTAATTTTAAGCGCAGCATCACTAACCACTTTCACCTGCCGGGATACTGTGAGCAACAGCGCAACGGACTGGAAGGGCGTCTGTTAGATATCATTTGTGCAAACAAAGTTCAAGCAAACATGTTCTGGCAGACTTCGAAGATGAGCTCCAGTGGTCTACAGCCTTTTCTGAGTTTTTCTTGGCGCATTTTTTAGAAACGAATCTGCCAACATCCCTCGCCCTTTTGGTGTTTGCACTGGTCTCCGTTTCACCTTGAACAACTGCAGCTGTCAGTTCTTACAATTAATGATTCTCACATTAGTTTTTCCATCCGTCCATTTATCAAGACTTCTGCTCGTTGGTCTTGCGCCCGTCCGTCCGTCCGTCCGTCCGTCCGTCCGTCCTTTTGTCCTATATGTTCAATTGTCCTAATAGGTCATCTGTCGCCCAAACACTTAAGAGTTTTACTTCTCTACAGGGTTTACTTTTAAAAGATGTTTCTAATAGGATGACTGACTATTATAATAGCTCATTTGCCCCTCAAAACACATAAGACTAAAACACTTAAAATTAGCAGTTAGTGTAAGGAGCTATATAAGCCTTTTGCTTCTCTAAAGAATTTGCTTTTAAAAGATATTTCTGATAGGATGGCTGACTATTATTTATATATCAAATTTTATGCTATTTATGTAGCGCCTCCTTAAGTGGGAGTGAGCATCAATCGATGGCGCTTAGCAATCTCGGAGTCGCCTGTGCCTACTAGTTCATTGTTGGAAACGAGAACCATGCAACAGCCAAACACAAAAGACAAACATCTTAGCCAAAACATAGGAAGTAATTCGACGAAAGGCTTACAGATCGACGAGAAATGTAAATACTGAATGTCTTGGGTAATGAACGACGAAGAGTTACGCCGACATCTAGTGGAAGAATTGTTCAGTTGAGCGAGCGATAACAGATTTCCCATTAGTCAGCCATTGCGTCGCTTTCATTACGGCCGATTAAGCATGTAACAGCCAAGCATTGTTATGTGATACAATGCGATCTTATGTGATATGATGCGATGTAATGTAATGTAATCAAAAATTTATAAAGCGCCACTTCGAGGTAAACTCCTCTGAAGCGCTCAAACAATGATGAGCCCTCATGATTCTATGTTATGTCATGTTATGTTATGCAATACGATATAATATGAAGTGATGTTGAAAAATTAATATAATTTAATGCAACTGTAATGCGAATTTTAATTTCAAGGGAAATGAAGCGATGGAAGTGTAACTATGATATGAGGCATTGAATAGAATGTAATACAAATGTTATGCGGTGCTATCCAATGAGATTCCGTGTGGTATTATTTGATGTTATCTCAGGTAACAATATAATGTAATATGACTCAGTAGGTTAGTACTAGTTAGCGACAGTTAGTACTAGGTAGTAGTATAGTAAGTACTCAATTCATTTGCAGTGCATTATACGCATAGTCTATGCGGTCGTTATAAAAGAACGAGTACTTAGATGCACATACATAACATTCGGTTTCTACGTTGGCAGGAAGTTGGTTCATTTACACAGGGAGTAATTACGGAGCGCTCCATTTCCTTTGATCGTCGCTCCCATTTTTTTAACGACAAGTGAAAAAGAAAGCCGACTGAAGTCGTTGGCATAGAATAATCTAATCTAATCTAAAGACTTATATAGCGCCGTTAACGTAATGCCCAAGGCATCAGTCGATGTTGGCTTCAAGTGAAAATCACAATCAAAATCATAATCCGTTGGAGAAGCCAGGTTGAACTCTGCTGAGAATCCTGAGGGCTCAGCATCGTTCGGATACGAGGTACAGCAAGAGTTACAATGTTCATTGATCGAGTGCAATATTTATTAGCATGAGGGGTGGGCATTGAACGTAGATAGGTCGGCTGATTTAAACGTAATACACTATCATTATCACTGCCACGACCTCCATCAAAACATCAGCATAACCATAACCACACAAGTGCCTCAACCATCACTAACACAACCTCTACAACAATCCTTGCCACCACTAAGACCATCGTCCTCCTCATCATCATCATTATCACCACCATCATCAATTTCACCACCACCACCACCACCAAAACCAGCATCCTCGTCAACATCATCACCACCGCGGCGATCATCAATATTAACACCATTAGCACCATCACCAGCATTACCACCGCCAGCATAATCATCATCAGCAACAGGTGTCCATCATGATCACCACCCCAATCACCACAACAAACCACCATCGTCGTCATCATCACCACCACCAGTACCAATACCACTACCATCCCCAGTCACCACAAAAACTACCACCACCAACAGCACAAGCCACTACCACCACAGCCACCACCACCACCACCATTACCACGACCGATGCAGCTGTGCGTGAGAATATAATAACCTTTGGCTGCTTAAAAACATGGCGGCGATCAATTTGCGGACGCTGGAGTCAGTTTCAGTGGGTTGTTACCGGAGGAAACGATTACTTGGCGTGTCCTTCACCAAGCAGGGGCCTGCTGTTTACTCCATCTGTCTTGCGTTGAACGCCGGACGTCAAAATAAGACACAGCCGCCTCCAAGTCCTTGTCGGAGTGTCTTGCCATCCTCGGCTGAAAGCGATCCGCCACCGTAACTGCTGATGCTAACCGACTAACGGCCGACGTCTGTCGAGTTTCGTGTATTCTCTGTTAGAAGTTGTTTCTTCTGAGACAAACTCAACGATTTCTTCGCCGTTGTGTAACAGTCATGACCTGTAAATATTGGTGTAGTGTTAACAGCGATAGGCCTGTTACGGTTAAACAACGACGTGGCAGAAGAGCAAGTCTCAGCACATAACGACCACTGTACATTTCGCTAGAGGTGTTACAGTAAAATGAGTGCACTTCAAACTCGAGAATCGCAACATTTCCCTCTGTTATTCATCAAACAAGATAAAACAAGAAGTATTCGCTCATGATATGGACACATTCCCTTCAAAGATCAACTCGTGCCTTATCATGGTTAAGGGCGAACAAATGAATAAGGAAATGCTTGCTAGTAGTATGACATTCATGGTGAAAGTATGAACTGAAGTACCACTTCAGCCCAGTGATCATTCTAAGCTGCGCGCGCAAGACCTTTGGTTAGCGCGCACAACCATTTTCTGTTAGCGCACACAATTATTTCGTGAGTGTTCATATTATTTTCAAGTTATTATAGTTTATTTTTACAGCTGTTGGCGTATTTAGCATGTTCTGTTCAGAGGCCAACACATGCATCATGTAGCAAAACCCAATGGCCCTCCAGCCTACAGGCTGTGTAGCGTCCACCCCCGAAGGTACAGTAACCTTCATCTGGTCCACACAATACACTGAACTATTTAACTAGCCACTAGTTTCAACCGGTATGAACATGTATTATATCACACATTATTACATGTATGAACGCGGCTGTCTGAATACTGACCTCTATAGCCTCTAATAGTTCTATATGATGGACTCCGGAGGATACTAGATAAAGCCTGACTGCTTTTTCGCAAACTGCACGAGTGTTGTATAGAAACAGTTGCCAGAAAACAACTACCCCGTGTAAAAATATTCATTGAAGCGTTTAACAACTCCTCTGCATCGTATTGCACTGACTGTTCTAAACGCCATTCTTGAGAAGTAACCTGACCTCTGTAAAATATTCAAGAAAGCTGATTGACGACGGTCGTGGCATATAGGGGTTAGTGAAAGAAAAATTGCCAATTAAGCCGCGCTCGCCGTACCTAGGAGAGTGCGTATACTGGAGTGATTATGTTAAAAAGCTGTTAAGAATACACGAAGGCTTTGATGCAGCCGCTGTAGCCCGGCTCATTGAACGAGTCTGCAAATACTTGGGACTGCAGATTTCCAGAAGACCTGATGGAAGGTGTTTGAGTTACGCTCTTTCGTAGACACAAGTAGCATGGAGCTGAACAAATCGAGATTGCTAGATTTGCAGGAAAGTGGGCTGTAATAGGCTACTTGATAAAACTGACGACGAATACATGTATCAGGTTCATAAACAGCGCCGTGATTGTATATAGGCCTATGTTGCGATCGAGAAATTTAAAGCAGGAATTATCAAGACATTTGGCGATGTAGTATCCTACATCCGGGAGACTGAAGGACTGAGTGAACTCAGTTTATGGATGTGCGTGCAACCTTCCATTCATCTGGAACACATTACACTGCATGGGCTGTTTAGCTGGCCACCATTTCCAACCAGTGGGCGCACTGGGAGCCTTATGCATGCGGATTTCTAAACTCTGACCTCTAGTTTCTATTATTTTTATATAATGGATAATAATAATAATAATAATAATAATAATAATAATAATAATAATAATAAAATGAACAGAACCCGCACGATATTACTCTCCGCCAGGGCTTCAACGAAGTCCTAAAGGACTGTCGACTCCATTTTCGGCGTCCCTATGTGACGTGCCAGGATGGCGCACTGATCGACTATGATAATTTTTCTTATAATAATAATAATAATAATACGATTTATGAAGCGCCATAGTACAGCCGAGACCGAAAAACTGCGCTATGCATGTAGAGTTATGTACTGGTTGCAGCCACGTGCGGCGCAAGCAAACGTCATATGCTGCGGGATTGTGCTGTATCAGCATAGCTTCAGCCTTATGAAGGCAACAGTAAAAAGTACGTGATCAACTTCTGGCTTACCACCTAGACTCTCTGATAAGAATCAAGATCTTTCGAATTCTGGTCAAACAGTCAACAGAGATCATGTGTACTCTTGTTGCCAACCATATATAGATAAACGGAAGAGAGACACTTTAACTGAAGCTTAACTTTGTCTTTAGGCATTTTCTTTTATAAAACACGCTTTTATAGCCTTCTAATTTAGGCCTAAAAGAATGCAATCTTGCACAGACCAATCATTTTCTTTAATACAATCCGATTCATGGCCTTCTAATTTAGGCCTAATAGAATGCAATCTTGCACGGACCAGAACGCAGATCTCAAATGTTACTGCACACCACGTGGTAGGCAAAAACGATTAGAGGGAACATTGCTTAGGGCCATATGCGAGGTGAACAGGTTCAACAGAAAGCCCGAAAACAGTTGGGCAACGTGAGCGATAATTTCGCCTTTGGGTACACGAGCCACTTCAAATCGCAGAGCCAGACAATTGGGTGCAAGTGGGTTCGACAGAAATCCATGGCATATGACAATTTCAGAAAAGCAACTCCGAGTCGGACATAGCTTGGGTCAATCAATGTGACCGTAAATGAGATTTCTCTGACAAAGTCGGAAAAGTAAGTTTGCAAGAAACATGCTCAGAAGGCATGCGAGTAGACATGAAATGGGCTAAATGAGTTCTTTACATATTTATATACCTTGTTGTGTTAGCTTTCACACTAGAGCCTAAGTTCTTATGTAGAGTTCAGTGTCTAAGTTTTTTATTTCAATTTTTGCTATGATGCCTTACAACAACAAAATAATTAAACTTGTTTCTTGGTGTCCTAAGCTGAAGCCCTGTACATCAATTATTATGCAAATGAACAAATCATGTAAAAGTAAGTAAGTAAGTATATTCTTTATTAACCAATAGCTAATCGCACATCGGTTTACAAGTATTTAAGAACACAAGAAAACTTAATATGCATACAACATCCTAATAATAAAACATTTACGCGTTAAATTATCGGCAGGAGGAATAATACGATCATGGGTGTGGGGCCGTAGGGAATAACTGAGGGTTAGTATAATATATTTCATCCGGTTCAAGAAAGATTTCATTGATTACAGCCTCAAAGGCCTATAGGGCCCTTCCAATATACAATTTTTATAAAAATTCAAGACTCTCAAGCGATTAGGTTGAGTCATATAGTCGTGGTAAACTTTAACTCACAATTTCTCAAAATAGCCGGGAACACACCTACATCTTTAAAAATTGTACTTTCTTACTAGTTGATAGAAAGATGTGGTTTTACTTAATTATTCAGCAATTCCAGGCCAATTCAGTGCAACATCAAACATAGTTTTGATTTTTTCAGACTTTGTGATGGTTTTCTCATGCATAGTCACAAATTCGTGAAACGATTAAATGTGTAATGGACACATGTGGGCTTTCAGCTCTTGGACAGAAATGATGATGATTATAAGAGATCGTCAGAGGCTGCGTAATCTGATCTTTCGACCGAAGTGCAAATACAACGAAAGCAATCTGGAAACTACAACACTCTTTTCTTGTAATTGTAATTTGAGATTTATAAAGCGCCTCTTAGAGGATAAACTCAACAGAGGTGCTTCCGACCCGAAAAAGTAAAATCACTGTTGAACAGTACAGTCTTCAGGCGCCTGCGGAATACTGAGAGGGGGGAGAGAAAGGAGCTCAAGTCGCAATTCTCGAGGGTGGCGATTCCAGCACGTGGGACCAACGTAGGCAAAGCTTCTGGACTGGGCCGCAGCAGTTCGCATGTGAGAAACAAACAGGAGATCTTGAGTGGCCGAGCGAAGGTTGCTACTGCCCGGCAACGAGGAGACCAAAGTGCAGAAGTGAATGAGGTGGATGGTTGCCTTGACAGCCAATTGCTTCAATGTCTTGACTAGAATTGGTTGGTTGCCATGACAATCAAATGCTTAATTGTCTTGATTTGAATTATTTGGTTGCCATGTCAACCAATTATTTGATTGTCATGACTTTAATTGTTTGGTTGTCATGTCACCAATTATTTGATTGTCTTGACTTAGAATTGGTTGGTTGGCATGACAACAATTGTCAATATTTTATTACGCAAACAAGACGTATGAACCCTGATGTCTCTTCTGTTTACACTTTCTATTCGACAGTCGTGTAATTAGTTATTTTTGGTTTATTTGTGTAATATTTCTTAATTTATATGCTTTAGTTTATTTGTTCACTTGGTTGTGCAATATCAAACTTATTATTTTTATTTATTTGTTTATTTACATATTATTTCATTTTATGTTGTTATTCTTGGCTGTTCATTAGTTTATTATTCATTTCTTTGTTTTATTTATTCTGTGATCTGATTTGCTTCAAAACACATGGGTGTACGAACCCAATGAGAGAATCGCTTAATGTTAAGCAGGCATGAACAGTTTTTGGTTGTGTGGGATTGGCACTGACCCTGTTGGAATAAACACAGGAGCACCAGGTGTGACTGCACTGGGTCAGTGTAGGAATGTTTTATGTAGGTAGATAGGCAGTGCGTTCGAATGTTAACCCGTGTCAAAAAGTGATATCTGTGATATATCTTGGAGAACTTGCGAAAGACTTACTGTAAATAAAATTTCATACATATCAGCAAAGAGAATAATAGTTACCTGTTTATGTCTATCTATTTACTTGTTTACTTATTTATCAAAATGCGCTTATACAATCATATGATCAATCCATCAGCTGATCCCGCTTTCTTTAGCTCCTTCTAAGCCAACAGACCAACCTAAGCCGCGCGTTGAAAGACCATCACTCACCCAAACACAGACGCCATCATGTATTTCTCGAAGCATATAAATCTTTCCTTACGTTCCTTATATTTCGTACACAGAGTTTTCAGCAGTTAATATAGGCTACTGGGCTTTTAAAACCGTAAATGACTATTATTAATATTAAATAGAGTCGACTGATTCCCAAGTGCTGCACAGTTGATTAAATGCATCTCTTGGGAGAAAAGAACGACGATGACTCCTACGATCACAATGAACACAACGACGATGGTGACGATGATGATGACGACGATATCCCACCCTGATCCATCGAATTCGCTGGCTTCCTATTGCTCTCAGCTTAAACACAACCCACCCTAACAGTTCCTTTCCCGCTTCTCTCTGGTATTCTGGCCACCGGACTTGGTTTTAAACACGGCATCTTTGGATAACCCCACTGACTTGACGCCGCGCTTGTGAATAAGCTGGTGTCCTGCGCTTAACTTTAAGTAGCGCTTTAGAAATTTCGAGTTTACGATTACGATTACAACGTCAGCTATATTTTAACTCAGCTAATGATTGTGTATTTTATCGTGAGTTTTCTCCTCATTTTCAACCAAACTGTCGTCGTTGTCATCACTTTAATCAGAATCATCATAATATCCATTTTGCCGTAGAAACGCGTAACCGCTCAAGCGCCGTACCCTACAGACAATTGAGACAGACCTAGACAAACTAAGACAGAGAATGAAAGAGGCAGACGGACAGATATAAGGACAGAGAAAGAGTCCGGTTCGGTTCTTAGTTCGCAGGAGTAGTTTTTTTGGCCAGAGGGACAGCTATTACGGTTCAAGGTGGTGCTGCCGCTAAGATAAGACCTTATTCGAGAAGTCCACGCGCGTTGAAAAACAAACTTTTGTTTTCAGCAAAACGATAAAGCCTTAGGGAGACAGCATTGTCTGCGAGGCCTGGCGATGAGATGGAACTCAGGCGGAAGGCACCAGCTACTTCCAACAAACCTTCCGGGCTCCCATACCAAGCAGCAGCAGCGGGCTACTGGTAAACAGTGCTCGTGCCATTGTTTTCTAATCGTACTAGTGCATTCCCCTAGGACAAATGGGGTTAGAATCACCTGAGGCATGGCTTACGTACATGTGTGTTTGACGTGCCTCGATGTTTGCGGAAAATACATTTCGTGTTTTGCATGCCTTAATATAGAGTATATATTAATATATAGCACGGACCACTTACTACGCAAGCGTCTAATAACCTCGATAAAATGCGGATGAGTACATGTCTACCATGCGCATTCGTATGTAGGACTGTACTACAGTGTGTTTTAAAATCTGTGCCTTTCTCTGACATTTCCAGCGCCATGAGTTTTGACTGGCGCCTCGCTGCCTGTTTTCCTTCTCGTGTACCTTAAATCCGCATGCGATTTGTCAAAGAACTTAAAGCTGTTCTCAGACTTGATAGGCCAGAGTTGATGTCTGCTGTGGCACCTGATGTTGGCTCAATCCTTCAGTTAAGTGGTTATAGCAGTAATCGTAATGAATGAACGAATGAATGAATGAATGAATGAACGAACGAATGAATGAATATTAAGAGGTTAACGTGCCAGATATAAAAAATAATTTGAATCAGAGGAGAGGTAATCGCAAACTATGCATTTCTTGATTGCCCATAGGAAGCCAAGACGACACTGAAAACAATTTATTCACAGGCGAGACATAATCCGAACATAATTGATAAGACAGATGAAGTTCGGCTCCTGATCACTTTGCATCAGCAAGACATGCAGACGGGAGACGACATCACGTCTTTCCAGCTGATATCTCTTGGTTTTCTTGCGGTTTAATCGATAAGACATAAATTAAGATCGATTCCAGTTCTTTTTCCATCGGCATTGTAGGTCCCAAATGGGGCTACATTAATTCGGAGGCCAATAAATTTCACGAGCAAAGATTGTTGAAGCTGAAATGACTTGCAGAAGACAATATTAAGCCTTTCAAACTAAAACTGTTCTTAGAGGCATTTCGATTATCATTGCGGTGTAATAAATGTAAATGTGCACGGATTTATATAGCGATCGTATGGCCTCGACCCTTCACATTTGTCAATGAATCAAGTGGGTGAGATCCTTCACCACCGCTGACCGTTTGAGTGGGCGCCACACCATTTAAGATCCCCGTTCATTGTGCATGGATCGTGCTATAATTCGAGGTTAAATCTCTGAAATATAGCCATTATCCTCACGCCCTGAAGACGGCGCCTTGAAGTGCGATTTAACGAATGAGCTAACCAAGTCAGCAATACATTGTGTATAATAGAACCCAAATAACCTCTTTCTGTTCACTTACTTGCTTCTAATCGAATCTACTTTCGGATCTAACGATGCGATATCGCAATACATTAACATAGGGTTATTGACTTCAATGCAACCATAAAGAGAAATAAGGTAGGCCCTAATGGAAGATAAATCGTAATCGTAATCGTAATCTCGAGATTTCTACAGCGCTCAACGAAAGCTAAGTCGCGGGAACCAGCTTATTCACAGGCGCTCAGTCAAAACAAAATCGATAGGCAAAAGGGTCAAGATCCAAGAGTCAGGCACTCAGACAGTCGGACGGCTACGGTGGATGCTGTTTGAAATTGAAGCGAGAAGAGAGATAAGAGGAAGAGGAAGAATCAGGATAAGATTTCTGGAAAAGAAGTGTTTTCAGTCTTGAGTGAAAGACCTGCGCAGAAACTGAAAGAGGTGAAGTGTTGGTGAGTTCGTATGATTGACCAGACAACTGAAATGCAAAAGTAATGCAATGCAAATTTATTCATACTTCTATTAATTAACAGATGTCCCCAGAGAAATGGCCCTAAGCTTTTAAGATCTTTCGGCTGAGACGTAGACAATGGCAATCGAACAATACAACCTTTCCTCGTGGGTGACATGATTTGAGAACAAAATGTACATTTCTCACGAAGCACCTGGATGTGAACCCCATTCGTACAAATCGTACAAAAGGCAACCACACTAGCAATCACTTCTACTCAGTCACCGTGCCACCCATCTCCTATACTAGCGCTGCATAAGTAACCAACGTATGTCTTATCTGTAAAACTGTACAACAGTAGCCTTTGACGCCTGCGTGGTCTGGCTGTAAGTATTTGATGACGCTATCTGGTGAATCATATGAGAACAAATTTTGAGTTTTCGATAAGAATTGAATAAAATGAAAAAGGCGCCAACGAGGAGGAGAATACAGATCGAGAGAATACAGAGGATATTCCTCAGAAGGGACAGTTTCTCCAGCCATAGCGTGCAGATGTTCTGCGCGGGAGAGTCTGGTTACATTACAATATTATTACATATCCAAATACATTGCACTATGATTAGTATAGGCGAATAGCAACCACGTGATTACATTTTATTACATTCATTTACTGTAGTACGCCCGTAAATTACATTCCACTCGCTCTACGTTGGCAAGTAAATAGGTTCGTAAACTTAAGTTGCCCTTCACTACCTCGTGGGGGGATGCGCGATAGTCTTCTTCTTACTATCTGGTATTTCGATATATCATCAACATACATTATATTGTGTTACATCATATTAGATATCGTTACATTAATATACATTCGTTTGCATTACGCTATTACAAATAGAGCAGCAGCCTAAGACGCCGGCATTGATGAAAGCCTGCAGGAGTCCTGAGCTCAGAGGGGTTGTATATACAAACCAAATAGATATTGTATATAGCAAGTGATAACAGTCCTGATAGGACCAGGAGATTTCGGGAAAGCCTTGCCGGTGATAAAGTAGTCTAACCGTAATGGAAACATAGACCTGTCGTTGATGTTTTTCTTACGGGCTGACGGAGTGCAGCAGGAGATTCCTCTGGACCTTTAGACCTGAATCGTCTGGTCAGGAGTACGCCGGGTCTTGACTGAGGGGGTTGGAGGCACTGGGAAGCGATGTAGGGCATGTATATGTGGTGTGCTTTACTGGCACATAAAACTCGATGAATTGCTTCGTCGAAGTTGGACACACTGCGTCCAGAAGAATGGCAAACGTCTGAGTAATGGATGCAAACATTTGCCGTTTCACCCACGCCGTTCATGATTTTATGCTCAGCGTGTAACTATCTCCACCGTACATGATTTTATGCTCAGCGTGTAACTATCTCCACCGTTCATGATTTTATGCTCAGCGTGTAACTATCTCCACCGTTCATGATTTTATGCTCAGCGTGTAACTATCTCCACCGTTCATGATTTTATGCTCAGCGTGTAACTATCTCCACCGTTCATGATTTTATGCTCAGCGTGTAACTATCTCCACCGTTCATGATTTTATGCTCAGCGTGTAACTATCTCCACCGTTCATGATTTTATGCTCAGCGTGTAACTATCTCCACCGTTCATGATTTTATGCTCAGCGTGTAACTATCTCCACCGTTCATGATTTTATGCTCAGCGTGTAACTATCTACACCGTTCATGATTTTATGCTCAGCGTGTAACTATCTACACCGTTCATGATTTTATGCTCAGATTGTAGCTATCTTTGCAGCAGCGGATGTCTTTTATTTCGACCATTTCATTGTCGACCATCTTTGATCGTGTAATTTATTAGCCACAGGATTTGTGTAGCGCCGTTTACAACCTACTTTCAAGCGCCCAATTCCTGAATTGCAACAACCATGGCTACCCCATCGATGATTTTGCAGTAGATATCTTCACTCTGTCTTATGTATCATGTGAGAGTATACGGTATTATTTACCAATCCATCATATATGTATGAATATAACTAAGTAAGTAAATAATGTATTTCTTACCACTTCTTATGTCCATCGGCTGAGCGAGGATATATATCCTGATACTGTATATGTATGTATATCTATATGTATAATATGCATACATATATGTATGCACATGTATATGTATATACAAATATATACATGTAAGAATATATATTATGTATATGTATAAAATCAAGACACTATTACCGCTAGTCTAACCTTTTAGGTGCCTCACAAAGCACTGCCGTACCTAAGAGAAGCTCTCCTAAAGAGGCCGATCAGCATGGTACAATTTGTTTCAATCAGTCTCCATACAGCGTTTACGTATGGAAACCAAACTGTTTAATTTAAGCAGCTTTTTTGCCAGCGATGGATTCACTTTGTCTGCAATTCTGTTGTAGACACTCACATAGCCTACATGTGTATACAATCCGAGAACATATATGTATGCATGGATATAATATATATATATAGTATATATATATAATATATATATATATATATCTGAGCACATGTATTCGGCTGATACACGGCAGACATTTCATATTCGCTGTAAAGATGGTTCTTTACTAGCGCTATCGCACTGCACAAGTACGCATAGTACTATATATGTGTATACATATATATATACACGCACATATGCATACATATATATACATATATATACACGTATATATGTGTATACTAATACATACATACATTATATATATACATACATGTGTATACATATACATAGTTACTACACGCTTATGTGGGCCGATCTGTAAGCAGGTCTACCTCAGCTGTATACCACACAGCAGCCTAGCATACATGCGTACAAAAGGTGGGTAAAGAGAGCAATGACTCAGAGTGGGAAGCATCGCTAGGCAGCGGTAGATAAACCGCCCTCCCCAAAACAGTTTCTCGCACCTCCCTCAGTCTACCCGTCGTTCTCGGCGCCCCCCCCCACTCCTCCCCTCGGCAAGAACCTCTGGGGCAGATGATTCCCAGCTATCTGCAGGGCGCGGGGGTCAGATCTGATTGAGATAATCGCCGTCTAGGCGTCGCTTAGTCGTTAGCGCTTGCCAGGGATTTTGCTAAGACAGACACGTGCATCGGTGTTCACTGACCAGAAGCCGTCTGAATGGCGTCTAATCTCGACAGCGCTCTTCCAACTGTTGTATGACTCGACATGATAAACACTGGCACGTTGGCCGAGTGGTTAGGCGCTTGTCTTCTAATGCCGAGAGTAAGGGTTCTAGCCTCCTTCGCTGAGAAGAGCACTGCATAGGGACCTAGAGCAAGTTCCTTCACGCACAACTGCTCAGCGCCATCGATTGATACTTTGAGACGAGCACTGTATAGGGATCTAGACAAGTCTTTCACGCACAACTGCTCAGCGCCATCGATTGATACTTTGAGACGAGCACTGTATAGGGATGACGAGCACTGTATAAGACGAGCACTGTATAGGGATCTAGAGCAAGTCTTTCACGCACAACTGCTCAGCGCCATCGATTGATACTTTGAGACGAGCACTGTATAGGGACCTAGAGCAAGTCTTTCACGCAGAATTGCTCAGCGCCATCGATTGATACTTCGTCAGCAGTTAGTGGCGCTTTAACAAATACAGGAATAAAAATAAACACAAACTTGTCCCGTCTTGTACCAACGGTGAATTCGGTGTCAACTATAAGATTGTCGTTTCACGGAGAAGCGGCGAGTGTTACGTGCGTGCGTGCTCGTGTTGGCGTGATCCCTTCCAGTCTTCTGCTGAGAGGCTGCTTTTGGACTGTATAAAATTTTACACTGTATTACATTACAAATGCACATAGCTTCTGAATAACTTTAAATTTATTATATACACAGTACATATATGCATACAATATATATATGTATATGTATAAGAAAGGTTCATTATCTGCATTGACTTCTGTGCTTTTCATTATTCATATACCTGCCTCACCGACTTTGTTTTTGACTAAGCGCCAATAAATAAGCTGGTTTCCGCGACTTAGGTTTTTGAGTGTTGAAGAATTCCGGAAATTACGATTACGATACATATCGGCATCACCTTGTCTGTTGTCTCTTAGTTTATTAAAACTATATATATGCGCAGTAAACATCATCATCATCATCATCATCATTATCATCATCATCATCATCATCAACAACAACAACAACAGAAGCAGCAGCATTATCATCAACATCATCATCATCAGAAGCAACAGCATAATCATAATCATCATCATCGTCAGTAGCAGAAGAATTATCATCATCATCAGAAGAAGCAGCATTATCATCAACATCATCATCGTCATCATTAACATCATCATCGTCAATCATCATCATCAACATTATCATTATCATCATCAACAACAACAACACCATCATCATCATCATCAGTTCCTGACCCCAGCCGTTATAAGATTATTTTTTTTTCTTGCTGATAATTTTTTAACTTCCTGAGGGATCATAATTAATAATAACAATAATAATAATCATCATCATCATCATTATCAACATCATCATCATCAACATCATCATCATCAACATTATCATCATCATCATTATCATCATCATCATCATTAATCATCATCATCATCATCAGCTCCTGACGCCAGCCGTTTGGGGGCTACGGGTAGGAATTAATGACCTCCATTTAGACGGTACTTTGTCAAGTTGTCCAGTGCTCCTCTCGTGTATAGACAAGTCTTACTATGCCCTCCTCCCCCCGTTTATATTGGCCCATCCAGCGCAGTCTTCGTCTTCCTTTGTCTTTCTTTCCTTCCAATCTTGCACGGTGTTTGTTGTGTAGGATTCGATCAACTGATACTCTTTCCACATGGCCAAACTATCGGAGTCTTCGCTGAACGACTTTGTCTATAGCAGAGTTGTTTGGATATCTAAGAACTGTCTTATGTCATCATTTCTAATTGTTTCTTGTCTTGAAATTCCTGGAATATTCCGCAGCCAACTCATTTCTGCTCTGAGGATTCTTTTCCCAATTTGCTTTCGCATGTCCAGCACTCTGATCCTTAGAGAAAAGTGGGTCACATCATCGTCTCATATATTATTGTCTTTGTTTTCTTTGTTATTTTCCTGCTTCTCTGTATTCTGTTCACTTTTCCAAAGAGCTTGTGAGTTGCGTCTGGTGCTCCTTGCAAGAATGGATGGACGGACTGAAGGATGGGCGGACAGGTTGGCATAGATCGACCGCTGGATGAAGGCCAGATGGGTGGGTAGACAGTTAGGCAGATGGAGGGCATAAAAGTGAGCAAAGGAAGGAACAAAGGATTGATGAGTCGGTGAATGGATATACTGGATAGATTGATTTATGGGTGGATACTTATATAGATAGAGAAAAAGAAATATAGATAGACGCAGGGATGGATAGATTGCATATGTATCTGCCTATATATCTACCTATCTATCTGCCTTTCAGGCTACCTCTCAATCAATCTATCAATCTATGTATCTATCTGTCTGTCTGTCTGTCTGTCTATCTATCTATCTACCTATCTATCTATCTATCTATCTATCTATCTATCTATCTATCTATCTATCTATCTATCTATCTATCTATCTATCTATCTATCTATCTATCTATCTATCTATCTATCTATCTATCTATCTATCTATCTATCTATCTATCTATCTATCTATCTATCTATCTATCTATCTATCTATCTATCTATCTATCTATCATCTATCCATCCATCCAACTATTTATCTATGAGTAGGCACATATCCCATCTTTCAGACATGAAGCAGACGTTGAAGATAAACAAGGATCTTACTAAAATCCTTGTGTATAATTATATACATGAAATGATCTTAGACATTTATATACACGTGATTAAACTCCTGTGTGTATGTCTGTATATATATACTTTTAGCCACAGCCCTTAAGGAATTCGCAGCTCGATGCTATAAATTGCCGTTTCTAAAAGATGCTTGGTCAGTGTAGCAGTTGCGATAGACAGAAGGGTTAAAAGAATGCAGACATCGGAAGTCAATGCCTCCTCATCTGCTGCTGTTTTAGTCTATGTCTCCGTAACAAATGGCAATGCGATGTCTCACGCAATTAGAATGCTGTATACTATAGGCCTATCTATCTATCGATCTGTCTGTCTGTCTATCAATCTGTCGATATATTTATCTACCTACCTACCTTTATCCTACCTACCTACCTTCCTACCTACCTACCTACCTACCTACCTACCTACCTACCTACCTACCTACCTACCTACCTACCTACCTACCTACCTACCTACCTACCTACCTACCTACCTACCTACCTACCTACCTACCTACCTACCTACCTACCTACCTACCTACCTACCTACCTACCTACCTACCTACCTACCTACCTACCTACCTACCTACCTACCTACCTACCTACCTACCTACCTACCTACCTACCTACCTACCTACCTACCTACCTACCTACCTACCTACCTACCTACCTACCTACCTACCTACCTACCTACCTACCTACCTACCTACCTACCTACCTACCTACCTACCTACCTACCTACCTACCTACCTACCTACCTACCTACCTACCTACCTACCTACCTACCTACCTACCTACCTACCTACCTACCTACCTACCTACCTACCTACCTACCTACCTACCTACCTACCTACCTACCTACCTACCTACCTACCTACCTACCTACCTACCTACCTACCTACCTACCTACCTACCTACCTACCTACCTACCTACCTACCTACCTACCTACCTACCTACCTACCTACCTACCTACCTACCTACCTACCTACCTACCTACCTACCTACCTACCTACCTACCTACCTACCTACCTACCTACCTACCTACCTACCTACCTACCTACCTACCTACAGATACACCAGAATGTGTCCTTTCAGTATGTAACGGTTAGAATCGGACGGTTTTGTAGAATTAGCTACGTTGGTTAACGCGTACATCAAGGCGTCTCTGTGCGCGAGGATGTCGGTCCGCATACCGATCGAGGCTTATTTCAGATATTTGAATCTCGAGTTAACACGGTCCGTGCACGGGGACCTTAACTGGAGTGGCTACATGCATTCAAACGGGCAGCAGTGGTGAAGGATATCACCCGATTATTTTATTGAAAAATGAGCAGGGTTGAAGCCATACGATCGCTATAGAAAAACGTGTATATTTACATTTGCCGAACGGTTAGAATGCGTCAGTTAAAACTGTAGGCATAATTTTTAGAATTTTAAAGTGTGAGTTGGAATGGTTGGATTGCATTTGCTCAATAGTAAGAATTATGGTTGTTAAACCTTTCACCTCACCGCTTGATGTGATGGATTTTAACCTCATATCTTAGATTAAAGTCACACATCTTGTTCGAACTGCTCCATGTTCACTGATTTATATTATAATGGATTGCTATGCCTTGTCTGAGTATCGGCTGTGCAGTAATGAACTGCAGTTGTGAATTAGGCCTACGGTACAAAAAAGGAGAAATAAATATTAATATTTATTACATATAAGCTTTCTTCAAAATCTGAGGCCTCTTCTCCATGCGAGGCCTGAGCCCAATGGCCCTGCTGCTGCCCCCCACCCTTATAGACCCTGATTAGAATAGGAGAGTTGTGATTTGTGCTGTCAGATTAGCAGTTCTTTCGACCCAACTGAAATTGTCATTGATCAGTGTTATTTTGATTTGCAGTCAGATCAACATCTGTTCCATCGAGGACTTGGAGTCCTTCCACGAACAGATCATGGGAGTTCCGGTTCTCCTGCGGGTCTGGGCTGAGTTCGTCCAGAACGACTACATTGGTGCAGCACAGCCTGATATACACTTCGAAGGTACCATCATATAATATACATATAATAAACATATAATATACATATAATATACATATAATATATATTATATGTATCATATAATATACATATAATATATATATATATATATACAGTATCATATAGTATACAGCAATCTACAGTTCCAATAATGTTACAACTTACAAGTAATCATTTTTAAATTTTCTAACAGTGGTGTCCTTATACTTCAAACGTAACATTCGGCCATAAATAATTCGCTGAATGAATTTAATTTATTTTTTATATAAAGTTTTATTCACCGCTAGGATAATAAAGAACGAAATATCAATTTAATGTAACTAAGAAATGGTGGCACATAAATATAATGTTATGCAAAGAATTCACGAATGCCATTCAAACGTTTTTCAACGAATACTTGTTGTCAGCTTGTTACAACTTTACAACTCATGTTTACCAAAAACTTCAAATAGTTTATAGACCACAGTATCAACTTTTTGCTACCTGACAATATTCCAGAAAACCGGGCTTAAAAACAAGCGGCTGATGTAACTGAGTGGTAAATAACCAATGATATAGCTCTACTGGCATTTATCTATAATGTTTGGTTGAAGCTTTCAAAAAGTGTCGTTAAATCTCCCTGCGTGGAGTTGTAACAGACATCTGTACAACGTGTGCAATCTGTCAAATCTGTATAAATCAACAACCAACCATGACATTAATTATTAAACAGACATTTATAACGTGAGCAATTAACAACAGCCTCAAAGGCGCGTGGAACGATCCTAAAAAGTCCTACCGAATAATATCGAGTAATATCATGGTTTATAGATCGATAGGAATGCACAGAAATCTAGGCATACCTATTAAACATGTAAGTTTCAACCTTCTTTTTAAAACTCGTTGTTGGAAGAGTGTTATCTTTGATGCTAGTCGGTGGCATTTCACACTGTGGGGCAAGAGTAACAAAATCCACGAGAGCCAAATGCAGTGTAAATCTTTGGAACTATGAGATTTCGGTTGGTCGCAGAACGTAAGCAGGATCGACCAGGAACTGTTGCAACCGGAATGCAGGACCTGGATAGATAGGATGGAGCCAGTCCATGCTGGCATTTGTAGGCAATCATAGATAGTTTGTAGTCAGTTTTTCTGTGGAAAAAACAGCCAATGTAATGTAATTGCTGTCTCATCAGATCTGACATACTGGCTGAACTTACTGACTTTACATACTGACAGTATGTAATGATAGGCACAGATGCAATGAGTTGATACTAATAACAAAATAACGACAGCGTATTACAACCAACGTTTGTTCATAAGTGAATTAACAGGTCTAAAATACCTCCTCCTGGATCGGTGAAGATTGCATTTAAAAAGCAGTTAGATGACATTTTGAAGTTTCTCAAATAAAAATTTCTTGAAGTCACTCCAGTGTTAGACTAAAAGGCCCAAAATGACTGCAATGACGGTTGTGACGAGCGCCAGTACACAGACGTATTTTCTTTCTCACATTGACATGTCTAGTTTTCCAATTCAGCTGCTCAACCATCAAACAGTAATTGCAAATTATTTTAACTTAATTTTAATTTTATTAACCTTCATTTTAAGCTCAAATTCTGTGAAAGCAAATATTGAAATAAATAAAAATTGGTGTTTTTTGCTCAAGAAACTTTATATACCGAGAATAGCAAATTATATCGTGACATTTATTAAATAATTGTTTAGAATGTTGCAGTATGCAGTACTACTGAAGCTAACATAAGATACTAAATAGCTAAATTAATCCTATTAACCATTTGAATATAGCATGATATATGCCACAAAATCTGTAGTCTGATTAATAAGTTTAGCCTTGCTATCATATGCTCCTCAAATTTTAGCTCAAGACAAGTTTAAAGGTAGTTTTGAACTTTGCCGCAATTTTGAAAAGTCTCTCAAAGGTGCTATATAAAAACCAGACATACTTAAATACGTACATATTTACATATATGTGTAGCCCTATATACATTGTTGCAGATTGTCTAGAGATATGTAATAGGATGCTAGCTTTAGAATAACATTTGTTCTTAAGCTATTTACAAGAGCAGCATGACTCACGTAGAGCAACAAGACGTCGACTTTAGGCGGCGACAAAACCAGCGAGGACCTCATGAAGAGAAAACAAAATGTCTACCAACAGACGGTGACAAAAACGGCTCAAAAAGAACCAAAACTACCCCGAGGAACCAAACCAATCCAAGCAGGGAGACCAAACACAACTAGTTCAGAGACTGGCAAAAAACGGTGACGCACTGCTTTTTAGCATGTCGGCTTTCACGCCAAAATGTACAAATGCGTACAACTTAACCCAATCGGTCCTATCCTATACGCCGTATGAAATAACATAATATTCATGCATACTTAAATGCAGACATACATGTATACTTACATGCATACTTAAATGCAGACATACATGCAGACATACATGCACACATACATGCACGCTTACATGCATACGTACTTAAATGCAGACATAGACATACATGCAGACATACATATGCAGACATATCCAAATACTACTAATGGTGGCAACATGCTCAAAGGTAAAAGGATTAACAGAGGACGGAACCTTCAGAAGATGACAGAATCACGTTTTCGTCGATTAGATCTAAAAAGCGCATTTATTTTCCGCAGGTCAATCATCGCCCGAGTTTCAACATTAACAAAACTGACTCTGGACTCTTTCATCCTTGCAGCCCTCTCGATCTCGGCGTAAATCGGTTTTCTGTGTTACTTGCTTCTCTGTCTTCCTCCGCGTCAGTATTTACTTGGCAAACTACTCGGCGATATGTGGATTAATTGCTAGCGTCGTGATAAGATACGTGGTACAGAAAGAAACACGTAACGACTTGTGAATGAAGGAGATGTCATTTGGTTCAGTATTTGCTGAGCAGTTCACAGCAGACTGTGACGTCTGCAAGAGATTAAGCTGCCCCAACATTTTAAAATAATTTGATGATACCGTAGTAATGAAAGCATGCTTCAAATGGAGTACTAATAGACTAGCTCTTTCAGTTTTATAAAAAATATTTTTAATATTCAAAATGATAACAAGTCACCTGTTAACAATTAGTCAGTGAAATCTGTAGTCAAACCAAATCTTAATCAAATCTACCTAAACGACATCGAATTAAGTGAATATTGTTATTGTACTTAATCTAAAAGACTACCCTTGTTGGTATGTTCGCTCAATCTGTGTCTTTTGGGTTGGTTGTCCTTAGCTGTACACTTCTTCGATGAGTAAATTTCACTTCTGCTTGTCCTCCGTATACGAACTCCGAATGTATTGGTCACTGACGAAAGCCCGGCAACTCCCATAGTTCGTTTCACCAGAAACTTTTTCTTCTTCACTTCAAAGCTTCGTTGATTTTCTCGACTCTTCAGATGTCGAACTCAGTCTCTCGCTTTCAAGTTAACTAAACTTCAGTCAGTCGCAATTAAGAACTTTGCCACACATCATTAAAATCGTCTACTTTTGACCAAACGACAGTCAACCGTTAATTTCAAATTTCTTTAACTGGTTCCCTGCTTTTCGTATACTTCTGAGACACAGCGTACATCTCTTCCCACAACCTTACATTAATAATTTTATGCCCTACGATGCAGGCACATACTTATCTATACACATATATGATATATGTATTTCTGGATGCTGGCCATTATATACTTAAACGTGCATATCTGCACTAAACCTAGCATCATATAATCTCTATAAACAAACAGACAAACACATCTACTGGAGATAAAATGCGAACATAAGGAGAAACGATATACAGACTTACTTTTTAACGGTTGTCTGTCTGTCTATCTATCTATCTCACTATCTGTATGTCCCTCTTTCTAGTGATCTGTGTGTCTATTTGTCTTCCTGATAGTCTTTGTTTCTTTCTTTTTCTGTCTCCCTCCCTTTTCTCTCACTTAAGCACGTTCTATCATCCACTTCAGACCACGTTCCGCCTGCTCTCTAAAATCAACAGTAATCGTCTCTCATACTCTTTTTCTATTTTCTACATATCAGTTCGTCACAAGCAAAACAGTTCTATTCTATTCGGTTCTATGTTAGTTTCCAGTCTAGCATAAAGATTTCTGTCTTTTGTCTGTGGTTTCTGATCTAATATAGAAAAAGCCTATAGTTTAGTCTGGTAGAGTCTATTCTGATATGGTTGAATGCAGCCTAGTTTGGTGTAGTCTATTTAAGTCAAGTCTGACAGAAATAATCTAATCTAGTCTACCATGGAGAGTCTAGCTTGCCCTATTGATAAGTTTAATTTAGTCCAATCTAGTACCATATTCGGGTATATCTCGTTTCTAGTCTAGTCTAGGCTTTTTGTCGAGTCCCTAGTATACTGTCTAGTAAAGTCTAGTCTTGTCTAGCGAAACTTCCAGCAGTCTATTCTAAGCTTTTATCAGTCCCTCTAGTCTGATCTAACCTATGTGTAGTCCAGTCTATAATCTATTCCAGCTTCTATTGCCTAGTCTAGCCTTGTGTCAATTATTAATATATAACAAATATTTATATCGCGATAAATTTAAGGAATTAACCTCAAAAGCGCGCTTAGCTGGAAAAGGTAAGTGTTCGATTGCTTGCGAAATGAGGTAAGAGAAATGGAATGGTCCCACAAATACAGTGGTAGTTAATTCCAGGTAGATGTGGAGCAGTGTGGTGAAAGTTTACAGTTTAGTCCGCGCCTCAGATTCAGGTGTACTGACATTGCGCGCGTTACAAGTGCTTTAAATAAATAAAATAAATAAATATATCTACGCTAGTATAATCAAGTCCAGTCTAATCTAGTCAGTCTCGTTTACTTTCTAATCTGGCTTAGTTTTTAACTAGTTCAGTCGAGCCTTTTGTCTATTTTTATCTGGTTCATATAGCGTGTAGTATATAATCTGGTGATTCTAGTCTCATCTAGTATGACAAAATCTATTCCACTCCGTCTAAAGTCTTTTGTAGACTGTGGTACTGTGTACTGTAGTCCAGTCCAGTGTGGTCTCCTTGCTTCTAGATCAACTTCTACTCTAGACTTAGCTTACGTAGGGCGCTGTAGAAATGAGTTTACGATTACGATACGATTACGATTACCGCTAGTCTAACCTAGATTCCTTTATCGCCTCACCTGTCTGGCAGTCGTTACGCCTAAGCTAAGGAGGCTACGTGTCAGCTGTGGTGTCTACTGATAGATGATAGATGATTGCTGATGATTCAGCTGATGTGAATTGCAGGAGATTTGGCTCTGCTTGTCGACACATCTCATCCGATGATTCGACCTGAATTAGAGAAAGCATTGGATCAAGCCAGAAAGATAATCCAATCGCGAGGCCGTTTCTGTATTCAGGTAATATCAATAAATATTAATATGCACATGATTATGAACATGAAAGTGAATATAAATACCATCATCACCACAACCACCACCGCCACCACCACCGCCACCACCGCCTCCACCGCCACCACCGCCACCACCGCCACCACCACCATCCTACTCCTGCTACTGCTACTACTACTACTACCACTACTACTACTACTACTACTACTACTACTACTACTACTACTACTACTAATAATAATAATAATAAGAAGAAGAAGAACAAGAAGAAGAACAAGAAGAAGAACAAGAACAAGAAGAAAAAGAAGAACAACAACAAAAACAAAGACAACAACAAATTTCAATGTAAGTAAATTTTATTATACCACTGGAAAATGCATGCACATGTTGAGGGATTAGGGTCTAAGTAATGTCATCTGCTTCCTCTCGACCATGCCTAGCAGGCTTAAACAGGTATAAACTAAACACTGAATTCTACAGAGCTATGAAACTGTGGCTACTTCTTTACAATTACTCTAGCTCGAGTAGACGTACAAATATATGGGCCCAAGTACAAGTACTTGGAAATGGTACTCGAAATGGTACTTAAGCACAAATACATGTGCCTAGTAGGCTACTGTATCCCTGACATGTATGTGTATGTCCTTAGCTTGCTCGAGAGATCAAGCTCATCCATGAAAGCCCTAAAGCAGTGGCGAAATTATCCATCCAGCGGTAATTATCGTTCTTAGGTGTCACTGCAGGGGTGTGATTCACCGTAGGACAGGATATTAGCCTCCTCCGGAGAACACTGCCATAAAATGGGTGAATTGGGTTTGTAGTAAAAGTTTGTGAGTCTGGGCTTCAGGGCACTTCAGGAGCCAATCGACACTCATTGGCGAAGGCAGAGAACTGAGATGGCTAAAGGCATCTCGCGCGTGACCCACTGTCGGGAGTGCCTTTAGGAGGAGGAGGAAGAAGAAGAAGAAAAGGAGGAGAAGGAGGGAGAAAGAGGAGGAGAAGTAGGAGGAGGAGGAGAAAGAGGAGGAGGAAGAGAAGGAGGAGAAAGAGGAGGGGAAGGAGAAGGAGTAAAAAGAGTAGGAAGAGGACGAACAGGAGGAGAAGGAGGAGGAAGAGTAGGAGGAGGAAAAGGAAGAAGAGAAGGAGGAGGAGCAAGAGAAGGAGGAGGAGCTGTTCTACTTGAGGTAAGTAACATGGTATGAATCCGTTGTGTGTTTCAGATTGACTTCGGTGCGGCCATTGACAAGTGGTTGAAGAAGACCTATCCTCGCGGCTACTGTAGCATCTGCAGACTGCGTAACCACAGGGCTCGGCTCTACATAACCAACTATGATAAACAGGAGCACTGTCTCGACTGCAACGCCGTCTGGTGCCTCGTCCTCGGGCCCTGCTGGCTTCTCTCAGCGCCCTGTTACAAAGTACGTCCGTCTTCGCCTAGCCTCCTTCCCCTTTAGCCCTAAAATTTGTGCTTCTTAACCGACCTGTTCTTAGGAACTTAACACACATGCACATTTGCCTTTCGTCTCTGTTTTCGCCACTGCTTTAGGGCTTTCGTGGACGAGCTGAGGCCGTGTCAATGGAAGTCCGTGACCATTGTGGTTTCGAGTGGCACTTTTGACTCTGAGAAGTTATCTGTACTCCTGGAGGCGATTCTCCTATGGCTCTTAAAGACATACTCGAGTCTTTAAGCGTTGTTGTACTTCGGGCTTTTAAAAGTATAGTGCAAATGGGTATCTTAAGGTCATCTTTCTTGTAGCTTTAAGCATTATCGACACTTCTTAAGTTTTTTATTTAGAGCTTTTAAAAGCAGCTGTTTCATGATTTCGAGCCTTAAGGAATACTTACCCAATTATATTGTAATTGTAATTCGGTATTTATGTAGCGGTGGCGCTTTCTTCGTTAGCCTAAGCAATGTTAAACGTCATTAAGAATGAAAGTTCATTGATTGGCAAGCAATGCTCAGATAGACAGACAATTTATAAGTGGTGTACTCCCGCATACACGCACAGCCGAACCAACGTTTCGTATATTGGTCGTATTATTACCCTTGGAGATATTTAATATAATATTTGAATGATATTAGTTCAGTATAAGACAATTAACAAGATATATGAGTATTTTAGTAACTTTGCATGTAGGTACTTATACTGTAAAAAGTTAAAGGTCACTAACTGTTTACAACTTTGTAGAAACTGCTCAAAAGTGTGGTCCCCGATTTAAATGAATATATCTGCTGAATTTTCTAGCCTCTCAGTTTGTATTGGCAATTATACACTGTGTCCGGAAAAATTCCAAGGCTTTACGGTAAATATGAAAATAATTAGTAAGCATTAATCGATTTTTAAAATTCCAAAAACAGTTTAATCAAAGATCTTAGAGTCGTAGACTAATCCTGAAATATATAATTACCAACAAAATTCTTTGTAATTTATTAACGGCCCCCGTTTAAAATTACGTCACAGTGACGTATTTGAATTTTATATTTTGTAAAGAAAGTTGCTAGAAAAATGGCGTTCAGCGAGGAAGACAAAATTGTTATAAAATTTTTACGCCAAAACAACAATTATAGTGCAAATAATATTTCAGGATTAAACTGTTTTTGGAATTTTAAAAATCGATTAATATTTACTAATTATTTTCATATTTACCGTAAAGCCTTGGAATTTTTCCGGACACAGTGTATAACGACCTCAGAGGGATGGAGTGCTGAGCTGGCCCAAATGATCTGGTATTTTATAGACCGTCACCCATTCGAGTGCTGGTCGAGCTTGCTGCTCAACTACGCTGTGATTGTCAGCATTGCCGACAGATAACATGCAGCTGGTGTAAACTAGTGACTTAATGGGTACTTAATTAGGTATTTGAGAGTTTAAAGTACCCTGATAGGTACTTAACAAACTATTGTTGTATTTTTATTTCTCCAGATCTATCGCCTTGTTAAGTGCAAAGATATCGTCATCAATGTCTGTGCACCAATAGTCCGACGAACGACCCTTGCCGTCAGTGGGAAGGTCATCGAAGTGACGCGATGTAGGTCGCCTGTTCCAATCTCAAACTTAAAAATCTCTCTCACATCACAGATTATATAGGGACCATTTAAAATCAAGACGCTCATTTTCTTTTCCTAGGCCCTTGAGCCGGCAACGAACGAATCCTAATCTAATTAATCTAATCTAATCTTATCTGATCTAACCCTAATCTAATGATTTTATAGGGCCGTATCGTGATGCACAAGGCATCCATCGATGATCGCTTCAGTGGAATATTGACCTGACTGCGACTTGGTGAACCATCAGGTGGTACCTTGTAGATAAACTGAACAGAAACTATGAATGCAAATAATACTCATGACTCGTATAGGCTCTTCCACAGATTAATCATTCTCCTTCTCCTTATCTATATTGCCTCTCCAATTCGAAACAACATCCGCCATAACTGTATAACTGACTGCCTGCTTGGATCTTGACCTGGAACCGTTTCTCACCCTCTTATCCACCCTGCCTATCGATTTTGTTTTGACTGAGCGCCCGTGAATGAGCTGGTTCCTGCGACTCAGCTTTCTTTTAGAGTTGTAGAAATTAGAGTTTACGATTACGATTATGATTATTAGATTTTTTAAATGTATTAGCAACTTTTAAAGTATATTTCAGTCAGTCCAGTTTGACTTAAGGCATCTCTTTAACTAGAAACTCTGGGGTTCCTGTTTGTTCGGCACCGTATATACCCAAAAGAACAACTAGATACACTCAAATTTCTAACGAGCTCATGTATTTTCAATTTAGGATTAAAGTTTCTAACGAGCTCATGTATTTTCAATTTAGGATTAAAGTTTCTAACGAGTTCGTGTATTTTCAATTTAGGATTAAAGTTTCTAACGAGCTCGTGTATTTTCAATTTAGGATTAAAGTTTCTAACGAGCTCATGTATTTTCAAGTTAGGATTTAAGTTTCTAACGAGCTCATGTATTTTCAATTTAGGATTAAAGTTTCTAACGAGTTCGTGTATTTTCATTTTAGGATTAAAGTTTCTAACGAGCTCATGTATTTTCAATTTAGGATTAAAGTTTCTAACGAGCTCGTGTATTTTCAATTTAGGATTAAAGTTTCTAACGAGCTCATGTATTTTCAATTTAGGATTAAAGTTTCTAACGAGTTCGTGTATTTTCATTTTAGGATTAAAGTTTCTAACGAGTTCGTGTATTTTCATTTTAGGATCCGGTCTCAGCTGCGTCTGACTGTTACTCCTCTCTAGACTTCTGTTAGCAATCAAGCGACTGTCAAATCATATGCAATCATAACGAAGACTGAGGATTTGTCGGAGGACTGACAAACACGCAGGAATAGGGTCATACGCGCTGGAAGATCTAAATGGGAATCGAAGACAGACGAGTCTAACGGTCGATCTGTTTGAGTAGAAAACTAGTACAATGACATGGCGACTCGACTTCAATGGATTCAATTTTGAACCGATCGTTGTGATATTCACGATGATCTTTGTGTTTTAAATGTGTCGTCAATGTGATCAGGATCGACCTATTTGTTCTAAGCTTACTTTGGTATTGTCTAAACCTAGCTTAGAATATGACGCGTGAAAGAGACGGAAGCCAGTTTCAAGGTTTCAAGTCGCAAAACTTTCTAAAGGTCTTCTATAGACATTCGCCGTTTCGGCCGGTTTCCACTGGTTCTTTGGTTCTTTTGCCATTGACTCTCCTACCAACTTTTCGCGACTCTTTCGCTTTCATTTTCATATTGCCTCCCCTTGCTTTCTTTAACAGTATTATTTTAGACGTTTTTTTTACTTTAAAATTTCTGTGGGCAACTATCGCCGAAACCGACTCAATGGCTCCCCCAATCATATGAGGGACCCATGGGGCCAGACTGCCCCTGAAGTCATCTGTGAATCGTAAAGATAACTCGGTGCATGCACTATATACATTTTCACTTCATACATTTTAGCAATATTTTACTTTCATTTTGAAGATTTATAGTTTTACTAGATATTTTCAGAGAAGAGAGACAAGCCTTCGGTTCTGTGTAAATCTTGCATTCCTTTGTAGTCTAGTTAGCCTCAATATTCAGTCTCGATTTATCCAATCCTAATTAACAACAGTGAGCAGCCTTAGTGTTTACTAACTGTCGAATAACAGTGTGCTGAGGTTAAGTGGTGTATGCATAGAGCATTGATCCTGTCTTCTAAGTTCCAGAAGCCGAATTATGTCCTCTATTAACTTATTCTCAGAGGGCAGCGAAGCTGGGTTATTATACGCCCTAATTCTAAAATAATTATAATTAATTATACTTCCTGTGTTTAAGTTTAGCTAATTGATAAGGCGCCGGATTGGACAAATCATGCTAGTATTTCTTGAAGAAGTGGGACTTTAGTTATGAATGGAGATATTGGAAAAAATGGAAAAAATGGAAAGGATTGTTATTGAGTGAGGTTCTGGGGGGCAAAACGAAGAATTTGCAAAAATTCAGGTGGAAGATCGTTCCTGAGGCTAGTGTAGTGTGGGATATGGATTGGTTAGAGAACTTCAGGTGAGTAGTGACAGGGAGAGGGCAAGAGTGAATAAGAGGTCGATAGTTGAAAGCAGGGTGGTTGGATGGTGAAGAATTTACGAAAATGAGTGGGTTGTGAGTACCGCAGAGTTATTAGAATCATGCATTCGCACAAGCCGCTATTATTATTACTATTGTTATTGTAAAAAAATAGTAGGACGCGGTGGCATAGTGGTATGGTCTGTGCCTAGTAGCCGGAGGGTCTCGGGTTCGAATCTGCCTCAAGCCACTGCGTAGCGACCTTGGACAAGTTGCTCACCCACAATTGTCTGTGAGGAAGGCAACGGGAAACCACCTTATTCATCTCATCCCCGGGTGGCATAAAGCCAATGGACCTACCTTCGGGCATAGAACTCATCATCATCATCATCATCATTGTTATTATTATTATTATTTTTATGCCTGAGGTACGTATGGTCCCTCCGGACTTATAAGAAACGCTCCGGAGGAAAAAACTGTCTGGGTTGGCTAAACCTCGTCCAGTTTTGGCATAGAGAAGGTGTTTCGGAAGGCGACAGCATTAAATCGTTATTATTATTATTATTATTATTATTATTATTATTATTATTATGATCATCATCATCATCACCATCATCATCATCATCATCATCATCCTCGCTATATCTCTAAGAATTTAGCGTCACCGGCCGTGACAGCCAGGGCTGTCATGGACTCGCTCCGTCACGTAGACACCATTGAAGGAATACTGTCATTTTAAGTCCTGTCATAAATCGATCTGTTGACATCTGGTGGTTACGGAAGGAAGGCAACATCCTATTCAAGATAGAGGGTTCAGCAACTATGAAACCTTGTGAAACGAATCGGTTAATTCTAATTGCTGGAATGTAGTGGTAGCAGTGAGTTACCAACAAAAGTAGCATCAGATGTGACAAAGAAATCGGTGTAGCCTAGATAGCACGATGAGGTCATCAGCTTACGTCACAGCACTCCACTAAAAACAACATTACAAAAGAACTTCAAAAGAAATTTACATTGCAGTGAAATAAACAAACAACAGAGAAAATAATCAGAAAATTAAACCGGAATATAACACTAACTGTGTCTGAACTACCGCCTCTGCTTAATTGCCAGTCATTTGATGTATGAGCGTCCAGTTCAAATTACATGTACTACTACTACTACCACTACAACAGCGACAACAACAAATACTACTACTATTACTATTATTATTATCGATGCTTCAAATATTAGGATCTGTTTTGACACCTTTAAATTAATTGATTTAACGTTATGTGTTTCTCACTTTTGTTCAATCCCTGGTCCAAGCCTTGGGCTGCTGATGTAAGCGGATTTCAACTTCAACGGCTCTGGCAGCCACTAGATGTCGTCAAAAACTGAATAATGTAATCACTGCCTGTCTTGCCTGATTCCATCCTCTGACACTACATTGCAACATTGCAACATTGCAATCATCATCATCATCATATATCATCATCTTCTTCTTCTTCTTCTTTCGTCTTCGTCTTCTTCTTATTCTTCATCATCATTTCTGCAGTTTGTCTGTCAAGTTCTGCATTTAGGTCTGAGGATTGTTTGTCGAAATTTGCTTTCGTTTCTGTAGCGTGTTTGTCCATTTTGTTATTTATTTCATTGGTTGCAGTCATCAGTTTTGCCATTGTAATGCAGCATATATCTTCTCCGTATTCTACCGCATAGTCGGATGCCTTCACCGGCACAACATTTCGACCAGTCAGAAAAACCAGCAGCAGAATATAACGTAGCAAGAACGACATCATGTTCGAGTATAATATTAGTTTTGCCTGCGTTACAGTTTCACGTCAATTCTGAATTGCTGAGTAGAATCTCCTCTTTTATTGTTGTTCTTTAATAGACCTATATCTGTTGTAGAATTTGCGATACTAGCAGTTGATTGTACCAGTCATTCAGGAAAAACCAAGTAGATAAAATGGCGTTACTTGAACTCCGATCTACCATTCCTTTCTTAAGGTCCTTTAAGTCTCATTTATTTCAGTAAATATGTCTCTGATCGCCACTCGACATCTTATGCAATATGCTACACAGCCAGTTAAATCTTCGAGAAGACTCTTCAAAAGCTTCACTCGTCCAGTTATCGTATCGTTCTGATTCTTGATTTAAAACAATTAAGCGCTATATACTGTATTTATCAGTGTATTTCTTATATTATTGATAATAGATCTAATCAGAGCCGGCAGAGGATCGAAAGTTTAAATTTGTATCAGTATAGGTATTATAATATAGGAGCCTGGTGCGCTTAAGCGCTTTGTAATTCTAATTCTGTAAACTATTGCTTGTGCTATTAACTCTCTGAGCAATCTCACAAAGCATCTATTACTTGTCCATCTAGTATACATGTATGATCCAACATACGATTATATACAGTGTGCTGTTGAAGATAACGCAAGACATGTTGACTAAACGCAATTCGGTTACAGTAAATGATAAGAGGGCATTAGGAATTTACTCTCAAACTTTTAAGTTAGGCCAACACAGCATGGCGGTTTCTAATTTATATTCTATCGCATGATTAAGAAGAGTTTGTGCATGGCTTAGCATGAAGAGTAGGTTTGTTCAATTGGAGTTTGGTTCTTAAAAGCTCGTTAAGGATCTCCGTAAAGAATTTCAGGCTTCGGCCTGCCTGACTGTTTCATCTTAACCTGGGACTTATTCTTACCCTCCTGCCTATTGATTTTATTCTGACTGAGCGACTGTGAATGAGCTGGTTCCAGGATCTTAGCTTTAATTGGACGTTGTAAAAATCTCGCGTTTACGATTACGATTGCGACCATCGGCAAATTGTACGAATGTAAGCAAGAAGACAGAGAAACAAATTTTACTGAAGAAGAGTGCGGTGTATTAGGTCAATTAAATTGGAGTTTGATTACCTTCTTATCTAGACCATGAATGAGTTGAAGTGGCCCATAATAAATGACATTTTTATACCAGTGAGGCTCTTTCTATCTGGCCCTCCTTCGTTACATTTGTGCGCTCTTCTGGACCGCGGCCCGGCTGCTCCATAATTGCACTAGTAATTGCCTTTTACATCACGACTTCTGTAAATGAAGCTTTCCTGTGTACCTTCGATAAGCATAATGACCAACCGTTCAGCGTATGACACGTTGATCAAGACAGCTACAGTGGCAGCTGTGCTTTTCTGTACTGAGGAACTTGGTGGTACAATGCTTGCCATCATGCGAATCCCAATGGCTTCTATCTGCGCGACCCTCATAGTGAATCATTAAATATTTAATAGTGACTGATGTCGTGAATGGTAGAAAACGTATAAGATGATCTCATTTTTTTCATGGATGATCGGATGATGATCTTATTTAATGATTTCTATGGCGCAGTTAGCATACTACAGAAGGCATCAATCTATGGTCGATTAATAAGGGTGGCAACTGGCTAAGGCAACTCGACAACCCGTTCCATTCTGTGTCCCAGAAAGTTAGGTCCTAGGGCCACTCTGTACCCACCCCTAACTGCTCTTGTTGGTTGGTACCAACTGTATTCACCTGGACTCGGCATGTCCACAGCATCCCATGCACTAGCATGTGTGTCAAAAACGAAGGCCATTTCATAAAGTTGGCCTAGTTGTCTTAAAAGCACAGAACTGATAGTCTTTGACGACCATGACTCGTCTGTCAACAGTCACTAGTTTTCTTTCAGTCCCTCGTTTCCTCTTTTATCCAGACACACACAACCATCGACTGACCAACAGCGTACTGTAACTTGGGTCATCATAATATAAATATACAAAATATTATATACATAGGACACATATATGTTTAATTTTATACAATTATATGAAAACTACACCACTCAGGCTAGAGCAGACAGCGATTTTGAGAGGTTTTCGTGAGGCGCTTAAGACGTCCTATAATGTTTATGCACATAGGTACTTACATGGATGTCCATATACATACACTCAAACATTAGGCATATACAAGTATGCATACATACATACATGTATGCACACACACGTACATACATAATACATACATGAAACTGATGAAACTGATTGGCATTAGACTGAAACCCTTTTGATATTTAGTAACAGTTTTTTATGCATGAATTGAAGGCATTGAGCGTGTTGCAAGTGAAAGCAGAACAAAAGGCTCAATTGTGATTGTGGTTTGAAAATTTAAATGTGTGTGGGTGTACTGTTTTAATATATATTAACCAATCATGAAGCTGCAAGATGAACTATTGTTTAGTTTCCTATTGTCTTGCAATGAAAATAAACGGGTGCAGTATTATTATAATAACGGATAGAAAGACCGACATGGATACTTCTAAATATGAGCTGATATAAATGCTCTTAGAAGCACATGACATTTGTAATACTTCAAATCAGATCAAACAAGCATTTAAAATCCATCTAAATAAAATATACCAGCTGCGAGAATTTCTCCAAGTTGACCTAATTTTTAAAATGTAAACAGTTGGCAAACGTTGAAGTTTTTTTCCTTCATATTTCAAGAATCACTCTGCGTGACAGAGAGTAGGAAAATCACTCTAAACGAGGAATTTAGTAAACCGTTGAAGCAATAAAGAAAATGAATGCGAGAACGCATCGTGGGTTCTTCCTTGGAGAAAGTATCAACGAAATTAAAGCAAGTCAATGTGTAATCACAAAATGATGTGATAAGCCAAATAGCTAAACGAATTAATCAAAAGTATTGGAATTGCGTGATCTAGAAAACTGCGGCGATCTTCAATTCGGTAGTCTTAAGGGAGTAGAAATGGCCATGCCAGTGGTACCATTCAACTCCATCGGCGTATGACGCATGAGCACCTCTAAGATAGAGACCGTTGAGGTTTGATACGTGGCAGGCATTGTACCACCAAGCACCACGATACAGCTGTGCGCAGTTTACTGTACCTGCCGCGTCGTTATCTTCGTCTTTTGTGCTAAACCGCATGCCACTGTGTAAGGTCAGACTGTCCCCTGAACAAAAGCAACAGAGCTGAAACGACGAAAGATATTTTATATGCCCCATTCCTTTAGGCTAACTAGTGAATATAACGCAATATATATATGTTATAAGCCTATAGGCTGACTAAGAATTAGAGTTTGTATCATGTCATATGCCTGATTGACTTAGCATGGCAGCTCATATCAGAAAGGATACTAATACAACGAGCTAAAGATTTTATAATCTTTAGTGCCGTGGAAAATGATATGTAAGGGGGAGCAGGAGGTGCAAAGACATAGAATGTGGCCAGATTTGAATTTCTGGTAAGCGTACTGACTTGTGCTACCAAAGAGATAAGAAAAATGTAGTAAGAACAGTGGAAGCTTTTGATGGGTTTCAAGAACAGATGTAGAAGTAAAGAGGAGCAGGAGCAGAGAGATTAATGTGCACAACAAAGTGAAAATCATCCGAACACGATATTTGGTGTAATTACAGCTGTGTTTGTTAGCAAAACGCGGACGCTACACATCAAAGCAATGGCAGATTTTCTGGGACTAGAGATGACGGCTACAGGAGGAGTTTACGCATCAGGTGGCAACAGAAAGTCGAAAACGCTGAGGTAGGCCTACGAAGATGATTGGGTTGCCGACAAAACTTTGTGTAGCAAATAACGGAAATCAAACTGAATTTCTTTTGGCACATGCTGCAGGATAAATAACACGTAGAGAAGTCGTTTTTGGAATGATGGACGATACAGTGGTAAGAGACTGGTTGGACTACGTCAATGTATGATGCGAGATGCATATTCAGAATATTGGCATATGACAAAATCAAATGGAGAAGCATAGTGAGGCCAATTGGCAACGAGCTAATGGGATAATAATAGGAAAGATCCTAATAGGTTCGATTAGAGGAGTAAACAACATGTATTCTGCGTTTAGGAAACAGAGGACTACATTGTTTCTAGGCCTACCTGCATTTCCAGAATATCCTCCTATAGTCAGTCGATATTTATCAGTTGCTGGTTTCACAGAGAAGATCGAATATTCCGCGTAACGTTTTTGTCCCGCGAAATCCTCCAACTCAACGCGTAACTTGTACTTTCTGCTCATTGTCAGTAAAGATAGTGCCTCGTTACCTGGAATGAGTGATTTATAAAAGACAAGGGAAATTCGCAAATCCACTGGTTCCTGAAGAGAAGTAAATAAGCACTCCAATAATTTGTTAAACGCGATATTATCCCAAGAAATGTAGAAAATTTCACAAAATTTTGATAACGCGTGATTCAATAAGATCACTCAAATTTATGTTACAGTTTTAGTTAAAAATTGCCTATTTAAGTATTGCAACCCATAGCAACAAAAATAATTTAATATAGTTGCGGCCACCTCGGTCTTCTTGCGAAAAGTAACTGCGTGGTAAGCATCAATATAGAAACGGAAGCTTAAAATGGGCATCAGAAGGTTGATATTGTGAAAGATTTATTGTGAATACACACACTAGCATGTTTGTTGTAAAATATTAACAAGCCGAAAGCGTGCTTCTATCAGGAAGTACAAGAATTTGACATGCTAACCGTTTGGTTCAAAGCTTGTCTTGTGACGCATAATATGCCCATTTGAGCCTCTTATGTGGCGTTTGCTGCGGAAGGACCTTGAACAAGTGATTCGCGGACAATTACTTAACGCCGTCGACTGACACTTAGTCGCTTATATGCAAACGATATAATTATAAATATTAAATTATTAGATTACATTTCATACAAGCTTAGGTGCAAACATTAGTTTTGAGACTCCTTATTGGTAAGTTCCACTTGACTTTCTGTCTAAAGTGAAATTATAGTCACTTTACTTAAAGGGACTTTATTCTTCGTGGACTCAAAAAGACCAATGAGTTTATTCCAGTATAACTAAAATGCGTTCAGAATTCCGCATTCAGTTATAGGGTAGGGTAATGTACCAAGCCAAAATTCGCCTTCGACATTTCCAAAGCCGATTTCATAGTCCTTCCAATATCGCTCAAAATTCACGCTTCCATCTTTACGCCGCTGGAACACCTTGATTTAAAAACACACACTAATGTTACCCTTTAAAGATGTATCAGGAAAAAGGAATAACATTGATTACAAAGCGACTGACTATTGAGTTTGAGGAAAATGATGAGTTTATTCTTGAAGTGGCTTTTGTAAATGTCAGATTACAATTACGATTACAATTAATGTTACTCTTAGATGCGAAGGCTGATGTTGACTGTATGTCCACAACAATTACTTTGCAATTCACCAATATTGGAACACCTTGATTTAAAAACACACACTAATGTTACCCTTTAAAGATGTATCAGGAAAAAGGAATAACATTGATTACAAAGCGACTGACTATTGAGTTTGAGGAAAATGATGAGTTTATTCTTGAAGTGGCTTTTGTAAATGTCAGATTACAATTACGATTACAATTAATGTTACTCTTAGATGCGAAGGCTGATGTTGACTGTATGTCCACAACAATTACTTTGCAATTCACCAATATTACAAAATCATGGATACTCTTACAGTACGTAATTACATGAAACATTTAACGGAACAAAAAATGAAATTGCTTATAGGCTTAAGGTTTTCTGTGCCATTTCAAGTAGGCTTTCTATGCGGACTATCTTATATACATGGTCTATAGGCCTATAAATACTAAGTAATTTGACAGTATCCTTATTTTTCTTCTCACCAGCCAGCTTTGCCCAAATTTACTAAAATGGCAGGAGACGTCTATGTGGTCTATATAAATATTAAGTGATTCGAAATAGTTCTAAATTCCTTCTGACCAGCCAACTCTGCCCCGGTGTCTTAAAATCGCAGTAAACATCCGCCTCGGTTCGTCTATTATCGCTGCCAGGATACACTCGATATTTTCCGCTGACCGTGTATCCTTTCGACTGAACATCGGAGCAGTCTCGTGGTCCTAGTTCAGCACCGTAAATACCTGCCAACAAAAAGCACACTGCCTCTTATAAACACAGGAAAGAAATATAGATATCTGCATTTAATGAAAGGTGACATAGTGGGATGGATTAAATATCTGATAACAATAGAGTCAAGGAACTGAAGATTTTCAAGCTTTAAAGCGAAAGTCGCACATACTCATTGACATTATACGATATTTTTACACGTCTCAAATATTCTATTTCCCTTTCCACGTGGTTCCTTTCCTACGGGTTTTGAGATCACCTTTCAGTAGCAAAAATTATGTAGTTGAAAGTCCTTTTTCATTCCACAAGTTAATATTCATTGGTCTGTGATATATCGTGTGCTTTAAAACATCCGTCGTGCTTCAAGATGTTATGCAATATAACATGCAGCTAGTTGTAGCTTTGATAAAAGTCTCTACAAGCCTCATCCATTAGGTTACCGGATCGTCCTGAGTCTTGATTTACCACAGTCGAGAGTTGCATATCTATAGCTGCACTTATCGGGCTATTTTGATTATTTAGAGTACAATCAGTGTTTTAGTTGTCAAAAAGAGCAGGGGGTCAAAATTTTACAGATTATCAAAGAACACAAACGCAGGTCAAAATCTGATGTTATTGATGTGTTGCACACGAAGCAGCAGATATTTTAGAGTTTCCTCTTTAAATTAATTTGCACAACAAAGAAGAATTAAAATGAAGACACACCAGATCATAAATAGGTCAATGCATAAATAGCAGAAAACGTAATTTACAGAACTTTAACATTTTATTTACAAAAATAATTTTGAACTATGTTTTGTAACTTCTTTTTTCTTTGATAGTCCAGTGGCTTTGTCCAATGCATCATCCTTTCAGCTTTTAGTCAAGAATTAACATATTGTTCTAAAATTTCATGCTCTGAGAGGCAGACCATTATGCTAATCATCAAAAGATCATTCACTGAACTCACCAGAAACCTGCTTCATCCACTAGAGTGATAGAGATTCATTTGACTAAATCCTCTTACGCACTCGGCATATGAAACAGGTAGCACTTCCAACAAATTAATTACTAAGTGTCTGTAATTTTATACAAGCATCACACCTTCACTCTTTTTAACCATACAATATTCAAGCAAAATATCAGCTGCCTCAGAATTGCTTATTCCAAACTCTTTACAGAATAATGCAAATTGTCTTTCATTCTGAGACATTTGTAGGATCACGACATCTGACTACTAATGTTTATTGCATAACGGTTCAAACGCACGTTAATGTAAATCTACAGGAATTCATCATCATTATGGCACTTCGTTCCACTACTAGGCCTACAAGTACTACAACTACTATTACTACTACTTATTATTATTATTATATGTAAGAAAATAATATATAATAATAAAAATAATAGAAATGGAACTATTCATATTAATCACAATCATAAAATAACAATGGTGATCATATCCGATCAATTAGCAGAACCGTAAAGCACAATTGCTGCCACTGTGAGATGTTGACTTATTAGTTGGTTCACAATATCCATCAAGTTGTCGTTTAACCACTCGCCAGAAAGTATATTATGTCAGTCAAACTTTTTCAGATTCAACTCCTTAACACACCATCCTTTGGTAGGAGCTGACTAGTCATCGAAAGAACGAATTTCTTATCATAGTTTGAATTTGCGATTATACCACAGAACTTCATCTCTTACATGGTATAAGTGAAGTAAGGTATCCCTATCCCGCGAATGAGACAATGGGGATACGCTTGTTTCCATTTCTTCAGGCCCTTGAGCCGGCAACGGACGAATCCACGGTCCTGGACATGGGCCAGTGCATCGCAGGATCTGCCGTTTACTTCCCAACTTACTCCGGTACTAAATTCCGCTGTTTGGTAACAGAAGTACTTATGCAGAAGCAAACTGCCCAGAGTCGTTACACAGAGTCGAACTTGCAACCGCACGATCAATGACCGAATGCATTACCGATAGACCACTGTGCCGCACAGTGCGTATTCAGTGTTATTAAATCAAGAAAATTTAATGCCAGTATTTGTTCCATATTCAGTTGAACCAAAAAGGCATTACAGAATTCACTTATCAGTAATGTATATATTAAATCACTTAAATCCTATTTCAAATGAAATGACAACCGAACTGAGGAGAATTTCTTTCGCAGATGGGGAGATTCCGCATCGATGGGGAGACTTCGTTCTCAAACATAGTATCAGAGGAAACATTACTAAACCCGAGGAAGACTCTATTTGGGAAGGAGACTATATCAAGAAACCAGATTTGGACGAATCCCAAGGTAGGTCTTGGACATGGTGCCAGAATACTGGAGGACTTACCTTTAACTTGTCAGATCACGTCGACACCAAATTTTACTGTTTTTGTGACAGGAGAAGTGTATGTGAACATCATGTCCAGAGTGTACATACGAAGTCAGCTTACGAGGTTCGAACCCTTAACCTTTTGATCAGAGACCAATTGCGCTAGATAGACAGTCGTGTGTCCTAGTCCTGCCTAGGCCCTTTGAAATGACAGTTTAAGATAAAAATCAAACGAAACTGCTGTATTCTTACTTTGCGCAAGTTGGCACTCATTTCTCTGCGATACATCGTGTTCCTTTAAACGTCCGTCGTGGTTCAAAAGTTCTGCTGAGTGTCTTTCCAATTGCTTGGAGATGTCTTTAGTCGAAGCAGCAGTCTTATTCAACCTCATCTTCAGTTCTTTCAGATCCTTCGCTTGCACGTCGAGCTTTGCATTCATTTCTGTAGCTTGTTTGTCCAGTTTTGCATTTAGATCTTCGGATTGTTTGTCGAGTTTTGCATTCATTTCTGCAGTTTGTCTGTCAAGTTTTGCATTTAGGTCTGCGGATTGTTTGTCGAAGTTTGCTTTCGTTTCTATAGCGTGTTTGTCCAGTTTGTTATTTATTTCATTGGTTGCAGCCATCAGTTTTGCCATTGTAATGCAGCATATATCTTCTCCGCATTCTACCGCATAGTCGGATGCCTTCACCGGCACAACATTTCGACTGGTGAGAAAAACCAGCAACAGAATATGACGTAGCAAGAACGACATCATGTTCGAGCATAAATTTAGTTTTGACTGCTTTAAGGTTTCACCGTCACTTGTGCGAAACTGAATAGAATCTCCTCTTTTATACTAGTACACTACTAGACATACGCTGTTGTAGAATATTAAAGATAAGACGTTGTATATAATTTAGGATATTTTAAAGTGCTCAACATTGCATTCATTATAGGATCTGCTTGAGAAGTAATTGACCAGGAGATAAGATCGACATAAACAAGGTATGCAAAGACTGGTGTTGGGAGGTAAGTAACTTGAATCTTACTACTCGGCAACGACCAGGTTAGTTGGCAGGTGAGAGTGAGGTCGTGAGAGATACTGGGTTGCCTGGTTTGCCAAAGGACTTTTACAGACCTTGGAATCGGGGGACTGAATGCTTGCATACATTAGTCGACTGTAGCAATTAGTCAGGAGAAACCAAGTAGATAAAACGGCGTCACTTGAACTACTATCTGCCATTACTTTTAAGGGTCCTTAATATCTCGTTTGTTGCAGTAAATACATCTCTGATCGCCACTCTGCATCTTACGCAATATAATATACGAGTTATACCCTTCGAGAAGACTTCGACTGGCTGGAAACGAATGGCATACAATCATCTAAAAGAAAATTGTGTTTCAAATGAAAAGCACGAGGAGGGAAAGAATTGAGGTTTTCCAGCAAAACGTACTTTATCTTTTCGCTCTGAATCTTGATTTACATCAGTTAAGACAATACCTTCATAAGTGTATTTCTTAGATTATTAAAAGTAGGTTTAGTAGGAGCTGAAAGTGAATCATTATTTCAAATTTATATCAATGTCGTTATTACAATATAGGTGCAGGGTTCACCTGTACTTTGTCTTTGTCTATTGCCATAATTTATTAGTCGTACAATTAGCTGTCCAGGCAGTCTTGCAAAAATACCTGTCACCTGTCCTTGTAATAAATGATCCAACATACAATTATATATTAAGCAGAGATTGTGCTGTTGAGCGACAAAGAAAGACATAGCGAATGAACGCAATTGAGATACAGTTAATCACAAGAGGACATGACGAATTTACTCTCAATCTTTCAAGTCAGGTCAGCACAAAATGGCCTCTTTCTCTTAGATCCTGTCACATGATAAACAGTCTATGCACTGCCTTTACAGGAAATTGGTTTGTGGTAGCAGGCTAAAATAGTGGACTGACCTTCTGGATATTCGCCTGATTGCGGCTTTGGTTCGCCATATGTTTATGCCTTTTGCTTTAGATACCGGCGCACTGGTAGTAACTAATTATTATTATTATTAATGCTGATACTACTATGACTAGTACTACTACTACTACTACCACCACTACCACTACTACTACTACTACTACTACTACCACTACAACTATTATCATAATGCACAAGACATCAGTCAATGTTCGCATCGAGATCGTAGTCAATATCATAACCCGTTGGCGGAGCCAGGTCGCCACTCAGTAGTTCAGCGAAACCAGAATCAGGCTACGGTTTGGAAGCAGTGGCAGATTTAGCTATAGCCTCCCCGAGCCCCTCTTAGTTACGTGCCGGCGCCCCTCAGACCAGACCCGTGCATGGTGGTCTGCCAGAATGTGGCGCCCCTCTGGAAATGCTCTTGCCCACCCACGCAAGCAATACAGTAGTAGTAGTAGTAGTGGTGGTGGCAGTGGTAGTGGGAGTAGTAGTAGTAGTTGCTATAGAAGTAGTTCCTCAGTTTAACGACAGCTTATGGCATCAAAGGCCGTTGCCATCGCCCTCCTCCTTTATCCAGGCTTGGGACTGGCACTACCCCCAAACAAGGCAGTGGCGGAGAAGTCATTAGATTAGATTAATACTGATACTGATACTAACACGAATACTGTTACTTATGCATGAATCTATTGTTCTACTTACACCATTAGTCAACTTTAGTATTTGATCCAGTCATACACTGTTAGAAGAACACGTTGTGGTGCTTGTTATTCATTGCAACATTGCAACATTGCAATCATCATCATCATCATCATCATATCATCATCATCATCATCTTCTTCTTCTTCATCTTCGTCTTCTTCTTATTCTTCATCATCATTTCTGCAGTTTGTCAGGTGGAAGGATATCGTTGAGAGGGAAAATTACTTAAACCTTAATCATAAGCAAGACTTTATTATGAATTTGGTGGTTTGAAGAAAAACGCACCTGCCGAATATGAGACACGAGAAAGAATGAACGAACACTTGGAAGACTTTGAATGACATGATTAGGGAATAAGAAAGAAACGCAGAGGTTTTAAATAAGTAAATAAGTAAAGTAAGGAAGTAATACATTTGTTAACACGCCATATGTCCTCCGACTGAGCGAGGACAGGTGTAACAGAAAATCATAAATGTGTTCCTTCAGTCAGACACCATTAAATGACCGAGGTCGCAATTACCTTATACGAGGCCTATTTCCAGACAGTTTATGTCTTGGAAGCCACGTCACTGTGATGTGGTAGCTGATTTATACCTCGGTCTTAGGCCTCGCTGTGTGGGGTTCGAACACCTGTGCTTGGCGTAAAATCGACAGTTCCTCATCGAGCTTTGCAACTCGTAGAGAAAGGCTGCTCTGAATTGCCATTTCACTTCTGCCGGAGTTGACTGAGGCGCATACACTCAACGTTTTTAACTTACTCTGCATCGCTGCTGACAGGAGTTTCCTTAAAAGTAAGTGCTTCAACTTTCCTCAAGTTCGATCTTGAGACACGAGATCTAATACAAATATAACTTAATATAACTTAAGTAATTTATATTATAGACCTTTGGTTAGCGGAACTATTCCTAGAATTATAAGAGTCGATGCCAAAGTTCCAACGAGAAAGACCCAGAACAAGATCCGGTCGACGGCTACCGCCATCTGTCGCCATTCGTACATAACCGCTCCTTCATTATCGTCCAGTTCATATCTCTCGACCACCTTCTGCAGCGCTCTCAGAATCTCTTGGTTGCTGAACGCCACCTGGCGCTGGATCGAACTGGCCGGACCCACCCTGGACGACGAAGGACGCTCGGCCCTCGGGATGTCGGGAACAGACTTCCGGTTGGCGTCGTCAGTTCCGCTTCCGTTGTCGAGCTCCTGTTTGAGTTCTTTGGCGAGGTTTTCCATCGTGATCTTGAGGGAGACGTTCTGGATGCAGTGGCACTGGGGAGCGTCGCTGAAGTAGCTGTCGATGAGGAACGGAAGTGAGTCTTCTGTTGAGTCACCGGCGCCCCGCCGGAAGGTGAGACCCTGCTGGACCGGGCTGAGGTTGTTGAGACCCATCAAGTGGCGCAGCCAGCGAGGTACGATGTTCGAGTGAGGACCTCGATAGTGAAGGTTCAGCACGAAGACCGTCATGATGACCGAAACGGATGTCAGGGCCATCACGATCGTCAGATATATACCTGCGAGAAAAAGGTACACGTGTCATCAACCTACTTTTAGTATGCAATCGTAATGTAATTTAAAGTACTGCTGTGTAATTATGTAAAAATAGTGTCATTCATGTCCTGGTGCGCATAGACACACGTGTCATTAACTCAGACTTTTAATATATATATATATATGTAGTATCATTTATTCTTATATGTTGTAATGTAATTCAGATACTTGTGCGAACAGAAACACGTATTGTAAACGCTGCTTAATAGAGTGTAGTTATTAGCTCAATCTTAATATCTTAATTGCTCAATCTCATGTAAGGCAGGGTTAGGTAATGCATTTCATATACTTCCACGGTCAGGGAACTCGGGCACCAACACAGTTTAATAGTTTAATATTGTAGTTTAACTTAGTCCAACTCGAATGTGATACAGGATAGACTGATTCAATGGAATTAGATTAAATTCCATTTTATGCAGCCCTCCTAAATTTAAATTGTATTACACTGGAAATAAATGTAGAGAGGTATGCAAAATAATACAACACAGGATATTTTCAGTAGGACAGTTTTAATCGTAAGCTCGAGATTTCTACAGTCGCGGGAACCAGATTATTCACAGGCGCTCAGTCAAAACAGAATCGTTAGGCAGGAAAGATTCGGTTCCAGTTCAAGATCCAAGAGTCAGGCAGGGGACGGTCAGACGGCTATGGTGGATGGTGTTTGGAATTGAACCGGAAAGTAGGTAAGAGGAAGAGGATGAATCAGGATAAGATTTGTAGAAGAAGATTGTTTTCAGTTTTGAGTGAAAGACCTGCGAGGAAATTGCAAAGAGGTGAAGTATTGGTGAGTTCGTATGCTGGGTCAGATAACTGTCGTAATTCTGGTAGGAGTTTTTATAGTATGATAGAGTACAGCGTTGTATATGTAGTGCACTTGAGTGTAGAGGTGGTTTTTTATTTTTGGTGCAGCACCTTGTGGTACTGACTTCAAGAGGAAGGACTCACGACTTACTCAGCAGCGGAATGAACTCCGACGTCTCGGGCAAATCTTCTCCGAGTCGCAGCAGAAACACGGAGAATGAGAGAAGAACGGTAATTCCCATCGTTACCTTCTCCCCCGATTCGGGCGGCAAGCAGAAGACGAGCAAGGTCAGGGCGGACATCATGACACACGGGAAGATGACGTTGTACAGGTAGTAGATGAGGCGACGCCGGATGTGGATGATGAACGTGACATCCGGAAATGGTTCCTTGCAGCAGGGATAGTAGACGATGTTGCGACGAACTTCGACGCGGGTCAGTTCCCACTCGCCGTTCTGAACATAATTCGTCAGATCGACGAATGTTGACCGGTTGATCATATCGACCTGGTTCCGTCCAACAATTCATCAGTGTATAACAGGCATTCTGAGACAGGGTTAAGTAACGGAAGGCAAGGTTAGGTTGGAAAAGGTAAGATCACGTAGGATATGGTGAATAGTTCAGTTCTAGTCGCGTAGGTTATATAACGTATGGAAAAGTAAGATATTTATTGTTCGAATCTCTCAACAAACCATCCAGCCACTCCGATCTGTCCGATCGACCTCTAATCTAAATCTAAGAACCTCTATAGGGCACCAAAATAATGGTGAAGGTTCCGATCGATAGTGCATGTCAAAAATTTCAGAGTTAGTCCGGTGAAAAACCAAGAGGAAACTCCGAGAAGACATGGAAACAATCCAGGAGTTAATGAGTTAATGGTGTTACTATAGCTACAGCTTTGGTGTTAGTCCTACTTGAAATCCGTCGTAGGTCCAAGATCCGAACTTGAGATGGCAGTGTTGGTCGTCGAAGGGAAAGTACGTAACGTCGACCTTGCAGGAACTGTGCAGTTTACTCGGAACCGGCCAGAAAACGTTGCCTTGGTATGTGATCATCACATTGGCTGGCATCATGCCATCCGTATATGCAGCAGCACTATATTGGTTGAACATATACACACATCGCCACCGTCGTAATCATCGTCGTTGTTGTCATCAATTAGTCATCATCATCAGCAGCAGCTGTAGCATCATCATCATTATCGTCATCATCATCATCATCATCGATCATCATCATCATTACCAAAACCGCCACCATCATCATCACCACCACTACCATCATCATCATCAGCAGCAGCATCACCATCATCGTCGTAGTCGTCGTTGTCAGTGGCGTGCACCTCTCAGGGGCGTTGCCGTTTCCGTGATCCTCTGCCAACCATCCCGGTCTTGGGCTCTTCTCCAGGCTATGTGTAGCCCAAAGTTTAGTGGGCGAAGATTTGCCTCCACCGTCCAGGTCAATGTGTGCCTTGATCGTCTGTCTGGGCTCTTCCAGTTTCTTGGGGGCGGATGGGGGCGGAAATCAATGCTCGGAGCGCCCTAGCGTGATCCTGCCTGCCATAGTAGGATCAACTAGGCTTATGTGACAACCACGAATCATTACCTGGCCCATAAACCGATGACCAATTCGCTCACGAAAATTCAACAGAGCGTGAGGCTCATTTGTTACTCGCCTTTATCAGCCTCGGAGACAAGTTCTGGAATGCAAGTTTCTCTGAGCTGAGGCACAAGACGTGAACATCAATCCCACAGTCGTATAACCTATCATCATGGGTTATATTACTCAACAGCAAACTGGTGTACCGGGTTCGAATTTCGAACGCAGAGATAAGAGGAAAACAAGCTGCGACCTTGACCTTATCACCCACCATATCGTTCATTCATCCATCCTGACGCGCTTGGACTGATGCAATGCGGTCCCAGCAGGCTTGTCGAAGTGTCAAGGCCATCAGCTGCAGTCCGTCCTTTACTGCACCACCCGGATCGAGCCAATTTACCAAAATATTCGCATGTTTCGACTATACAGTATTATTATTATTTCTTCATTTATTATGCGCCACTATCTAATGACTAAGCATCAATCGATGGCGCTGAGCATTTGTAAGTGAAGGATTTGTTCAAGGTCTCAACCGTAAACGTCTCACGGGAGGCTCGAACCCGTACTCTCCGCGTTACAAGCCGAGCGCTCTAACCAATCGGCTACCGTGCCCTACACTATACGTAAAAGACACCGCATTGGCTACCGGTTGCGGAGAAAATTACATTCAAAGTTCTGTTCGATAGTCGCACGAAACCCCAGAAGTTAAATGAGGCTAAAATATTAGAAGTTATGCATACTGTAAGATATAACCAAAATCATAATTGACCATTGATATTGCTCCTCTTCAGAAAACTCTGCGATCAGAGGACTGTCTTTGGGGTAGAGTAAAAAGAGGCCCACTGCATGACATTCGTGTCCGATTCTAAGAGCATATATTTCATCAGTTGCCAAGACACACGGTAATGGCCACGCCAGTGAAAGCACGCACACAGTAGAATCGTACTGACGATAGCCTTTCCTCGAAGAACAACGAGGCCATAAAAAGGCAACGACGCGACAAAAGGTCAAGGAGACTCGATAGCCTCAGTAGTTGAGAAGCTAGGAGTCACAGAAGCAACGAAGAGACCTAAAGTGGAGGAGACCCCACAGTCCTTCAGAAGATAAAGTTCATAGAGGTTATTAAAAGACCTGAACTCGAGGAGACTCTCAGTCCCTGAGATGATAACCTGGGACATGAACTCGTGGAAACGTACAATATGCCGTAATTGCGTGCGTTCCACAGGAGGAAATGCATCGACCGACCGCTGTATTTTACTGTATGAAGGAAATATCGATGACGATTGCAAACAATATCGTCGGAAATGGAAAGACGATACCTTATTAAGATCTGTCAGCGTAATTCCGTGAAGAAAAGAAAAACAAGGACTGTTGTGTATCTACACATGTCCAAACACAGGCCTTTAGGCCTACAGATCGACGCCTCTACATTAAGAGTCTTAAACACAATGTCTATAGACAACAGACACTGATGTAACCTAGCTAGAACGCTCATACACATGTCTAAATATCAGTCTTTATAGACGCAAGCTTTCTTATACCCTCTTTAAAGTAATGCCCAGCAACAGAGACACTAATGTCAGCATAGAATCAACTGTCTAGTAACGAAGTTTATTGCAGTGGCGGGTAGCCAGACATTATTTTGGTTTTTGAAGTCATTAGACAAAACTTTTCGGGGACAGGCAGGCGACATTTAATGAGCTTTCACGTCAGACAATGTGTGCCTGTGATCGCTGTAGTGACACTGAGATCCGCTCTTAATCGATTCATCTTCTAATAGCGTGAACCTACATGGTGCATTATATAGACAAAAACATAATTGCCGAGATATTATCGGTATCATAAGCATGATATGCCGAGATATTATCGGTATCATAAGCATGATATGCCGAGATAATATCGGTATCATAAGCATGATATGCCGAGATAATATGGGTATCATAAGCATGATATGCCGAGATATCATCGGTATCATAAGCATGATATATGATTTTTATGATCCGTAACATCTGCATGAGTCGAAAAATGTGGCCACACGGCTATAGTGAACGCTATATTGATACATGTTTATGTATGCTTAGCTCCGTTTTCTAATTCTGATATTCAGTTGAATCAAATGCATCTAATGGCGTTATACGCCATATTGACTGTACGCCTTCATATACTCTGCCTGCCTGTGAAACTTAGCGAGTTGGTCGTATTAAAGCTGCTAAATTGTTCGACTGGTGTGCATATACATGCATCTTTCAGTATGACAGTAGACACTGCAAGATTGAAACTGTTTCTGCATGCGAAACAAACTCAAGTGAGCGGTTGAAAGCAGAAAATCAAGGACGTTTGCATTTGAAGATAACTCAGGTTATTTGCTATGCGACTACTTACTTATTGTAGAGAACGATGTCTGGCAACCAGATCTTGTGGCAAGGCAGTCGTAGTGTCTCCAGTCCACCGAACTTATCCGGGTCCCATGTCAGGAATATATCGTCCCATTCCTGTCGAACATGAATGCGCATGAAATCACGTCTTGTTTGCATTTCATTACTTGCCTTCTGCATGCGAGGGTCGTGAGTCACGATTGCACCTGGGACCTTTACAGTAAAGGAGAAAATTACACGATTGCACCTGGGACCTTTACTGTAAAGGAGAAAATTACACCACTGCACCTGGGACCTTTACTGTAAAGGAGGAAATTACACGACTGCACCTGGGACCTTTAATGTAAAGGAGAAAATTACACGATTGCACCTGGGACCTCTACTGTAAAGGAGAAAATTACACGATTGCACCTGGGACCTCTACTGTAAAGGAGAAAATTACACGATTGCACCTGGGACCTTTACTGTAAAGGAGAAAATTACACCACTGCACCTGGGACCTCTACTGTAAAGGAGAAAATTACACGATTGCACCTGGGACCTCTACTGTAAAGAAGAAAATTACACGACTGCACCTGGGACCTCTACTGTAAAGGAGAAAATTACACGATTGCACCTGGGACCTCTACTGTAAAGGAGAAAATTACACGATTGCACCTGGGACCTCTACTGTAAAGGAGAAAATTACACGATTGCACCTGAGACCTCTACTGTAAAGAAGAAAATTACACGACTGCACCTGGGACCTCTACTGTAAAGGAGAAAATTACACGATTGCACCTGGGACCTCTACTGTAAAGGAGAAAATTACACGATTGCACCTGGGACCTCTACTGTAAAGGAGAAAATTACACGATTGCACCTGGGACCTCTACTGTAAAGGAGAAAATTACACGATTGCACCTGGGACCTTTACTGTAAAGGAGAAAATTACACGATTGCACCTGGGACCTCTACTGTAAAGGAGAAAATTACACGATTGCACCTGGGACCTTTACTGTAAAGGAGAAAATTACACGATTGCACCTGGGACCTCTACTGTAAAGGAGAAAATTACACGATTGCACCTGGGACCTCTACTGTAAAGGAGAAAATTACACGATTGCACCTGGGACCTCTACTGTAAAGGAGAAAATTACACGATTGCACCTGGGACCTCTACTGTAAAGGAGAAAATTACACGATTGCCTGTACTGTAAAGGAGAAAATTACACGATTGCACCTGGGACCTCTACTGTAAAGAAGAAAATTACACGATTGCACCTGGGACCTCTACTGTAAAGGAGAAAATTACACGACTGCACCTGGGACCTCTACTGTAAAGGAGAAAATTACACGACTGCACCTGGGACCTCTACTGTAAAGGAGAAAATTACACGATTGCACCTGGGACCTCTACTGTAAAGGAGAAAATTACACGACTGCACCTGGGACCTGTACTGTAAAGGAGAAAATTACACGACTGCACCTGGGACCTGTACTGTAAAGGAGAAAATTACACGACTGCACCTGGGACCTCTACTGTAAAGGAGAAAATTACACGATTGCACCTGGGACCTCTACTGTAAAGGAGAAAATTACACGACTGCACCTGGGACCTCAACTGTAAAGGAGAAAATTACACGACTGCACCTGGGACCTCTACTGTAAAGGAGAAAATTACACGATTGCACCTGGGACCTCAACTGTAAAGGAGAAAATTACACGACTGCACCTGGGACCTCAACTGTAAAGGAGAAAATTACACGACTGCACCTGGGACCTCAACTGTAAAGGAGAAAATTACACGACTGCACCTGGGACCTCTACTGTAAAGGAGAAAATTACACGATTGCACCTGGGACCTCTACTGTAAAGGAGAAAATTACACGACTGCACCTGGGACCTGTACTGTAAAGGAGAAAATTACACGATTGCACCTGGGACCTCTACTGTAAAGGAGAAAATTACACGATTGCACCTGGGACCTTTACTGTAAAGGAGAAAATTACACGACTGCACCTGGGACCTCTACTGTAAAGGAGAAAATTACACGATTGCACCTGGGACCTTTACTGTAAAGGAGAAAATTACACCACTGCACCTGGGACCTTTACTGTAAAGGAGGAAATTACACCACTGCACCTGAGACCTTTAATGTAAAGGAGGAAATTACACCACTGCACCTGGGACCTGTACTGTAAAGGAGAAAATTACACGACTGCACCTGGGACCTGTACTGTAAAGGGGGTTGGAAGGCAAGTTGACTTCAACTTAGCTGCTGCAATAACATCCCCGAACAAAACAAAAAAGCCACAACAGTTGAGTTCCTAATTAGGCGTAACGCCATGCCAGTTCACAAACTAAACTGGAGTCATTTACTAATAATCCCTGGATTTTAGTGCATCAGCAATATACTTTAATCTCAAAAGCGTTAAAGTCCTTACTTAAAAGCGACGTTGTTTAACCTTGTAAATAAGGATAAGTTCAAATAATTACTGAATAGATGCCTACGATGCCTACCTGATCGAGCCACACGTTTGTCACCAAAACTTGATTCTTTTCGTCCTACATTAATTCAATAAATAACGAAATCATAAGAAGGTGATGAAACGCACCATTTATCACAATCACCTTAGAAACTACACTAATTGCTTCGTTTAAACTACACTTATATATACGTACGTCGTATGTATTAGCCTATATATACATAATTGTATACGTTTGCATATGTAACATGGGAGCCTTTTAACAGGTGTAAAGTCCAAATGGTTGACAATTTTTTATTAATATCGGCCACACCATCAGCGTATTGACCAACTCTGTAACTGGCCGCTCTGCATCTTATACATCAAACAGACCGGTTATATATCTTAAACCGATTCCATGGAAACTACTGACAGGACTTGCCGTTTACTTCTCGGCTTATGCAGGTACCAAGTTCTACTGCTTGGTGACAGAGACAAAATGTGCTTCAACAAGTTGTCCAGGGTCGTTACAGGAGTCCGCTCAACAGGCTCAAACCCGCAGTCGCTGGATTACAGCCGAAGCGCGCCACCGAATAAACCACCATGTCACACGTTCGTAACTAGCTTCGCTCTAAACAGAGTTGGGACTTGTTTGCCTTCAGCAACCAGACATTTGGTGAGGTCTTGGGAGTGGCATCGACCTTCTATTTCTACGAGGTCTTTGTCAACCGATCGACCGGCCACTTGGCTTCTGGCGAAAACTCCAGTCTGAACGACGATCCGGGTGGCGCGAGGGATCATCGGACGATCTGTCATCGACCTCATGGCAACTTGGACTACGGAAATTTAAATCGTCGCTTCGGTCCAAGTGCGTTTAACAGCCTGCCTCCAGTGGAGACTTATCCTGCTTTTTGAACATCATTCACCAGATGGGGTGAACTCTTCGTTCTTATCGAACTATTTCATCAGTTACGTTGATGAAAGAACATGGATGCCCAAATAAGTGAATAACTAACTAAACTTCTGCAAGGTATACGCTATCATTTGTCGTCAACTAAAACACCCTAAACGATTAGTGCGCAGTGCACTTTAGCTAAACGCACACAATTACTGCAACAAAACGTTCGTCTTGAACTAACTGGGTGAGCAGAGCCATTGTACTTAGCTATCCTTGTCTGAGGCAACAGAATTGCTGAAAGACATTTGTCATCAACTACTTGGCTGAAAACAATGTACTTAAAATATCCGTGCGTTAAGCAAGAGAGCATTTGTTATAAAATGAATTGGCTGTAACAACAGTTCCAACGCCTGTTAGTATTCGATTGCTTCAGTTGTTCTGCATAAATAACCCACTGCATCTCAGTAGCGCCGAAGCTGCACGACATCTTCACCTTCGTTTTAATGGTCGCTTTTACAGGCGAACGATGTAGTCGGACGCTTGCGGAAAATCACGATTATCACATAGACGACTTGCTGGTTTCATTTCGAACAGATGCATGGGATTGCGACCGGTTTTCTGAGGAGTCATAAACACCGAATGGATGTCGCTTTAGCTCTGGAGAGCTCGTAAACGCGGACTTCGGCGACCAATACTTTTGCGGCTGGCGTGTGAAGGAAGTAACAGAAAGACAGATATTGCTGTCACAGGGAAACGCTATCCTTTGCTCTGCTCTGCAGTCTGCACTTTATCTCTTCCTATCTAATGCTTGCGAAAAAAATTAGTTCATTGTTTAGCGAGGCGCGCACAAAGGTAATTTTTGCAGCCACATGCGGAAAAAGTGCATGGCGGTTCAGCTCAAAGAACTTATCTCCTCTCCTAGATTAAAGCAAAGGTAATCCGGTCATGGCCCAATCCCACAAAGGTCTAGCCCCATCGAAAGAATTGTCTTTCTAATCAATTGTCAAGCTCTCCTGGCTTGATCGAGACTTTTAGGGTGGGTGTTGATTGTAATCCACGTGTGACAACCTTGCGTTTACCACGTAGTCACTACTTAGAAGTCACAGTTCCAGTAACGGTCAGGGTTCCGCCCATAAATTTCTTATGAAGCTTAAGAACTGGGCAAAAGCTAACAGAGATGCTGGCTTTAACTCATGACAACGCCAGTCGCTTTCAAGCAATTGCAATCTAAAAGCCACATCTTTAAAATTAATTTTATAAAATATGAGTTCAAAAATCTTTGGCAGCCGGGACTCGGCCTCGGTCCCTGCTGGTGATCCCACTGTCCTAGATCCTTAGTTGGAAAACGTTGGAGGCTTCGCATCCATTCGCTCGCATGAGCTTCACGCCTTTGAACCTACTGTAATTTCACAGCCTAGATTTCAACCACTGCTGTCAAAACTTCACAGATTTTAACCATTTTAACGTTTGCGCTTTTTGTCCTGTCGTAAAATACTTAGGCTGAAATTTAAACACTTGTGTTTTGCTATAAATTGCTTCGCCCTGACCCCAACCTGACCCCTATTTACTAAGGTGTAACTTAGTATGTCATTCATAACACTAAGAAAGCACACACCGTATGATCCACAGCCCTGAATAGGAACATACCATGTCAAAGATCTGGGTCAGGGTTAGACCCATTCGAATCATAACGACTTCCGTGGCATTTCTGACAGGACGAACTGCTCTCTCGTACTTCCACAACAGCATGTTCATTAGCCTCTGTTCAGTCGGCAGACTCTCATCATCGTCATATTCATCATCACTATCTCCATCATCACCGGCGTCGTTGTCATCGACGTCGTAATCATCGCCGTTGTTTCGTTCTGGTTTCTTTTTGCGACGACATTTTCTTTTGATATCTTCGGAGATTTCCTTGAGAGTGTCTCTGTATTCATCGGTGTTATTTGGAGTTGTTTTTACTGCAGTGTTATTTAAGTTCTTTTCCGGCGAGGTGTTTAGCTGAATCACTTCAACAGAGGTGATATTATTCGGTACTGCATTCCTTGTAGTCATAATCTGAGCTGTTTCAGCTGGAACGTGATTCTGATTTGCATTCCCTGCCGTGGAATTTGTGGTATGGTTCGGTGTTAAGGGTTGAATGTCATGAGAGGTGTCATTTCTCTGCCTACTTTCATTCAGGAGGCCACCAACCGTGGACATGTTAATCAGGTGCTTGTTATGCGCTGCTTTGATCGACCTGAGTCGAACGAGGGCTTGGTTCATTTGGACCTCACGATCCTCCACCGCAGACCCTCTGTCGAGTATGCCCTGCTTCGTTCCCTCATCGTCCGGGGGTTGGGCATTGACCTTTGACCTCTCGCGGCTCCTTGTCGCCTCTCCTCTTTCTCGGCCCCGGTGTCTTGAAGTTTGCGACAGATGCTGCGACCCGTCGTCACGTGACATCGATCGACGACTTCCGGTGTGAACCGGAAGAGACGAAATCGTCCTTCCAGAATCGATGACTCTGTCATTGTCAGCGGCGGAGGAATCCAAGCGGAAGTCGGGCGGGCTCAAAGTCCTTCCGGCGGATGTGGCATTCGGCGGAACAGAAGAGAAAACCGAGGATCGGTTGTCTGATGGATCAGCAGCAGCAGCTGATGCAACCAATGTCGTTGCTGGAATAAAGCAGATGTTCTGTTCATATGGACACACTACACACATCGATAGACACGATGATATATTACCTTGCATCTGTGTGTATATATGTATATCAGGATAGGCCTTTATCGCTACATGTATATGTACGCATGTACAAATATATATATATATATATACATACATATATATATATATATGTGTGTGTGTGTAAGTAATTATGTGTGCGTATATATATTAACTATGTATGTATATATATATTACGTTGCATCTGTGTGTATATGTATATTATGTATAGATAGGCCTTTATCGAAAAGTCATGTACACGCCCATATATTTACATCTATGTGTAAGTAACTATGTATGTATGTATGCGTGTATGTATGTGTAGACAACTTTCGAAGTGTCAGTCGATTGGGCTTCGAACCGTAGCATAGCGTGAACTCGAAAGTAGATACACAGTCTTCTTTTTTAGTAAAATATTAAATAAACGAAAAGTTCAATAAATCGTTACAGTTTCTAAACGCACGAATCTATCAACGACATTTGAAACTCAAATTACCAACAGTGTGTTTAGTTTCTGTTTAACGACGCTATGTTATGATTAGCCTCTCCCTCCTCCTTTATTCAGACCTGGGACTGGCAACACCCGAGTACGGCAGAGATTGAGTCACGACGGACTACTTTGTGTCAAATCTTCGCGCTATCTCAAAAAAGCATTTGCGCCGCTTTATAGTCTATTTTTCGTAAACGGTTACTGCTGACGTAATCGTAATCGTAATCCCAAGATTTCTACAGCGCCCAACGAAAGCCGCGCCGCGGGGACCAGCTTATTCACAGGCGCTCAGTCAAAACAAAATCGATAGGCAAAAGGGTTCGGTTCCGGGTCAAGATCCAAGAGTCAGGCAGAGAGAGACAGCGTCAGACCTTGAGCTTGAAAGCTGACCAATAAGACTAGTATATTTAAAATTCGCGCATTTAATACTGCAGTTTTCTTTACTAACGCTGATTTTAAGAAAGAATGCGCCCAAAGCAGGCCGGGCTGCAACCATTACGCCAAGGAGCCTCTGTGCGTGATGATTCCAGGTTCGCGTCCCGGTCGGCGCTTATTTCAGAGATTTAAATCTCGGGCTAGTACGGTCCGTGCAGGGGGACCTTAAATGGCGTGGCGCCCATTCAAACGGGCAGTGGTGGTGAAAGATCTCACCCGATAAATTCATTGCCAAATGAGCAGGGTCGAGGCCACACGGTCGCTATATAAAACCTATACATTTACATTAACATTACTGGGCTTAGGAGCGCACAAAAAGACAGAGGCGGAAGGAGCGCTTAAGTAAATCCCATTCAAACTTCTACAGGCGTAGACTCTGAAATGCAAGTCCGTCAGTTGCTGTACTAATATTTTATCACGGAGCCGTGTTGGCTTTGAGATCCAGGCGGAAAACCGTTGTCTGTTTCTTCCGTTGTTTCGGTTGCTCTTACGACGCATTGGCTGCGAAAAGCATAACAACATTCTGAAAAGGTGCTAAATAAATTTCCGTATACATAAATATGAAATAACTCGAGGGAATTGTTTACCCAAAACAGGTCGGATTGCTACCATGGACCATAATTGAATTCAGGGGCGCGCATAAAGAAAGAACTAACTCACATTCGGGTTCAACGATGAATTTTTATGTTGTTTGTTGAAAGCCTCTTTCTTCTGGCTTTTAGCATAAAACACATGATAATTTCTCTGCATCAACAACCAAATGTTACTCGAGCTGCCTATAAATTTGAATTTTTTCTGTTTTTATTCAAAGCAGAAGCAAAGAGAAGTTGAGCTACAAAAATTTATGTGATTCAGACAATACGTGTATATCCATAAAATAGAAGCGCGCCAAAAGGTTGATATATTTACGTGGAAATATAGATAAATAACTCGGACAGCTCGTATGAATATAAATGCACTGAGAAATTATTGGGATGAAAATGGATTGGAAGTGTAATATACAATCCGGCGAGAAAGGATTGATACAATTCACTGAATAGAGACAGTTTGTTATGAATAGAAAAAGATTGATCGTGCAAAACATTTTCATCGTTCGTAATTCTTGACGAACAAAGAGCCAGTTGTTTGTAGGTCCATGGGCTGTGCTGCGTATGACGCGACCCGACGCTAAATAAAAGGGAAAATGTCGACCGTCGATGAATTGGATGATGATCCATTGCAGCTCAGTACATCACCGACGCCTGTGCCGACCGACCGACCAACCCATCGTCCGGCCGTTGGATGTGGTGCCTGATAGGTTCCGGGGCGAAAACGGTTCCCACTCGGCACACTTTTGGCACAACAAAACGATGCGAATTTCAAAGCATCCTGTTGCCTTGATAACAATATAGCAGTTGTCTGTGCAGACAGGGAACGTGTAAACCAGAGTGCGTAATGGTGGTAGACATGTTAGCCGTAATAAAGTAAGTTGTAGAAATGTGAAAGCAAGGAACCGAAATTCTTCTTATTGCTCGTTAGCTGTTGCTGAAATCAGGACATGAGAAAGCAAGAGAAGAGAAGACAGACAGACAGACAGACACACAGACAGCCAGACACACGGACAGACACACAGAGAGACACACAGAGAGAGACACACAGACACACACAGACACACAGACAGACACACAGACAGACACGCAAGAAGCGACAAAGAGAGTGGGAAAATCGAAGCTCAACCATGCAGTTGTCCAAGCAGTCTGTACTTATGCAGTTGTAATGAGGGCAAAGCATGATATTGACGAACGAAGCGACGGCAGACGGTATTAACAGAACAACTCTGTGCTTAGAAAGATAGTTCCATATCCTGGTCACGTGAACAAATCACAATAGTTTTCGGAACTGTTATCGCCCGGACAGAATTTGGCTTAACACCGACCAATGAACACACCGATCGCCATCTAGCATCTTTCACTGAGAACACTGTAATTGAAATTGCGCTTGACACTCGTGATACGCCACCTCCAGGACCGTCTGTCTGTCTGTCTGTCTTTATGTCTGGGTGTCTGTTTAAGTGTTTCCCTACGTTTCTTTCAGTCTTTCTCGTTCCGTTTGTATTTGCCTAGGTCCTCCTCGATTGTGTCGCTCGTTTACACTGGCTGCGTCTCTGTGTCGCTCTGGTTCTCTGTCTGTCTCTATCTTCTGTTCTCTCGTTCTCGATGTAGTTCTGTTGTTCTCTCCATCGTTCTTTTGTTCGTTCTCATCCGGGTGTCGTTTATCTTCTATCTATCAATCAGTCTCATTCTTCATTTCTCCGTCTTCCTCTGTTCGTCTCCGTCTCTCCCTCTCCCCCTCTCCGTCTTCCTCTCCGTCTTTCCCTATGCGTATTCTCCTCTCCGTCTCTACCTCTCCCTGTCTCCCTTTCCTCTCCGTCTTCCTCTCTTCCTTTCCCACTTCCTGTCTGCCTATTTCCTCCGAAGTCCACAGATCATCGGCCGTCGATCCGTGGATCTGTCGTTCGGCCTGGCGCTGGTATCCTAGACACGGCGCATCCTGTGCTCAGCGCCTAAGCTGATTTGCAGTCGGTCAGAGAAGCGGTCATCTCTCACCGTCCGGTGCTTTGACCGACCTAATCTTTGTATTTCTGGAGACCAATTGACCGGATGACCAGCGGTCAGAGGTCAGGTCGTCTGGTCAGTCGCCCTGTCAACTGGACAGTCGCTCTCAGTCGGTCATCACAGTTCATCACTTCACATCACAGAGCGCCTGTGAATAAGCTCGTTCCCGCGACTTAGCTTTCGTTGGGCGCTATAGAAATCTCGAGATCACGATTACGATTATGTACATGGTCGGTTTGCAGCCAAACGTTTGCTCTCGGAGCATAATCGTAATCGTAATCGTAAAATCTAAATTTCTAAAGCTTACGTTAGAGCTAAGCGTACGGCACCAGTTTATTCATGAGGCCTGCGTCAAGTCAGTGCGGTTGTCCAAAGATGCTAGGTCTAAAACCAAGTCAGGTTACCACAAGACCAGAGGGAGAAAGGAAAATGAGCTGTTAGAGTGGGTTGCATACCACTCACAAGACGCAAGCAGAAGAACCGGGTTATAGGATACAAAGCATATGTAAATAGTGACTTCTATACTTATTTTGTATTTTACTTCAAGGAGAAATAATTCCACAGAAAAATTACGCTAGGATCTGACAGTAAAAATGACACAAAACCTCCATAAAATATTTGCGAAGGTCGCATCTGGATTGGTCTACTTTAAGAAGACGAAGGAGAAGAAGAAGTCGAACGCTAGATCTCGATTAAAGCCATTAGGTCTGGTTAGATTCCATCCTAGTAAATCCTATTTTAGTGGCAATAAGTAACTGAGGTCGGATTTATGAGCAGTCAGTTTCTATGACGACTGGCGATAGGTGGACTGGCGATGCTGGTTTTGCTCTTTCACGAGGCTCGTCGCATAATCCTCGTTCACCACGTCTCTGAATTGCCGTTGAAAGCCACGTAGATTTCTTTGATGTTCACATAAAAAGACCCAAGAACCGTAGTCCATAGAAGAGCAAGTTCAGTCAAATGCGCTACTTGCTTCATAGGACAAGTCAATTCTGAGTCGTCAACACGGAGTAAGACAAAATGACAGAAAGAGAGAGACAGACAGACAGACAGACACAGAGACAAACACCTCAGACAGACAGACACAGAGACAGACACACAAACACACACAGACATAGAGACAGACCAACAGACACACAGACAGACGCACAAACACACACAGACAGAGATCGTGAGGTGTTTGAGGTTTAACACTATCATGCTGTAGGTGGCCTATGAGAATCTATTAGAAACAACATGCAGGGGATATGCAACAAAAGCGAGGGACGGCGATGAATTGGAGTAGAGGCGGTGATGGTGATGGCGGTGATGGTGATGACGGTGGAGATGGCGATGGCGGTGGCGGTGGTTGTGGTGGTGGTGGACCGTGGTGGTGGTGAACCGTGGTGCTGGTGCTGGTAACGTTGATGATGATGCAGCATCGTAAGTCTTGTATAACAATCATCAGCCAATGACTTCAAAAGATGCAAGTCTTGTTGAAGCTGATGTAATTCATCAAAGTCTGCTTGATCAAAGGATTTGTGTGACCGGATGTGTTCTGTGACGGATGAACGGAACAATGGCCACCTAGTGTCCGTTTCAATTCTACTAGATTTAAACGCATCTCTGTTTCTGCAATAAATTTACTGAGATTTCTTCTTCTAGCCTAAACGGCATTCGTGCCAAGCCAGTTGCAATTGTCATCAGGAGCGAAAGAAGAGGCAACAGTCCGCCATGGTTTACTGACAGACATCGGCAACATGTGCGGGAGCCATTGTCTGCACCAGAGCTGCAAGAAGGATCAATGGCTTGTCGTCATATGTGAGGCTGTAGACACAGCAAACCTGGTCCAGTTGAAATCGTGACAGAGATAATAAGCTGGATGTCATCATGTCATTATATAACTATATATATATATATATATGTATATCATTATGACCTGCACAGTGGATACATAGGAATAGACTGTGTCCTGCCTATATTATGTCATGTCATTATGTCATTTTTCACACGATTTTATGTTGCGCTCCTCTCAATTTTCCCTCGTCTTTCTGCCTTCTTGTCTAACTGGCTGCTCACTTGTAGCTTTGCGTTCTTTTCTGTCGGCATCCATCTTTGTTTCTTTCTACTTGCATAGTTTTCTATAAATTTGTAGGCAGGCCTGTTTGTCTGCCTCTCTCTTTTATTTTGTTCATGTAATAGATTATATTATATATGAAAGATCTGTATACCAACGACTGTAATTGTCTTTTACGGTTCTAAGTCTTTTCAGTTCTTTTAAACTTTAAAGAACAATCGTCGCTTCAGCGCCTTTGCAACGAACTCACCAATTATTTCTGTGTTCCTGTTCTCGGCAGAGACTGATATATCTGGCGAAACTACTGCGCAGTCTCACAAGCGCCTTCCTTTCTCAGGGACTAAGCTTTTGTCCCTTAACCAGAGTTTATGTCTGCTCATCTCAATGGCCGACACCTATTTTCAAGGCTTGGGCTAGAAAGGCATCCTTATAGTTACAGCTCAGCGCGTCGAATAAGGATGGCTTTCCTTAAGAAAGCATCAGTTTAAAGCTTAGAATGGAAAGCAATATATGAAGCACAGGTTAACGTCTTGAATAGGAATCCAACGCAAAATAACAATCGCTGCTTCGATCTGGTCTATTCGCAGGCGTCTGTTGCAACTACAGTTAAGGACGATTCGTTTCAACCAACGATTCAATTACACCACATCCATACACACATACATAATTATATTTATAATATATTTACATAAAGACTACATTGTGATGCAGTTTATATGACGCATGTTACATATAATTATATATATCTGTATATCATTATGACCTGCACCATGGATACATAGGAATAGACTGTATCTCGGCTATATTATGTCATGCAGGAACGACACAAGGAAAAAGACATAAGCTCGGGTAACGCCATAGTGATAAAGACGTCAGAAAAGGTATGTATGCATGCATGTATGTATGTATAGGCCCATACGTATGAATGTATGTATGTATACATCTATGCAGGTAGGTATGTATGTGTGCATGTATTTATGTATGTATGTGTGTATGTATGTATGTATGTATGTACGTATGTATGCATGTATGTGTGCATGTATGTATGTATAGTCCCCATACGTATGAGTGTATATAGATATATATATGTGTGCAGGGAGGTTTATATGTGTGCATGTATTTATGTATGTATGTGTGTATGTATGCATGTATGTGTGCATGTATGTATATATTTATGTATTGTGTATGTATGTCTATGAGCACTTAATTATGTAGTGCATTTTAATGACCTCTCTGCCCAAATGGCCGTCGTCCAAGCCTGAAATTCTAAGAGGTCTAAATAAGTGCGTCTAATGATAGGACAGTAGAAATGCTGATATATACTTCTGGGTCCGGAGTAAGATCCACTCAGAGACAGCAATAAGGATACAGCCAGATGGACAAAAGATAGACAGACGACAACTGATACAGGGACAGAGATACACTGCCAATGTGACAGAGGCAGACGGATAGAGAGACAGACAGACAGACAGAGAGACATATAGAGATAGAGAGAGATATATAAAGAAAGAAAGAAAGAAAGAAAGAAAGACAGACAGACACAAAGACAGAGATAGAGAAAGAAGGAAAGAGAGACGGCAACGGAGACGAAAACATAGAGAGGCAGACGCAGAGAGAGAGAGACTAAAAGACAGCGACAGCGACAGATGCAGTGAGAAAGACAGAACTACTTACCGAGACAGATGCATTGAGAAAGATAGAACTAGTTACAGAGACAGATGCAGTGAGAGATACAGCGATAGAACAATTGTCAAGAGTTCCATCATATATGCAAAGACTAGTTCGCCAATAATTACCAAAAACATTCTTTAAATTTACTGCCATAATATAAAATATTATAATAGATATATCTTGATACAATTAGAATTGAAGACATTTGGGGCTGGAGCCAACTCGTTAATTGTCACTGGTCATGTCATTCATGTGTCCATAAGTATGTCTACTCGTTTGCTTGTCTCCTCTCTTCGTACACCGTTTGTTTGTCTATATTTTTCTCTCCAGGTCCGTTTCTTTGTCTTCTCGACTCCTCAATGGACGCCTTGGATTTTGCTCTCCTCCTACTTTGTCGATGTTCTTGCCGATCGGCCTTTATCCTGTCCGGCTTCCTGTCTCAGTCCTGCTCCATGTGTCTGTCTGTGTTCATGTCCGTCTTCTTGTCTCTGTCCAACCGTGTGTGGTTCGTCTGCTTATCAATTCATTTAAGAGCCGTGATCCGAATCTCATTAGAATCCGGATTCGTCTGACGCTTCGGATAAAACGCCCACTGTGCCCCGGAAGGGAGTTAATAAGGGAGGGAGAAGCAGGGAGTGTATACGAGGACAGAAGAGGGCTAGATCGACAGAGAAGGAGGGATGGGAAATGAAGCGAGATTAGAAAGGAAGAGGACAGAATATTAAAGGAAGCAAAGAAGCGAGAGAGGGGAGGGAGGACTAAGGCAAAATAAGAAATAAAACTAAGGGTTATAAGGGTCGAAAACCAAGAGTGAGGATATGATGGGAGAGGAATAAGGGGAAGAACAGGTCAAAGGAGGAAGAGAACGAAAGAACAGAGGAAAAGAGGCAAAGAGTTGACGAAGAAAGAAAGAAGATGACACAAATATATGGAGCCATAGTTGGATGGCGCTAGAATCATTAATATGTGTTTTTCGAGGTACTGCAGGGCTTTTACAAGGCACTTAAAAGGCGCTATAATAACTGTCTTCATACATACATGTACATACATTCATGCATAGGGCCTACCTACATGCATACATTCATAAATATATACCTACTTACGTAAATACATCCATATATATCCATACATATGAATTGAGGTGGACTTGTCTATGTAACACCTCAAACTATACAATATACAAACTGCAAAACAACTATAATTTGACATAGACCTCCATACAAATGTCAGAAGTGCTTACATTACTATACGATAGAGCACAGATGGCGCTGAACAACCGAGAGTGAAGGACCTACACAGTAACCGCTTCGGGGAGGAGGCTCGAACCTGCGCTCTTCGCGTCACAGGCCGAGAGCTATAATCAATCAGCTACCGTGCCTATATATATAATATATATATGTGTGTGTAACATATAAGTACAGTTAGGCTTATGTGTTTGTAAATTTGTAGATTGAAGCAATGTTTTAACAGGGCTCAGTTCACCCACTCAGGTCATACGCTCAGGGCTTCCACTCAACACTGGAAACATTCCTCTTCCGCAGATCCTGTCCTGATTCTTCTTCTTCTTCCACTTCTCTATGTTGCCGCTCCAATTCCAAACAACATCTATATTAGCGGTCTGACTGTCTGCCAGCCTGACTTGGATTTTGACCTGGAACCGAACCCTTCTGGCCTATCGAGTTTGTTTTGACTAAGCGACTGTGAATGAGCTGGTTGCTTTCGTTGGGCGCTGTAGAAATCTCCAGTTTACGAGTACGATTTTACGATTATCCGGATCTGAGTAGCGTTGTTTGATGCAAGATATATGACGCGTGTCATGACGCCAACAGAGGCACTGACGAAAGTAGATATATGACGCGTGTCATGACGCCAACAGAGGCACTGACGAAAGTAGATATATGACGCGTGTCATGACGCCAACAGAGGCACTGACGAAAGTAGATATATGACGCGTGTCATGACGCCAACAGAGGCACTGACGAAAGTAGATATATGACGCGTGTCATGACGCCAATAGAGGCACTGACGAAAGTAGATATATGACGCGTGTCGTGACGCCAACAGAGGCACTGACGAAAGTAGATATATGACGCGTGTCGTGACGCCAACAGAGGCACTGACAAACTATACGTCATGCAGCCCATCTGAGAAGGAATGACGTTCCTCTGGGGTGACCAGCTGGCGTCTTCTTCCGTGTATCGTTTCATTAAATCATAAGCTCAGAGCGTTCAGAGAAAAGTCTTCAGTACTTTAGAGGAAAAGCTGTTGCTATGGTAATTTTCTGTCTCATTCATATCATTCACAATCTGAATGGTCAATATTGCTTTATTGATTTTTTAATCGCTCATTGGCTGATTTACTGATTGATCGTTGACCAACTTAATTTGATTTGATATGAGCAGTATATCGACTACAGGAAGTTATAAAGATAATGAAATGTAGCATATAGAAACACTTTGTCCTTTCCTCCTCCTCCTTCTGCATCTCCTCTTTCTGCTTCTCCTTCTCGCGATTCTCCTGCTTTGATTCTCCTCCTTCTGATCCTTCTCCTCCTTCTGATCCTCCTCGATCTTTCCTTCTTGAATCTCTGATTCTTAGTTTTCAACTCAGATTCACGCGTAAGCGAAGTATGTCCCGAAGTTGTAAGAATATCAGTAGAACGCTTGCAGATAAAGGCCCAATATAGGAGAGATGGGAATATGCTACGGATGGCAGAAATCAATAGTTTCAAGACAATAAGGGTCGGGATTTAATCCAATATCAATAGACTGAAAGAGTAGGAGGCAAACAAGTGTAAAGATTTAACCGTTTGATCTAGAACCAGCTGAGGTTGTTGTCTAAGATGAGATATAACCGGCATCAGTTAAAAAGAGACATTTTTGTATTTTACATACAGAAGGTTGAATGAGGTAAAACGAGTTTGCGTGAAAGGGACTTTGGAATAAGACGGTTGATTATTATGCCTCTGGTGGGACATGGTGTATGTGATGGAAAGTGGTACGTATACGTCTGCTATGTCAGACCTAACTGAACAGCAGGTACAATCAAGATGTATATAGACGGACAGTGCGCAACAGAGTTGGAATGGCTACAAAAACTAAGCAGCGAGTAGAAAAATGAAGCCTAATCAAAGATGAGAAAGGCGAGGAGTTGCAGCATTGCAGGGCGACACGCAAGTTCAGCTAAATTACAGGGAGACAGGACTCTGTAATATTTGGAGCTTTGTTAGAATTGTAGAAAAGAATTGGGTATCTCGCTACGCAGATTGGAATGTCAAAAAGTACAAGCCTGAAGCGATGAGATGGAATGAACTTTAACAAGACACGAAAGGCCGGCGACATTATACATTAAAGAACGAAGATAATGGTGCAATAAATTAATTAAAAGCAATGTTCTCTGTCTCTCTGTCTCTCTGTCTTTGTCTATGTCTCTCTCTGTCTGTCTGTCTCTCTCTGTCTCTTAGAAAACAGAAATGAAAACTAGATATTATATTCGAAAATGTAATGCAAAAAGCTCTGTGTAAACAAAGACTCGACCAACTTTAATGTAGCAAATTTACACACAACAACCCACAACCTCCTTCCAATCTAATATATCTGTCAATCCTTTTATACAGTGAGGTAATCTTGGCATTAAGTGCCGATTTATGGCCTTGATTTAAACTCATTTGGTCATTAATGGCAGAGGGAGATGTATCTTTTCTAGTAAGACAGTTTCATGACGAGACTTGATGATTTTCTGCCTGCAGCTTGCTATTTTTATGTCGCCTCATCTTCATGGATTGCTTCTTGATTGCTTTGAGGAGTTTACCCCAGTAATGTTCAAATAAGTGGACATGAAACCCGAATGGAAATTTTCTTCCGATGGCTCCAACACACGATTACTTTCTATAGCTGCACAGAGATCAAGATTTTGAACACCCTGTCAAATTACCTTAAATCTCTTGCGTATGCAAGGATAAGTAATAATCATAACTTTAAATCTTAGCTCGTGTCGCTTTATTAAATTGGCTCTGACCGCATCTGAATATGCTTGTACCTGAGTGTGTCTATTAAAATATCACGGCGGTCAAAGAGTTTTAGAACTTTGATGTGTCATTGCTATATTGTCTTGAAAAGCTGCTTTCTTCCTCTGTTTTCCTTCCTTCCTTTCCTCTGAGTTTCTTCCTCTGTCAGTTCTTGCTCGCCACCTTCAGTATCAACCACCATACCAGCCATTGTTTGCTTGGTAAACTATGAACTAAGATGCAGTCGTTATAGATGTCTCTTTCTGTGCGAACATACATATCTTTTGCTCGATAGTTGTTCGGAAATAAAAGATTTGATTTTTGATTTGCTGATCATCATTCTAATCGTCTTCCTTTCGTTAGTCTTAATCGATGTCCTCCTCCTCCTCGTCTTCGTCCTCCTCGTCCTCCTCGTCCTCTTAGTTATACCTCTTCTGACCATTCTTCTACTGATCGTTCTTCTCCTCCTCTTATTCCTCCTCCTAATCGTCCTCCTTATCCTCATCCTGCTGATCCTTCTTCTTTTGATCCTTCCCTTGAGGCCCTTCCCCTCCTTCCGTTTCTCGCCATCGCTTATAACAACAACAGAGTTCTTTGCTGTGTAAATCAATGTTGTAACCTTCAGGGTCTTTCCTCGCTTCCTCTGCGACGATCTCACCCTACCAGTCATTAATCTTATGACCTCGAATGACTTCAAGCCGCAGGAAATCACCGCCAGATGCCCTTACGACCAATACACCTCTCGCCTGACCAACGATCCCGGCGACCAATGCTAAAGACCAGTCCAATTTATGGTGCACTATTATTCAACTCATTATTCAGACGAGTCTGTTTACATTTGAATGCAGCCGCCGCCATTTTATGGTTCGTAAATTTAGTAGTCGCCACAAGAAAAGGAGCACCATAATTGCGGAATGAAACACCTAAACGGAGAACGACTGTAATTGTTGAGTAAAATGCGAGAATTGCACGTTTAAATGCCACAACTGTTGGAATTCACTTGTTTGCTTATACTAAAAACTAGATTATTAAAATGTCAACCATTATACAATACATTACAACAGAATTGATTGTTGATAATGCTTTTAACAAAGTTCAAATACGCACAACGAAGCCAGGCAAAAGCAAACATTAGCAGCCATGAACAGACTGGAAGAGCGAAAGATAGTCTCGGTATGACAGCCGCGAACATAGGAGGTAGACAGCTGCAGATGGCAATCGTGAGTGAGCGCTGGCCAAAGACAAGACGTGTACCAGGAACAACATACTCTCCCGAAGATGGTGGTTGAAGAGATGATCGCCTTTTAAAAGAGCTACAGTGTATAACCAGGATAAATAGGTAAAACGGCAGCTGAATTGCACGTGCTTTGTTCAATAGATTGCCAGTTTGAAGTAAATGCGCTCAGATACAGAAAGCCAGTGAATAATACGAAGATTATAACAGAAAAGTTAAATATAACTAAACTATGTAACTATAACTATAACTAAATGTGAACTATATATCACTTCCGACAAACATGTTGGTAGTGATATGCAGTTCACTTTGGGAAGAAAGTTCACTGTTGCGAGTTCACTGCTTTCTTAGCTTCACTTACTGCCTAAATTGTGCATGATATGCTACTTCTAACGATAACATAAATAATTCCATTAAAGATATAATTAACGGCTTTTCGACTACTGTTCATAGATACCAATTCCAGAATATTGTGTTAAGAGTTAATCGACAAAGTGTAGCACATGTCTGTATGAACACGTTTTTCTAATGCAACCGTATGGCTTCGCCCTGTTAATAATAATAATAAGACAATTTATATAGCGCCGTAGCACAGCCGAGGCCGAAGAAAAGGGCGCTGTACAAGGGTTTGAAAATGGTTTTACCCTGTGAGATCCTTTAACTCCGCTGCCCTTTTTGAAAGAAATTAAAAATGGAATGAAACAAAAGGAATTGTAATTGTATGATATATGTCAGGGTGAAGGAACAGGAAGGGCTGATACTGCGAGTTTTATGTGAGAGACTGTGAAAGTTGAGAAATTCAATCAGAAATTTGGTTTCATTAATCATGCACTATAAATCGATAATCGATTCAGCGCAGATAGGGAAGGGTAGAAGAAGGCCAGACGATCGAGATTTATGTTGTTTGGCTGAAGAATTTAATTACGAACCAAGCCAAGTTCTATATCACTATAACTATATAGCTATAACTACAAGTTCATGATTAATTCGTGTGATTTCTGTAAACGAAGCAAGAGAATCTTATGATTCGTTCAACTTGCAAACGATGCTCAGGATGATCTTAGGCACAGCTGCAGAACATTAAACGAATAATCCTCTTGGCTAAGTCTATAATCTTTACACTCCGTAAACTCATAAACTGTCGCCACTCCCGTTTCAATATTTCCAGATTCTTCGCTGTTCGGTTCTGTCTTCTTCTTGTCTGTCTCTGGATGTTTCCACGAGTGCGTTCTTCTCCTTCTCACTTGACACGAAGTCTCTCGCCTTCCCAGACAAAGTGAGATGCACTTAATTTAATTGAACCTTTCACTTCTCGCAGCATGAGTGCAGTCCAGTTTTTATTTCAATTGAATGGAAAGAACCGTGAATTGCATTTACATATTTGCATGTTCAAGTAATATGAATACATATAATTATATATTAACATATGCATAAGAAGTTTTGATTTGTCTATATGTATATGTATTAATAATTGTGTACATAAGTCTGTGTATTAGAAACATCTTAAACTTAACTTGCAGCTTTTTATTACTGTTTATATCGGCTACATTGGCCTACATACATTCATAGTTTAACGTTTCTTGACAGGCAGTAAACCTTGTTTAATAACAAATTTTGGACTATTTACATGTACAGAATTTAATGAACAGAAATTGTGCATACCTAGAGTCAGATACAAAGCGTTGTTAAACAAACATTTATAATCGTCAACTATTCTGTTTTATCCGAAAGAAAATCAGTTTGTAAATGACTTACATTTTAGCTTAACATGACGACAGTCGGTAGGCCTGAGATTGGTAATCAAAAGTCAAAGCGTTAACAACGAAACATTAACAATCAGGAAGGCAAACAGGCATTCCTCTTTCACAGATCCTATCTTGACTCCCCTTCTTCCTCTTATCCCTTTTTGCGCTCCATTCCCAAACATCACCCACCTTAGCTGCCACGCTGTCTCTCTTTTGGATCTTGACCTGGAACTGAACCCTTTTGCCTATCAATTTTGTTTTGACTGAGCGCCTGTGAATAAGCCGGTCCCCGTGACCTGGCTTTCGTTGGGCGCTGTTGAAATCTCTGATTACGGTTACGATTACGCATAGAGGCAGAGACACACAGAAATTGAGGCGAACTGTCCGAAAGAAACTCCAAGTGCCAGAGAGACAGACAGATGAAGACAAAGATGCATAGAAAGACAGGGCAGAGATATGGCAACCTCATGGACCCACAAATCACAGTCCAACTGTCCCTCGTGATTCTTTATTGCATTCAGTCCCCGTCGCCGTTTATTGCGGACGACCTGGGTTCGTTGCAGTTAAATAAACTCATAACCGGAGGTGGCGACCTGTCATCGCTCAACACGAACTGCTCCCCGATGTCTTGACATTTTACGCCATCGGTTGCTGAGACTGCATGCAGATGCTGTCAAAGGCCCAGTTGTTTCGGGATCCCGTCCAAAAAGCAGGTCCTTCCAAGAAATCCCGAACGACAGAAGATACCGATGTGGCTATCACAATCACCAGCATCACAAACAGTCAAAGACACACTTCTGGCAGACACTTCTGGCCCGACTGGTCGTCTGGCTGGGCTACTTTGATCGACTATTTTGTAATTGTAACCGTAATTATAACCGTTACTGTAAATTTCGAACAAATTTTGAACAAACTGTAGCACGAGAGATTAATCTGAAGCGCTCTAACTAATCAGAAGGACTATACCAGAAAAACCATGCCAATGAGTGACGTTACAGCAGTAAAGGATGCAGTGAGCGAAGATTAAAGTTATGACGAGTTTCATTTCGTTTCGGGACTTGTACTGTTTTGCGATAATGTTTGTAATTTATTACATATATATACATGCATACATATATACATCATTATTGTAATTGTAATTTAAAATTTATAAAACGCCTCTTAGAGGATAAACTCAACAGGGGCGCTTCCGACACGAACAAATAGAACCACTATTAAACAGTACAGTCATCAGGCACTTGCGGAACCCGGAAAGGGGGAGGGAGAGGCGCTCAAGTTACAGTTCGAGAGAGAGAGAGAAGGTTCCAGCGGGTGGGACCAACATAGACAAAGCTTCTGAACTGGGCCGTTGCAGTTCGCATGCGAAGGACAAACAGGAGATTCAGGGTGGCCGAGCGAAGGGAGCTACGGCCAGGCACTAGAATCATGAACATGATCATAATTATATCCTATTTGCATCGAAGAGTACGACTCAATTTACTCATATTTCTTAGCATTATGACGTCAGTTGCTTCTATGGTCATCGTTCTTGGTAATTGCTTCCGTTGGGAAATCCGACAACGATCGAGAAATTCATTAAGCAAATAGAAAACTCAGCCATACAATCTGCCCCCGTCATCGGAGGATGACACAAACAGAGACACAAACACAGACACAAACACAGACACAAACACAGACACAAACACAGACACAAACACAGACACAAACACAGACACAAACACAGACACAAACACAGAAACAAACACAGACACAAACACAGACACAAACACAGACACAAACACAGACACAAACACAGACACAAACACAGACACAAACACAGACACAAACACAGACACAAACACAGACACAAACACAGACACAGTGAGGGAGAGATAGTAGAGAGATTTGGGGAAGGCATGGAACTGCTCCTTAGCTACCATTTCTATCCTTATCTTCTCTTTATAGATGCTCCCAATTTTCAGCCCAGCCCAAGCCCTGCCCTGCCTTGTTCCACACTCTGGCAATTGCCATTTTGTCAGTCATTTTACCGAGTTATGATATCTGGCCCTCGGAGGGGCTGGGGGAGACGCTGTCGGTGGCGTCCGACCTCCAATCGCTGAATCTCAGCCTACATAGACTGGAGAGTGGAAGAGAGAGCAAGACAACACCGGCTGGCAACGCATCTTGCAGAGGCAATGGTGGTGGTGGTGGTGGTGGTGGTGGTGGTGGTGGTGGTGGTGGTGGTGGTGGTGGTGGTGGTCATGATGAAGTTGAAAAAGACGGCGAAAGAAGTGACGATAGAGGATGATAACGGCAATGATGACGGTGATAAAGACTGACAAATATAATGATAACGAAGATGGTAGTAATGATGATGACAACGCTTACAGGAATGCTGCTGCTGATGGTTATTACTATGATGATGATAATCAAGATAACAGTGATGATGAATATAATGATGATTATGATGTTGATGATTATAACGATGATGATAACAATGCTTAGTTTAGTGAAGTTGAAGAGGAGATGGTTGAGAAAACGTGCAAAGCAATGTAAAAGAGTAGTGTATGTGGAGCATCTTATGCTACTTCTGTTGTCGGTACTTTGCCTAAGCTTCGTCAACAACTCAGTGGGAGTTCGAAATGAGTCGAGCATTAAATACGATTTCAATTGTTTTCCAGCTGTGAAAACTGTGGACTTCATCACTGCGGGCGGTCATTCCCGGAAGACAACAGTCTTGAGAAATTCCAATATAAATTTATTATTATTACTCTGAAGATTATTATTGCTGTTATTATTAATTTATCATTAATTTATTTCTAGGTCTATTTGTGTTTATGTCATGTTACAATAATTCCTGAATGTTGCAGTAATTCGCAACTGATGCTGAGATTAAGAACTTAGTTTGGATTGTCTAGACCTTTTCAGGATCTTGCAAAGCAAAATAAGGCGATCCTTTGTGACGGCGGTGGGCGTCACCAGTCTAACAAGAGAGATCGTGCTCCAACTCTTTGATGATAACCCTAGCCCACTGATCAAAGTCGGACCAAGAGCTTCAAACGTCACCAGAACAAAGTGAGTTATTTCTACTAGAATTCAGGCCTAATATTTATTTATTCTCTAAGTTCACTTAGTATGATGTGACGGAGCTTTGAAAAGAACAGAAAATATTAGTAGGTCTATGTATGTTTTACAACATCGTAGGTGTAGTACCGATTCTGCCGTGCTTTCGACTGTCAGGTAAATATTGTGCTAATGCATGCATAATAAAGCATTTTCGTTGTCAGTAATAGCTGGGTGTTGAAAAAGACACTGCGTACCAAAATATACGAGCCGAGAGAAGGTCACACCTAGGTAGACTACAAAATATATTTTGTTCATAATAATTTTATGTTGTCCATCAAATGAATGAAGTTTGGTCTTTCCTCACTGGATTATTTAACTAACCAGAAAACACGAAATGAAAAGATCATGTATACATATATACATACATGCATGCATACATACATACATACATTCCTACCTACCTACATACATACATAAATACATATTTACATATATCCATACATCCACATATAATACATACATACATACATACATTCCTACCTACCTACATACATAAATACATAAATACATTCCTACCTACCTACATACATACATAAATACATGTTTACATACATCCATACATCCACATATAATACATACATACATGCATTCCTACCTACCTACATACATATATACATACATACAGTACATGTGCCTACATTTAAGCTTACAGCTCTTAAGAAGAAGCTAGGAAGGACGGGCTGTTAAGCATTCTCGGTTAACTTGTAATGGTCATATCACAACTGCATGTCTTCTGGACCACTTCAAAATCTTGTGTTATGTTTTGTTTTGCTATATATGCATATATGTCTCAGTCCCTTTTGGGTCTAACATTTGAATCCCAATAATCTGTGGTCTTCAGTGCATAACGTGTATTTGTTTTTTTTTGGAACTGATAAAGTTTCAGTCAATAAAGTTTCATTCATACATGCATGCATACATGCATCCATACATAAATACTTACATACATACACAAGTACACACATGCAATCATTCATTCATATGTACATACATACATACATACATACATACATACATACATACATACGTACGTACATACATAGATACATACATGCATGCATTATCTGTCTACTGTTTATATGTACATGCTTATAGGCAGCCTTCGCTTACCCAGAGACAGCCAGATGCCCACTGCAGCCGACGCAGATGTCGTCGAGGAGGAATATGGAATTCGAAATTTCTCCATCGTCCCTTCTTCCTTCCTATCTTTTCTCTTAACTTCTGTGTCGCAAATTCTAAGGCGAGATCAGAATCAGTCGAGCGTGACGTGTTGAGTCGTCAAGGGAGAATCAACCGATTCAATGCGTCTCGATGCAATACATGACGTCCACCGGCCGGCGAGTGACGCCTTTGCATCCATCCGCATCTCGATATGGCTCGGCTCCGTCAGCATCCGGCTGCCGTCGTCGTGTTACATTAACAGCACTGTCGCATCCTGGCCTACGTGATGTATTGTAACGTTTATATAGCGCCTTCTTGTATCCTTCTATGGGTCTCAATATGAATAATTAGGCTGCAACCAGAATGAAAAAATAAACAGATAGACATAGAGATAGACAGACAGACAGAATGACAAACAGATAGATATACAAGGAGATAGACATCTAGATAGAGATACATAGAGACAGATATACAGAGAAACAGACAAAGGCAGACAGGAAGACATATAGGCAGACAGACAGGCAGACAGACAGAAGGACAAACAGAGAAAAACAAAGAGACAGACATGTCGATAGACATGCAAAGAGACAAACAGAGAAAGGACAAAGAGCAAGACAGAGAGACAGGAACACAGATAGGCAAGCAAACAGGAAGGCAGGCAGACAGAAAGGCAGGCCGAAACATCGTAAAAGCTTCTTTAAATGCCGCTTTCAATGGCAGGGTGTCACAAGACAGAAACAGCGAAAGACAACCGAGTCATTGCCTCATGCGCCCCACTTTCCAGAGTAGCAGGGAGAAACGTCTAATGATTATTTATAGGTAGGTGCTCAAGATAGCATCGGGTGACATATACATTACTAATCTCATCCCAATTTGAAGGCAGAATTTTCTTATCTTACTTTGACCTTCAATATTTTTAGATGATTTGATATCTTGAATTGATTTCGTGACATGGTTATCACGAAAATAAAGTCCTCTAATGAGTGTATGTGCGTGTGTATGGGTGTGTTAGGTGTAATGAAGCATCTAGATCAACATCATAAGCATGTGCTACTAAAAGATGTTATTATTGTACTGTAATTAGTAACTTCTAACTCGGAGATGTCTAATACACAAGGCATCAACCGATTGCGCACCAAAGCCAAGCCGCAATCAGGTCAATATCCAGAAGGTCAGTCCACAAGACAGAGAGGCAACCTATATTAAATGTCCATACATACACAATATGTACAATCGTTCATACATATACATACATGCAGGCAAATGTACATACAATACATACAATATAATACAATACATACATACATACATACAAGCATGAATGCATACTTGCTTACTTACTTGCTTACTTACTTGCTTACTTACTTGCTTACTTACTTACATAATTACTTATATACATCCTTCAAAGACTCTGCCTTACCTTCGCATCACCAATCCCAGAATTCTGGGTAGCACACTGCAAATCTAAGTCTGGGTTTCTACAATATGCAAACGAGAGCCAGTCTACCTGTTAGAGGTTGACCGATTCGATATGGCGGTCGGGCTTCGCTGATAGGAGTCCAAATAAGCCTACCGTCCATGCAAAAAGCATGAAATCCAAAGCAAACTTAATGAAAATTTAAGAATGCAGACTCTGAGATCCGGAACGGTAGACGTCCGAACATATTGATGTAAATTCAGACGGAGAAATCTATCGGATCTATCAAACACGCACGAAACACGGTGAATTTAATCAGTTTGGCCTCCATGTCTTGTGGTTCTCAATAAGAGAAATTCTGATCTTCAGATCCATTGAGGTTCCACTTTTCGCCTTACTGACAGCAAACTGAAGTCATATTGGCCATAAATTTTAATAACTATTAAAAAAAACTTTACAGCCTTTTAACCCGATTTAAACTAGTACAAAACCCAATTGCAGTTCCAGTTTTACTATCTAAATTCTTTCATTCCATTTCGAGTTTCACTGAACAGATCGAGAGATATATTGTTGTGCAATCGGTCATATTTATCGACAGCACTAAATACTTCTTACCTCACGCCGGCTGGTAATTGAAAAACCGGTTTCGGTGTATGCATAAGGTTCCTGTTTATTTTGTAGCGCATATTTTATGCCATATTATATAACTTCACAGTGACTCTGGTGTTTTGGTGAAAAATATTCAAAGTACTCAGTCCCTTTCCCCATTAGGCTATCTTCTTCATCTAGTCGTTTGACAGTTCTTATTCATTTGCCGAATTGTATCCTAGAAACTGTTGGTTTTTGTACCATCTTGTTTCCCCGGGGTACTGAACCTGGAAGCGCTTCTGAGTAGTTCAATCTGCAAGAAGCGCTATATAAGTTATCAAATACGATACGATACCACTACAAATGCAGAGCTAAACGAAATCGCTGCATTCCTCTGAGAAACGGCCATGGATCGTTGTGATGTGTCAGACTTACATACATACTTATGTACAGACGTCCATAACTAAGTTTTGCTTCCAATTGCTATAGTTTAGAAGCCCACGAGATAGCCTATCACGCCACTGTAGCGATTGTATCTAATGAAGTCATTCTAATGGTTGCTCGGTCGTGTGCCTAAGCTTTCGATCACGCTCGGCTGCCTGCACGGGTCAGGCAGAGGCTATGAACTATAGACGAAGGGCTTAGTAAGTGTGGGGGCTTCTACGAAGACTTGTTCGGTAAGAGGGGGAACGGAAATTTTATTACCATGCTGAGCGATAAAGCCAAACGCAGCAGGTGCAATAACACAGTCTCTTCTTGGACTTCCAAATAAGTCACTATTATTATTAGTAGTAGTAGTATTCGGTAAGCCTATTAATATTGTCCAGGATCGTTGTTTGTCATTTACGATAGCAGATAATTTACAGTGCTTTTCGTGACGGCAGGGAAAACTCTTTGTTATTTTGTTCTCATTGTTTACATTGTTATAAGATTGCTTTGAAAGTAACGACAATAATGAGCATGACGATTATGTTAGCCGTCCATAATGACAGCTACAGGCGTTATTTTTATTGCTATTAAAAATAGAGTAAAAAATTAATTATAATTGTGCGCAATTAGGCCTATAATTGCAATTAAACATAATTATTTCTGCTAGAGTGTTTCTAGTCTTCGTTGATGTTAGCTTGGTGGCATCGATGAAGACTACTATCAGTTTTAGCTCGTCATCATCAGCATTATCACCATCGCCATCGCCATCATCGTTATCACCACCACCACCACCATCACCACCACCACCACCATCGTCATCATCATAATCATCATAATCATCATCATCACCGCATCATCATCACCATCATCATCGTCATCAATGTCATCATCGTCATCATCAATATCAGCATCATTATCAAGTTTTCAGTTCATCCTATGCCTAACTTGTAATTGATATGAGTATAACAAATATTTTTATGTTATTTTAAAATAATAAGCATACATATACGTTAAATATACCGTGTACCACAAGGACCATAATGAGTGGGCGCTAGAATAATTGCCTAAAGACAGATGTCCATCACTCAGTTGCCGAAGAAATAGGTGTCGCTTCTAGACGCACCTGTTTGCAACGACTTTCCTCAATGGACGATGCAATGCTCTGCTGGTCACTTGAGGCTTGACTGACGCAGATGTGTTCTGTATATTTCTTTTTTGTTAAGTCTACAAGCCAACTCAGTATCGATTGTTAAGGATCTAAATCTCTTGTCGACAGAAATACGCATATAATGAACAATCGCTTTCCCTTACGTTAGCCCACCTTGTCTTGCCTTAATATGCATCTTCTTATCTTGCCTTGCTTTACCTTACCTTGCTTTAACTTACTTGTCTCGTTTTATCTTACCCTACGTTACCTTACGTTACCTTACATTGAATTGTCTTGCATGTCTTCACCTTACCTACATTTGAGGCTTATATATGCCAGTGTTTGTGGGTCAGTTTAAGGGTCAGCTATTCGTTCTTGCTGTTTCTGTTGTTGGGGTATATCGTCGGTCAACTCTATTTCTGTCTACTTCCCAGCATAAGAAGACCAGAGACGACTTTAACGACGCTATTAACTCCGACAGACTGCAGCCGACGGCCGACGGCGGTACAGATGTCTGCTGGCTAGAATGGAAGGTAAATCTTTCTTTCTGTTGGGTTTTAGGGACATCAACGCTTCGCGCCCACACCTTTCTACTTTCCGTGATGTGCGATTTGATATATGGTCTGTCATCCACTGCGTACCCTCGGCTTCGATAGAAAAATGGGCCAAAAACCCGGTCCCTTTGTTCGCCTCAATAGAGACAGTTTAGCGTCGCTTAGGCCCGTCACCATAGACCACAGCCCTGGTTGAGAACCGCCTAAAGGCGGGCAAACTACGGCACCCCTATGCGTCGCTCATGGATGGAGGCATGTGCTTCGGACTTATCTTACTTTGATGATAAAATTAGAACGGTTTGTACAATGCGTGTTTAATATACGCTACTCGCGTATGCGCTGGAGTGTAGTTTAGGTCTCAGTAAAACCATCATGGAAAGCACAGTTGTTGTTGCGACTGTGTCGCGGTTGGGCTAGTTCGATGGATATTATTGTAACGATGAAAGCCATACGATAGATAGATAGATAGATAGATAGATAGATAGATAGATAGATAGATAGATAGATAGATAGATAGATAGGTAGATAGATAGATAGATAGATAGGTAGATAGATAAATAGGCTGTATTGTTAATACTATGGTCGAATCGTATTTATATCTAAAGCAAAGGTAATCACTACGTATATAAGGAGTTCCAAAATTGCTTACCTGTATGACTAATCCAATAACTGATTACTTTTACTGAAGTATAGGCCAACCGGTTTAGATCTTATGTTGTTGATGCGATGTGATTCAGACGCAGTACACGTTGACAAACTGTGGAACATGACGAAGATCAACATTGCAAAGTGAATGTTAACCCATTCTGAAAGGGTGGACATTTGATTCAGCGTGGGAGTTTCTTCGGACCATATGTTGCATGATACTACTGTATCGATTATGCCTTAAATGTAGAAAGTATCCGGTGGTGAAGCAGTGTTATTATTAAGCATATGTCGGATTTACCAAACCTACCTGATATTGCGTTTATCGACCTTATCAACGGCAAATCTACAATGCTGGTGTGTTGTTCATTGTTCATTGGTGGGCAACGTGTTAACTTCATGACATCGGTTTATTACAACCATTTTGTGACTGCAGGAAGCAAATCGGATCCGCTGATCTTCTATTTCTGGTAACTAACGCAATTCTACTGTAGTCAACGATAATTGCTGTTGATCAGCTAACAAAGAGGAACTTCTGCGATAACGAAAATCGCTCTTGTAAACCCTCCATTTCGTAAATGTTCGAGAGATAACCAATGAAACCAGGACATTCAATTTACACGATACATTCATAGCGGTAACATGCAAGATAAGGAGTGGTCAAACACGGCAGTTAATAGCAATAGGTAACTGTTATTGTAAACGAACAGTAACTTCAATAAGGTCACCGATCAAAGGTCGTGATCAATTGCAATAAGTATGGATCCTTGATTAGGTTTGATGACGTAACGCTTGACAGCCTACGGGACTCATGGGGTAATAGGGGTTGGATATAGGATTCGAAGTATGATTCTTGGAGTTGAAATAGCGAAGAAGAGGAGCCGACCTTGGCCTTGGATCATCTGGATGACCTTCGTCGTCCTGTCCAGCGCCTTCACTCCGTCCACTGACCGCTGTGACGTCGCTCAGAGTCGCTGCGTCCAGAACCCCGCCTGCCTTCCGGTGCTTCGTCGCTACCTCACCCTCTGCTCGGACCTCATCGACGGCCCCCTGACTTCGGTCTGTTGGCCGAGGTGCAGGCGCACTCTGCCACTCCTTCTCGGCATTCCAGATGGACAGGCCTTCGTCGGCTGTGACTGCCAACACAACTCTCACTGCTTGCAGCAGCGTCAACGACTACAGATCTGCAGTCGTAGGTTCGGCCCCTCCTCCATGCGTCCTTTACTTCCGGCGGGGGGAAAGATCGACGAGGCAACAACGTGCTCTGAGGCCAAGAAGTTCTGCGCAGACGATAAGGCGTGCCATGATGCTCTGACGATCGCCAACGTCGTCTGCTCGGAAGTTGGAAGGCGAGGCAGCTGTGATCGGACGTGTCGAAACAGCCTTCGGACCCTATATGGCAGCAACCACGGAAGACAGCTGATGCCGTGTCGATGCAATGACTCCACTTCTGAGCCCCACGTGTGCAGTGCCCTCCGTCAGGAGACGAAGACCCTGTGCCTCAAGCGACGCTCGAAGCAAAGCCAGTCCACTGCGCTGGGGGCGATAACGAGCACCCCTTCGACAGTCGCAGACCGACCCTCAGTCCCCCCAACATCTCAGCGACATCTCATCAACGCGTCTCTCAAGTCAAGGATGCTCCAACGTTCAGGAGCAGACACGATTCACAGCGTCTCGCTTGTGACGGAAATGACACTTCCGACAACTTCCGGTTCAGCTGGCGACAAGCGCGTCACAGAAGCAGATAGAAGTTCCCGGAAGCACGCTTCGGCTGGGGCTAGTCACGCAGCGAAAGTTCCGAGCAATATGGAGGCGGCAAATGACTCAGCGCGGAAATCTGTGCCGCTTTGGAGCATCTATTGCTACGCTTGCTGGATAATAGCATTATTAGCCTTAAGACTCGACTGGAATAGATGAACCTCGAATCCATACGAAACTATAAAAAGAACAAAATTCACATTCACTTGGTAGGGAGCTATCTTGACCACTATTTCCTTCATGTCTTTGACAACGCTTTCGACCTCTTAAAAACCAACATGCGATATTTCATGATTATGGTGTTTACTCTAAGCATACCGTCTGCAAACGCTATATACATCATAATCATCATCATCATCATCATCGTCATCATCATCATCGTCATCATCATCAATAACGTGCCTCTCTCTGGAGCGTTGCCTTTTCCACAATTTTCCGCCAACCGTCACGGTCCTGGGCATCAATCGATAGTCGCTTCAAGCCAAAATCGCATTCCAAAGTCATAATGTGTTGGAGAAGCCGGGTCAAATTCCAATATGTGTTCGGATTGACCATGTCTTGAAACAGCAACATCATGTGGTCCTTCCCACGCCAAAAACCTAAGGTATCTAATTATACGCAGCAACTGCACAAGTTTAATTCATTGACGTAATTCTGTCATACAACAGAATTGCCCGACACGTAATTTGGGTGTTGTATTTGATTCTAAACTGTTCTTCAGTCAACATTTTAACTCAATATGTAGGTCAGGCCACTGCCATAGTCATGGCATCCGAAAGATCAGGCACCACAACCTTTTCTGCCTTGGTTTGTCTAGGAAATGCCCTAGTCTCTAGCCGTCTTCGCTACAGGAATTTCAAGAGTCAATTGATGAAACTTCAAAGGGTTCAAAGCCATCTTCAAGAGGAACTAATTAGAGGCACACTTAGTAGACAAGACAGTCTACTCAGTTAGGAACTATGAAAAAGATATCAGCCTTCAAAAGGGAATTGGAATCCGTTGATAGGGTTCTACGTGAATGCGGAGTCCTGCCAGCATAAGATTTACTATCATACACCTATACACGGAAGAGTTAATCGTTGAAGACGAACTTTATAATCAACTAGGCCTGCTAGGAGCGCATGCAAACGGTTCCAACAGAAGGCGGTCTGAATTATGTTGTTGACTTCCACTATACATAGACCCGCATGCATCACATGGTTTTCCGCATTCTTGTAATGCATTGCTATTAAAAAAATTAATTACATCAAATTGCATATAGATGCGTGTGTAATGCAATTTATATAAAGCTAATGTAATGTTACACCTTATATATATATAAATATGTTTATCAATGCGAATTCATACAGCATCAAACGACTTTCGATATCCTTGTGTAGAATACTTTACAGAGTCAACTGGCAGGTCGAGTGGCAAAAGATTGAAGTCGTAGGCTGATCTTCAACAGTTTCTTTCAAAATGTACAGTTTTGTTCTTTCGAATGAGAGTTAAAAGGTTGTTTCAAGCACGCTGGCCATCCCCCTAACAGCCCCGGCCATCCAATCCAACTCCTGCCCTATAGACAAGGCCTGTATCATGTACATCATGAAGTCTTTTATAGATAGCTTAAACAGCACACTGTATGATCCGACCTTGTGATTTGTATAGCTGCAAAAAGCCATGGTATGATGGTATCAGTCCGTGCGGTAATTTAACATCTGAGTATGCAGTATAGGAGATAGGTCGACCGAAATTCCATCAGAGGTTAATTGTATAAGCGGCTGAAAACGACTCACAAGGGTTGGAGAGCACCACTCGAATCCAAAACGCCACCATCATGTTTAATCACTCTAATCAACCGATTTGCTTTGATAATTGTGCAAATACCATGTATACATATGCTTTATAAGCATATTCGTTCATATTTATATACATACGGTCTATTGCACATATTTCTAAGTATGAACATAAGGCACATTTGCAGAAAAACTCGTTTGCTCAATCTTCATATATCGGCATTGGGTTACCACTGATTATCTTTGCTATGTATACATTGACTATATAATTAGTTCTATGTTTACGTACATATTTGTAGGCTTATTTGCGATCTACACTACTCGGCCAATGTTCGGTATGCTTATAACTAATTTGTTTTTGTGTATGGGTGGTTGTATGTGTGTACGCATAAACAGTTATGCTTATGTAATGGGATACATAGGTCTATGTAGACATTCCAAGTCCGCTTCCCAGCATAATTTCTCTGCCATTGAGCTGAACATGTATTATATCGTTACCATGGCTGTTGGAATGTTCTTAAAAACCCTACTTTAATTGCTTCTGTTACATTACATTGCAGTTCATCTGCATTCGGCTTTAAATCACATTATGAAATGGTAATCGTAAATTCGAGATTTCTTCAGCGCCCAACGAAAGCCAAGTCGCGGGAATCACCTTATTCACAGGAGCTCAGTCAAAACAAAATCGATAGGCAAGAAGGGTTTAGTTCCAGGTCAAGATCCAAGAGGCATACATACACAAATCTGTACTACGGTGTAAACATTTGAAATAATTCTAGTGCATTTGGAAAGTTTATTTGTATAGCGCTTGTCCAGTTGCGCTGATGCAGACCAATGCTTTGTTTGTGCTTCAGCCGAAATATCTATTAAAACAAGGACCATGCCATCTGATAGACATGCATGCATGCAGGCAGGAGGCAGGCAAGCAGGCAGGCAGGCGGGCGGGCGGGCGGGCGGAGGCGGCGGGCGGACGGGCGGGCGGGCGGACGGGCGGGCGGGCGGACGGGCGGGCGGGCGGCTACAGTGGGTGGTGTTTAGAATTGAAATTGGCAAAGTTGTTGATTACTTTTGGCGCTGAAGAAATCTCGAGTTTTGCGGCCTTTCTTCTAAACCACCGTGGTTCAAATCTCGTTGCTCACGTCGCACTGATGCAACCTGTAAGAAAAGGTTGTCATTTTGTTGGATTGCAGTTGTCCAGTTGCGCTTAAAAGTTGAATATAGCAAAGGGTAGATGAAATAAACAACGACAACGATCGACGACGCATAAAAATAAGAACACGAACGAGAACACGAACAAAAAGAATACAAGCGTCTGAGGAACATTGTTGAAAAGAGGTTTCGACAATAACAGGCGATTATTTCCTTCAATTTATATTGCTTATATACAAGGCAGGGAGACAGTATTACTATTATATGTGGCGATACATTGTTCATGAATAGCACATAACTTAACTGAGCATTACATTACAATACTCGACATTACATTCAGAAATTGAGTCCACATGTGAAGGAGACTGGATGAGAAAGCGGTCGAGTGATGATATCTTGTTGTAAAGCAGATAGCGGTCTCCAGTGCAGTGACCGTCAAATGTAGGCCTATTTATAGACAGCGTTTATCGTCGTAATCGTAATCTCGAAATTTCTACAGCGCTCAACGAAAGCTAAGTCGCGGGAACCAGCTTATTCACAGGCGCTCAGTCAAAACAAAATCGATAGGCAAAAGGGTCAAGATCCGGGAGTCAGGCACTCAGACAGTCGGACGGCTACGGTGGATGCTGTTTGAAACTGAAGCGAGAAGAGAGACAAGAGGAAGAGGAAGAATCAGGATAAGATTTCTGGAAAAGAAGTGTTTTCAGTCTTGAGTGAAAGACCTGCGCAGAAACTGAAAGAGGTGAAGTGTTGGTGAGTTCGTATGATTGACCAGACAACTGTCGCAATTCTGGCGGGAGTTTATTCCAAAGGGGTGGGGCAGCTATGGCTATGGAGCGATTTCCAAATTTTAAGGATGAGGTGACGGGAGGGCGAAGAAGTGTTAGGACAGATGAGGAGCGGGTTGAGCGGAGTGGTTGGATAGTAAATAATTGACGAAGATAGGAGGGTTGGGAGGATTGAAGTGTGTTGTAGGTGAGGGATAAGACTTTGTACTCGATTCGTTCTGGTATTTTAAGCCAGTGCAGTGATTTGAGAACAGGGGTGATGTGATGGTATTTGGGGGTTTTGGTGACAGCACGTGCGAGAGCATTCTGGATAGCTTGTAGGCGATTTATCTGGGTTGTGTCAATATTGAGGAAAAGTGAATTGCAGTAGTCAAGTTTTGCATGGACTATGGATGTGGCAATGATAGATGCGGTTTTGAAGTCAAGCATAGGACGGATTCTGCGAAGGTCGCGGATATGCATAAAGCAAGAGCGGGAAAGATGGCTGATATGATCAGAAAAAGTAAGGTTCTGGTCTGGGGAAGGAAATTATAACCGAAATTCTAACTGTAATTTTTTTTAAAATTGTAGGCACTAAACTGCCCCTAAATCTACGGGGAACGACGGCCTAGTCTTGGCACTAAATTGCGCTTAATTCCAACCGTAATCCACATGCACCGTGTCGTCACTTGACAGTTATTTGACTCCGCTAGACGGACGGGTCCTAAGACGAGGCGAAGGGATAGGGAGGGAATCACTTGGTCGAGCTAAGCAAATGACAGACTATCAGGACGGCGATGCAGAATTATTGCTTCCTCGAGCACCCGTCCAGTAATACCAATGAAAGCCAAGACAGGCCTATTGGTTTATGTATGTCGGACAGCAAGCGTTAAGGCGACTGAAAGCTTTTAAGAAACTAATCTTGAATGTGATGTTACAGTCGAGCGATCCGCTTATGCACTCACGTTCCCGTCCTTTAGACGTTAAACATGAGCACTAATGACACAGTCATCGGATTACCGCAGCTTATTATATTAATGTTGGAGTCGTTTCGTTGTGTAGTAACACAAATCTGTACTACGGTGTAAACATTTGAAATAATTCTAGTGCATTTGGAAAGTTTATTTGTATAGCGCTTGTCCAGTTGCGCTGATGCAGACCAATGCTTTGTTTGTGCGTCAGCCGAAATATCTATTAAAATAAGGACCATGTCATCTGATAGACATACTACAAAAATGCTAACAAATGAGTCTTACGTTACCCTACCTTACTATATTCACTCTGTGGATAACATGCGGTAATCCAATAACTGGGAATATTAGTGTTGATGTTTAACGACGTGTCGTGAGGATGCTGGCTTTTTGATGTTTGCTATTTTGTTGGATGATTCTCTTGGATTGTTTTGCTTCCCTGAAAATAGTATGAAAAAGCGGTGTTCCTCTTTCTCTCTTCCTCTAGCTTCTTTCCTTTTCAGAAGTTCTTTTCTATTGGCTAATTTGTTTATTGCATTTATTTTTAACACACCAGTTCTTAACTAATTGTATACTATTTAAAAGTTATTAATGATATTAGTTTTTAATAAACTCCGCCACTGCCTTGTTTGGTAGCAGTGCCAGTCCCAAGCCTGGATAAAGGAGGAGGGCGACGGCAACGGCCTTTGATGCCATAAGCTATCGTTAAACATTGGAACTACTAGTTTTTAATATATTTAGGATGGCACCATGCATAAACAGAATCCTAAATAATACACAATGAACATCATAGCAGTAGAATTTAGGCTCTTGAATAGTCTACGTGAGTATATACAACAGCTCTTTATGAATTGTAAGCATGGAATACGAGCTTTAATTAAAAGCGGACATCTGCAGTTTTGCTTACAATCCGTTACACTAAGCAGCGCAATATTTTATCAGTCTAAGCAACCCTAGACCTTTTTAATTATGCTATAACAGCTAATTACTTTTATATACTGAATATCTCGAGCTTAGCATCAGATGTTGCCGACTGTAGAACGGAAGGCATGTTTTCTGTGCGAGTTTGAGGTGACATAATAATTATTTCTGAACAAGTTTCAAGTTCTGGAATTGAGTAAAAATATTTTAATAATCATCCAGCATATTTTCGTAGACGGCAATATATATAGCAATATATATAATGACTGTTAATACAGCCCTATATTTTTACACTTATATATTCTTAGGCCACAAATATTAAAATGTAATCTGCTATTCTGTATGCAGTATAACAAAGAAAAACCTAGTTGAAATTTAAATGAATTGCTGGAATACTATTGATTAATTGATTGTTGCTTATACATTATATACAAGCAAAATGTATCTATTTTTGCCAATGATAAATAAAGGTGGCGTTGCATATATGCCATGGTTTTCCATTGCGTGCAAACCGCATGAAGCTCAACTTACATTGAACTTCATTCAACAGTGCATTTGTCGACGATCTTTCGAAGTTGTCAATCGATCGGGCTTCGAATCGTCCACTCTCGCCCTATTTGTAGCTTTGCTTTAACTCGGGAAAAGGCACACAGTATCTGATTGTCGATCGCATTTTAATTAAATAAACGAACAACTGAGTCACAGCAGTTCATGAATATTCACAGTTTCTAAACTCACCAATCTATCACGACAATTGTAACTCAAGTCACCAACTGAGAACACGACAGATTACCTGTACCAAATCTTTTCTCGCTCTTACGCCAAAGCATTAGCATCCGCTATACAGTCTGTTTCCCGCTAAGTCAATGGTAACCGCTGACGTCGGATGTTGCACGCCAAAGCTGACCAATGAGAAGTGTATATTTAAAATTTGCGCGCGAACTCCGACCAATTACAAATAAGTCAACAACCAGATAACGCGTTCACAGAAAATTCACAGAAAATTCGCCCCAGCCGACGTTACACCAACACCCCAGCATGTGTTCGATGCAGGTCAGCCAGGCACACCAAGTAACAGCAAGCACGTGATCAGCACGTGCACGAACAAATCAATAACCCAGTGACGTTACGGAAGTTTCCAATTCAAACGTGTGAATACACAACAGTGCAAAATTGACGCCTGCACTATATATATTATATCAGTATAAGTGGTTAAAGTGAAAACGATCAGCCAAAGGCAACTGCCTGAGTTGGCCTGAAACTATAGTACACATATTAAGAACTCACATATCATGTACACATCCATACATAAATACAAATACCCGTACAAGCAAACATACATACATACAAACGTACTTACATACATACATACAAACAAAGCTTGATTTTGGAATTGTCATGTTTAGACGGATCAATAAAGCGATATCAAAATGCACAATCATATACCATGTTTGCCTGAAGACCTTAGAGGATAAATAAATAAATGAATGAATAAATAAATAAATTTCAGTTGCCTGTTTTGCGAGTCCATGCTCTTTCCCCGCTGAATTAATGCCTATAAGGAATTGGTGACTGAACCTTTTTTCAAGGCACGCAGAGAACGCTGGTCCGCGATATATGACTAATGAATGCATTCCACATGAAGTATGGCGTTTCAGTTATGTATGTTATGCGACAGATAAAAATATATACGACATACTTATATAACTTATGTATGTAATCGTACATATGGCGTTGGCGTGAGTATCCCTGCATAGCTGTCTTGATTTTTAAAGGTATTTGCATTCATAACTGATTTCCGCTTTAGCCGTACTTGGAAACCATGGCATGCAGCGTCGTTGCGTTGTGGAGGGCGGTAGATTGCACGGATTGTGGATTTCAGGTACAGCGGCGGCGGTAGCAGAAATCTCCCTTTTGCATCGTGGAAACGCCAGCCGGACGAGACTACATCTGTAGACCAGATAAAAATGCAATTCCGGCTGATCACAAGCTAAACCACCCATCGGTCCTCGGGGATGCTGTTTACGGGCACCGCCTGCCTCTGGCGCGAAGGCCCGGCTTGCCTGGCTGGCCGGAAACGCGTGGTGAGGCGAGGTGGCTTCAGACAACGCCTCGACCGCTTAGGAATTCCGCCGATGACTGAGCATTAGCAGGATGAGGCTACATTCGCATCGGGTGAAATTGAGACGCGGTTTCCTGGTTATGGAAAAATTTTGAGTATTAGGGTGCAATAAACGTAAATAAATGTAAACGTAAATCTCCGAAATTCCTCAAAGCCACAGAAAAACCGCGCGGAGACCAACTGATTCATCGGCGCTTTATCAAATCAAGTGCGCAACAGCCAGGTTGTCTGACCAGTTGCGGTGCCAGGTCAGAATCCGGGGGGGGGGTCATCCCTGAGAGACAACATGGTGCTAATCGTTGGTGATGGTAGTCAAGAGATGGTGCAGAAGCAGAAGCAGGATAGGATAGCTTGAACAGCTCGGTTTTCAGTCTTCAGTGAAAAGCAGCAGGAGAGAGGGATAGCGAAGAAGCTCTTGTCTTGACAAGCGAGCACGGGAAATGTGCGAACTAGCGGAGGTCTTTCGGGTGAAATGGGTTTAGGCCTAGGTCTACATTATAGGCTACATATTGAAGAATTTAGGTTTGGTTTAAGGTAAGTTCTTATGGTTTGGGTTAGATTATCCGATATAGGGTTAGGCCTAGACAGGGTAGAGCTTGATTAGAACTAGAGCTAGGAAATTTATGGTGAAGGTCATTGACAATATTTCGGGTCAAGGTTAAGTTTAAGTCTAATTTAATTGGTCAGCTAAAGTAGGGCTTTAAGTTAAGGGATAACTAAAGAGGTAAAGTAACGGGCTTAAAGTAAGTTTTGGTTTGTAGGACCTACGTTAACGTATTTGGGGTTTGTTATCGTTTGGTCTTGTCGCATGGAATCTTGTCGTCAGGGGCGTAGCAATAGATTGTGCAGGTTGTGCAAAGCACAAAGGCCCACGAGACCAGGGGCCCTGTGCCCCTAAGGGGCCAAGGCCCGGTTGATCAATTACTTAAAGAAAAATAGCCAAAGTTCAGTTTGCACAAGGGCCCTCGGAAGGCTAGCTACGCCACTGCTTGTCATATCCGGTGCGATTATCCGAACACTGACCGGATGAGACCGGCAGAGATAAGACGGAGCAAAGTGCACGATGGCAAATGTTCTCAGTGGAATGACCGCCGACATTTGTGCATTAATTGCCGGAATATAAATTACACAGAAACAAGATTGCGATAGTTCCAAATAAATAATGAAGCAAAGGAATGGAACCGTACAATAACCTTGGTGAATTACAATCCTTAAAGTAGTATGCCCTAAGTAGCGTCAGCATATTCTGACGTGTGTCCAAAACGCATAATTTGTCTGCTGATAACGAACAATCAGTGGCAAATTCAGTAGAGCGTGATAGACCAGATGAATTTCCCATAAATCTGACTGACGAAAGTCTACTGTAATTGTTTTTCTCATTAAACCACAGATTGAACCATGAGCCCTACGCACTTCACCCCAAATTCATATTCGTGATTGTTGCTCTGGCCTTCGGGTCCGGAGGTCAGTCTAGCATTTACAAAGATCACAGATCTGTTTCTGCATATACGATAGACCGCAAAGTCTCTAGAACTACTTGATTGCAGGACACACAATGGCCATGATTGAGATGTGGTAAATAAATGTACACGTTTTTCTATAGCAACTGTTTGGCCTCGACCCTGCTCATTCTATAGCCACAGTATGGCTCATGTGTGTCCTTCTGTGACAACCCTTTCATGCATCCTTGGTTTGTCATCGCCCTCTGGTGTGTCCAATGACCTCGTTGCGATTTCTAGGGGAGAGGTTCGTGTGGGTACGTGGAGCATTCGTTCGTTGAGAACCAAGAACGTCTTCTTCCCTGACACGATCGGCGATCATTGTTAGCCGTCTGGTTGTCTTAGTCGTCACGGAGACATGGCCCGCTTCGTCAGATGATGTAAACGTAAAAATATAAATGAACACGTTTTTCTATAGCGACCGTATGGCATCGACGCTGCTCGTGTTTCAGTGAATTAATCGGGTGAGATCCTTCACGACTGTTGCCACGCCGTTTAAGGTCCCCGTGTACGGACAGCGCCAGCCCGAGATCGGGATGCAGCCGAGCGTCGCTCAGCCCCGCCAGGATACAGGTTTCTTGGTCGTCCGAAGATTTCTGCAACATCAACCGCCGATGCATCATCAGCGGAATGTCACGGAGGAGGCATACTCATCCTTTATGAAGAAACTTTACGGGGAAGGAAAATTAACATCAGCTGTAAGCCTACACCGACTTTCTTTGAGGTGTTAGCTGCCTCCATAGCGTCAACACATAGCCCACTGCTCTGACTCGTGAGCGCCTTTTCTGAGCAATCAGTGAGAAGACAGCGTCAATCAATATCAGTGCAATCAACTGGAACTGTATCGCCATGCAATGCAATTCTGTTATGTCATTTCATGTTACGCTATATCACGTCATGTCATGCTGTACTGCATCATGTCATCCCGTGTTGTGATATGTCACGTCGTGTGATGCTAAGTAAAGCTTAGTCGTGTAATGCTGTATTTGCCACCATATATACATATATATATATAAAAGGAGGAATAGTAATCGTCGTCGTCGTCATCATCATCAACCTTATTTTCTTTTTCTTTACTCTTTCTTCTTTGTTATCGTTGTTGTCGTCGCTCCACACCACTGCCATATCCACCACCACTACCATAACCACCACCACCATTATCATCATCAACACCACCACTACCATCATCATCATCATCATCATCATCATCATCATCATCATCATCATCATCATCATCATCATATAACAGCAACCACCGCTGCCATAATTATGAATATTTATGCATTGTTCAAATAAGACCGTTTTGGCTATCAGTTTGCTTCGTGTACCGAATTATTCTTAAATAGAAACGTTACTGTCTATTACTATACGTTTTTTCCCCTTGTCGACTTCATGTTCAGTGTAATGTAACTATTACGGTTCCCAATCATCCGATGCATGCATGCATGGATGCATCGACGCACATATACATACATATTAACATATGCACATACAGGCTTACGTACTACAGGCATAAAATTGTAAAGGTATTCACAAGAGGGCAACACTCAACCTAACCGCTGCCATTGCGATCAAACTACGGGATTTTGTTTCGCCAGCGCAGCATGAAATTCCACACAAATGTCTGACTGCATGCCACAGCCTTATTTTGAGATTTCCAGCGCACCTGTCGACCAGGCTGACGCACCAGGCGACGTCCCATGCGTCGGCTATGAAGAAACCAATCAGACGGTTACGGGACCAAAAAATTCATGTGGCATCTTTTTGTTCAACTCAATCAAATGGAAGCTCAAAAGGTTATAAAACAAGATGGATTAAATGCCGCAGTAGAACGCATTAGTCTATCTACCCTTATTTCAGAACTTTCACGGTCCACTTACAAGAACAAACACGTTTTAGACCACCCAAAACCAATCCTGGATAAAGATTCATGTTCGTACAAGGAACGATAAAACATGAAATCATTTTATGCACATTGGCCTAAGTGTAAGGAAATATGTGTATAATTATCAAAGACTTCAAGTGAAACCACTTGTGTACATCGTGCAACAGTTCGTCATTCAATACGCCCTAATCTCAAGCATTCTGGTCTGAGCTTCTAACTATATAAAGGGAAGAATGGACGCGTAATTCATTTCATTCTATTGTCCGGAATTGGTTTCAGGTTATTTGTCAATGCGTCTAAGTGGGTTTAATTTTTCTTGTTCTTTCTACGAAGCCTTGGAAAGGTGAGCTGCTAGTGATTGTCTTCTTATATGTTACACTACATACATCGGTACGAATCCGAGGGCTATTGGGAACAGATTTTGACAGACTTGTATCATTTTTGCAGTAACTTAAAACTCACGCACTCACCACCCATCAAACGAACTATAAACCACCGACCGACCGACCAAATACCGTCCGCCCTTCCGTCCTTCCTTCTTTCCGTCCGTCCTTCCGTCCGTCCTTCCGTCCTTCCGTCCGTCCGTGAAATGACTTTCAATATTTGCCAGGTAAAAATGGTAAAATATGGTAAAATGCAAAATTACTGAAGTTGTTTTTCTTTACCCTGAACATTATTCACATTGATTTTTGTTGCTGTCAGTAACCTCCTCCACCTCTGATCAACAAACATGCGCTATATAATTAGCCCGTTTTTATACTTCATAGATGACGAAGGTGTTTTTGTCCGGAAGTGTAACCAGTTCCTGAACTTCCACTAGCAGAAACGCGGATGAGAGACACTGCAGAGTTATTAAAATGAATTTTCTAATTTAACTATAGAGTAAGACACAACTAAAAAATTTAACTATAGAGTAAGACACAACTAAAAAATTTAACTATAGAGTAAGACACAACTAAAAAATTTAACTATAGGGTAAGACACAACTAAAAAATTGTGCGGTACGGTGGTCTATTCAGCAGTACGCTGGATCTGGAATCCAACGATTGCTGGTTCAGCCTGCTGAGCAGACTCTGTATAAACTGTTAATACACACTTATCTAGTGCCTGAATTTCATAGTTACTGACTGTGAGTGCGTAATACATGTAAGAGATGAATAAAGAGGGACTTTTCCACTCCGCCTCCGACTATAAAGTGACCTTCTGTAGCTATATAGTTGGCTATTGCACCATTGCTTAGCATATTGTTGTGCTTGTCAGACATTGGCGAATGATGGGGCACAGTAGCCGAGTGGTTAAAGGGTTTGGCTTATAACGCGGAGGGTACGGGTCCGACCCTATTCTTAGAGGGTTACTGTGTAATGACCTTGGGCATGTACTTCGCTCACAGTTGCATCGCGTCTCAGATTCAGATTTACTTACCTACTACTACTGCTAATAATAATACTACTACTATTACTACAACTACTACTAATAATAATTACATTCTACCAGAGACCATGCTTTTTCGCTTCCTTGTCAGTTCCCTTGTCTTCTGCCTGACCTAGAACAGGTGTATCCGTGTGACCTTCCACCGGTGGAAGAAGAAGCGATTGATGTCAGTCATGACGAAGCATTAACAAAAGTTAACAGCAGGAAACACGGACGAGACCTGAATGATTTAGTTCAGAAGAGGCAGTCAGACGAATTCATGATCTCAGAACTAGTACTCAGTGCAACGAGCGAGCGTATCCAGTCGCAAATTAAGGTCTTCATCGACAAGAATAAAATGAAGAAGACGCCTACAGCCGAAATTAAAGAAGGAGAGAAGGCGGTGCCTGTAACCAAGATTACAGAAACCGAGAGAGACAGGAGCTGTTCGATGAGACCCTGCCGACGGGTCCCAACCGGTCCTCAAGGTCAAGGAATGGCAACGCCTGACCTAGGTCAGCCGGCGAGTCAAGGTCGAGGAGACGCCGACGCTCGGATCAGCGAAGCAGACGACAGCGGCGACGAAGAGGAGGGAGTCGGAGGAGCAGGATGTTCGTCCGATCTGCACCGGTCATGGTCCATCGAAGAAAAGTGGCAGAACGTTCTACACTTACGCAACCGCTGATTCAGGGTTGCTTCTTCACCACTGCGCTTAACGACAAGACCAATGCAGCGTAGAGATAAGAAACCTACAAAGAAATAATAATAATAATAATAATAATAATAATAATAATAATAATAATAATATAATGTGTAGAGAGTAGATACTCGGCCAATCGGCTAATGCAGAGGTTGTGCTGGAGATATCATTGAGGTTTTACATGACCTTATATGTCCATCATGGGTGTCACCACGACACCCACATAACATGCATACTTTGACCTACACATATGCGTCTATAAAAGTTCGTGTATAGATTGTCCTGTCGGCTGCACTACATTAGAGCTTTACATAGAAGGCCTATGCATTGAAAATATATATATATATCATATATATATTGGCTATAGGTATGTGTCTCTACAGTAATGGATCGATAGCGAGAGTTGCGGCATTCCTTGCGAAAGACCGTCGCTGCAGAAATTGCGTACACGCCCTGGGCTACGGTCGAAAGGAATGTCGTATTCAGAACCCATGTACAGCATGCAGTTTGACTTCGATTCGCTATCTACACGTTTACAAAGAAGGAAAAGAAATCACGGACAGGGCAATATTCTTATAAGATTAATCGGCGTAACACTTAATCGGATATAGATAAGTCCATGCGTGACCGTTACCGATTGAACTATTAGTGACAGTAATCCAGTCTTTTTTATGTGTTGCCTGCGATAATCGTCTGGGTATAACTACAACACGACATACGTCTGACTTAAGAAGACTGTCTGCCTGCCTGACTCTTGGATCTTGACCTGGAACCGAACCCTTCCTGCCTATCGTTTATATTTTGACTGAGCCCCTGCGAATAAGCAGTTACCCGCGACTTAGCCTCCGCTGGGCGCTGGTGAAATCTCGAGCTTACGATTACGATTGCAATAAGAACACTGTCGAATCTAAGACGATAGCTGCAGAGGCTTAGCAAGGCTCCCCGATGCCAGCTGCGTTGATTTCAGATGACTGGTACGGGAGTTGAATTCACGTGGCGGAGATGAAAGCCGATGCGTTAGCCGCTCCATCACCACGCGATCTCTAGCAGCTGAGTGTATTTGGAGAAAAGTTATCGACGCATGGTCTACACGTGTGCTTGACTAATTTAGTGGCTGTCGAAGATTAATTAGGCTTAAATATATCGAACACCCACGGACAGACAGACAGACAGACACACAGACAGATGAATTGTTACATATTTATGCAGCTTTGTAATATATTCGACGCAGGCACAAACTTGTTATTTGTGTTAGCGACTGAGCGCATTTGAGCGTGGTTTCAAGGATTGTTTGAAGCTCGCTTCAGCGTACTGTATGTTCATTGCCTGGAAGTGTTATGTGGTAGGCCTACTTGTGGAGTGTTTTCGAATTGACTTGCAGCCACCGGATTTTATGCGTAGCTTCAACAATTGACATTTTGAATTTCAACACTTCTTTATGCTTTCGTTACTGGAGCAACATCCATTGGCACTCGTGTGCTTCGGTCTCTAATGCATTCATATGTTAACTAACATTCTAACTTAGGCTCAGGAAAATTTTATTACAAGATTTGGTTACTACTGTATGTCTTTCTGTTTTCCTTCTGAAGTACCTTCGTGTTATATATTGTATGCCACGTGCTACCAAACCAATCTACTCAAGATAACATTTCAGTTAAGAAATACAAATTTCTTAAACAGCAACGGCAATGGAAATAGGTTCCTCCGATGGCGCTCCTATACTTCGAGGTTACAGCCTTCCTAGCGTTTTACCGTTTTCTTCTTCTTCGAGTCCAGACGTCAGCCAAAGACGCAGAGGCAGCGTCCGGATCATGGTGGAAGACGAGGATGCAGGCAGTTTGGAGTGCGGAGATGCACAAGAGCCTGGCTGTGGTCCCTCGGAAACGATCGAACTGCTCAAGGTCAGGTCCTCCGATCGACTTGGGGCGAATGGATACGACGATTCGCTTGCGAGGTTTAGTCCAATCTTTAGTCGAAAGTCAGGCGCTGAGGGCAGGGCATTTCAGCGCCGGAAGACAAGCACCTTATTAGGAAACCACTTCCGCCACCATGTGGCGTCTTTCTTCCAGGTGTCCGACAATAAGCTGTCGATGAAACTGTTTGGCAACAAGAGGGCTCTGCAGAAGGAGATGCTCAGGCAGAAGGCCGTCGGAGGAGCCTGGGTCATCCATCCGTGCAGTAACTTCAGGTACGTCTGTGCTATTACACATTTGTATAGCGCTATGTAGAAACTGTTGAGATGGGCTATCCATCCGTATATATGTACGCATGTATGTATGCGTGTGTATGTATATTTGTATATTTGTATGTACGTACATTTGATGTATGTACGTATGTATGTATGTATGTAAGTATGTATGTATGTATGTATATGTGTATGCATATGTATGTATGTATGTATGTATGTATGTATGTATGTATGTATGTATGTATGTATGTATGTATGTATGTATGTATCCCTCTATTTGAACATTTGCTTAGCGCCTTTCAAGAACCTCTCAAAGAGGCTGGAGTGCATCTGTGCTGCTGGACATTTATGCAGCGCCCTTTGATGCTCTTAAGGTGAATTTCATCGACTAGCGTGATATAAATGACTGATTAGTGATAATATGACTCTACATGCTGGAAGCGCCTCTGAGTAGTTTGTTCTGTAAGAAGCGATATAAGTTATCAAATACAATACAATACAATACTATATGAAATGATGATTGAACGGAAGGATGCAATGATACTTATAGCACAAAACACTTTCATTTGTTCCTAAAAGGCGCTATATAAATGTCCCGATACATACACAAATATATATATGCATATTTATCTTTACATTTTCAGCTTATCTTAATTTGCATTTCTTTAGAACTGTTAGATATCCTTGTTTCGGTGCCTCTGAGGGGTTTTAAATAGACGCTATATAAATATCTAGATACGCACATACTTACTTATCTATCATTTGCATAAATACAGTTTAAGGTCATGTCATGCGAATGAATATTTATGCAGCGCTATTTAAGATCCTTAGGGGTGTGATTTGGTGAGACCCCGTCTCTGCAATGCCAGAAATATCGAAAGCATATAAAATTATGTTTATATGTGACTCCTAGTTGTCTATCATTTGTTGCCGCAGTCTCTCGACATTCCTATCTCGTGTGGCAAGGAGATACGGTTAAACATAAAGTTTAAGTATGAAAACCCCGGGGTAGCAAATAGGCAATAACGATTGACTGCGCTTAAAGGATGCATTTTCGTCTTACTGTCTGTCAGCATATAATGATTCAGTACAAGACTCTTTTGGGCTAAGAGGTCATACGTTGTTGTCCTCAGGCAACAGGCATCACCGTCCAATACTTACCCAATACCGTGCCTTTAACGCCATTTTAAAATGCTTCCTCATTACGGCGGGATACCGTGGTTACCGTGGAATTACCACAGCAATTAACAGTTAACGGATAAACCTGTACAGGCTCTAACTTTGGTTACAGACAATAATACATGAAGTCAATCATTTTGTTAACAATTCGTCTTAAATGGTCATTCTGAATTCTAAGAAAGATGTGTTCATCTGACCTGCTGCCTGTCAGCTGAGCTGGGTAATAAGTTTTTTATGATTTGGCTCTCAATTAGATTACTATGCAATTACTAAGCAATAATACACAGATACCTGGATTTGTTATAGGTCTATGAATTCAGACCTATAACTGACAGCCATTATGGGACACCCAGATTACTTACCCCGAACTATGTACCCGGAGCTGGTCAGAGGTTGCCTCGTCCATTGTGCTAAAACCTGAGCAATACTACAATTGCTCTCTTCAGCAGCAACTGACTGAACCTTTTCTTCCCTTCTCTCAAACCTCCATCAAAACTTCCGAAGCGCCTTTTCTATAGAACTCATAAGAATCCCTCAACAACTTACTTATTTGATACTTGCTGACTCACTCAAATCAACACTGAACTAGTTCTATTGCTGATTTCCCAGCATAGAAACAGGACGAGTCTAATAATAATAATTAGCAACTTCTAATGCGCCAGTGTCTAATGCACAAAGCATCAACCGATGGCACACCAAAACCAAGCCACAATCAGGTCGATATCCAGAAGGTCAGTCCGCACAACAGAGAGGCAGCCTATGGTGGATAAGCAATTAATAGCACTTGGATCGTCTGCGAAAATAAAAGGCGCCATATCATTATTGTGTCTGCAAACAAGACTTTTATAACCCAGGATACAGCGTATTTTTCATTCGATTGTCCGAGGTCCGGGCTATAGACTATATTGCATGTAGATGCCTTTGAAAATTTAATGCTCTTGATCCTCCCGGGGAACTTAAAACCCAGCCATCGATTGATTGAGAGACCTCATGTTTAGAATCTGTTGTCAGTCTGATATGTCGAAGGCCTAGGCCTCTTTGGTGCCCGGCCTGTGGCTGCTTATGCTCGCTTGACAGCTAAATTTAAGGAAACTGCGAGGAAACCCTGTAATTGTAGCTAGCTAATTAAAATTAGAAAAGTTTCTGTCATTTTGTTCTCTGAGGAGTCGTTCGGGTGCCAAGTTGTTCTGCGAAGAGCAGATGTCGTGGATTATGTCCTTTGATCTTCCACAGATCAGATAACTGCAGTGAAACAACACAAGATTACGCTGCTGTGCAGTCTACTACATCATAAGTGTTTTGACCCACTTTTTCAATCATTTGCTGCGGGTCGAGTGCCCTTCTCAGGTGAGGCCCGTAGTTTCCACAGTTTAGCGACATCTTATGGCATCAAAGGCCGTTGACGTCGCCCTCCTCCTTTATTCAGGCTTGGGACTGGCACTACCCGACTAAAGGCAATGGCGGAGTTTGTGAGACCCGTAATTTTCTGAGCCAACCTTATTGCGCTGTCCAAAAAAATCAGGAGACATCAGACCCACTGCCATTGGTTCCATCTAGAGCGCGTTGGCGAGAAAGTGCGCAAATAAATATGCATTCAGGAAAGTGTTATAATTTTTGCCCCGCTTCAGGTCAGTATTGCTACCCCGCACGTTCTGAGGCGGCAGTACACGCAGCAAGCTGATTTGTTAATAGCATATACTATACTAGGATCATAGTTTCGTTAAGCTTGATTTCGTAACCGTTTTTCAGTAGCTTACGACGCGATGTCATGCTTCAGGCTGCGTCTGAAACCATTTACGAGTTCTGCAGTTGAGTTCACGAGGCCTATGATACTGTCTCCGGGCTTAGGTTCTGCCAGTTTTTCATGTAATCACAAATGTGTCCTCAGCAGAGAGACCCTGTGGGTTCTCCACTTTTTTACCTGCCTCTACAGCCATTCTTTGTTCTCTGAAATGGACAGGATGAGGACATCGTGTTTTGTAATTCTCTCTAAGCTAGAAATTTCCAGAGATAATTCCAAACAACGAGCTTCCATAAGGCAACAATCACATTTAAGCATAGAATGCGAAGAGTAGGCTTGGTGAACAAGTTGTGTAATTCTGGCAGGACATTGTGTTCTGACTTAAACACTGCATCCATCCTGAACTGTTGTCTTCTTTCCGGATTGATTTACGTAGCCCTTGGGTGCTTAGGGTAAAATTATAACAACAGCTGCAACAACTATGCCACAATACATTTTGCGGGTCATATGAGGGTCATATGAGGGTCATATGAGGGTCATATGAGGGTCAATGCGCACATCCTAAGCGGTCTTTAACGACTTTGCCTCAACAGAGAACCTGTCCAATAGCCCGATTCCCTCGGCCGTTGGCTTTTATGCAGAATTTACGATTAATAATAATAATAATAATAATAATAATAATAATAATAATAATAATAATAATGAGACAGTTTATATAGTGCCATAGCACGGTTGAGGCAGAAGAAAAGGGCGCTGTACAAAAATCAGCAACAGTCATAAGATATCTTAAAAAGATGTGTCTTGAGCCGTGACTTGAATATGTCCAGGGATGGGGCATTCGTCACATGGCCAGGAAGACTCAGAAGATCACCATGCTATTGACCTGTGTAATAGCTGCTTAATTTGCCAACACTTCAAAGACCAGCGTCCCGCAACTACACCTACATCGGTTGCTGACTGAACTCGCAGTTAATGCTCCCGGTCACACAAGTTGTCGAGTTGCCGTCAATTCGCTTGACCCCATTATTTAAGTCGATGTCTTTATGTGGCGACACAGTGAACGTCGAAACGCATTATTGACCGAGGCGAGGCGATCAATTGTAGCGCTTGGGCTCTCTTAGCGACATTAAGTCAAAATCTGACGTTCAGCGTTTCAAGTGTATCGAACAGAGGATGCAAGTCAAGCGAGACGTCTTGACCAGTCAAGCGAGGCTTGAGCTTGACTATGGGCTTGATTTACTGACTTCAAACTGGTCTTGGTGCCCACCAGTGATATCTAGTGGGTGTCTTTACAGCAATTTTCTGATTTCCTGCCATGCTCTTTGGTTGCATTCTGGTGTCAAAAAAAAACAACTCATGGGATCCATTTTTAATGATTTAACAAATTAACATGTTTCAAATAATATAGATTTCAAAAATGAAAATGAAAAAAATCAGCTCTCACATTGAACTTCACCGAATCACCTATGCCAATTGCATACGGCGTTACACTCAATTAAATAGAGTTCATTATAACAGACCGATTTAGGGGTAATTCTGCTGCAATGCATGAATGTAACTCATGACATTATGTAGATATCAAATGAATAATGAAGCGCCTTTTAAGGGTTTTCTGTGAGTTCTAAGAGACGCTGAATCGTTGTTGTTGTAGATTTTACTGGGATCTGTTCATGTTGCTGCTGCTGCTGGCCAATCTCATCGTTTTGCCGGTCACCATCTCCTTCTTCAACGATGACTTTAGCATCCACAACATCGTCTTCAACAGTTTCTCCGACACCGTCTTTCTCATCGATCTCGTCATCAACTTCAGAACAGGTATAGGCGAATGCATATACGTAGTCACACATACCCATATATATACATAAATACAATATCATATATGCATACAAACATACATACATACCCACACACATGCATACATGGCAACCGGACTTGGATCTTGACATGGCATCTTTGGACAACCCCACAGAGTTGACGCAGCGCTCGTGAATAAGCTGGTACCCTGCGCTTAGCTTTTAATTAGCGCTTTAGAAATGTCGAGTTTACGATTACGATTACATATATTTATGCTTACAGTCAAACATGCATACAAACATATATACATACATATATGCACATATACATACACACACACATACATGTGTATGTGTGTATGTATGTATATATGAATACATAGTCACGTCAGTGCGTCATGAGCGGTCACATCAAAGCACACGAAGAAGTCACAATCCGTCACGCCATCTGAAAGTAAAGGAATAGACATTAATGTTTCGAAGGATGAAAGCTTTCGAGTCGACTGAGATTGTTATGTGAAATAGGAATCATAGGAGACAACTTTGCCGACGAAATCATCCTGGAGCCGAAGGAAATAGCGAAACACTATCTGAGATCGTTCTTCTTCCTCGATCTCATCAGCTCCATTCCTCTCGATTACATCCTCCTCACTCTCTGGCCGGTCGAAAACGTCACTCAGATCATCCACGCAGGTCAGTATATATGTATCTGAACAATTATATGGCGCCTTTTAGGAATTTCGCAAACGCGCTGGCTAAACATGGCTACGGATTTTCAGGACAATGTTGTCACGCCTTTCAATGCTCTTGGTGTCTACTGCCATCGTGTTTGCATCAAAGGCCCAGAAATTCTGTCAAGGCATGATTACGCCTCTGTGGATCTTCTATAGAGGTTTGTAAACAAGTCTATTATCTTTACCTCTGTACATAATTGTTTTACCTTTACTTTATTATTATTTTTGCATTTGTTAAGCGTCACTATCTAATGACTAAGCATCAATCGATGGCGCTGAGCAATTGTGAATGAAGGACTTGCTTGCGATCCCTACGCAGTAACTGTCTCAGGAAAAGCTTGAACCCGTACTCTCCGAGTAACAAGCCGAGCGTTCTATCCAATGGGCTACCGTGCCCCTCTACCTTTACCTCTGTGTAGAATTGTGTTACCTTTGCCTTTTTTATCTTATACCTAATAATTCACGTTACATCATATAGCTTTCAGTGTATCACATCACCTTTTGATCACTTTATGCCTCCGATCGTATCGTGTCACATGTTATTTATTACGCCTACCTTACTTCGCCTTACTTAAATCAAATTGCATCGGGTAACTTAACATCAGTCTACGTAAGATCGCATCACATCACATTGCCTTACTGTATATTATATTGCATGATATGACATTACATTGAATGACGTTGTATTGGATCACATTATGTTACGTTATGCTGGTCGGGTAGATTGGTTAAACTGCGGACATATTGCATTGCCTTGAATTGCATTGCCTTGAATTGCATTGCCTTGAATTACATTGCCTTGAATTGGATAGCCTTGAATTGCATTGCCTTGAATTGCATTGCCTTGAATTGCATTGACTTGAATTGGATAGCCTTGAATTGCATTGCCTTGAATTGCATTGCCTTGAATTACATTGCTTTGAATTGGATAGCCTTGAATTGCATTGCCTTGAATTGCATTGCCTTGAATTACATTGCCTTGAATTGCATTGCCTTGAATTGGATAGCCTTGAATTGCATTGACTTGAATTGCATTGCCTTGAATTGGATAGCCTTGAATTGCATTGCCTTGAATTGCATTGACTTGAATTGCATTGCCTTGAATTGGATAGCCTTGAATTGCATTGCCTTGAATTACATTGCCTTGAATTGCATCGCCTTGAATTTCATTGCCTTGAATTGCATTGCCTTGAATTGCATTGCCTTGAATTGGATAGCGTTGAGTTGCATTGCCTTGAATTACATTGCCTTGAATTGCATTGCCTTGAATTGCATTGCCTTGAATTACATTGCCTTGAATTGGATAGCCTTGAATTGCATTGCCTTGAATTGGATAGCCTTGAATTACATTGCCTTGAATTGGATAGCCTTGAATTACATTGCCTTGAATTGCATCGCCTTGAATTGCATTGCCTTGAATTGCATTGCCTTGAATTGCATTGCCTTGAATTGGATAGCCTTGAATTGCATTGCCTTGAATTGCATTGCCTTGAATTGCATTGCCTTGAATTGCATTGCCTTGAATTGCATTGCCTTGAATTGCATCGCCTTGAATTGCATTGCCTTGAATTGCATTGCCTTGAATTGCATTGCCTTGAATTGCATTGCCTTGAATTGCATTACGCAGGTCGGGCTCTTCGAATGGTTCGGTTGGTTAAACTGCTGAGCTTACTTCGACTTCTTCGATTGTCTCGTCTCGTGCGATACGTTAACCAATGGCAGGAGGTAATTATAATTAATATAAATTATATATTAATCATTAATTATTCTGTCTATGGTTACAGAGGGAGCATACTAAAGGGGTCGGCCTTTCATCGTTTCTAAACCAGTTCTATTCTGTGGAAGTAAGATCCTCCCCCTTGGTCGGCACTGGCCCAGCTATATCAGACAGCTGTGTGTTTCAGTTTCCATTCAGCCTGTTTGAATACTGATCACTACGCTCTGCTGCCCGTGGGATTTGCACTTCCCTCGCTTCTGTAGATCACTACGAGTTCATCGGGCTTTCTCGAGCATCGGTCGTTTCTCTTGGAACAATCTTCCTTTAAATACATGTACTGTTTTATGTGATTTAGCTCAAATCGATTATCTGTCTACCTTTATTATTATTATTTTTTACCAAGGTAAGTATAATCCCTTGGTTGTTCAAAGATTTCCGGAGAAAAAGAGAGAGAGGGACCCTGGAACGGCTAATCCTCGTCTGGATTCGGCACCACAACTGTACCGTCGAAGGCGACTGCATTGAAACGCTGTATTATTATTATTATTATTATTATTATTATTATTATTATTATTATTACTATTATTATTATTATTATTATTATTATTATTATTATTATTATTATTATTGTTATTATTACATTTATTACTCGTTAGGTCAGTAAAAGTGAATTTGAAGAGCAAAACGATTATGAGCAGAGGACTTGCTCAAGGTCCCTACACAGTAACCGTCTAAGGGAGGCTCGAACCCGTATACTTTCCACATTACAAGGCAAGTGCCCTAACCAATCAGCTACCGTGCCCCACCTTAAATCACACTTGTCTAGATCAGCTGGATATCCGTGAAACCACCGCTTTTGCTGGGTTCTAAAAGGCGCCATATAAATGCTTTGTTACAATTGTATTTGAATTTCGTTATCGGGCCATTTCTACAGAAGGTCGAAAACTCGTAGAAACGTTCATCTGGTTCATTGTTGCTATCACGTTTGCGCATCAGTCGAAAACCTTTAAACCAACTGTTCAGTCGTGTGAGGATCTACATTGAACGAGTTCCATATGTAACAAACAAAGCGATTATCTTTTATAAACGCTTCTGGGAGCTGTTAAATGCGCTACATAAATGTTCGGTTGCATACATACATGCATACATCTTACCCTACGATATCTTACCTTGTCTGCCTGTGAGGGCAGTTATGTATTCGTCTGGTGTAAGCTGTGGTATGGCAGTTGCTATTCGCTGCGAGGCCTTTGGGTATAGAGACCTCCGCAGAGCTGCTTTCAAATAAGCAATTATCCGGTCGGAAAAACATTACTCAGACAGCTAATCGAATCTGCATATAGTTTCGACTTAGCAGGTGCTGCAATATCAAACGACGATCGCTTTTTGCCTTGGGGAATGTGCGAGGAACTGTTCATACCACTTCAACGACTTACCTCTTCCATTAACCTCTGCAGCGCATCGTTTAGAATGTTTTCCTGTGCCGTACTGGAAAGTGCGTTTCTCGGCTAATAGCACAACGAGGCATTACACGAGTTTATTTCTATTGAAAGACGTGTATTTTGATCTGTTAGATATCCATGTTTAGCGCATTTGTAAGGTTCTTTGAAAGCGCTACATAATGGCTAATACACTTATTTACATACAAAGGTAGAACTTAAGTCCGGTTCTGTTCATTGCTAAGCATCAGTTACTAATCCTACCAATATAATTGTAAGTAGTAACTTTTAGCTCGCCGCAGTATAAAGCACAAGGTATTAACCGATGGTGCAATATACCTATGACATTATACAATATAGTAAAGCCTACCATTTTATGTCGTTAAATAGACGACTTGTGACATATTACTGCTTATTTTGATTTACTGATGAATATTTTGATTTGAGATTGTCATGAAGAATTCCATTCATTGGGAAAACTCATTGATCTCGAATAGAAGGATTTAAGATTCTAAATACCACACTCTTGATATTCGATTCAATGATTGATTGACCGACTGTCTGGTCATTGAATGTTCGACCGACATATTGATCGATAATTAATCGATCAGTATTCATAAGCATATAATGATTGATTGATTGGTTGTTCAATGGCAAGCCGAGTGATTGATCGGTTGATTTATTGGTTGATTCATTTATTCATTCGAAAATTCATTTTCTCACTGAATGATTGATTGATTGGTTGATCGATGGATGGATGGATGGATGGATGGACGGATGGACGGATGAATGGATGGATGGATTGATCGGTCCTTCAATATATGGATCGATTGGCGGATCGACGGTTCGATGAATAAAATGGATGAAATGGACGCATGGAGAGACGAAACCCAGATCGATCATTGAACTGCCAGACTTACGTAACATAGCCTCGTTGCTGACCTGACATAATGTCGGTGTTGATGCGTGTTTCTTAGTAGCGGCGCCATATAAGTGGTCGATTACATTACACGATGTTGTCATTGCGTTTAGTTTCTGGCTGTTGCTGGTAAGTTCATGCGCTTCTTCAACCTCGTGTCGTTGATGTTGCTCATCTCTCACTGGAACGGATGTCTTCAGTGGCTGATTCCTATGCTGCAAGAGTTCCCAGGCGACAGCTGGGTGGCGCTCGAAGACTTACGGGTAAAAACACCATCCAACCATTCATCTAGTTATATTATTTCTTATTTTTATATATCGCCTTTTGATAAATAGCGATGCGGTTGTCTATTTTGTTAGGGTGTTTGGTTCGAGTCTGCTGCGCGAATTTCATGTAGAGACCCTGGGAAAGTTGTCTGTGCACATGTGCATCAGTCAGCAATCAGTAAAAACTGGCGTAAGCATGGAATTAACCGGCAAGTCTTGTCTATGTGTCTTATACCTTGGCATTCGCCCACTGCCGGCTCATGGGCCCAAGAAAAGGAAAAGAGCGCCTCCGGCTATAAGACACGGGATCTTCACTTCTAAATCCAGCGATGGAAAGTTTTGCACGAATTAAAGACATGCCCACAGCGAGCATTTAACTGCAGAGGTGGTCTCAAACCAGCATTTTGCACTTTTAAAAGCTACAATAAAATTTACACTGGCGCAAAAGAAACCAGACGTAGTTGTTTGTCTTTTGGGCGACATGTCTGTGCTTGGGTGTATTATGATAATATCAACATGAGTATATATGTTATATGTGTGTGAGAGCTGGGCTAGAGACTGCCGTTACTTTTAAAGGGTATACTTTTGAAGCCTATCTGATGCTAATTGAGTAATGGTAATCCTGTGACCTATTTTGCAGCTATCTGATTGGACCGAGCAATACACGTGGGCGTTGTTCAAGGCCCTGTCGCACATGCTGTGCATCGGCTACGGTCGATATCCTCCGCAGAGCACAACGGACGTCTGGCTGACCATGGTCAGCATGCTAATCGGTGCCACTTGCTATGCCATGTTTGTCGGTCATGCAACGACGCTCATCCAGTCGTTTGACACTTCCAAAAGACAATACAGGGAAAAGGTAAGGCAACGATGCAACAGTTTCCAACCTGGGACGAAGTTCTAACAGAGAAACAGACTATAATGGCCAATTGATCAAAATCATTCGAAGTCATTAGGTAGGTATGAATATTCATCTATTTGACAGTCTTTCAAAATTCACAACCGTTGCAATTAAATCATTTAATCAAGCCTAAGAATATCAAATTAACATATTATTATTAAATTCTAAAATGCCTACAAGAATCAGGCAAATGAAGCGAGTTTATTTGGCTGTTATATTTTAGTATGCATTTTATTGTGATAATCGCCTTGTCACGTTCAGTAGATACAACATGCAGGGACAAATTAAGTGAACACCAGAAACATTAAACTGAAAATCAATACTATACTCTGACCAGACTTGGAACAACTCAACCATTATGAAACAATGTCTGCAGTTGTCATACGAGTTGGTATTTCTTGTGTACAGATAAAGCAGACGGAGGAATACATGGCTTACCGGAAGCTGCCTCGGAGTCTGCGCCAGAGGATTTCGCTTTACTACGAGCACAGATACCAGGGCAAAGTCTTCCACGAGAAGAGTATCCTTCACGAACTCAACGACTGCCTCCGACAGGTCCTGACTCAGCAAAGCATTTCGACGATTAACGTCTCTAAATTTCTAGAGAATTTGTTTGTTACGTAGCCTACTATATGCATGCATGTATGTATGTATGTATGTATGTATGTGTGTGTGTATTATGTATGTATGTATGTATGTGTGTGTGTATGTATGTGTGTATGAATGCATATATGTATGTATATATGTATGTATGTGTGTGTGCATGTATGTAAGTAGGCAGGCATTTGTCAACAGGCGTCCAATTTATCATAGAACCTCTCTTTGATTGACGCTCGAATGACGGTCGAAGTCATTCCAAAGACTCTTCTGACCTTTCCGGTCTGGAGCTCGACATTGTCCAGTTCGAAGCCTATCCACCCACAGAGTAGATGGATCAGTCCAACAGCCGAAAGACTTCGATCGCATGCAACAAAAACCGTCCAAAAAGCACACGAAATTCACGACAGAATAAGAAAAATCTCCAAAAACACAGACTCATTTAAGTAATGTGTCGACGATCTTTCGAAGCTGTCAACGATTGGGTTTCGAACCGTCGACTCCAGAAAAGACACAGAGTTTTTGAATTTCGCAAATATAATTAAACGCTGAATGTATAAACAAGTTACAGGTTGGTTTATTTGTGTATAGATTCCAAAAATATTCTGCTACCTGTAAATTTTAACCAGTATTTGTGTAAAAATTCAGAGGCACGTGAACATTACACGCGATCGCGAAATAAGTATCATAAACGCACTTCTACTTACACTACCATTAGGCAGTTTTGTAATGTAGTCTGTGAACAGTTACTCTGGAATTTCCTGCCCTCTTGAACTCACTGCCTACATTACGCCAATTGAAATGAGCCTAAATGCTATCTCTTTGAAGTACTTACTTAAATTTATGATATGGTTTTGCACAGGCATAATTTATTTCATGCGTTTCTGTACAACAGTTGGATACTTTATTTAATATGATCTAGTAAAATGATGTCACCCTCTACAATCAGAGAAGTAATGAGGGTGACCCTGGTAAGGGAAACGTATGTTTCTTTTGGGTTTACCCATTGAAGCCAATGCATGTGATTGTCTGGAACGGTATTATGTTTTCTATTGGTGATCAATCAAGGTTATGAACCTGAGAATCTGGGAATGCAATTTTCTTAGCAGCGACCATTGATTGATGCCTAGCGCACTATGCTAATAGCGCTATAAAAGTTTCCAGATTAGATTAGAATGGCGATGCGCAAAAATTCGACCTCTATACACTTTCTTCAAAATACAGCCAGCCACTTTGATAACATTGTACCCTACATTACGCAATACGTATAAATACAGAACTTTTAGATGTTACGAAAGTTCAGCTGCACAAACTTCACTTACACCTATTAACCGGTTCTCGCAATTCAGTCGTTTTGGGCGCTAAATAAATGCGAAGTTAAAGGCTGTATTATTAATTGGCTTCTAGGAAATAGTGAACTTCAACTGTCGTTCGCTCGTTGCCTCTGTGCCTTTCTTCTCCAACGCTGATCCAAACTTCGTGTCGGAAGTCGTCACGAAACTCGAGTTCGAAGTTTTCCAACCAGGAGACCGCATCATCAAAGAAGGGACGATTGGAACAAAGATGTACTTCATACAGGAAGGAATGGTCGACATTGTCAGGAATGATGGCCACGTCGTCGCAAGTCTTTCCGATGGAGCCTACTTTGGCGGTGAGACGTAAATGGAAACTATAAATGTAAATGTTTTTGTATAGCGACCGTATGGCCTCGACCCTGCTCATTTATCAATGAATTTATTGAATGAGATTCTTCACCACTGTTTGAATGGGCCCCACGCCATTAAGGTCCCTGCGTACGGACCGTGCTAGCCCAAGATTTAAATCTCTATCTGTATGCGAACCGGCATCCTCACGCCCTCAGAGGAGCCTTGGCATACGCTTTAACCAATGTAGCTAACCTGTATCTGTACGACTAGTCACAGGTGATGTAGGCCTAGTGGAATGCCTCTTAATTAAAGACTATATAGAGACGCTACATAAATGTACTTGTTGGTTACAGAGATCTGTTTATTGACGAATGCAAAGCGAGTGGCCAATGTCCGAGCGGAGACCTATTGCAACCTCTTCTCGCTTTCCGTGGAGCACTTAAAAATGGTGCTCGACCACTACCCAGCGATGAGACAGGCCCTCGAGGCCGAGGCGGATGCGCGTCTTAACAAAATCGGAGGAAGGCCTTCGTCACCTGACCAGCCCTCGCCGTCATCTCCATTCCATTCGGAACACTTGGAGGACTCAGTAGATGCAGACCTCGGAGTTGGGGAGAATGGAACAGCCGGAGTTGGCAGTGAAGGATTCATATCCGAAGCCAGAGGTGACTTAGATAAGACACCGATAGGTTGTACGAAGGTTGTTTCGCGTAGTGCAGAGGAATCGAACCTCGCCAGCAGCTTCGCCAGGTTATACACTGTCGCTGAAGGCGTTCTAGAAGTCAGCCATCGGTCTGAGTCGAGTGTAACGAGAAGCAGAGAATTTTCCGGTGTTTATAAACAAAGATATAAAAGTTCCAAGATATAGGACATTCAACGCGGAAGATTACTTTTATTAGTGGTCAATATAAACGAATTCAAATAAAGAAATTAAAGAAACACGTTTGAACAGTAATAATTTACTTTTAAAATGCCCAATGGACTCCTAGTGCAGTTCTAGGAAAAGCAGCCACTAATAAGCACACAGAAATAAACTTTCTCGCAGTCAAGCACACCCTTTGAATCCCAGAGGTGAATTGTCATTTCGACTTGGCTCTGAAGAATAGCGAGCGGGCATTAACTAAACCCCAGAAAACCCGATCAGCATTACGGCTGAGGCTCACCATCCAAACCCTGACTGGAGGTCTAACACCCTTCCCGAAAGCTTCAAGTTTTAGGAGTCACCTATGAGGCGTTGTAGGAGGAGTTACGAAATTAAGGGAGGTTACACAGATAAAAAAGGTTTAAGGTAAAAGCAGAGGGACAAAGGAGACGGAACAGAAAGGGAAGACTTTCGTGTTTGGATCGTCGCGACGTTTAATACGGATTGAAAGAAAGTCTCATACATCTGTATTTGTCAGTATAGCTGTTAGGTCATCATTTAGCCTACTGGTTTAGGCGCTGTTACATCACGATTAGAGAGAGAGAGAGAGAGAGAGAGAGAGAGAGAGAGAGAGAGAGAGAGAGAGAGACGGATATCAGAGAGTCTGTTTGAAATGTTCCTACCACCCAAGAATTTGTATTAGAAGCGATGCAGTGTCGCGAGGTTCTCAAAGGCCTATTTTATCAAAATGTTACTTGCTGACCTTGCAATTGATGCTGATGATGTTCTTGTTGCTGTTCTTGTCATTTGCAACTGCCAGACCTCACCAACAAACTCGTCAGTCGTTACCAATAAGAACTTAACAAGGAATAATGCGCTAATCTTTTGCGGAAGCTCGTCGCCTCCTGAAAAACAAGTAGTTTCTTGGAACTTGGACGGCTGCAGGATTCGTCTTCCTGAAGCGAACCACATTTCCGATAAAACCCCAGACTACCCGCAGACGATTTAAAGAAATTTTACTATTAACCCTTTGCTGTGGACATTGCTATGTAATAGTATCTCGACTATGTAGTTTTCTCTCTCTGGGAAAGTGATTTGTCAATATCTTAGCCATTCTCGCCACATATTCACTCCTCAAAGCTCTTGCTCCTACTGCAAAAAATTTATTAAAAATACATGTAAGATAATGAATTCTTTGCACTTTGTGGAGTTCATGGTGCCATCTGTCTTGCATGAGCCTATGTTCTTTAAACTACTGCACCTGAATCTCACGAAACGTGAATCTCAGTACTATTGTAGTTAAGCACACTATCTGTTTTTCTTTCAACAACACTAAAGATTGAACACTAGAGTAGTGCGCACACTATACATGGACAAGGTTATGGATGCTAATATCAATCTTTTCACAGGTAAAACAATGAGTGAAAGTACCTATTTAAATATGGAACACGTGAGTGAGATAGTTGTTAAATTGAGATATTGCAATCATTTATCTGTTGCTCATGTGAACTGTAGAAGTTGTTTTCATACAGTAGTTGATATTCAAATGAAAAACAATACTACAACTTTGTTCTATGTAAGCGCAATAAGGATTTGTTTCTTTAAATTCTTCATTTAGGTAACATCTCTACGTCCAGTTGGCACTAGAACCGCTTGTCAAAAGAGGCCCATAATTTTTTTGGGGCGGGGCACCCTGAAGACAAAGGCCTTAGTTAGCCTTTCCTCAGTGTCCTGTATAACCGTCACTAAGACAGATACAAAGAGAGACAGTGAGACATAGAGACAGGGAGACAGAGAAGCAGAGACAGTGAGACAGAGCGAGGAAACGAGCAGAAAGAGAGAGACACCGAGAAAAAGACAGACAGACATCGAGAGACATATGAAGATGGTAGTAAATTATTATCAGGCACAAAATAATTGTAACAGACATTACGTCTTCGATTTAATAAACAGCCAATCTTACACCGATAGTAATAAAAAATGGACCACAGCGAAAGGACAACAAACACCAAACAGGACTGAGATCCAAAACATTTTCTAATTTCCTCGTCACACATGGGCCGAAAGCTTGTCAAGACACAGTTAATTAAGCGCAGGCGAGTTTAATTAAACCTGTGGGAGAGCGAGAGAGAAGTGCAAAACAACGTAATTATCGTAATGTATGTCCTTAATCGAAGACTACCAGGCTTGGGTGGCAGTTGTCATAACAGCAATTACATGAAAGGAAGTGCGCCTGAAGGCATCGGATCTATTGTCACGGGAGTCACAGCTGCTGCGGTTCTCAATTGCGTCTGCGTCATTCTATCGCCATCTGGCGAATGCAATTACGGCGTTATTTTAATAAAGTCGGCTTGTGCTAGGCCTCTCAGAATCGATCGTCGCGGTAGACTGCTCGCCAGTCCTGGAATCCATCGTCGCCGAAGATCCCTGCGCCGCCCTGGTGAAGTCCGCTCAGCTCCGGTCGCAGCCTTCCGGTTGACTGGTGGCCTCCTCCGTTGAAGGCACGGTAGTTGCGGCCGAACTGCGAGCTCCAGTTCTGCAGGTGGATCGGGTTGAAGAACGGATCAGGGGCGTCCAGAGAGTTCCAGCTGGAATACTCGCCAAACTGTCGCTTCTGGGGCCCACCGGCCGAATGCGAGCGTCCACTGTCCAACCGCTCGCCGTTGACGCCCGATCCCAGGCGTAGATTGCGCAGCGTGGCTTCCCACGGCCTTCCGTTCACATCGCCCTCCTGTCGGGCACCATCTTTGGCTGCTGCTGCTGAAGATGATGATGATGTCTTGTCACCACCGAGACCAAGGAAGGAGGAGGACTCGCGGAGTGGATGGCAATAGACGAAACCAACGCAGAAAACGACCGCGACGAGTACTTCCACGTTCATCCTAGGTATACAAAGCACGAACAAGAGAATGCGCAAAAAACCACCAATCATTTCTATGTAGCGCCCTTCAAAACAGCTCAACAAGTTAGCCTGCAGTATTAGTCACTATTATTATTATTGATAACAGCAGACAATAAATAGTTAGACAATTCAGTAGCTATCGTTGGTATTTGCATGTATTTCTTTTCATTATAACTCTCATAGGAAACAGCTCCGAAATGCTGCGGAACGCAGGGGTGAAAGGTCAGCGTATATGCCCATTGAGACCGTCCAGATGATAGGTGGATACGATTTAAGGGTAGCCATATGACAGACTTCATTCATCTCAGCTTTTTCATCTTTCCTCTAATGCATCATGTTCACCCATAAACGCAAACAGCCATAGAAACACGACATATTACGACAGACAGAAAAAGAAAAGTAAAATCAAAACAAGAAAATAGAGTGACTGACCGACCGACCGACCGACAGACAGGCAAACAACGACAGACACAGACAGACAGACGCAGAGACAGAGAGGGACAAAGACTGAGGCAGATAGAGAAACATAGAAAGCTCCATATATATACACATATATACAGGGAGGTAAAAGTAGCGACATGTCTTCCATCCGTTAGTCCATCAATTATGGAAATTCGCTTCAGTGGAACTTGGCAACGGAATCAAAGTCCGCTACTGCGACTCTGTGCTTTTTAATCTTCTGATGGGTTACTTAATCAACCGAACTTGCACGCCATCAGGACATTCGTTTTTTTTCAACCAAGTTTCTACCTAAAGACGCTTTATTCTGGCTAAATGATGCGCCTCTTCTGGCTAAATTATGCGCTAAAATCTACTTAAGACTTTCAGGCAAAAATCGCGGAGCTCGTGGTCACCGATCAAGTCACGCACTCTGCTCAACATCAAAGTATAGCCACACTGAGTTCGAAATTGTCCAGACTTAAAGTCAAACGTGCCTTAACCTTATCTCTGCTGTTAATTCATGCTATCGTGGTTTTACATACATGTATGGAGACCAATATAGGGGTAAAGATGTTTGCATTATATATAGGATATATGCATGTATGTTTGTATATTTGTATATGCACTTAAAATAAGGCCTTTAAGTCTCTCTAGTTAGGATTATGTGTGTAGTCTAACATAGACCTGTTATACGCAATTGTTTAGGCAATAGGCTGTGCTGAAGAAAAATTGAAACTGAACATATCATCATGGCGAACATGCCGGGAAAAGAATCCGTTACATGTATTTGTAATAAATTTTTTACACAAGAGCTTTGAGGAATGAACTTGGGGTAAGAACGGTAGGCTATTAACAAAATCACTTTCCCAGCAGATGGAGAAAACTACATAATTGAGATACTGTTACACAGGAATGTCCATAGCGCAAATTTAATATTAAAATTTATTTAAATCGTCTGCGGGTAGTCTGGGTTTTCATCGGAAAATGTGGTTCCCTTAATGAAGACGACTCCTCCAGAAAGGAAGGAAGAAAGGAAGCAAGGAAGGAAGGAAGGAACAAGCAAGCAAGAAAGGCAGAGAGGAAGAGAAGAAAGAGTGGATCCATACATAGCTTCGCAATTCAGACGAGGAAGAGAGCTTTAATCTGGGGTGGACGATGAAGAGTCTATTATGCTAAGTAGTGGTTGAGAGTGAGTGTTGTGTTGGCGACTGTCCTCTTGTCAAACGCAAGCGAATTGATTGATTGCTAAGAATTGTCGATTGTGTCATCTACGTCAGGAAAGGCAGCCGCACAAGAGGAACATTCAAGACGTCTCGCTGGATCATTTCGATGCGACGCAAGTACACTACCTGCCTCAAGGTGTGCCAGGTACCAAGTGCACGTGCAAACACCCACCCGCCCACGCATGCACGCACACACGCATACACACGCGCAAACACCTCTTGCACTTGTATGAGTAGGCCGAATGCAAAGAGATATGAGAAAATACGAGGGAAAACCACACAAGAATACTCCATCGACGTGAACGGCCGATAACGCAACAAGATGTCGTTAAACTTATGCGGACCAGACAGACAGACAGACAACAGACAGACAGACAGACAGACAGACAGACAGACAGACAGACAGACAGACAGACAGACAGACAGACAGACAGACAGACAGACAGACAGACAGACAGACAGACAGACAGACAGACAGACAGACAGACAGACAGACAGACAGACAGACAGAGAAGAACAAATACTGAGGCAGATAAGCTACATGTGTACAAAGTTGAGTAAATAACAGAGGAGTAGGCAAAAAATTGTAGTATGCAGATATAAACAGAGTGCTAATTTAATTCTTACCCTGAATGTCATCAATAGTTTAGCCTAATTAACACAATTTTATGTCATTTAAATATAAATATATAAATAAATCTTTTTGATTGACCTAATTGTTTATGACAAATCTCGTAAACAATTAGGTGAAACAGTCAATCTGAAATTATAGTTGTCTTCAGCCTAAAGCTGTCTATCATAATCAACAACAAAATTTTAGGAGGCAAAATTTTAGCAAATTTTTTTGTTCAATGGAAGCGATTGTTCTAAATGTATTCACTATCTAAATAAGCCAAATTAGATGAAGTTTTGCACTTAGGTGATTTATTTAGGTTCGATTCCATGTCATTTTATTTGCAAAACGACAACGATCGACACAACAAACGTCTATTCAGGTTGCGCAGAACGACAACACATTTATTGTTATTAGCAATTCCCCCAATGAAGCAAACATAAAAACGTGACACAAAGACATACATGCACGCACACACACATACATACACACATACATACATACATACATACATACATACATACATACAGGCGTGCATCTAAGTGCACTAACGCGATCATTGAAGACAGGTGTTGTTGACACATGTCAATCTGTTTATTAACAGAGACCAGTTGTGTATAGCAACAGACGACGTGTGTGAAAATCGTGATTAAATATTTGATCACGAAATAACGTTTCCTTTCATCTTCTGTGGACGCTCGTCCTACGGTTAGCTATAAAGAGACGTGGTGCAGGTATTCGTGTATTTATTGCACATATCCGTTTCAACCTGGGAAAGAAAAGAAAGGGTTAGGTAATGTATGTCACTCTCTAGGGCAAACTCAAGTGAGCGCAGACACACGGGCGATGTGCAGCTTAGCTTTCTTCTTCTGGACTGTTGTGGTTACCCTTATAGTAGTAAGTAGTAAGTTTAGTTTTGCTCCAAAGAAGAACGGAATAAAACATTGCAAATAACAAAAAGTACACTTGTTTAGATGCAAAGGTCTACCTAAAAGGGGCCGAGGTCCCGCTAATTTAGGGCAGCATATAACAATAGGCTAATAGGCCTATAACAATGGCTAATGTCTTATATTTGCATTTACATACGTTAGACTTGTTAGCTTGTTTGTTGTAAAACTTAAATGATGTTAGGTTAGATGTATGTATGTATGTATAATTGCATATAATTGCCAGCATCTGTGTATATACCAGCATTATAAGGCAGAAAATTATTAGTATTAGGCTTTTGGAAACTGTCAGCTGTGCTTTGGAAAAAACTTGGACAGCAGGGAACCAGCTAAAGAAATTTGAATTAACGGTTGACTCTTGCTTGTTTGGAATTAACTTGCATTAAACACCCGATGAACTTAATTTATTTGTCAAACTTGTAATGATGGACTGCACAAGAGAGATAAATGAAGGTAAACTGGACGGATGTTTTTTTGAAGTTTAGCCTCTGTAGCAAGCTAACAAATGTTGTGTTATATTCGAGTAACTTATTAGAATGTTAATCGTATAAATACTTTCTCTAAATGTCATAAGATAATTATTACATAAGATTATTGTTTGTTCACGTTTAGTGTTTCGCCGAATAGACCAGATATCTTGAATGGATGCTATATCAATTATGATCTCACAGTATTTTATGTTTACTCGCAATCCCAAACACCAACCACCGTAGCTCCCTCGCTGTCTCTCTGCCTGACTTTTAGATCTTGACCCGGAACCGAACCCTTTTGCCTATCGATTTTGTTTTGACTGAGCGCCTGTGAATAGGCTGGTCCCCGTGACGTGGCTTTCGTTGGGCGCTGTAGAAATGTCGGAATTACGATTACGATTACGATGTTTACCTGCAATATGTCTATGGCTAATGTAACGGCATAATGTGTAGACTTATTGCTGAGAATATCTGTCAGAATTTCATGCGTTTGACTTCCGTTTTTACTCGTTTTTGTTCTCGTTTCAGTGTGTCGGTCTATCTATCATTTGTACGACACTGCATTGCATATTTTACGACATTTACAGACTGAAAGCAGCATATCCTGTTCGGACTTTTTTAAAAGTTCGAAGGTCAAGGAATGCTGTGTAATTCAGCTGTTGATTCAAATCAATTCTATGAGCCGTGAACACCTGCATTTAGACAAAGTGTCTGAACGTGTAACTCAGGCTTAAGATTGTCAGCACAACATTGCGCATAATAAACCATTAAATCTTACTGTGTGACTACTGGCCATATTAACTGTGTTTTATGATACTAGACAGTTTACGTTTATGAGGTTTCTATCCACGGTTAGCATCTGCTGTTAGCAGTGGTAAGTAGCCTATACTAGAGTATGCAATCAACGGAATATATCGGAATATGATGCTCATTCATGCGATCGTTTGCATTAGACCTATTACGTGCGGGTTGGCCATATATCTGGTCTAATGGAGCTGTCATTTGTGGATGGGCGGTCGCAGAGCAGCTGCTAAGCGGACGGACTTGTGACGAATGTCGTAATCAATGTTGTTTAAACACGGAACGTCATGTTGGAACACTTGACATTATGACGTGTCAACATCGAGTCAACACATCCATCACGTGGGCTAATTATAAAATCGGACGTCAGCAAACGTCATAGATTTCCGTCTCTTTAATAACGAAATATGGCCGAGTTCTCAGTCCCAGTTTGTATCCGTTCATCGCAAAAAGACAAAGTCAACGCAGATGTTTGCATGACTATATAAAGAAACTCCTTAGAAGCGAGACTGAAGTAGCTTTCGGCTGAAGCGCAAATACGACTATATCAGCCAAATGACAGGTCAATTATGCTTACTTGTGGTCCGTAGTTCAACGTTGAAACCTCATTCTTCGTGATATTTCCCACTCCACCTGTGGAATCGACCCAACTCCGAACGGGAGTCGGTATGTTACCAATTACCATGCTGACGTACAGTCACGTAAATTTCCCACGGCAAGGTCTTGCTCACTTCAAAAAGCGGTTGAGGCAAAAGGCATCATTCATAGCTATTTATTTATTTTTTGTTTTTTATATAACGACAAGGCATCAGTCAATGGCAACAAGCATCATTTCGTAAAACATAGGTAATGAGACTTTATTGTCTGTAAAACCTCAGTCCTAAGCCCACGGTACTCCTAAGCACGCTTTTCCTTATGACACGTATCGATAATTATTAATGTTCAAGGCAACGCCGTCGACTCGTCTTCATGCGCAGAGAGAGTTCTACTCGTTGTCAACTGCCATCGTCCATCGTCGGTGTCGGATTTGTCTTGTCGGTTAATGCACTTCTACGATCCGACGCCTCCTATCACATATTATGTACCGACGACCGAGAAACCTAAGCCACTGCGCACCACTCGTTTCCGCTTTCACAGGTGAGGGCGCATTTTAAGCCAGGCATCGGAATTCCATCAACGCACTGAACGAGACACCGACATTGCTATGCTACAAAAAGCAACTGAAACTTTACTAAATCATCAGTTTTCGTATGGATTGCATCATGAGTAGGCCTTCACTTCGCTCCTCTCTCATCCTTTCCCTATAGTCTTACATGTACATGTAAAATCATTTAATGGACTTAATAACTACAGTATATTATATAGAAGCTTTTATTGGCTAAAGTTTTCAAACTTTTTGGACTGCAACAGTCCAGTTTTATAAAATAAAATTATGCCTATAAACCTTGTTCATTAAAGTAGCCCCACAAAACATGAAGGCGAATAATAATTAGTAACTTCTAAAGTAACAAGGCATCAACCGATGGCGCACCAAAGTCAAGCCCCAATCAGGTCAGCATCCATCGCTTACTAATTATGCCTAAGTAAATATGCGAATAGGTTTAATAAAAACCTAAACGCTTAAGACTATAAGTAACTAATAAGCGTGTAATTAACGTATACGGTAGCCATGCGAATAACGCGTCGGCTATCGCCTCTGCGAATTGGGTTCGAGTCCCTGGTTCATCGTGTGAAATTGGCGATCGCTTTGGTGCGATTACGCGAAACCGATGAGGCTACATCTTTCTCACGTGTGATTGTCTTCTGATATCCACAACCATAATATATAATTATGCCATTTACCACTGCAATTATAGTTTCTGTTTGTCTTTACACAGTGTTTCTACTTACATACCGGCTGAGCTGCATTAATCTAATCTAAAGACTTCTGTAGCGCCGTTATCACAATACACAAGGCTTCAGTCGATGGTCGCTTCAAGTTAAAATCGCAATTCAAAATCATAATCTGTTGGAGAAGCAGGGTCGAATTCCGATAGGACAGAAAAGCCAGAAGCCAGGCTACGGTGGATAAGCAAGTGAGCAATTGCACTGGTTGCCCATGAGAAGGCGCAATGAGATCCTCTTGCTGATGCAAGAGTAACTGCATAAAAACTTCTTCTGGCGCTCGTTCTATGAGTGATCACATGACACGACAATAGTACCAACATTGCTGACCGTAAATTTCACTGTTCCCGAGTTCTGACGTATAGGAAGAATCGGTGGAAGTCAGAATGACTTTGTGTTTTATGCGCCACTCTAACCGAACTTCGCCTGTTTACGCAGTCATACATCATCACAGCGACCGTCGTTTGTATGCAATAACCACAGAGAAAGTCAGATAATATGATCAATAAATTTCGATGGATTTTTCAGTTCACAGACTGCAAGACCTGCGATTGACCGTCGTTTTTATTACAGACCTCACCTATTCTTTTCTTTAATATTAGCAACAAAAAGGAGCGACATGACCGATGCTTATGCACCACGGCGCAAAATAATTACCGATGGCAATGGCTACGTTAACACTGTCAAAGGCATTTGTCAAATGAGGAAACATCAGCGAAATGGCTGTTGATTGCAGAGCTCGACTGTCGTAATCGTAGTCATAAATTTGTATAGCGCCTCTTTAAGAGAAACTATTAAGAGGTGCTCTGTGCCCTAGCCTTAGGCTGTCGCTAAGATGAGACTCTGAACAGAGTAAAATAATTTAATGTCCATCTGCATTTAATAATTCTTTCTGTGTCGGACACATAAATAGAATTAATGTCTGATCATACAGGAACTGCTTCCGGTGTCAGTCGTGAAGACCATAAAAATCATATATGGAGGCGAGCCCAGGACCGTCATGGTTGGCAAAGAATTGTGGAAACGGCAAAGCTCCAGAGAGGGGCATGCTATTGATGATGATGATGATGATGATGATGATGATGATGATGATGATGATGGTATGGTGGTGGTGATGGTGATGATGATGATGATAGTATGGTGGTGGTGATGGTGATGGTTATGGTGACGATGACGATGATGATGATGATGATGATGTAACAGCGATCTCTATTAATAGCTACTCATTGGAGATCGCTGCATGCAATTTTATATCTATCTCGTTGGCATGTAATGGCCAATCAATTATAAAGACAGAATGTTTTGCACTGAATAAATCATGCATGATATCACAGTGGATAAGTGTAGAGTTCAAGGGCGAATAAGGTCAAGCGTAGCCCATATATAGTGCACATACAAATAAAATGGTAGTAGCTATATAAGGGTTTTCGATCGGTTTCTTCAAAGGATCACGATTCTGAATACGGTTTCATTTGAAGCGACCATCGATTGATGTCTCGTGCATCATAATGACGGCGCTATAGAAATCATTAGATTAAATTGTTCTGCACGCAATTTTCTGGTCGATATTTGAAAGGCTGCTACATTTATTTTTGCGGGTAAGAATTTGGTTTTATAGGCCTATTGTAGACAATTTTGTGGTGTAGTTGTAAGCTAGTTAAGGCTGGACGGGAAAATCGTTTGGATAAAACTGACAGGCACTTTGATTTTTATGGGGCATAAGTGCATCATAGCTGATGTAATGTAAGTAATTTTGTAGGCCTGTGGGATTTGTAGTAACCGCTGCCTATAGCTTTCGTTGCTTACCTTGTTTCAGGTGGACCACCTGAAAATGATCATCACTTCATCGTTCCATATTATTCATAATAGTAAATAATTTATTTACTTATATACATAGCACGAGTGCTCTTACTGATCTAGGTCATTATTGTGCACCATGTATGATTGCTATAGTGGGACGTGGTGGTGTAGTGGTATGGCCTGTGCATCGTAACCGGAGGGTCGCGGGTTCGAATCTGCCTCAAACTATTGCGTGGCGACCTTGGACAAGTTGCTAACCCACAATTGTCTGTGAGGAAGGCAACGGGAAACCATCTCACTCATCTCAGCCCCGGGTGGCATAAAGCCAATGGACCTGCCTTAGGGCAGAGAAGTCATCATCATCATCATCATGATTGCTATGTCCTTGCCAGTACTTAACCCAAGATGCACCGGGCACATTTGGTCTCAAGCACCAGCACTCTTAAAATATTGTTAAATAGTGTGAACTCATTAGTAGAGTCCAACTCAGGGCCGTTTTAAGGTCGTCATAGGCCCTAGGCACTCTCGCATTCGTAGGCCCCAACTGCCAACTCTGCATTAGAGCAAGACTCACTGAAAACGACTTAATGCGGGAAATGACATTTGAGGACATTAGCCTATATGTGATTTTGCTAAAGCAAAGAGCCGCAAAGTTAACATAATGTAACACTGCTTCACTTAAACTGTTTCAGTACAAACTTTAAGGTTATTAAATTTGTATTTCCTTTTTCTATTTTCGGGCCAATCAATAAATTAATTTTTTCAATATCTCATTTTTGACTTTCGTAGGCCCCTATAAAGTTCGTGCCTACTGTGCCTAAAGGATAAGACGGTCCTGGCCCAACCAAGACGCTGCGTGATATTATGAACTGTCGCATGAAGATCAGCTCTATTTTCCATCCTACTTCGACTTTCTCGCACACCAATTTTTCAATCAAGATGCTCATACTGTGGATTTACGCGCGAGTCTCTTGACATGTGCTCAGATCACGCATGCACACACAGCATACTCGAAATGTCCTTACTGTGTGTTTCCTTTCTCCCGCAATGTTTGCACTGGATTTCCGCGTATGTCTCATGGCATATGCTACGGCGCGCATGCGTACACAGAATACGCATGCGTACACAGAATACGCATGCGTACACAGAATACGCATGCGTACACAGAATACGCATGCGTACACAGAATACGCATGCGTACACAGAATACGCATGCGTACACAAAATACGCATGCGTACACAGAATACGCATGCGTACACAGAATACGCATGCGTACACAGAATACGCATGCGTAATCGAATGCAGCGTGAACAACTGTACGACTACAGATACAGGTTCGATTCGTTCTGTCAGTTTTGTGATGTCATTCAAGTCTAAACTTAAGACTCATCTGTTTCAACTTGTTTACCCACCGTTGCCTGACTTCTGATTTCTCTGACCTATCGGAATTTGACCCGGCTTCTCCAACAGATTATGATTTTGATTACGATTTCACTTGAAGCGACTAACGATTGATGCCTTGGGCATCATGGTATCGGAGCAATCGAAGCCGTTACATTAGATTAGACAATATGAAACATGTCTAGTACGATACTTAGGCTTAGCCATGGTCTTTCAGAAATAAAGAGAGGCCCGGGCCACTGCAAATACGAGGCCCAAATCTCTAGGCACACACAATATAAGCCTACTAAATCGCAGTTGTAAATTATAATACAGAAAAAGAAATGAATAATGGTAATTAATAATAAAATAAATTAAAAGAATTAGAAAGATTTATTCCTAGTCACCGAATCATAAATACAAAATCTTAGGTTCGAATAAGAACATTTCGTTCTTATTTTGAAGTAGTCGAAAAACAGTGAGTATGTAGAGATGAAGCCCCTTAACACGTGAGGCCGGGGCCAAAAAGCCCTGCTGTCCCTCTCTGATAGGGCCTGGCCTTAGCCCTACAGAGATCAACAATAATCCCTAACGCGTTGTTGCAAGTAAATGGATCAAATGATAGCGTTCTTTGTCAACGAGCTGCCATTATGGCAATCCTCACAGACGTCGTCAGTTTCGTGACTATCGTTAAATGTGCCTTATGAGACTGAAGCTGATGCACAATGAAAGCAGCAAACCGTAAACACCGTAAACTTCTCCCTGGGGTTAGATATTGGGTCGCGGTCGTCGGTGTCTCAACCCAAAACCGAATTCGAAGACAGATTTAAAAAAACTGTTAGGGTAAAAATTAAGCCAAAGTTAAAAGTTTGCTACAGCGAAGAACTTTCGTGGTAGACTTAATGCGCAGCATCGTGCTCAGGGATACCTAGGCCTCCTTATAAATCGTAATCGTAATCGTAATTCCGACATTTCTACAGCGCCCAACGAAAGCCGCGCCGCGGGGACCAGCTATTCACAGGCGCTCGGTCAAAACAAAATCGATAGGCAAGAGTGTTCGGTTCCAAGTCAAGATCCAAAAGTCAGACGGAGAGACAGCGTGGCAACTACGGGTGGTGGTGTTGGTGTTTGGGTTTGGAGGGGAGAGATATAAGAGGAAGAAGGGGAATCATGGTACGATAAACAAGCATCGGTAATCGGAGTTTCAGATCAATGAACTGATTACTCGCTTAAAATTTGATTCTGAAATTATGTTCAAAGTGCTAAGTACAACCTGTATTAAGACGTGTCAACTCTAGGATCTCCGGCTCTGCACAAGGGTGGTTACAGAGCCTTACCCATTTGGTTTCCGTTGCCCCTCGCGTTAGGACGAGGGTTGCCTACTAACTTTGGAAAGCAGAAAGTTCACCCGAAAGCAGAAAAGCTGTAACAGGTGATAAAATACCGACTTTTCACACTTGATTCCCCTTTGCAAATTTGCTTAAGGATCAATCGATGATGCTGTCGCCAATATTAACAGGCATAAAAGAAATGAGCAATGAGCTGCTTTTGTCACCGTTTGTTGGTGGCCGTATTGTTTTCGCATGGTGTGGTTTTTTGCTGGTTTTGTCGCCACCTAAGGCTGACCTAAAACTCCGCCACTGCCTTGTTTGGGGGCAGTGCCAGTCTCAAGCCTGGATAAAGGAGGAGGGCGACGGCAACGGCCTTTGATGCCATAAGCTGTCTTTAAACTGAGGAACTACTACTACCTAAGGCTGACGTCTTGTTACTCCACGTGAGCTATATTACGATAAATTAGGTTTCTAAATAGCTTAGGTGTGTCCTAAAGCTGGTATCCTCTTACATATCTCTAAATAACCTGCAACAATATATATTAATACACGTATATAGGAGTCCATGCCACTTCTCAAGGAAAGGTTGTCCCTTCTTTCTCCACTTGTGGGGAAAATTACTACTGCTAATTAGGTCAGTCATTTGTAGCTCGAAGATTTTGTTTAGATTTAAAACCATCAATTAGAATGATGCTAATTTCATGCTTTAATAAGTGTTGTTCATTTATTGCAGGCTGCTCACTGTCTTACATACATATACATAGAACAACCAAAATATCGAGCTAGCCTACTTTTAAGATGCTTTTCGTTTAATTTCTGCTCTCCAATAACGTGTCTTTTGTTGTGATATGGCCTAAGCTTCAGCCTTGTACTAATTCTGGAAGAATTAAATTTTCTTCCCCGGAACCCAGCCATCTGTTAAAACTGCTTCTTTGCCACTGATTTTGCTGATTTAATTTACACGTTTATAGGCTGTGATTGAAAGGGACTAATCTATCTTGACTCGGTCCTTGGCGGGGCGGACAGCGAGGTGTGGAGGGAAATGAACAACTGTGCAACAGACGGACGGACAGTCGCTGTCGTCACCCGCCGCCTTGGCCCGTCTTCCGCCGGGGTCTCAGAGGCGCCGCCCGTAATCCTCGGACGAGTCCTAACGCTGAAGCAAGATTAAGTGAGTGGTGATGCTCAGCATGACCACAGCGCGAATGTTATTCAAGCTGTAACACTTTTCGACGGTCCTGCGTTGAAAGCAAAGCAAAGCAAAGCAAAGCCAATTAAAGTTTTGTCCAGCCCATGCTGCGTCGAGGAAATAGTTTAGACAGTAACGAACGGATCGTATCTTACGATGCGTTGAATGGTCAAGAAAGCCGGAGTCTCGTGTGTCTTAAATGAATAACTGAGTCGCTGTAGTTGATGACTTCAAAGCTCATTTCCTGCCAAAATAAAGAGCTCGAGGACAACAAGAGATGCGCCGCGAAAGATCGATCTCAGAAACAGAAATAGATTCACTGCACCTTTTAGAATTCACTCTCGAAACGACGGCACTTCGAATTGCTGATTATGTGTTGTAGTTGTATTTATAACTGTGAATTTATATAGCGCCACTTCAGAGAATGTAAACTAAGTTTTCTGGCGGATTTATTAATCGATTCATCATGTAAACGCTATTCATGTAGCCTATTTCCAACGGTGGATCAGGGAAGGGCAATGCGGTCATGCCATCCATAACATTTGGAGGCAAACCGAAGGCTTACGCCACCCCAAACCCAAGCTTAGCTCTGTCGCCATGATCTCCATTACTGCCGACTGAAATGTGCGCATACTTTGAGTGGGCTAATACAGGAATAATTATAATTATAATTGTAGACTGTAACCTGTTTATAAAAACCACGATGAAGGCCACACTTAAAATCAGCACAGTAATCGCAAAAAAACGAAGTGGCTCCAGAAATAGTTGCAGACTGATCTCCAGTTCAGAGAAAATATTTGAATAATTGACCAACAATTTGTTGGATAATCTGTTGCTTTCCCTGTCTTAATGATTTCCGTAGAACTGTAAAAATAACAGCCCAGACAGGTGTACAAATAGAGCGCTGCGCCTGTGAGCAAGCAATTTGTAGTTAAGTACCAAATTCATTAAGTACCAAAGCTTATGAAAGCACTTCACGATATTGCATTTTATGACCCGTGATATTCTCTTCAGGTAGGTTTACGTACATCCAAAATGAGAAATCTTGGCTAAAAAGTTGGATCAAAACTCAAAAGGACATTTCAGCTCCCGAGGCTTATTACTGGAATCCAATGCAGGTTCTGGAATTCAAGTACTCAGTCCTTCCTGTGCAGGTCTGCATATCGGGCAACGCAGCTTCCTCATTCATCTCTGTCGACCGCCAGTCTTCCTGCCTCATCCCACAACATCTCCAAACATCCAAGGTCGTCTCTGATTGTCTCTGGCTAGTTCTCCTTGGTCTTCCCTTCCTCCGTTTCCCTTCAGGAATCCACTTCGTTGCTTGACTGGCTCTTCTCTATCTTTGTTCAGTAACATGTTCCACTCATTTCAGTCTTCTCATTTTGATGATATTTTCTATATACTCCTGTCCCGTCATTTCTCTTATAGTTTATTTGATACCCTATCACGCCACGAAATGCACAAAATTATTCTCCTCAGTCATCTATGATGTGCTGCCTCAAGTCTTTTCTTGTTTGCAAACATCATTGGCCAAGTTTCCGATCCATACTGCAGCGTGCTTAATACTAAGCCTTTATACAGACCAAAGAGGTTATACTACTTACACTAGAGGGAGTATGACGCCATTTGCTTGAAGCCGCCGTTATTTGCGGGCTGCGATCCATCTATAGAGTATATATCATTGATATAGACGAATCTTGGTCCTCAAACTGCATCAGTTGTTCTTCCATATCTTATCAAGTCTCTCAAAAAGTCTCCCATTTGCCTTTCCTATTATTATTATTTCTGCATTTATTAGGCGCCACCATCTAATGACTTAGCATCAATCGATGGCGCCGAGCAATTGCATGAAGGACTTGGTCAAGGTTCCTACACAGTAACCGTCTCGGAGAAGGCTCGAACCCGTATTCTCCGCGTTACAAGCCGAGCGCTCTATCCGATATGCTACCGTGCCCTACTCATCCTATGCGCATCCTTACCTCCCTGTCACAGATGCTTTCTGCTGTTATTAACGCAATGGGGATTAATTGTACCGGTACCCTTAATTTTACTATATATGAAACCTATACAAATCAAGGCAGTAAAGAGGCTCCAGTTCCAAAAGCAACATGTTGACCTGTACTACAAAGATTCTCTGTGCAATGAAACACTATAATTGGTCCTATAGTCTGTTGTGTACGTTTTGCTATTTACAGCCTTTGGTCCTATAGCATGGTTTTTTGAACAACCATAAGTAACTGTCTAGCAGAGGTTGTTTGCGAGATACTTAAAAGGCGCTATATCAATTGTCAGTACAGTTGAAACTTTTGTGAGGTACATTACAGGCGCTATATCAAATGTCTAGATAACTAGCTCTGTAGCTGTGAGATTAAAAGTATAAACGTGTTGTAGGCCCTAAGTGTCACATGGAATAGTAGTCTATGCTCATAAGCATTCCCTACCGTCAGATGAATGTGTATATATTCGCGGCATGTAACGCCGAGTTTTCCTTACCTTAGGAATGACGAAACGACGTGCGATGAGAAACACGACCTGATGACGAACTGACGAACTCTCCGATCTCTTCCCTGGTTGGTCACTTCAACTGACCGTCTGCCTGTCTGACCACGGTCTCTAGGCTGACCAGCTTTTATCAACCGATTCAGAAGTGGGACGAGAATTAGTGGCCAATCTTGCCGCTGCAGCGACTGGCCGATAGATGGAGGAAAGGACGGACAGCTGATGCGGAGGCGATGGAGCATGTGCTGGAGCCTAAGCACGCACGCGCCGTATGATGTACGTTTGTCTGATTGTGGAGTCAGTGAGTATGTCCGACAGAACTCACAAGACTCAGCGCTACAGTGATCTAATTTCTAAACAGAGAACTTCTATAGCGCCGTTATTATAATGTAATGTAACAAACCTATTTATATAGCGGTACATGTTGCATGGTGGTCTATCGCTAACGCGTTTCGTCAATAATCATGCAGTTGCGGGTTCGAATCCGCGTAACGACCCTGGGAAAGTTGTTTGCGTACGTCGTGCCTCAGTCACCAAGCAGTATAATTTGGTACCGGCGTAAGCTGGGAAGTAAACGACAAGTCCTGTGATGCACTGGCCTCGTGTCCAGGACCTTGGAATTCGTCCATTGTCGGCTCAAGGGCCTAAAGAAAAGGAAATGAGAGCCTCCCCTACGTGTCACTTGTGGCATATGGGGAACGTTACCTTACTAAGCACCTCCCAAAAGCGTTGTCCATATGTAGGACGTCTAACTGACCTTCAGGAACAAGTGTGACTGACGGTGAACATGAAATCTGTGTTGTTTAGATGAATTAATTGAAACAGTCGGCATATTTAAAGGAAAAATGCAGAAGACACCAATCGAAGAAGTCTGTAGTTTCTAAGTTTAGCCACGGTTAACAGTCGTTATCGGACGAATGAATATCCGTTGGAGAAGTCCAGTCGATATCCCACAATTCAGAGAGACCGGATGACTTGACGGCATCCAATCTCATTCCTCGCGGCGCCAATCCAGCATCGTAAACTCGAGATTTCTACAGCACCTATCGAAAGCTAAGTAGTGGGAACCAGCTTATTCACAGGCGCTCAGTCAGAACAAAATTGATAAGCAACGAGGGTTCAGTTCCAGGTCAAGATCCTAGATGCAGGCAGGCAGGCAGACAGGCAGGCTGGCAGGCAAGGCAGGCAGGCAGGCAGGCAGGCAGGCAGGCAGGCAGGCAGGCAGGCAGGCAGGCAGGCAGGCAGGCAGGCAGGCAGGCAGGCAGGCAGGCAGGCAGGCAGGCAGGCAGGCAGGCAGGCTCTGCAGCGCAACTTTCCTTGCGAATGAGATAGTCAAACTGGGACTTTTGTACCTAAACTACTTTATCATCACCATCACCATCACTATCACCATCATCATCACTATCAACATCATCATCATCATCATCATCATCATCATCATCATCAACAACAACAACATCAGCATCATCAACATCATCATAATCGTCAACGCCCCACTTTCGCAGACTTGTGCTCATTCCGTCAGATATAGCATAGCTTATGGTGGCATGGTCGCTGCCCCACAACATCGTCATATGTTGAAGATCCTATTCCCATATGGGCTTCGTATGATCTACACATGGAGCCCATATTTATAATTAAGGTATAACTTACTTCTGAGCCCATGAAGGGGACATGCGAAGCCCATATGGGGATGCTGTCTTCATCATATGACTGCTGTTGTAGTGAGTGCTTATACGCTTCGGTCTGTGTCTGGGGTTCGAATCCGGGTGCGCTATATTGAAATGGCAGTTCGTTGTGGAGACATGTTGGCCTAGGCCTACACGTCTACGATTCCTCGCTCAGCCGATGGACACAGGCGTATTAACAAATATATTACTTACTTACTTTGACCTATAAACTTAAATGCGGAGAGTTCTGCGCGTTCTGCCTCGGAAGATTCTTAAACTCCAGGAAGGCGCCTCTCAGGGCTTGTGAACCCTAGAAAAATTAGCGACTCTTCCCTGGCCACTTTATCCCACCAGTCTCTTACCCTAGCACCCCATTATCTCGTCTTATCTTGTGTCAACAGCGCAACCTATCGATGTCACTTGATTTCACTTGAAGTCATACACTCAAATGGGTGAATGCAATTTGTCCATACTCACAACAGCTGACGGTCCTTCTAACGTGGCTGCCAGGCAAACCGTGCTTCGTACGGTACCATCGGATATCGATTCGCAAACCACGAAATGTCTTCTAAGTAGCTCTCGAATACTAATGCGTGCCAAACCGAACGCAATGATTTTGGTTGCGTTTGAAGATATTAAGATCTCTGTAGGCTAATGAATACAAGGATACTACGCAGAATTCCAGAGTCTACACATTAATCGTAATCTCCAAATTTCTAAAGCGCTATTTAAAAGCTAAGCGCAGGGCATCAACTTATTTACGAGCGCTGCGTCAAGTCAGTGGAGTTGTCCACAGATGCCATGTCAAGAACCAAGACCGGTTGCGAGAAGACCAGAGAGGATGGGTAAAGGAGTTGTTAGCCTTAGTTGTCTCACATGAGCTCTTGTCAATGCGAATCTGGTATGAATGTCATATCCCGGTTAAGGAACCAGGCTTACAGCTACTTTTCCAGGTCGTTAGATCAATTTCTTGTCTTCAACAGCTATAGGCTGATGAAGGTACAGTTGCGACACATGAGGACGTACTAGTCGACTAACCAGCATCAACTCCATCATCAGCACCTGCGCCTCAACGCAATTCAGGCCTAATTATCCGGTGTTTCATAAAAAATGCCTAGCCGAATTCACAGTTCGTAGGCATAGATCTACGCCAAAAACAGGCGCGGCATTTTAAACAATGGCATAAACTCATAAATACTCATCTCAAGGGAGCTTAATTCTGCCTTTACTACTCCTTTCGTCTCAAAACAAACATCCCGTTTACTGAGCGATATTGGACTGATGCTATAGGCGTGGAGGGGCCACATCCCTCTTGTTTATACTGTATGTGGGCGCCTCTCAGACCAGACCCGTGCATGGTGGACTGCCAGAATGTGGCGCCCCAGCGGAAATGCTCTTGCCCCCACACAAGCAATCCTGAGACCTCTACTGTCTTGCCCTCACGCAAGCAATCTCGGAACCGCCACTGCTAATCACCCAAATTATTGAGGAGTGGGTCTTAAGCCTAACCGCCTTCCGGAAGTTTACACATACATGATTTATTTTAAAAGCAACCCTAACTGAGTGCCCTCGGAAAGCGTTCGATCCTCCATTTTCCTCGCACTCAGGCTAAACCAATAAACGCCATGTCAACAGATAAACGACCTCAGTCTACTTCAGTATCTACGACACCCTCTTAATTATAAGGGTAATAAATAAAAATAAATATTAATTAATTAGTAGCTGAAGATTTGACTGAACTGAAAAGCGTCCACAGTAGATAACGTGCCAATGTTTAATAATTAAACAGTAGTTTGACATTTAAGTATAAAAACCTAGTATCTATGGAAACATATGCTGAAAGATAATAACAATGACTTCAAATAACGCAGTTGTCGTGAATAACAATAATAAAAGCCGTATATATATATATATATATATTTGTATAGATATATATTCGCTATGCAATGTAGCTAACAAATCTGCTATATAAAATCGTACTATAAGCCTTACTATGCTGCATGTTTACAGAGCTCCGAGGCAAGTAAGACACAAGATAGTAAGTCTAGAGCCGAGGTTCGATTTTCGTCTTTGAGTAGGTAAGTACGTGGTTCGATAGGTGAGCAGAGGTCGCTGAAGCTTTGGCGCTGGTGTAGGTGTTAACTACTGTTAGTAAACGACCACAAAACTTATTGGTAATGATTATAATTGATGTGCTAAGAATCAACTCTGACAACATATAAAGAAACCAAACTGACGGAGAAAAGATAAGTAAAAAACATGTAACACCAACAGTGCTATTTATAGTAAAACAAACAACCTATGTTCATTCACACCTAACAGGAATTAACATTTACAAATATTAATAGATGACTACTGAAGACTACCTTAACATTATTCATAAAGTATTTACAAGTCAAGAATATCTGACCGAGTTTCTTTGGTATGAATGTTGTTAATGTTGGAATGGTCAGTGAAATGTTTAAGAATGTGTGTTTGTGTGTTTTTCTGTATGAACTTGTTGTATGAATGTTTGTTGTACATGTTATACCTCTAAGGCCAAACACATTTCCTTAGCATGCAGCATACTGCCCCTGCAGAGAAAAACATCCATAATTAAGTTGCTTTTCAAAGACAATTTCAGTTTGTTATTGCAAGTTTTAGCGTAATAAACATGATTAAGCTGCAGTTTCAAAGACAAAGTTATTATTACATGCTTTAGTATAATAATATTGTCACTGAGAATTTTTTCCAGAATTGTACCTAATAAATAATAATTTAAATTTTTAAATAATAATTAATGAACCATCAATAAATCAATATAAAAATAAAGATGGAACTGTATTTAAAAAGCCCAGGAACCAAGGTCTAGATCCTATTTAAAGCTGCCACTCGTAGGCATGCCTACCAATGCATCACAATGCACACCTTTTACTCACTTGATAGTGTTTGTATATGTATAAATATGTGTTGTGTTTCTGGTCTTATAATTATATGTATGTGACACAAAATGAACTTATAAAAACAAAAGATGACCAATTGCTCATTTTGCAACACTAAAACACACAATTTGCACTACTGTGGAACAGCATATTTATAAGAATATTTACAGAGAAACAAGGTCTACTGAACTGCCACACTAGATCGGTAGGCTTAGAATATCTAGGAATTCTACGACCTATGCAAGGGGGTCGATACTGATATCCATGGGAACGCTTGAGCCATCCCAGTTTTAAGACTGGGACAGCAAGAATAGGCATTTGCTGTCCCACTTTTTAATTAAAATTGTTAATTGAGTAGAGGAGGTGTATCATGAGCAAAGCCAAGCTTCATCTCCTGATAGAAGACATCTATTGCAATACTACCAGTTTCAATTCATTGTGTACTTATTCTACTGTTACTGTTCGATTTTATAATCTTGGGCATCTTGATTCATAGCCTTCAGTGACTTGCTTTCTGCTCAGCTGAAGAGTGAGTCATCCCACTTTTAAAACCGTTTCAATGCCCATGGTTCTATATCCTACAGATCAGTAGCCATTTTCATCCATATACCAATGTTCCCACATTAAACCTATCTACGCATCAGTTACAATATAAATGTGTACATGCATATATATATATATATATATATATGCATGTACACATATAATTATATATGTATGTCTTGCTTTGTATATATACAATTACGAAATTAGAAATAAAATGCTAATAAACTGAATATGTGATCCCTTTCAGAGTTTTGCTTCATACAACAATTACTAAACATTAAAATGAAGTACTAACACTTACTGCCGTTGGTGGCAGCAATGATGATGATGACAATGATTAAAATACAAGCTGGTAATACCTATATGAAGATGATGATGATGATGATGATTATAAATTTACTTAATGGTGCTTTCATGTCACACATGAGGTTGTCTTGTACCTTTATATATCATATATACATATATCAAGATATGTATATATGTATGGGTATAAAAAGAACAAGAAGGGTGAACCATGAAAAATTTTCACATAGGCGAGCTATTCACCACTGAAAAATGAGCCACATACAAATTGTAACGACACAGAGTAAGGTTTTAAAGGTAAATACATGTCTAATAAAACAAAATGTGCTTCTTTGCTATTTGAAAAAACAGCCACACAGCCATTGTGCAACTTCCTTATTAAGAAGATGCATCATCTGAACTTTGTAAGCTCTTTAAAGAAACTAAATCAATTCATATCATATAAAGTGCTCACTCAACTCAGCAGTAAAACACTTCGCAAACCGCTATCATGTACGAGGACAACTCCAAGATTTGAAGTCTGTGGTTTAGTTACAGACAGCGAGGTCTGGCACGTATTGATAAAACAAAAGGAGGCTACCACCTAACCTACTTTGATAAAACAATTACGGAGAAAGTAAGCCTGAAATTGATCAGCAGTGACAAATTCCACATAGATAAGCTGCATCACTAATCACTATACACTGAAATTTTAGAGGCAAACGTTCTCTACACCCATTTTGAATTGGATCCTGATGTATGTATTTGGATTTTCAGAAATACAGCTCCATGAAAATGAGCCTATCACTCCTTGTTTTGTACCCACTGTCTGCATAATAAAAACTGAAACCTAGAGTGGCTTGTTATGCCTTAGATTATACCCTTGAACTTGCACTTGGAATGGAGAGGTACGGATGGAAATAAAGGCCTACAGCGTTTCAGTTCCTCTAACATTTACCTCAAGGGTGCTTGAGCCACTGTGTAGCAACTGGAAACACGTTCAATCAAAGAATGACCAAATGTTGACACATCTGCCCAAAAAAACAAAGTCTTTTATTACAATATTACGCTGTCAGAAGCAAAACCAACGGAAAATAATATATATGCATGTATATTTATATGTATTCACAAATAAGTATATAATTTTGTTTAGTACAGCAGGGTACAGCTGGTACTCTGCAAACCGATACTATCAGGACTGCAGCAAGAAAACTCAACAAGTCCAACTGATTCTTGTAAAAGCAGATATAATAATGGGCTTTGTGTTGTTTACACAGTCTTACGCTTCCAAGCAGTGCCATAAAACTATACATAGGGTACTGAAAAATTGTCACTGGTATAGCATAACCAATTCTTGTGATCGAACAAAAAGAAATTGATGCTCTTGAGTTAAAAGATGAAGATTTTAGTGTTGGAAGTCAAATTTGATTCCCGAGATGTCCAATTCTCTCTGGCACTGAAACTGGAAAACTAGAAAAAGAAATATTTGACAAGAACAAGTGATTAGGTACTACATG